>OY728153.1:69209049-70459049 GCA_963277665.1 Viscum album | reverse complement strand
AGATGTTGAAGAAGGTGATAAATGTTCACGAGTTCATCCTTTATTATAAGTGAATGATAAGGTTATGGAACTATGTATGTGTTATATATATACTTGATTTAAATAAGGTTTTGTTTGTGGAGGATCAATTTTCTTTATTCCATATTCCTCATGGAAGTGGAATGATGTATAGAGATTTGGAAGAGTAGTTCTGGTGGGGAAACATGAAGAGAGAAATAACAAGGATTTTATATTAGTTATTAGTATGCTAGAAAGTAATATCTAAGATAAAAAAATTATAAGGGGGATGTTACAACCAATAACCATACTATAATAGAAATTATATAACATCACCCAATATTTTTTCATCAGACTCCCCAAAACATATATAATGAATAATGCTATTTGGGTTTTATTAAATCACTTTAATAAGTCAAAAAAATTACCTAATTTAAAAGTAGATTTATCAATTTATCATATTTATAGAATATGTAGTAAAAAATTGGTAAGATTTCATATAATACAATACTCTATTTTATGTAATCAATATTTGAGGTTTACTTTAATGTTAAAGAAAAGTCTTAGAAATATCTTGATACATAGTTGAGTTTTAGAACTGTGTATCATCCTTATAAATATGGTCCATCTTGGAGGACCATTTAAACCATATAGGATATGATAATACCATATTCTAGGGATTTAATAGGTGGGTGGGATCAACACATTCCAATATCTGAGTTTTTTTACAACAATGACCTTCACTTGAGAATTCAGATAACTCCTTATGAATAATAATATAGAAAGTGGTGTAAAACATCAATATAATGGGGTAAATTTAGAGAAATAAAGATATTGGGAGTTTATATTTATTTATAAATGAAAAATAATGTCAGATCCATTTAGTAATACATTATATGAGAGAAACGTCAACAAAAAATTTATACTGACAATCATAACAGAGATCTTGAGTTTGATGATGGTGACAAGGTGTTTCTAAAAATTTATCCTTAGAATAATGTTATGATATTTTTAAAGGAAGGAAATTTGATCCCTTTGTATATTGACCCCTTTTATATTTTTGATCAAGTAGGAATAGTAGTTTATCACTTGGCACTTCCATCGAACCATGCTAAAGTCCATGATGTGTTTCGGGTATCTCTATAAAGGTAGTACATACTTAACCATTCATATGAACTTAAATCATAGGTAATAAAACTGTATATATATTTGTCTTATGAGGAACAACTAGTTGAGATTCATGTTTTTAGAGTGAATGTTCTATGAAATAATACTACTCACATGACCAAAGTTTTATAATGAAACCACCAATTTGAATAAGATACATGAGAACAAAGGGATATGATGAGGCATAAGTATCCTAATGTTTTTGAATTTAGGTAATGTAATTTAAAGAGAGAAATTCATTATAAGGGGTTTTGAATGTAACAATAAGAGATTTTATGAATTTTTTTAAATTAAATTTAGTTCATTTTATATATTTTGTTATATAAAACACAGAATTTTATCAAACCGTAATATGGTATAATATTATAAAATATATATAATATATATGATATAAGAAATATTTTTTAATGGTGAAATATTATTTAACATTATTTCGTTCTATCCATTCAAAAGTTGGAACATCATTCTTGCGTACTTACAACTTATCATTTCTATGAGTGATATAATTTAGTTCTATATCTATATCTTTTATTGATGAATATAAATAGGTAAATAATGAATATATATGGTATTTATATCATTATTAATATTTTTTATATTATGGAACCATAATTAATGTACAAGGACCAATATTATTCAACCAATATATTCATGAAAACAAAGTAGTTATTACCTATAACATTGATATTTAAAAATAATTATAAATAAATGAGTGATAAAAGGTTATAAGTAAATAATATATAGCATTATATATAACATTGGGGTTATTTAATATATTAATAATAAATATTTAATTATTTTATAGGGGGTTCAAACACGTATGAGTAGAATCAGAATTATGGTGATGAATTTTTGCCTCACTTTTATTTCAGTAATCCATATGTCATATTCACAACTTTATACTTTTAAGTGGTGTATACAATAAATACGAATTAATTTTATGATTATTATAATAAAAATTATTATATATACATATCCATATATGTTTCATTATTTCATGGGCTTACGATTCAAAATTTAACATTGTGGTAAGTTATAATCTCGTTGTTTATTGAGACTGTTTCATTATGCTTTCGATTATGAAATTTTTTGATCTACTTCTCAATAAATTCATGAATTTAATTATAATATTTTTATTTATAGATAAAACATATTTTCCTTCTATTTTACTCTCTTAAATATCTAATGTCTCTAAAATAATGTTTTTAATTAAAAGTGGCTTTATTTCTCTCTTTAGTAGAAAATTATTTATCTTATTGGTCAATTTTTTCTAAATATGTTTTTAATTTTTGTTTACTAAAATCCAATTATTTATGAAAGAAATTATGACCCATTTTTTATTTATATAAAAAAAATTTAAATGGAATATTCTTGTCATTTTCCAAAAAATGCACTTTTGACGTTTTTTCTGAAATATGAAAGGAATCCGTGTTTTGACATGTACATCTTAAAGGAAATTTTACACCATCATGAAAAATAAAGATTTATAGATAAATTTAAATGTTATAAATTTAATTTTAAAATAACATTTAATTTTTAATATTTAATAATTTTTTTTTTGAAAACTGAATTTTTAATTTGAAAGGATATTTTCCCCAAGAATGTTTTCAATGATCTTTTTATGGTATTTCTATTCATCCACAATAATAACCATTGATGTAATTTATTTTTAAATGGGGATATGATTCAATTGTAACATAATTATTCATTCTAAATATGGTATATGAATATGATGATTATATATTTATGAAACCCATTTATTTTTTATGGGTTATGTTATCATCGATTGATAAAATGTTTAGGAAACCTATTTCCATAGTATTGCTTATGATATGATGATATTATGGATGTTTAATGATCGTATGAAATAAATATGTTTGGAAATTATTATGTGATTAGTGGGCCTATGATTATATATCAATCCAATTCATTGGGTAATTTTTTTTATCTGACAAAATAATTAAGGGAAAAAATTTATGTGCTTGATCTATTATTGGAAACCAATTTATGTTCTTGATCTACTATGGGAAATAGGTGTTGGTACCTAATCCTAAATGATTTCATGTTTTATTTTTTAAAAAAATTACAAATTAAATTTTTTCTATAATCTAATGGTTCCACAATTTTATGTCAAGAACTTATAGTTCATGATTAATTTATTATTAATTCCCACTATTATGATTCATGTCTTTTGAAATGATAATATTTTATTCCATGAATCTTGTTTATAGTCCATGATAAAGTGGGTGTGAAATTATAATGTCATATTCATAATCTCATAATGTTATGATTATCTTATTCTTTCATAATATCATCAATTTATATCTCCCATTTTACCCTTACTAAGAATCTAAGCACACCTATTCGTATGTTTCCGTTCCCTAGGTTATGAAGAAAGGTTTTATATTCGGTTTGACTATGAATAGTAATAAATGGGATGATATTTCAGGGATATTATTAATATCAATCATTAAATAATAATATTGTGTATATATTATCAAAACACAGTAAACCTTTACATCCTCAAGAAATTATTTGTGAAATGAATTGAATATTTATCTACAAAATGTAATATTTAGGTATGAAAACACTTGTTCTCAATAAAACTTTCTATTGCATTAATTTTTTTTCTATTATATGTGTGTATTTTATCCATTTCCATCCAAATTTTTATTATATGGCAACTTGGTTCAATATTTCTCAGATTATGACCATTAAATAAATTTAATAAAAGAATAAATACAAAATATCACTCTATTTACTTTTACAACTCTCATATTTTAACATAACGATAAAAAGCGGTTATGATTGGTTATAAATGTTTATTTTAAACATCAATTAATTTAATTTTGATCAATAATTTATTTAAAATTTTTATTTATTGAATAATTATTATAATTTCTTACACAATTCTGACTTAATATTAAATCAATTAATAAAAAATTCAATAAATTAATTAAAAATGTTACAAATAATATAATTGGGATGAAATATTGGGATCAAAAAATATTTTAGATAAATATAAAATATTATAGATATGTAAAATTATTATATTCTGATTATATTTTTATCTTGGAGTATTTAATGTCAAATTAAATGAAGAGCGTAAAAAATGATATTAACGATATTTTATTTTAAATAATATTTTTTTTGAAAATCAAAAAAATATTGAAAGATGAAAATTAGAATGATTATTAGTCCAACATTTCATACCTTTACCATTTATGAGATAATTTTTATCTTATAAGTAAAATTATAACCCATTAAGTGTGAAAAAGTCATTACCACAGTAATGGTTAAAATAGGTTAACTAAGGGATTAAATCAAAACATAAGATTAAAAAAAACAAAATAAACCTATAAAAATTTTATTGGATTATGTTATTTTAAACTAATCATTCAATATCATTTATTATATGGCCATTTTGATGAATTTGGAAAGTTAAACCATTATTATATATTAATATTTTAAAAAATTCCAAGAGAGTCCCCTCCCTCAATTATGAAAGGGCACCCCTAATTTTTCTTATTTACACCAATTTGATCCATCTAGATCATCATATAATTCCCTAATTATGTTCTAATCTTCATTTCAAACAAAATATATGATATTTTGTTTATTTTAAGAAAATTCCAAGGGTCCCTAAGAAGGGATATAAAGGAGGAATACCGAAGAATTTGTAATCGTCTTATCCAACATATTTCAAATTGTTTATTATTGTAACTCCTCTAAATATATGGATGTCATAAAAAAACAATAAATTATGTAATGAAAATATACAAAAATTTTATTATGATTAATAAACCACCTTTATTTACCCCATTTTTTCAAAATGTGAAGTGAATGTATCACTCATACATACATATGACTTACCATCTCCACAAAGCGATACAATTCAATTTCTATCCACATCTTTCCCATATGGATATTATGATTATTCTAATATCTATAAATTATATTTAATTGATAATTATGCTTCAATAATTATAATATCATATCTACCTTCTTACACTCTATCCTATTGGAAAACAATATCCTCTCTCATGCATGCATGTAGGCTACCACATCCAAGAATCAATGTGGTTTGTTTATTATTTTATTTTTACAAGAATGGTAATAATTATATATATAATGAATATATATAATATATATAATATAATAATGATTTTTACATTTTTATTTTAATTTAAAATTCTCGTTTTATATCTGTTGAAAAATGGAAATAATGTTCAAGCATACATTTGACATATCGTCCCCATATGTATGCATGAACCTTGTATCCATTTTTATGCCATGTATATGTTCTCAATAAAATGTTTTACTATTATACTATGATTTTTAAAGTAATTTCAACTGAAGTATTTCATTATATAAAATTATTTGAATGGAATATTCATATCATTTTTGGAATTAGGTACTTTATTAATTTTAACAAAAGTGTGAAAGGATCGTTTTATTTTATCTTATACAACATGAACAATATTTCCCTCCATCATGACCACTCAATGATTTCAAACTTCCTTTACATGTTTCAATTTTCCCCTTAAAATATTTTTTCTTCCATATTACTTATGAATTTTTTTTATTTTTAATAAGTGAATTACAAATGAAATGTTTATTTTTCTCAAGAAATGATTGAGGGATCTTTTAAAATAATTTTCTTCTATAATACCATTGTTTGATGTAAAATATGATTTAGTAGAGATGTGATCCAGTGATACCATTTTTTTATGTAAAATATGATGTAGTATTAATGTGATCCAATGATACCATAATTTTTCATTATTTAGGTTGTTTATGATTATGATGATGAGATGTTTATAAAAAAAATTATTTTCCATTTGTTTTTCTATGATGAATTTAAGAAATGTTTATGAAACTTTTTTTCTTTGAAAAAGTTTTGATATGATGATAAGATGAATGTTTTATTATCGTAAAGTATACATATGTATACTTTTAATTATTTAATGGGTGGGAATATAATTACATTTACATATAATTTATTGTGTAATGTTTTATATCACAAAAGATAATTACGAGAAACAATTAAATGTTATTGATCTACTATGAGAAATAAGTCGATGTGCATGATTTATCATGGAGAAACAATTTTCTATGAATAGTTCCCTATGGGATGTAGGTAATTATGCCTAATTTATTATGAAATGAAAAATAGGTTTTTCTGAACTATTTAATACAATTTGATGGTCTTGATAGGTAACAATAACTTATTAAGTGGTTTATATACCTTTGATGGTGCCATAATTTTATGACATGAACTTATGGTTTATGATTGATCTGTGATGATTTATCACCCTTATGATTTGTGTATTTTGGAATGAGAAAGATTTATTACATGATCCATGTTGATTATCCATGATAGACTGGGAAAGAAATTTATATGTAATGTTCATGATCTCAGACCATCATGATTATCTCATGTTTTTAGATGATCATCAATTAAAATCTCTTAACTTTACCCCTACTAAGAATCTAAGACCACACATTATTATGTTTCCTTGACCATGGTTTTGAAGATCTATTTTATGGGTATTTTTATAAAGAGTATAATATGGGAAGATATTTATTGGTGATGTTGAATATATTTCATGAAATAATAAGATTGTGTATGTAGTCTGAAAAGACACTAAATAATTATCTTCCTCAAACATATATTTGTGAAATTTATTGAATATTCATCTAAAAATATGTATTATTAATTTATATAAATTATTTATTTCTTCATAAATAACAACTAAACACTTCAAATTAAATTTAATTTTTCAGTGTTGAAAATTAAGATCAAATAACTAAAAATATTTTTCTATTGATTTTCATACTCATATTATGAAAATGGTTTTCCTCCTCACTTCCCCAATTACCAAAAGGGTTTATCCCACCATTCATTATGCTATATTTGATAAGGAATAGAAAAATAAAATAAAATATAAATGTATAATAAATTTTACTAGCACAATCCTCTTTCAAACCCTTGATCCAACACACTAAATATTTTACCCTTCATTATTTTGTTTTTTTCACCATTTGCCTCTTGAAACCTTATATGTTCTTATAATTGATGATTTACATGTTCTCATATCTTCACAAGATATTCTCTACACAAATTTTGAATATCAACTTTCAAATTTAGGTTCCAGTTGAAAATTCACATCGAGAGATATCTTCCCAAGGTGAGTTAATAGAATTTCTTTTATCCCCTTATATTAAATACATGCATTCAAAAAAAGTATAAAATAATTTCAATGGATAAAGTATGTGTCACACCGTGAATGTGGTACCAACCATGAAATTGTTCCATGCAATCCTCTCGAGTGACTGTGATGAACATACTTCATTATCATTTCATGTAAGATGTTAGGAATACCTAGTTATAAAAAAAATGGACGTCATAACTCACTAGAAGCATAATATATACTATTTAATTTAACATATTCTTTCTTTATATGCATACAGTTTCACTTTTAAGGCCACAATGAATGATTCCACATGATTATTCTATAATTTTATTATGATCCATATATATCCATATCCATGATATGGTTTATATTATGTTCATGTTTTATAACCACCATGGTATCCACAATGTCCAGTGAAATAACCAACATGATATTTCAGCATCTATAGATTTAACTTGGTTTAATGGAAATATTCTCTTCACTCCATTGGTGAACTTCCCATGAAATGGTATTCTATTTATTTAAATCATGTAAATGATAATATCCAAAAAAATTATAAAAACTTTTAGATAACATGGAGTTCATACTTGGTCGGTATCAGAATGACTCATATATACCAGTTAAGCTAAATTTATTATTATATACTGACCCTTACATCTACTTCTGATTAATTTTACATATCTCAATATTTTTCTAATTTAGTCATTGATAAGTCAAAATGAATATTATATATTAGTGTAGTATGAGACATAAATATTATGCATGAAAGTTGAGTAATTGTATATATACCTGACATTTTCCATGTTTCCAATATTCAATTCAAAATTGACTTATACATATTATAGGTAAATTTTCAAAGACCCTTATACAATCAAATAATTTTTCAAATTCTTAACCACCGTTTCTTATCCAACCATTATATATTGGCCATAATAACTTTTATTCATTGAGTTGGTTACTCATACTTATACAAAAAATCATATGATATATATTTTTTGTTAGCCTTGAAAACATTTCCATAGTTTTGGTATGAAACCCCATGGGGCTAGTTACAATGATTTATATGTGTTGACTTAGAAGATTTTATTATTAAAATTACTATATCCCACTCATAATCTTTAAAAATAAAATAAAGTAATATTAATAACTATCCATTATTTTTATTCCATAAATTAAATAAATCAATTAAATTCACAATTTGGTATTTTAAAGAAATTGTCATAAAATAAAATGCAATAAAACATTAATTATTATTTTTTAAATTTCTTTAAAATTTTTGGTAATACTATGAATTTAATATCAATAAATGATAATTAATTTATTACATATGTCAAGGGGATTGATAAATAGGATTTAATAAAAGATTCACACTATGATATTTTTTATATTGTGTAATAGACAGAATCCGTATGGGATAAACACCCATAGTCATCATCATAAGGATCTAAAATATATAATATTAGTATAAATGAATCACTAATTGAATTGAATGCATGTTTGATGAATTCCATGAAAAAGTCAATATCTTTCCTGCATGGTTAAAATTCTCACATGAAACTAATAATTTCAATACTTGTATGTTGATATTGATTGTTGTATGAACAATATACCGACTGAACCACCACATGAGACAAAATAAACTTAAAATGGGATAAAGAACATGTTGGATATGATAGGATTCAAAAATGACTAAAACCATGATAAAAAACACAACAATATTTTTATAAAAAAATAATATGAGAATATATATATGTGATGAGGTCACTATAGAGGGAGAAGCTCAGGATCTACCCTATGAGAACATGGAATGATCATAACATGCATCATCTAGGGTTTTTATGAGAATGATAAATCTTTATTTAGTGGCCTACAAAGATAAAAAAAGGAAATAATAAAACTCTTATTAAAATAGGAATCATAGATTAAAATAATTGAAAACATGACCCATAGGTTATAGTGATAAGCTTAGGAAAAACTGATAAATAAATTTGAATTTTAACACAACATTTGAGACACTCAAATAATAGTTGTCAATGGATTATATTGTTAATCTAAACCTAAAATGAGATTATATTTGGTATGGTATAATCCATAGTAGGTCACTATTTGAAAATTAGAGAAATGATCTTTTTGGGAAGTTACATTCCATGGTGTGTGGGTAAAAACTAATATTTTAGGTCCTTTTTAGTTCTATTATGATGTTTTTATGATGAAAAAAAGTGATTTAACATCAGTGTTGATGCATCATGGTTGGTGGTTCTCTCTAGTGAATTCTTGTGATGAAATTTATTTTTTATAAAATGAAAATTATAAAGTTGTAGGTGCCTTATATGATTGTGGTATGAAGTTGTAGTGGGATGATGGCTGGTGGGTTCTCATTCCAGTGAAGCGTTGGTGAAATAATTGAACTCAACTATTAGTGGGTGGAATTTGAGGGTAATCGGTGCTAGAGTTTTCATTACTCAAGGAAATTTTGCGGTGATGGTATCAATACCTGGATATTTTTGAATTTAATATTTTGGATATATGTTTGATTTCTCACTTTAATATTAATTTTGAAATTTAGTGGTTTCTTTTGAATCCTTTTGAATGTGAGTTTACCACTTAACCATAATGTGGATTTTTGAAAATAAAAAAATGGCTTTAGAGGGGAATAAGTTTTAAATGTTCATATTTTATCATGTATGAGATAAAAATGATTATATTGAAGGAAGATTTGATCTAAAATGAGATTCTCCATAGCGGTTGTAAGAATAATTTTTCTCTTCAAATATTATTTCCATAATTAGTTGTCTCTCTCGCCTTAAATTTGATAGTATAAAATATAATTTAAGGGTTTAATTCATGTAAAACATGTATTGTATTTGGAGTCCTATTTTGGAGTAATTAAAGTGTGATTAAAGGGGGAACAATGGATTTGAAAGTGATCAACCACCATGTTGAGCCACCAAGTAATAACCCGTGTGGTTGTGTATTAATATTTTTATTTAATTGTTAATTATGTTTTCATTAACTATTTTTTGGACTCGATATTTTTATGATATTTATTTTAGGTATATTTTTTTTATATTAATTTTTTTTATATTGTGTGTATTTTATTTTTTGTTAAGGAAATGTTTTTGATGAGTGGATAAACTCATAAGATAGATTATAAATGATGGAGGAGGGTATATACAAAACCTTTTGATTATTTTTTTTCTCATGAGAAAAAGTTATTAATTTTTATTATGTTGTTAAATAATTTATTTATTCTAATAATAGTAATATCATTGATTAAATTTATTATATAATAGATGATTTCCAATATAGTAGAGGTCAAAAATTCATTACAAGTGTGTTAGACAATTTTTTTTTTCATTTTTCATTTGATTTAGAATAAACATAAACTTTTTTGGTTCTTCAAATAATATGTATTTGCGATAAAAAATTTATTTGGTAAAATTTAACAAATAGAAAGAAATTACATTTGTAATCATGAAACTACTATGTTTGGATATTTTAAATGTTACATCACATTATTATTTTAAAGGAAAACCTCCCTTGAATATTTCTTCCCAACTCTTCAACCTTTTTTCTATACTTAAGTAAATTAATTGATATTCTAATTTATTTTAGATTTCATTTCGTAGATTTTAAATGGATATGAAGGTTAAAATTTTAGTATTATTTTGTTTTTGGGATTCTTAGTTCCTCATGGGATCGATCCCATACTTTCACTATACTATGGGTTAATAGTTTGTGTTAGGTTTATAATTATGAATTTATATACTTTGTAAACCCTTTAAATGTAATTTTATATTTATGATTAATGTTTATTTATTTCTTTATAGTGTATATATTTAGATAATTTTGAAGCTAATTATTAACACACATGTACTCAATATTTGAGCAGAACTCTAGTTGAATGTACCTTGAATGGTGAGAGAAAATTTTATGGTAAGGTAGGTCACAAGTGGAATGGATAATAATAATGAGTTTAATGATATGAAGGGATGATAATAAAACTATCATCATTAAAATAGGAAAAGTAAAATTTATGGTATATTCGTTTTCTTTAAAAATGTGTAGATAAAGATATATTTATTGTTTGATTCTAGGAAATTTAGTCATTATTGATAATTTGTTGATTTTATTGAATTTTTTGTTTAAACCTTATTTAATGGATAATAATTGAGAAAATATGGATACACTTCACTTTGAGACAATCATGTTTTTATGTGTATGTGGATTTTATAGCTCAATTTTATGCTTTTTTTTATAAAATTAATTTTATTGATTTTATTTTTTTAATTTTTATTTTCTATTATTTTTTTTGGTTTTACTATTTTGTGTCTGTAAATTGTGTTTTGTAATTTTTATTTAAAAAAGTAAAAGAAATGGGAAATAAATCAAGGATATATAGGAACAAATTGAAATAAATCCTACATAGTTATGATTTAAATGTAAGGAGATATGTAATAAACAAGTATTGGTTGTGTAAGGAGACACATGAAAAAATAAATGATTCATGTATGAATAAACAAGGGACTCTCATTAGATTATGTCAAACTAGATATCACATAATGATACTGAATTGATTGTGAATTTTAATAGCCAGATCAAAATTCATTTCATTGGAATAATTTTATTCTCAAGTGTGATAAATATGGCCATACTAATTCTTCTGTGATATTAACATTTATTCCATGTGAGATTAACTATAAATTCAAATGGCTACATTAGGTGAATATGTGTATTGCTCATCCAAACAAGCTAGGAATGTGACTAGTCACATATGATTAAATAGAGAAGATAAATCCATAGAAACCTGTAATGCTTAAAATTACATGTAAAACGATGTAGTAAATGAAATGAAGTCATTATGGTGGAAATGAAACAAATATAAACTAGTTTTATGAAGATTAAATAGTGACTTCCATGTAATAGAAGAGTATGTACATGTTTAAGTGGCTTCTAGTGTGGCCTTCAATGTGGTGTTCCACACATGAAAGTATGGAAAAAACTTTATAATATGTAAAATTAAATTCCAAGGCTGGAGTGTGATTCTTGTTTTAATAATCATAATAGAAACGTGATATTATTCACACTGTGGTGATAGAGAAAATTTCACATAATTAAAATAGAGAGTTTTATGGGATAACTGTTGTGTATAGTTCCACATTGTAGAGAAAGAGATACTTTAATTTAAAATATCAAAAATATAATATCCATGATGTAGTGATAATGAGATATATGGCTTGGTAAATACATTATTAAATATATACTTCCTTTTCATTGAGTAGAATTGAAATATGTGTAACCTATAAAGTTTTTCACTTACATAAGGAGTTACAAAAGCATTTTGAATTTCGTCAAACCATTTTTAGCATCTTTTCAAGAATTTAAAATACTAACTATACTGTATATTTTTAGATATAACGAATAAATATATTGAAGTTTCATTGGATTAAACGTGGTTTGGTTTTTATATACATATATAGGTGTAGTGGAGTTAGAGATTGATTATGAGAGATATTTCAAGATAGATGGATATATAAAGGGGGAATTTTACATATAAACAATGAATTTTTTTAATACACTTGTAATAAAATGTATAGGTGGTTTACTAATAAGGGTCTTCTAAAGGTTTCAAGGTCGAGGTTTTGTTTAATTTAGGGTCCTTATTTCCAATCTCCCATGACTATAAAGATGGAGTAGTTATTTGTTCCATGAATTTTATAACGAACAATGATTTAGTATTTGATTTTTTTATTATTAGTGGTAGTGTGTGTTATTTTTTTTATTCATTTGTTATTCTATATCATATCATTATTCATCATTCATTTCCATTGTGTGTTTATGGATGATATACCTTATTGGGGATTGAGTAATTACATTGATTCATGAAAGACTATATTGTTGAATATGGAAGGTATTCTTAAATATACCTTTGTATCACCTAATTTATAAATAAACCGATGTACATGAACCTAATTAAAGGGGAGTTTTGTGATTAGAGTGTGATTAACAAGACTAGATATTCACTTAGATTTAATTATGAAAATGACTTTACAATCCATCAAATCTTTTATCCTTTGATATTTCATGAATACTAAATTGAAAAAGATGAGTGCATATTTCATTTATAGTTATCTTTAAAAGTACAAATAGAACCCATTTAATCATATATTTTTCATCCCAACCATCAATATAGAGTTATCTGTACTAATATCACTCATACTTATTGGTTCCACATCATTACTTTCATATACTATAATACCTTTTAGTATCTTTAAGGATTTGGTTTTATTCTTATAAATTCTAAAGAACATTCATCATGAAAATTATAGATGACCCACAAGGTACAGATTTGGTTCCATGTTGTTTCATTATTTCTCATAAAGAATTACTTTTATAATCTATAATCACAACACCAAATCACTAATAAAACAAAATGGTAGGATTTGATATGCATGTACCAAGGTTTAACACAAAAAATAGATAATATCTTATAATGGTAAACTATGACTCAAGATTCAATATAAAAAATCTATAATAAAAGAGATTTTACTTCTACATAGAAAGTTAAACATGAATGAAGGTTGAATTGCGATTTCATAATTCTAGGTACATGAAATATTGAAGTACTAATGATATTATGGATAATAAATTAATTGATATAATTTAATGTAATTTATGAATTGGTTATGTTTATCACTCTCTTATAACTAAAATGGAAATTTATTATGATAAAGTACGTCAGTTTATCAAGAAATCAGTTGATCCAAAAACATATTTCAATATAACTACTCAAAACCATAGAATGGTAATCCATGATTTAATGAAATTAGTAAATGATATAAAATAAACATCATCCATAAACACACAATGATCATGCAAGAAAAAATAAATATAAGGTATAGAATAAATAATGAATTAAAAATCCAACATCAACCACTATTAAAAATAAAAATACTTTTAACACTAAACCCCATTAATTAAAAATGACATGATATAATGAATTTACCCTTCATGTTGTTCATAGGAGAGCAGAAACAGAAACCCCAAATTGAATTGGAACATAACTGTTATAATTTTAGGTGGTACCCAATAGTGAAACTCCATCCATGTTTACATATGAAGAGATTCTAGTGTCTAAAAATTTACAATTCTTAGACCAACACTAACTATCACTGAATAGTTTAGGAAATCATATGGCCAATCCCTTGAAAGATTAGGTCTATCCATTGGGGTGAATAATAGAAGTAGATGATAATGGGATTTAAATTTTTTGTCACCAGACCAATGTAATTTTGTTTTCTCTAGAAAAAAAATCCCTGTAAAAAATCCAAGGACCTCACGTGAAGGAATTAAGAACAAAAAATAAATCAAATAATTACCTTGATTTATTTGAGGGAATGATGGAAAAATTCTCATTGTCAATTTCCTTTTCTTAAAGGAACCATTTATGAATCCCTCTAGATCATCCCCACATTCGTTGAATGTCATTCGTAACATCTATCGTTGAAAAAAGTGTTAGCATTGAGATTATATGAAGCCTTCAATGTCCTGAAAATCACCACTATGTTGATCCTTGGATCTATGAAGGAGAATATAGGTCAGTCTCTTAGACTGAAAAAATCACTCTATAGGATGTGGTAGAGATGAGGAAGGGTCTCTAAAATAAATGTAATGAATAATACCCCAAAAGAGAGTCCCCTATCACTAATATAGTTAGGTATAACATACATTGAAATGGATCCCTAACCGCTGAAAATGTTTAACCCACTAAATAATCCATAAATAAAATTTTATGATTGTTTTACTGAGTCATAAATATAATTTATATTTGTTCACTTTCTTATAATGTAATAAATAAATTACATGATAAAATAGTGTCATTAACTTGACTCGTTATTAGAGAAAATATTTAATAACCAATTAATATTAAAATAATATTCATCCCTGAAATATTTTCCCCATGTATTCAATTAATTTCTGGTGAATGATATAAATATATAAATTCAATACCAATTATTGTTAAATTTAAATACTATGATTTTTTTTATTATGATCATTCAAACACGACCCTTAACCCCAACCCTAGTATGGGTCCCACAATATCCTAAACTCCTATTAATTATAATATTTTAGATTTTGAATATGCTAAGTGTGTGCCCCTCTATGAAATTATCCCAATAGTAGTGAATAATATTCATAAACCAAGAGAAGATTATAGAAACCTATCAAGTCCTATATGGAGATAAGGAATAGTCACATAAATGAAAACCTCCCATGAACACATGTCATATAATATAATTTCTTTGTATTATGATATCTCATAATGTAAGATTTATATATTGTGTGCCCATCCTTTCTTGATTTATTGTTCATTGACCTAACTTAAGAGACTTACATTTTTCTACCATGAAAATAGGTTTAGTGATTGTACTACCTTCCAGATCAACTAGGTCTGAGATACCACTTCTGTACAAAATTGATTTTTGTTGTTGTTAATTATTCAATAAATGTCATTCCACCAATGGATCACCCAACACATGATACCCCACCAAGAAATAAATTCTATAGTTTTGTATTACATCAAAATATTTAATATAATGGTACACATTGATAATCACCTTAAATCCTAAGACCAATACATGTGATTACAGATAGAAACAACATATGACACATGAAACATGTGGTTTTTCTATTAGAAAGTGAGTCCTAATGATATCCAATATTCTAGATTACTGAGTTCCGTCATGATAAGAAGTCTCAAATCTTATTAGTCCCAAAAAACATATGGTTATGCATCATTTCTCTCCTGTGTACAGGATATATCTGGTGTATAGAACATAAGTTTAAGATTACTGTCATGGTTTCCCAAGGTTATCATTATATAATTTCAACTATAATGACCTTTTGATATGAAAAATAATAAATACAAATTACTATGTAAATAATGTGCCCAAAAATATCAATACTATTATGGTAATTATACATCATAAATAACTCACTGTATACGTGATTTGGTAATTTAAAAGTACAATTTATGTTTGGTCCAAAGCACCCACTTTTACATGATTAGTAATCCTTGAGAAAACGTAAAACTAAATTTTAAGCCATCATAACCTTTTAAAAACTATGAAATGAAAAATAAACAAAACTGGACTAAGAATTCAATGACATAAGTAAAAATAAAAAGATATAGTGAGGGGAATCAATATCCAAGAATGGTTTATCATGAATGAAAACATGAATTTAATCAAAAAATAAAAATACTCAATATTTTTATAGTTATATATGTAAATGAGATCTATTGGGTAAACTGATACAAAAAATATATTAATATCTCAATTTCTTATAATCAGAATAGTTAAAATAGTAAAAGTAAATTAATATTTAGTTTCAAAAGAAAAAGAATAATCCAACTCAATTTTAATAAAATAATTACTAATAACATTTTGGTTTTAATCTATTATACAATAAACCTAGACAATTATCTAATTATGAATATGATAGAAAATTATGTCACAAAACAATTCCAATAAAAAAGGTCATCCCATGAGCAAATAAAAAATAAAATATGTCATACACACCCTCTTCTATCGATACCACTACCTAGTATGATTTTTAGAATCATCGTGGATTGGACATTAATAATGAATAGACTATAATACAAAAAATATTGAATAGAAAAACTATGTAAAAATGTATAATAATATAAAGCCCACCTAAAATAAGACTCATTAAATGTATGAGACCCGATATTATACAATAAAAACCTAAAAAAAATGAATGAAAGTCCCTAGATATATATCCACTTAGGTCAATTCTTGGTGGCTCTTACTATTGTTTGATTCATTAACAAGTTTATTACTTCCCCTATAAACCACACATGAATTAATCAAAAATATTATTCTAAATATGATCCATGTGACCCATTAATTGTCCCTTTAAATTCTATTTTAATCTTTCAAATGATAAGAGATAGAGAGACTTTAAATTATTGAAATATCCTTAAAAATTACATCAAAATTTTTGGAATTCTATAGAGAATCCAATTTTAGCTCAAATATTCCTTAACCATTCCCATTTCTATCTCTTATACACAAAAAAAATATGAATCTTAAAAAAATCATCAACTTTTGAAAACCTGAAAATATACTGGTACATCAAACCTCAATTATCACCCTCACATCATGACATTAAACATCAAAAAAGGGTCATCTTTACTATATTAATGTATCACCACCTCTACTATAGATTCTAATAATTCAAATACATCTCAATTTTAGTCTTATATAATCTCCATAATCCATGAAAACCACTCTAACATGCATTTAAAACACCATTTTCACCATAAACTATGTTTATTTATTTGTATTGACCTTGTCACTAAGGATTTTACATTGTGTTTCCAACATTTTTTCTTAGAGTTTTAATTATTCATGAGAGATTTAGTGTTACCTTCATTTTTTTCATCTTATAAAAGTTAATATAGAATTATGATTTTCGTGTAATCCCTTAAAGATGCAGGCGATAATAGTTTTTTCTTCCTCACAGTTTGAGCCTAAGATTCACCATCTTTTATGACATTGTCAAGCATGTAACTTCCCACTAATTTTGTTTTATCCCCCACTGTAATATTTTTGATTAAAAAATTAATATAACATTGATCCCATTTTATCCACCATACTCATTAACTCCTCTACAGGAGGAATTGTTCTCATGTAGTGGTTTAGTTTTCTTTTTTCCATGTAAACATCAAGGACTACATATTGGTACTGACGTTGCATGTCCAATTGAGCATTTCACCCATGTTGGAAAGATCCAAATTTCATTATGGTAGACACAACTAATTAAAGGGTTTTAATTAGAATATTATTTTATCATTGAATTATAAAGTAATGCAGATTCTAACAGAGATAGTTATAAGAATTTCACCCATGTAGAGTGTGTTTTTTATTTTTTCAAAAACAAAACCAATGTATAATGATCCAAAGGAATCATACATATCTACCCTTAATAAATAATTTTCCATTTTTTCACCTTTAAAATAACTCTTATATATGGTTATAATAACCCTTACATATTCTTTTTATCATTTTATAAAATTATAGTCTTCAATAGGAGTATTCCAAAATCTAAAAAACTCACTAAAACTTATTCAAATATAAAATAATGTTCTTTCCATCCACAAACCAAATAAAATAGAATTATTATTAAACAATTGATTATTTTTCCATTTAAAATAATATATATAGATAAATAAGATAATAAATTGTTTCAATACTTTTATCCTTTGAAACTATCTTTCATTTTTGTATTACAATCATACTATTAAAATTGACTATTCTTGAGATTATACTACCTTAGTTATTACTGGTAGTTTGTGTTTTACAATCATTCATGGAGCTAAGAAATAAGTATTTGTTTTCTTATTTCCTTTATATATTTTTATAGTAGATCATATCTAGTTCTTGTGGCTTACCTTAAGTTATTCCCCAATCATAGATTTGATTTGACTTATTAGTTAATCTTTACCATGTGTTTTTAGGGTGTTTTACTGGGTATGTTTACAATCAAAGATACTTGGGATTCAAAGACACATTTATGGTGTTAGTGAATATGTTTCGTAGTTTAGAGATGAATTTGGAAGATGTGGAGCTAGGGGAGTTTGAGGAGAATTACATAGTAGCTAATGATGGTTCATAGTGGAGATAGTTGCAAATATAGTATCTTCATGGAGCCCCTTGGGAGAGTAAATTTCATCCCATAGTAGGAGTTAGTTTTACATGGTGTTTATTGAATTATGAATATCTATTTTTCAATCTGTATTTTTTCTTTTGTAGTGTTGTAGATGGCATTAATATCTTGTGATAATGTTGTATACTGTTTTATTATTATATCTATTTGTTAGTGTTTTGTTATATTATTGTATATTGGCTATGAATTCATGTTTTAGGTTATCACATAATAAATCCTCCCATGTATATTATGTCTTCTTGTTTTTAGTATTTAGTGCCTTACCTATTAGATATAGGATTAAGGTGACACACAAAACTTACCACTTTCCCATGTGGGGTCTTGGTGGGTCATCTTGTGTAACTTTTAAACTAAATCATACTTCAATTAAAAATATTAACAATTAAAATCCATGAAAAACCAAAAAAAAAATAAACAATTCGTAATTTTATACCTGATATAAATATTTATAAACATTTCATAAATATAGGATATTTTAATCACAATATCATTAAGGAATGATCTTATCAAAATTCAATAAAATAATTAATTAGAACATTTCCAAATAATTCTAATATAAAATATTATATTCTTAATTTATATAGAATATAATATAAATTATTTCATATTCTATAATATGAGATACTTTTTGAAAGAAATTATAACAATATAAACATATCATATATTATGTAAACATTTTACGTGATTTAAATATATGATATTTTATTTTCTTTTAAAACATTGACCAAATATAACAAATATCTTTTTGGATTGACTTGAATAACTTTTTAGAAAAAAGTTTTCAATATATAAATTTGTTTTCACATTTAACATGAATTTATAAATAAATATAAAAAAATTTATACTTATCATAATTTTATAATTTCCAAAATAAAAAAAAATTAATTACAATATAAATCCATATTAAAACAAGTCCACTTAAACCAAAACATTTTTTAGACAGTTTAAATCTCATCCTTGTAATTAGAACATGGATATTTTTCCCATGATAGTGTCAGTTTTTATGAATATTAGAAAAAAATATAACATTCATTAAAATTATAAATACCATGAATTATTATAATGTTTTCCATGATGTGGTATTCAAAAGGTGTAAAATATTTACATAGTAATACCATGACTTTTTATCTTGGGGAGAAATTTTTTTAGGGATGTTGTTTTGGGTAAAAGTTATTTTAACTTATCCTTTCCATTATAGGAAGAATAAAAACTGGTGGTCTTGACTATGTGGTGGTATTACTATTAAAGCACATTTCATAATGGCCAAGAATGTTTTAATAGGGTCAACCCTTCTTAAAGAATATGTTTTATTAAATAATCACAACATGAGCAATAACCATTTGAAATGAAGTCATATCTTTTCAGCTCTATAGTCATACAATAAACTATAGATTGTGATTATTTACAATAGTATAGTTTTTAATCATAATTAATATCCCCATGAATTATTGATTTACTAACCACAAAATAATTATATCAAAAAATTATAATCCCTATTTTTCATGTAACTTTTATTGGTTGTTTTTTCACAAATCAAATATCATTCTTACAAATTTTATAATACCATAGACATTTTGTGTAAAATTTATGTAGTTGTTCTAGAAAATATTCACGAACCACACATTTTTTGAGAATAACCTGTCATAGATCATATAATTATCATTTTTCTAGTTTCTTGACCTATTCAATGAATCCATCCAAATGAAAATGAGCTAGATTTGACACCATAAACGGGGTTTAGATGTGATAACCTACAATTACTCAATGAAGATTGAACAAAAGAAACTTGAGTGTGGGGTTTACAAGATTTCATACATTCCTACTCATATTTCAGAGGCTTTCAACATGTATTAAGGGTGAAAAAAAATCATGGGGAGACTATTCTTCTAATAATGAATCCCTCAGGTGTTGAATAAATGTACAAGAAATTTGGCATGACCCATACATATAATAAAAAATATGAGAATAACTATAAAAAATGGATCCAAGAGGTAAAAAACATGTCCATATAGATAACATTAAAATATACTATATGATTTTTTTGTTCTCCAAGGTGGCACGTTCTCAGGTTCAAGAAAAAAGAAAATAATGGTTCAACGAGTGCTGAGAATTGGGCTGTTATTATAGATTCATTATTATTTCCATCTATGTTTCAACCTAATCTGCATCATTATCCTTTTAGGGGGGATTGGATTGACCCCATGGGGACTAGGAATTTTATCCCTTCTACATTACAAAGGGGGTGCCACAGTAAAATAGTCCTTGAGGGTGGCTACTTGGGGTCAAATATTTGTGAAATCTTCCCTCTTAGGATATAACTTCCTCAAATGGACTCTGACGGGTTTATTCGGGACGCCAAAACACCCAAAGGCCCTAGTATTCATGATTCATAGACATTATTTCCAAATGTAGGTTCTTGTTGGATGATGTTTTGGCCATCAAAACTTAAGGACCCCATTGGTCGAGAGGATGGGATGTTGGGCTCATCGATCCCATTTGGGGAGAACTATAGCCTATTTTGGGACACTCTAAAATATTAATGTCTTATTTATATGTTTTTGAATCATTGATTTATTCTCTAATAGTGTATCCATGGGTACCCCTAGTTTTCAGGATCATCATAGGCATACATGAATTTGATGATATGGAATAAATTCTGACTTAAGCCATGAAATAAAGTTCTCTGGAGTTTATGTTCATCAAGGGGGGACATAAGATGGATTGATTTTGGGGTCAAAACCATCATATGGGATTCATACGTATCCTCAGGAGAGGAATCAGAGCCAGTATAGTTCAGAAAACATGGGTCTTACACATGGGGGATATCCCATTTGAGCGGACATGATTGGGTGAACCCTTTCATAAAGGCACCCCTTTTGAGCTCAGGCCTTCAAGAAGATATCCTATATATATTGGTTTGACTAGGAATCATAGATTTTGTAGTTCAGGATGGGTTGGGGCTTACAAAAGGAAGCTACCCATTTGAGTGGGACATGATTGGGTAGACCCTCTTGGAAGGGAACCCATTTTGAGCTTGAGCTTTTAAGAAGGCACCCAATGTATATTAGTTTGATCAGGAATCAGAGTTATAATTGTTTAGGATGGGTTGGTTGTGGGGATGTTGTGATCATCATAAATCTCTAAGATGATGTGAGTTATAATCGGTGTGAGAAATAAGATAATGTGATAGATCCAACCAACCACACACCTCCTCTCCTGCTGATAGGAGAGGTCCGGCCTACGGTGGAAGAAGCTGAGGTGATGGTGGGTGAGGGCTCGAAGTAAAGGACCCTCTCATGTGGTATGACATTAGGGGTCATGAGGATCATACCATGGATGGTTAAAGACTTACTTCAGTGGGAGTGCCCCAAAATGTGTTCTAAGAAAGTGGAGGAAGGTCATCTCTCATCAAAAGGAGAAACAAATATGTTTCCTTTGACCGATCACTATTCCACATTGACTGGAAAATGAAGTGATCACCCTTAATACCTCGAACGGGGAAGATCAAATTAGTGTACCAAGGTTGGAATCTGGATTACTATAGGAATGTAAACTTATTTAAATACTTGGAGCTTGAACTTTTGTGGGGAGATCCTTCTTGACTCCTCTTACCATTGGTATGTAGACTCAGAGGGGAATGCTAATGCGCTCTATGATTTGATAATAGAGGTCCAATGGCTTTGGAGAAGGTTTTGGCGTGATGCGAGGGTACTGGTTTGAAGAGGGATTGTGGAGGAATAGATGGTAATGGAGGGGTGAGATTGGATCTTGAGGGAAGGACACCCAAAGACTCCCCATTCCATGTACAATTTTGTTTTGTGGGATGGGGGACCTCTACATACAATAGTTGTATGCGGGTATAGGGGTCATCGCGTACCAAATAAGTATGCGAGCTTGGGAAGGGACCACTATACACATCAATGGTATGCAGTCTTGGATTGTTCTACACCATCACTTTAGGTTTCATCCATATATTTATTCAGTATGTAGTGAGGGGTTCAATTCATATAGCGATACACTATAAAAAACACCATATTGAAGGAGGATCATGGAACCTATTGTTCATCAGGAGTTCATCTGCGAGGAATGTTTGGTTTGTGATTATGAAAATTATGTTCATGTTTTTCCCATTGTTATTAAGTTCATTATTTTTATGGTTCATGGCTGGTTATACTTGTAGAAATGTATTTATTGATTTTAACTTCACCAATGATTCAAAATTGAAGCTGTAGTCCTATTTGAATTATTTTTTCCACCCTCTAGGGTCTCCTCTGTGCTTTCTTCATCATTCCTTTATTAATACCTTCTATTATCTTTTTATAGAAAATTGTTATAAATATATGCATGGGAATGTGACACCATTTTTGGATGCCCATGAAAAGATATCTTGATGTATGGATGACTCGGTCACCCAGGTTTTGTGGAGGCTATGGTTCGCAGAACACTACCGATTTGCTTTATCTTCAAACTATTGAGTTCACGAGACGGTATGCTGGACACATTGTTTTGAAAAAACAAATTGATTTTTATTTTACGTTTTATATATAGTATATGGTAGACCCTAGGTCATCTCTCAAGGATCGTTGGTATCTTATAGTGTGTATTTTTAATAAATGTTAATAAAAGAGGGGGTGATTTAAGAAAATAGTATTAAGAAAATAACTTAACTCAAAGAGTTTAATAGTTGGAAAAAATATTGGATTTTAAAAAAAATGATACAAAGGGTTCATTTAGATTTTACTTCACACATTTCATGTTCATTTTTCATAGAGATTCATTTAGGTTTGGATTAATTATTTGGTTGAAATTAATTTAAATTCAGATTAATTTCTAAGCTTTTATTTCAATTCCTAAAGAACCAAACCTTGATGTAACAATCATATTACCAAGTTCCAGTGCTTATAAAAGTAATAATAACTTCAAAAGAAGATTTAAATCTCAATAATTTGGGTATGAAAAGTATTCTTGCACTGTCCAATATGAACAAAACAAGTCATACACTCAAAATATCACACCGATCAGTTAGAAATTAAGATCATAACATTCACATGTATCAAAACATGAATTAAAATATAAAATCATGTAAGTTACATGAATTGAAATGTTTAAACACAAAAATTACACCAAATGAGTAGCTAATATATGCGTTGGAACTCCCTTGACATGTGTGTAGCTCCCTCACAACGGACGCCCACCGTTTAGCTCGACATCAGGAGGAGGAAGCTCGGGTGGAACTCCTTCTTCATTCTTCGCCCCCTATTAGGATAGGGGAATCTAGAACATATATTATGAGGATAAAACTCCTATGGAACTCCGAATTGGAAAAACACAACTCCTTGGACGAAAATAAAAATGAGGAGGCAAAGATGTTCTTTTATAGCCAATATAGGAGGTGTTTTTGGGCACCTTGATTTCGAGAAACCACTTTTGCCATTGCTTTTAGAAAATAGAAAGTCTTATATTACATTGGATAAAACTAAAACGTTTTATCCACCCCTATTTACTATCTCCATTTAATGTTTAGAACTATTTGGTCAACTAAATATTGGGATATTGATAAAATATAGAACACTGCTTTTGACTTTGTGAAAATTTTATTCTTTGGACAGATCAGTTCGGATGGGCATCGTACAGGCCGAATGAGGCTTCAATTCCCTCATATGAAATGAATCCAATTAATGTTCAGACCAGAACAAAAAATCTCAACCTATTTGAATATTCTGTTAAGTAGAAATATATGGTTGAGTCCACTAGTGTGCATGGATCCTGCATAGTTTGGCCCATTTTTATTGGACATCATCATGGGCCCTCCCAATCACCTCCACCTTCACTGTGATTATAAAACGAAGTATCATTTTCCTTTTTAATAGTAAAAAATATAAAACTATTGAATCAAATATTAAGTGATTTTTTTTTAATTTTTTTAATTTTCAATACAAAACTAGTTTAGCACAATGGTGTAAGGGTGAAAATGATACAATGAATCGTAGTGCAATCACACCCGACTACCTAAACATTTTCACTCTGGAAAAAAGTTACATTTTCCGAAATAATGCTTGAATATATTTCAAAAATCATGAAGATTTACCATTTGAGGAAATTTAAATTCATTAATGTAATGTGATCAACACACAAACCATACCAAGGAGTTCTTCCTAGTGAAAATGGAAAACAATGTCTCATAAATAATATCACATTGAAATTCAAAGAGATTCATGATACCAAATTGAAAAAAGAATTAAGAAGTCAACCATGCCACTAACTCACCATGATTGTGTGTGAAAAACCATATCATGCTATTATTTCCACTTTCTATCCAATAAATATAGGTTATTTTAAGAAAACTAAACTTAAATGATTTGGTCCACCGAACCTACCCTACATCCTTTCCAATCATATTTCAAGACCCACTCACTTAATAATTCCTAGAAGTCAAACCATAATCTACTGATCTTGGAATCTCCATATGTTGCACATTTCATCACTCCTCTCATTTTTTGAGTAGTTTCATTTGGAACAAATATCACACTCATCTCTCAACCACTGTTTGATATCCTCATGACACTAATTATAATATTTATAAGAATATCAAAAGTTGAGAAGGAGCTGTTTTTGACTATCCCAAGACACAACCTGATTTTTTAGGGAATACAATAGTCAGATATCAGCTACACACACATCGGTCTATCTGGAACAATAAGTAAACAGATCGGATAAGGAACTAATGTATAAAAATATCTTTTTAATCTGAAAAATGTTAACCTAACAAGTATTTATATTTTATTAAGTAATAAATATTCACACTTTATGGTTTGGTGCAAAGATTTATAGAGATACTAGTACTCACTCGAGGGTAATCAATCATCTCAATGGTTTGAAAGAGATTCAACTATTTATATCATCGACAGAAAACTAATTCACTAAAAATCACTCCCTAAGGTTAAATTCAAACAATCATTCCATAATAGCGTCAGGTTTTCATCAAATGTTAAATCAACATGGAATCAAAAAAATCAACATGAATTTTCAATAAGTTCCATGATTTGGTGACCATAAGGAGAGGGAGGGGAAGTAAAAATACTATAAAGAAAGATAAAAATAGAATAAATAAAAAATGATGGAAATTACTAACTTACCCATGAATGTACCCATCCCCCCATACCTAGAGTGTAAAATTTCCTCACTCTAGTAAAATAGAATGTGGGAAGGAAGGATAAAAACCAGTGGGTGTTATTGGTATGTTCTTTCTTGCACCTAGAGTTACTACATCAGGGACTCTATAAGGGCTCTGTGGAAGTGATTTAGTAGCTACCCATTGATAGTGACGTTTTTCTTGGTTTCTTCATTTTGAACCTAGACACCAACAAATGGAGAGACATTAGTAAAAATTTGTGGTCCAAACCAGTGGGAAAAAAGCTTACCTGGATGCAACCTGAACCTTGCATTGTAGAAGAGGACCTTCTGCCCAATGTGGAACTGATGATGAATAATGAGACAATTGTGGGAATAATTGGTTTTCTACTTATAAATCCTAGAGTTCTCATATAAATCTCTTCTCAATTCCTCCATCTCCTGAATCTACAAATTCATTTGATCACCTGCAAAAAAATTATTTGAATTTCATTTTTTGATGGCCCAGTAGGCCCTATTCTCAATCTCAATAGGGAGTTGACAACTCTTTCCAAACTCTATCAGATATGGTGACATGATAATGGGAGTTTTGAAAGCATTACGATATGGCCGTAATGATTCATCAAATCGAAGACTCCAATATTTTCTAGTGGATTGAAACATTTTTTCAATAAGCTATTTTACCTCTCTATTTGACACTTCATCTTGACCAATGGTCTAGAGGTGATATGATCTAGACACTCAATGACCATCCCCCTTCTTATACAAAAGTGATTGCATTGTTCAGTTTCAGAAATTAAAACCCTGATCACCGATGGTATACCTAGATAAGCCAAACCTATAAAAGATTTGGGTTCTCAAGAATTCTAAAACTGCCATAGAATAATCAGTCCTTGTAGATCACGCCTTTACCCATTTTTACATGTAATCAACTACAAGAAGAATGTACATGTTTCCAAAGGAATTAGAAAATGTCCCCATAATGTCAATACCCGAAACATCAAAAATGTCATGAAAGAGAAATGGTTATTGGGGAATTTCATTTCTTTTAGAGACATTACCTGTTCTTTGACAATGAGGAAATGATTTACAAAAATCATGGGAATCCTGAAAATGGGTTAGAAAAATGATACTAGAATCAAAGACTTTGTGAGCAGTCCATAGGAGAGAAAATTGGCCCCCCACAAGCAAGAGTGTGGCAGAATCTAAGGACAAACTGAAGCACTCTATTAGGAACACAATGCTTAAAGACATGATCACTACATGTGCACCAGAGGAAGGGTTCATCCCTAATGTTCCAACGAGACTCATTCTTTAGATGAATATCTTTGTTTTTTTTTGAAATCAGTAGGAATGCAAGATTATACCAAATAATTTACAATTTTAGCATACCAAGGAATAAAATATTTCACTTGGTACAATTGCTTATTAGGAAACATATCATTTATAGGAATACATGGGGATGATTTAATGTCTAAGGATGGGGGAATCCTACTGATATGGTCAAAAATCTCATTCTCCTCTCCTTTTATATCTCTATTTTAAAAATTTAATACATGAAGGAGGATAATCAAGCGAATGAGATGTGGTTTGGCTTCCAGTTTCTTAAGGAGATACTGAAGGACTACATGGTCTAAGAACACAATGACTATGGACCCCAAAAGGCATGAACTAATTTTTTCCACGAAAAACACAATAGAAAAGAATTATTTTTTAGTTGTGGGTTAGTTTGATTGGGCTGGGTCCAAAGTACGTGAGGCATTGGAAATGACATGTGGAACATGAACCATCATTTATGATAAGACTTTACCAACTGAATAGTTTGAGGTGTCACACATGAGCTCAAATGGTAAATCCCACTATAGTGGTTGGATTACCGGGGGTGATGTGATACTCCATTTTAACTTATGAAAAGATTCCTCACATTCATTATAAAAAAATTCATTATCTTTGTGGAGTAATAGGGAGAGGAGGAGTGCAATTTTATTAATGTCACGAATAAACACTGGTAAAATACAGCATAACCTAGGAAATAACACACATCCCATACATTTTTAAATAATGGTAAGGAAATATTATATCCACTATTGATTTATCTACTTGAAGACCATGCCCAAAAATTAAATTCCCCAAAACTATACCTTTTCGCACCATGAAATCAAATTTCTCATAATTAAATACAATATTATTTTCAATACAACGACATAGGACTAAAGAAAGACTACTCTAACATAAAACAATAGGGGATCGATAAATAGTGAAATCATCACTGAATACTTCCATACAATTCTCAGGGTAATCCAAAAAATACTAAACATACATATTTGGAAAGTACCCAGAGCATTGCACAAACCAAATGGTATCCTTTTATATGAAAATGTGCCAAAGGGACAATTGAAGGATGTATTTTATTGATCCTCGGGGGTAATATGGATATAAAAGTATCTAGAATACCAATCAAGAAAAAAATAATGGTAATTCCCCGCTAGTCTCTCTAGCATTTGGTCAAATAATGGTAATGTGAAATGGCCATTCCTAGTGTATTGGTTCATTCGATAATAGTCTATACAGACACTTCAAATATTATTCACACGATATATAACCAATTCATTTTTTCATTTTTAATTACTATAAGGCCAGTTTTTTTAGGAATTTCTTAAATGGGACTGACCCATTGGCTGTCAAATATGGGGTAAATGATTTCAGAAACAAATAAAATTTGTACCTCCATTTTCACAATTTATAGGAGGATTGGGTTCAGTGAACGTTGTTCCTATATCACTAGTTTAACCTAATAATTTAATAATATATGATGTGTACAAATTGATGGGATAATACCTAGAATTTCAGCAAGTGTCAATCCCAAATCTTGTTTATAATCCCTCAAAAGATCAAGCAGTTGTAATTCATGCCCAGGATGGTGAACTATAAATGATGAAGGGAAACTTACTTCGATTCTTATGATATGAATATTTTAAACCTTGAGACAATTGGTTCAGTTACAATTCAGCTATATTTTGGATTTATGGGAGTGTGTGTGAAAGTGATAGGTCAATAATCTCATCTAACTAGTCAACGGTATCATCCTCAATAGAGGAATGAGATTTAACAAGCTCAGTAGTATCATTGATGGTTAAGTGATTCTCAATGTTCAAGAAATAATCAATTAATAAACTTTCATGGAATTTTATTAATACACTACAAAAATTATTTAATGAATCATTTCCTAGAATTTAAATTAATGAAGAAAACGTAGAAATGGGATCAAGGGAAAGAAAAGTTGTTTTTTCAGGGGTAGGGAGTACATAAATTGAATTAACATAGAGATATGAATATTCTTATGAGGGATGATTCATGGAATCAAGGATGTTGAAATGGACTATATAACCACCAAATTATATAGATAATGTACCATTATAGACATTAATTATTGTTTTGGTTATTTTACAGAAGGGTCTCCCCAATATAATTGGGTCTTGTCCATTCATCCGATCATCTTCCATTTTTATCACATAAAAATCAGCATAAAAAATTAAAATTTTCACCCCCACAAGAACATCCTCTAACACACCAGAAGGGTGTGTGGTACTCTAGATGGCTAGTTGAACAATAATTCTAGTGGAATTCAGTTCCCCGACCTGCAATGTAGAGTAAATTAAGTGAGTAATCACATTTATAGTATCACCTAAATCAAGCATGACATTAGAAAATGAATACTCCCCTATGGTGCATGGAATCGAGAATGTCCCAGGACCATTTAAATTTTTGAAATGTGATGGCTCTATCAATGCAGATACATTCCTCCCCAAGATCAAATTTCAATCTCCATGAAGTCACCTTTAGTGTGTACCCATATCCTTTAGAAACCTTATATATCCTTGAATTTGTTTCACAACATCAATAAAGGGGATGTTTACCTATACGTTTTTGAATGTCTCAAAAATTACATTATCAAGTTCAAAAGTTTCCTTTTGTTTTCTTATTTGGGTGGAACATTGGGTAAATGGAAGAGGAATAGTCAAGATAGGAGATTCATCAATATACACACTCTTTCCTTTTGAAGTTATTCTCCCAGGATACAAATTTTCTTCTATTGGACCATTTTCAGCAGTTAGGATGGTAGTTTCCTATAATAGAGGGTTAATTTGGGTTTTATGTTGCTTCCCACTCCTAAGAGTGATGAAACTAACATTTACCTTATCCCTAGGGTTAACTATTTGTTTAGAGAGTAGTTTATTTGACCCCTGACTTTGAATTATCCCCACCGAGTTTGCTAGTTGGCCGAATTTGTTTTTTAGGCCCTGTATGGCAGCTTGGGTGGTTTTTTTGTAATCGGAGATTTTTGGTAGCCATTTGTTTCATCATATCTTATAGTATATGATTGGGTTTTTTAGGGGGTGGTTGGAAATGCCTTTGGGGTGGTCATGGATTTCTAGGCGGGGGTGGATGACTACTCTTCCCAGGTTGGTTCCATTGTTTTTGAGGTTTGTTTTAATACCCCAATGACTATAGGCTTTATTTTCATTCCACCAAGGGTTTTATGGATAATAAGGTCTTTGCCTAAAGGGTTGGTTATAGGGTTGACCTGGAAATATTGCCTCAATACTCTGAAAATATTCTCTCAATTGGAGGAATTGGTCAGAATAATGGGTGCATGAAGAATAGCTTCAAAAATGGATGAGAGGAGGAGATTGAGATTTCCCTTGGGCGAGAGTGAGTTTTCGTATAAGGGTACTTACCTCTTCAACTTTGTGTCCACCTTATTCTCCAATTTATTACTTTTCACCTCATTGACACCTCTAATGGTTACACTAGGCCTAGTACCAAATTATTGAGTGTTATGTTCCATGTTCTCAATCAGGTTACATGAAGAAATTGGGGTTTTACCAACTTGTGCACCACTTGTAGCAGCACAAATCATGTTACGATCAATTAGAATTAAAGAGTTATAAAAATACTACATTTAATGTTGATTACTTATTTTGTGGTGCAGACATCTTGAACATAACCATTTAAATATTTCCCAATATTCATGAAGTTTTTACACTTGAGATTTTCTTATACGACATTTTTCTTTCCTTACTGTTGCAGTTCAAGAGTTTGGGAAATATTTTTTAAGAAAATGTCATTTCATGTCCACCCATCCTCTTATGGGTGAATTAACATAATAAAGCTAGTATTTTGCAGTGTCTTGTAATGAAATTGTAAATGACATAAGCTTTACTTGTTCTACATCAATAGTTGAGGGTTTTAATATAAATCACACAATATGAAATTCTTTTAAATGTTTATGTGGGTCTTCTCCTGCGAGTCCATGAAATCTAGGAAACATGTGAATTAAACAAAATTTTAATTCAAAATTGGGTGCCTCACCTTGCTTTTGAATATATGTGGGTTGGATGTCAACATTTGGTGAGTTTAGTTCTTTTAGTGTTCTATTGTTTTAATCAATGTTATAAAAGTGTATTTCAGTTTTAATGTTGGTTCCAGTAGAAGCAGAAGGATTAAGAAGTGGTCCTATGTGTTGTGTGTCCTCTATCAATGTGATGTCTTGTGTGTCTCAGTGTTACTGAAGTTGGATCCTCTCCTGTTTAGATTCTAAAGGTGGTAAATCTCATTGATTAGATTTATCATACATGAAACCTACATAGTAAATACATTATAAAACAAAAGTATTGAAAAGGTAGATGATAAAACATATAAATATTCACAAAATCTAAAACTATTTTATGAAAAACACACACAAAAAACCATAGCTCTCCACGAAAACGAAACCAAAATTTGTATGCGTTGTCCTGAAAAGTAAAATTGATTTTTATTTTAAAGTTTGTTTATATTATAGGGAAAACTATAATTCATCTCTCAAGGATCTTTGGTAGCTTATAGTGTTTATTTTTAAAAAATGTTACTAAAAGAGGGTGGTGATTTAAAAAAAATGTTTCAAGAAAATAACTTAACTCAAAGAGTTTAATAGTTAACAAAGCAATTAGATTTTAAAAAAAATATGATTAAAAGGGTTAATTTTGATTTCACTACACAAATTTCAAGTTCATTTTTTGTAGAGATTTATTTAGGTTTTGATTAATTATTTGGTTGAAAATAAATTGATTCCTGATTAATTTCTATGCTTTTATTTCAATGATTAAAGAACCAAACCTTTACATAACAATAATATTGTCAAGGAACAGTGCTTATGCATGTAATAATAGCTTACAAGATATATTAAAATCTCAATAAGGTGTTTAGGAAAAGGATTCTGGTTCTGTCCAATTGGAACAATACAAGTCACACACTCAAAAATCTCACACTAATCAGTTAGAAATTAATAGAAAAACATTCACATGTATCAAAAAAAGAATTAAAATATGAAATATTGTATGGTACATGAAATGAAATGTTCAAACACCAAAATTATTTCAAACTATTAGCTAATATATGCATTATAACTCCCTTTACATGTGTGTAGCTCCCTCCCAACAAACTCCCACTATTTAGATTGACATCAGGAAGAGGAGGATGCTCGAGTGGAACTCCTTCATCATTATTGATCCCCCTATAAGGATAGGGGCCACCATAATGTGTAGGATGAGGAGATGAATCCTCTGAAACTACAAATCTTCAACACTTCACTCCTTGGTTGAACATACAAAGGATGAGCCCAAGGTGTTCATTTATACCCAAAATGGGAGGTGGTTTTGGGAATCCAAATTTCAAGAAACCACTTGTCCCATTATTTTCGGCCACTAGAAAGTATTATATCTCTTTGGAGAAAATTTAAAAGTTATAGACCCACCAATTTAATATCCCCAAAAAATGTTTTCAACCATTTGGACAAAGAAATCTTGAGATATTTATAAAATACAGAACACCGCTTTTGACTTTTTGTAGAATTGATTCATCGGACAGATCAGTTCGGGTGGGCATAATAGAAGTCGAATGAGGCTTTGATACCTTCATATGATATGTATACCATTATATTCTAGACCTGACCACAAAACTTTAGGACATTTTATGTAAGGTTTAGTAGAAATATGCAGTTGATTCCACTGGTGTGCATGGATCCTGTGTAGTTTGGCCCATTTTTCAAGGACATCTTCATAGGACCTCCAAATCACCCCACCCTCAATGAGATTATCAAAACAAGTATCATTTATCTTTACAACAGTAATAAATATAAAATTATTGAATCAAGTATGAAGTGAAATTTGATAATATTTTTAAATTTTCCGTACAAAACTAGTTCATCATAGTGGTGTAAGGGTTAAAATGAAACGGTGAATCACAGTGCGATCATATGCAGATGGCCTTCATGAGATTGATTCCACCACCAATGTGGTTAGCAGGTTTTTGGGTTTGCTGGACATTCCTCCATGGGCTAGAACTATATATATCCTCCCACGTATTGGTGGTTCATGATTTAAGCATTCCATGAACCCTTCCTGGTGATGGTACGTGGGTCATTAAAAACTATTTGAGAAATTCAATTTCATTAAATTTCTTCTGATGTTTGAAACTTAATTTTCATACATTCACTTTACTGGACATGTAATAATGCTTTCCACCTTATTCAATGTGATTGTGGAAGTATTTTATTCCCTTTTCAATGTTTCAAGACACTACTATTTCCCCCCATCAAAATGGGGCCCCTTCAGAAAGAAAAAAAAGATTATTTTGATGTAGAAGTGCTCCTGAACTTAAGGGGTTTGTAGTAGAATAGATAGGTCTGGTAGGAGGGGTTATGGAAGATGAATGATGGAGAAAGGACTATCCTCGAAGCTATTAGGGACATGGAGGAACTATGGGAAATTGTGGAGGTTGAGACTATGAATTTATTAAATCATCACCAATACAATGGGGAGTCACATCATTTGTTGATGAAACATTGAGATTGTAGAAAAAATCCGCTGTAATGATCATTTACCACTTGCGAGGAGAGGATCAAGGCTATGGATACCCATTATATCTTTATTAAAGATGATTGAATTATTTATCCACCCTATTTTTCTTCATTTCCTTTTCTTGTAGTTCCAATTAATCATGAACAGTCATATAGACATCATTTCGATCACATATTAATTTTAAACCATGACTAATGGATCTGTCTTGACCCTAAATTTGTGAGTTTTGTACATGTATGAGGATTGGGAGCCGTGTTTTGGAATATGAAGGTTGGAGAGCACTCTCCCAATGAAGAATTTTCTTGTGATTGATGGACTTATAATAGGAACCATATATAGATAAACAATGGAATGATATTCAATGTCAAACAATGGTGTCTTCATGACACTGGACTTCTATCTCTAATGGCCTGGGAGGATTTACAACACTATGAATTTGTTTTGGGGTTAGGGGCCATAGTTGGTGGCCGGTCAGAGGGATGATGTATGAATTTATTAGAGACATTTGTATCAAATTTTGATGGGAAAACTCTCCTAAATGATTCTTACTATCATAAGGGAGAGGTGTTAAATGGTCTATTCCATTATAAACCATTTTCATGTTTAGGAATTTGAAAAGGGAAGGATTTATAAGCCATTATCTAGAGGGATTTTCAAAATCTAGGGAGAGAGATGGGACGTAAATGACATATGAACACATGGAAATTGGAAGGGATTCACTTTAGAATGATTTTTTTTGATTGACAATCGTTTTGTAGGAAACATATGCAGAGCCACCGGGGAATGATGTGTATAGTCAGAGAAAGTTGCCCGCAGGACACAGGCCTTCCATCTCTGATGGCTATGAAGGATTATGGATATTGATACCTTTGGTAACATGACATATGACCTCTGAAAAGAAGTGCAACTATGCATGAAGGGGGGAATTTATGTTGGTTGAACATTTATAGGAAACCCGAAGATATGTGAGGGAATATTTGTTTTATATGCTAATAAACTTCACGCATATGTATAGGATATCTTTATTCTACAGTAGTATCAAGAGAGTCTAGAGGTGAATCAGGCCACAATGTTATGATGTATTCAGGATGTGGGTATGAAAGAGAATGTAAACCATGAATCCGAGGGTTCTTGAATCAGGATGGATGTCACAAGGCTTGGTATATGTCAGACATACTAAGATAAGAGAGAAATCTCATAGGGATAAAGCTGTATTTTATTGATGATCGTCTTGTAAGAATCATATACAGAGCCAACATGGAATGATGTGAATATTCAAAAAAAGGTGTCCACCTGACACTATCCTTTAATCTCTAATGTCCATGGAAGATTATAAAGATTTACGATTACTCAAAGCACGAAGTTTGAGGTTTGGTAAGAGTGTATCCAGATACATTAAAAACATTCAAGTTGTGATTCACATATGGGATCAGGTATCCCTTAAGTAGATCTGACTCATATACAGGGTGAGGCATTTGTCCCATCTTTAGAGTACCCTATAGTTTAACATCATATAACCAAAACACAGAGTTCCTTATGGGTAAGGGAACCATGATATGCCTTTTAGGGTCAAGGTACTAGGACCAAATTTCAAGACTAATTTTACATGATGTCATGGTGAATCTCTAATTGAGACCACTAAGATCACGTGAGCTATGCTCGGTGTGAGAAATAATGGATTATGAGGATTCTGGATCAACACTTAAGAAATCCTATAGAGAATTTTATGCTTAATCATTACTATTCAGTTTAACATCATGTTTCTGGGACACTTCTAGCCTTGTACTTTAGCATCATGTGGTTGGGATGTTATGTTGTGCAATTTAGAGTCATGTAGTGAGGACATTATATTGTGGAGTTTAGAGTAATGCAGCTAGAACCTTATGTTGTGTAGTTTAGAGTCATGCTACAAGGACATTATGTTGTCACAATGACAAAAAATAGATTTTAGAAAATTGTGGTTGGGATATTCTAGAATTCATTATACATGAGTGATGATAGAAGGTGTAAACCATAGCCTTATGGGGCCCTCTAATCTGGATGGATGTCACGAGGCTTGGAAGCTGTCAGACATACTGAGATAGGAGGGGACTCTCCTGAAGATGAATTTTTCTTTTGTTGACATCTGTTTTTTTGGAAACATATATAAAGCCACTGGGGCATGATACTCACAGTCAAAAAAATGTGTCTATAGGACATTCGACATCCTTCTACGATGTCCATAAATGTTTATGGGTACCCAATATTTTCTGGAGTAATAAGTTTGACAAATGAGAAATATATAGTTGGGAATGCAATAAATATCTAGACCATGATCATTCATGAACTACTAAAGCTTCCACATAGATCTGACTCATTTATAGGAGGGAAGTATGATATTTTTACACATTATGAGTGTCAAATTTCGAAGTTGGAATTCATGTCATATCTTTAAATTTTATGTGTAGGAAATTGGGGGCTTGGGGAAGATCTCATAACATTGAGAATCAGGCTGCACCAGAATCTGGAGGAATCTCATAGTTTAATGTCATGGAGTTAGGCCCTTTCATGGATTTCCCTATATAAGTGTGACCTATGCACTGAGGAAGCATAATTTTTTTAGTTTGTGGATGGGACGAGATACCAAATCTAGGTGTCCCTATGTACCCGATAAGGGAAAAAATTAATCCATACATAGTTCTGAATGTTCCCTAAAAAGGTTCAGTCCATGTGTAGGGAAATAATTGGGCATTATTTTTTTGGATTCTAGGACCGAATGCTAAATCTATGCATCACTATGTATCTTGTGGGGGTATAAATCTAGCCATACATAGTTTGGAATGTTCCCTGTACCTATCTGACTCAGGTTTAGGGGTAGGGAAATTCTGGTTTTATCTGCTATAAGTGTGAGGTCTATCATATTCCTCTATAGTTTTCTTATGTAAGGGAATCTTTACCATAGATCCTAAGACCATGTGAGTTATACTCGATGTGAGAAATAATGAGTGACAAAGAATTTTGGAAGATAGAGGATACAATAGAGGAAATATTTTTATAAGGGATAGGCCAAGATAGGGGGTGGAGGCGTCTCTATGTATCCCGTTGATTAATGAAAATCAATTCGTATGTAGTTATTTGAGGACTTTTTAGTTTATCATGACGTGATTAAGAATATTTATGTTATGTGGTTTAATGTCTTGCAGCTTGGATGCTATGCTATATAGTTTAAAGTCATAAATAGAAGAAATTATAATCCCAGTTTCATGTCTTGTTATAGGGAATACTAGCATAAAATTTAACATCATGTGGTTAGGATGATAACTCACAGTTTAGGGACATATATCATGGACTGTGGGTATCACATTTACATGATATACTTCATCAGAAACCTTGCATTGGTGGGAGCCATGATGAGCTATCCATTCATTGATGTCAAGGCGTATGCTCTATTGGAATAGATCCTATGTATGAAATATGGTCCCAAAAACTTTGAATCAAGCTTTGGGGGCTTTTTCTTTAGTGTCATTGGGGTTCTTAAGATCAACACCATATCTACTTCGAGGAAAGACCAGAGGTGATCCTTTTTTTGAAGGCTCATACGATCCTATTTTGGTAGACATTGAAATGGTGAAAAGTGCGCAGTCTTTTCTCATCCAGCTACTCCAACACATAAAACCATCTATGGGATTTCTCATCCATGTACAATTGATCACAAAGGGCCACATAGAGTGACATAACATGAATTTCAATAGAAAAGCTACCTTTGATGCATATACTAGAGATTATGGGGTTTCCTAGGTGGCAGTGCAAGTCATGGTCTGGTAAGCCCATAATGAATGAATGATATTGTATAGCCATAGTTCTTATCCTTATCTACAATATTTTGGAGCATGTTAGAAAGAGTCTTGTTGAAATCCTCTATTTTACCATTCCCCACTACATGGTTGGTGGATTAACGGTTGGATTTTATTCCGTACTCATTGTATAATTTTTCCAACTGAGAAAAGAAGACATTGGTTCCATTTTATTAGTATTATATGAGGGACACTAAATCTGGTAATGATGTTGGCCTTTACAATGCTAAAAATTATTTTCACCCCTAATTCATTAAGGGGAATCGATTTGGACCATTTGAAAAAGAAGTCAGTGTCTGTGAGAATGAAGATGAATTGTATGATTGTGGTAGGGGGATATGGTCTCACAATATTGATCCTCCAGGCATAAAATACCCATAAGTAGTAAGCTGTGTGAAGTAGCTCAGGGGTTCAGTGAATATAATTTGGGCTGAAATTTGCAGGAATTACAATTCATGGTGAATATGGAACAATACTATATCATAGTGGGCCAATAGTATCCATGCCTTCAAATTTTATGGGAGAGATTGGTTTTTGATTACTGTGATCTATATGCTCTGACATGCACTTCTTTCATGAAAGAATTAGTCTCTTCTCCATTGATGAACCTGTGAAGGACTCCATCAAGGCCTCATTTATAGAGAACCTTTTCTTGGATTCTGACATTTTACAAGACAATGATGACAACCCATCTCTTAGTTTGTTATCTTCCATCACTATTTAGTGGGAGTTCCCCCCTATAGAGTTAATTTGTAGTGGGATTCATCCAGCCGGTGGTGTGACCATAAGGCTTAGAAACATGGATAATCTCATCAATTTATTCTGTATTTTTATGACTAAATAGAAATTCCATCCAATGGTGGGAAATTCTAATAACCATTTAATCACATTCCGAATCTGCTAGGGTAGTAGCTACATTTTCCAATGCATCACCTTGAGCATTTTAAAACCAAGGGACATAGTTCAGTGTTGGTTCTGATGGGAATTATGCCATTATTTCCCAAAAATGGTTCATTAAGGGGGTAATACTACTTTATTAATGGAATATTTTCCATTAACCTTCTTAATGACCTGCTGTAAATCACCTTTTATCTTTAGGTATTAATCCTGTGCATGAAGTTCAAGCTGTAGTCCGGCAATGAGGGCCTGGTATTCTAGTTCATTATTTGTTCATACCTCTCAATTAATGAATGTGTAAGGAAATAAGGCCTTCTCATGGGATATGATTATAACTCCTACCCCTACTTTGTTGGTCATGTGATCCACCATCTGTTTCCCAATTTGGATTCCGGAAGCATCATTGAAGTACATTTCCCATGCTTGGGGGTCTTCTTGGACGGAGAACACATCTATATATGAAAGTTCCGCATCCAATGAGGTTGTTTATTTTAAGGGTTTCTTTTTTAGGAAGTCTTCAAATGCATGGCCTTTAATGGACTTCATGGGCACGTACCATATGTAAAACTATTTTAGGATAACTTCACACTATGATATGGGTCCAATTAGGATGGGATGGATGAGGATATAATTGAGTGGGTTGCTACAAGAGAACAAATGGAATTTTTGGTTTTGCAAGTAATTATTGAATTTATGAACTGAGAAGATTATGGCTAGGTAGTTATTTTCGATTCTTGAATATCGAGTCTCAGCATCGATCATTGTTAAGAAGAGGTAAAAGAGATTGTTCGAACTACTAGTGTCATTCTTCTGCTCAAGGAAAGATCCTAATGACCGTTCTATGGTAGTTACATAAAAAATGAGTGTTCTACCCTAAACTAAAGGCATCAACACTAGTGGGATTAGGAGACATCTTTTTATATTTTTGAATGCTTTTTGAAAATCATTATCACATTCATACATAAACCATTTGTTTATTAACCCGAAGAAAGGTAAACATTTACCCACAAGTTTGGATATGAAGTAATAGATGTTGGCTAGGTTCCCCTAGAGACCCCAAAACACAGTGAGGTTGGGAGGTGTAGACATACCAAGGATTGATTTTTTCTTCATAGGGTCAACTTCGATGCTGCGATGGTGTACAAATAAGCTGATGAATTTCCCAGAGGTTATGCCAGAGGCACACTTTAGGGGATTCATCTTTAATATATGTTGTTGAAATTTTGAGAAGACAGTTTCAAGATCTTCTAGGTAGTTTGAGTGACGTCATTATTTAAACACTAGATCATTGATGGAGCACTCGATGAATTTTCCCATGAAGGGATTGAAAATGTGATGCATGGCACACTGATATGTAGCACCAACATTTTTTAGACCAAAAGGGAATCTCCATATAACAAAATACTATTTGAGGTTCCTGGAAGGAAATAGATTTTTCATCCCCTTGTTCCATTCAGATCTGGTTTTATCCTGAATAGACATCCATTAATGAAAAGGGCCTTATATCAAGCAGTTGCATCAATCAAAAATTTAGTGAATGAGACTCGAAAATTGTCTTTTGAGTAGTGCTGATTGAGGTCCCTAATTTCAATGCAGACTCTAATCTGTCCATTATTATTTTTAATAGAGACTATTTTTTCCAACCAAATTGGATACTGGACTTCCCTGATGAAGTTATCTTTTATTATCTTGTTGTATTCAACCACTATTTTAACTAAATGTTTTTTGTGGGTCATTCGGGCTACCAAATTATAGTAACAATGGTCTTCTGGACAAACAAGATGATGAGTGGTCACCTTAGGATCATGGTCTGGAATTTCTTTGTAGTCACAGGATAACCCATATCAATTTTTTTTTTAAGAAAGAGGTATATGACTCTTTCTCCATGAAAGGAACAATCATACTAATCAGAGTGGGTCGCAGGTCATCTTTGATGCCCAAGTTTCTCTCCCTAAGTTAATAGATTATGGTGGAGACAACTTCTTCAAATGTGGGAGGGGAATATTGGAGGTCTTATTGTTATTCTTCTTATTCTTAGTCTCCATCATCCTCTTCATCATCTTAATCATCTTATGATGGAGGGAGTATTCTCAATATGAGCTCTCTAGTATTGGGAGAGAAATCATTTTATGCCTTAGTGAGTAAGGAAAGAATTGTTTGGGGTCTTGAAGATGGACTGGGAGCATCACCTTGACATCATAGGTGTCAGCCCACTCTTCAGTGTCTTCGAACATGACATCCATAATAGAAATCATGAACAATACCGAGTCTTCATCTGATCTTGAACTTATGCATTCAGATTTTTTGATGGGTAATACATACTCATCCCCAAGGTATTGAAGGGGACCAGCATGAACCATTTCCAAGCAATTTGGGGCAGTGATCCAGAAAACGTTGTTGGCCAAATATTTCTTCTCATTCAGTTTATAGAACCCTACATCAATGTAATGTGACTCATAATATTTGAACAATGATTTATCGGCATGAATATCCCATTTCTCCCATTAGCATAATAGTTGATGAACTGATGGTATGATTACAGAATTGTAGCGTGAATATGTATCCAGGGCCTCCCTAAGAGGACATTGAAGGTTGTAATTTTCCACACAACTAGAAACTCAGAGTAATTCATGAGGTCTCTAAGCCATGTTTTAGGCTTTAATATTTCAATCAACTTGTACTCAATTTTATCAAATCCCAGCAGAGTCGTGGTGTAGGGTGTTAAAATGTCTTAAACATATTTGAACTGATGAAGTGTTACTAGTAGGAGGAGGTTTAATCTATAACCATTTTCGATGAAAATTCTTCGAACATCAATGTCGTTTATCCTTCTAGACTCATATAAGGGTTTTATGATCCCTTTAATGACGGAATCTTCATCCATGTATGTAAAGGATACGACAGTGTGTCATTAATAAATATTAGTCTCCATCTAATAGACTTAGACAATTTCTACTTCAGCCTCAAATTCCTAGGGACATAATAAGTCTTTGATGAGTGCCTCCCTTAGGCCTGTAGATACACTAAAGGCATATATGATCGATAGACTCATAGGTACTGAGGATAGATTCATTATAATATCATATTTCTGATGTAAATGTCAGATCTTCCTTGCCTGAGGATTCTATTTCATGGAAACATTAGGGGATTTATCTTTGGACATAGTTGGTTTGTAATATGTGATAGGAGTTAGCGGCATTCCGGTATATTCTGAGTTCGACAAACTGATTCATCCGTACGCCTTGGGTTATTGGATATCTATTCTTCATTCGAAAAATACTCTAAGATGTTCGAGATTAGATTTCTTCTTGTGGGGGAGGAGGATCATTACAGTTCAATTGTGTCTACCAAAGGGTCCTTCTGTGACTTTCCACAACATTAACAGGTTGAGATAAGGTGTGGCCCTGAATTTGGCTCCTACGAAGATCATGCATTCCAGGAAACCCTCAGCCTATGTAGCCTCTTCCTCCATCCCTTTGGTTGGATTTGAGAAATTCAGGTTTTTGGCCATATTATATATTAAATAAGGGGTCCAACAAGTGAATGTAAATAATGTAGTTGAAGATTAGTTATTGATCCCACAATGATTATGTCTGACTATCTTATTCTGATGGTACTATTTGGTGGGGCGGTTCCTGTTATACTGTTTGGAAGGACGACTATAACGACCCATAATTTACATTCATTGTTATTACATCAGAAATTAACAACAATTATTACAACATATAACAAAACCAATATAGGACCATATAGGTATAATGTCTTTAGAAACTGGGAAACATAAAAAATTGGTTCATGAAGCATCTACATTGTCTCCTGTTTATTTCATCATATCTAGAGTACCTTTTTGGCATATCCTACTTAATACCCTTCTTCCTGACCTGGGGAAACGAAAACATACAAAAGGGTGAGCTCAAATTCATAGTAAGGTTAAACAATGGAAATATCAATCATATTATATTCATAAGAACATAACATTTTGAAAATCATAACCTGCAAAAGAGATCATAATACCATAACATGGGATAAATCATTGTAGTGAAATGTAATCCCAATAATAATAACATATAACATGAAACTTTCTAGAATACACACATAATCATAGAAAATCATTTCTTATTAGTCAAGACTAATCTCCAAGACTATCATAGTGGACAAAGTCCATTTCTGAACCGAGTTCACTCCTCATTCTAGTCCTGTATCACTGAACCAGAATAACTTGTCCTTCCAGCCATGTCTATCTCATGAAATATAAATCTTTACCAAATTAATTAGAGGGAGATATAGGTCCCACCCATCTCATAATGAAACCATTCTTATGTGTGCCACAAAATCATAAATCATACATCATAGCATAACCCAAGTAATCAAAATGGGATTCTTAAACATCATGCCCTCATAACATAATTGATATAAGATAAAAGGAAATCATAAATTAATTCCAACATAACATAATAAAATCAATGTTAAAATAGGGATAGAAACAAAACCCTATATTATCTTATATGGAAAATAATTTCGATTAAACACTTGAACTCCATTCTCGAAGAAAATATCATTTCTACTTCAAAAACATTTTCCTTTATGAACATGTCATACAGTTTTAAATTAAAAGAATATAATTGAAAATAATTTTGAAAACTTGTAAAGGAAAATTTATGGAAATAATGTTCTATGAAATCATAGAAATATATTCACTCCATATAAGTTAAAAAACATTCTTCTCATACTTTGGCTAAAAAATTCAAAAATTATCTAGTATTGAAAATGACAAAAGATTCATTTCAAAAAATTTACTAAAAATTCAAGAATAGGTAAAATTGGATTTAAACAATTTTATGAGGATAGAAACAATATTAAATATTGTGGAAACATGGATGTGGATGATTAATATTCCCCAGTAAATTCTGAAGTATAAAAAATCTCAGATAAAAAAGAGATTGCGAGATTTTCCCTTACCATTGGTCCGATATGATTTGTACATCTCCGAACCTCCTATATAATGATTTAAATAACGTCATTGACTTATTATAGAATCATACTCATTGTTATGATATCATATATGGTCGTATTCTTAGCTTCTTATTAGTAATATCTCATTGCTAATTTTTATTGAGGTGTTTATTGCTTTATGTTCTTATGCCTGTTTTGTCGAATAAATTATTATTCCTCTTTTTATGTTATAGAAAAATCATTTAAAAATGGTATTAGTATAATATATATCAGATTTACTCCTTAAATTCATTTATATAATAAATTTTTAGTGAAGATCATGTAGAACTAATCACATCGCATCGTGGAGACAGCAAGTCATACGTACACACGAGCGACGATATCGTTCCCATAATTATTGAATGGTTTTGGAGTGGATGATATAATATCTCAGAATTAGTATCATGTTATAATAATCATATATTGTTATTCTGAACATCATTATACCCATCCAAGTAAGGTGGTGGTGGAAAATAGATTACACCACGGCGTGGAGACGGTATTTCGTAGGTACGCAAACGTGGTGATTTCATTTTCCATAGGATGGATAGAAGGTAAAATAGGTTTGCTTCATATTTATAATAACATATTAGTATATGAGTGATAATTATGTTATTACTTTATAATGGAACCAATAAATAAGAGGATGTATATGAAGAAATAAATTTGAAAGGATTGGTAAAGGATATTACCTCTTCTTCAATGCATCTCTTCAAAACCTCCTCTTAGGGTATTAAAGTTGGTATTTGAAGAAGACCAAGACCTCTAGTATGTTTATAGTGAAGTTTAGAATATAAATTTTCAGGGGTTGGACAAGATTGAATTCTCAAAATTGTGTGAGGAGGAGAGGGAGGAGGTGCCATTTTATAAGGGTGAAGAGGGGCACCTCTGGAAACATAAGAAATATTAATTTATAATAAATTCCAGACCCACCTAGAAACCTCAGAAAATGACTCAATTCAAAGATGATATGATATAGGGTTGTAATATCATCAACTAATAAAATTTAGACATGTTTGGAATTTATTTTAAACCTTATCAATTTGATTTATCTTTATTTAATCTATTTAATTTTATTGGTGGTAATAATTTTCTAAATTTTAAATTGTTATAAATAATTAATTATGGGTTGTGAATTGTCCATAATTAGATAATTTATGACATTTTAGATCATATAAATTTAAAATTATAATTTTTAAATATTTTTGTGATTTTAAATTTTTTTATAATATGTTTTTTTATAAAATAACAATTGAGTCAATTTTGAGACGATTCAATTATTTGAATTTAAATAAAGTCTACATAGAGGATATATTCGCACTTAAATATTTAATATATTCCTAACATGTCATATTCATCTATAAAATTAGTAGATCACATTAAATAGTTATTAGAATATTTATTTTAATATTTTTAAAACCATTTATTTGATATTTCAATCAATAAAATAATTTCAACATCACTATTGTGTCATCATTAATGATAATTATTTAATCCCTAAAAATTATAAATAAATCCACATGATGTATATAATTGTATTAATTTTCTAGATACTAATCATTTTCGATGTTTTATGAAGTTTATCACTAATTAAAAATTATTACACTTATAAGATATAAGAGAGTGACATGTTGTCACTTTCTTTGGTTTTAATAATAATTTTCTAATTTTCACTGTCAAAAGTCCATGAAATGAATATATTCCGACCATTAGGTGATATGGGTCACTTTTATTCATCCAATAATATTTTGGCAAGTGTTAGGGTAATTTTATAATCTTATTGTTACCCTTAATTACCCGATTTACCTTTAACTATAGTAAAGAAAAATCACTGTAGTTACTATTCATATTTTTTTAAAAATAAAAGTAACCTATTAACATAATTTGGAACAAATGAATCCAAATATGGAATCCATTTTTCAAAATTAAAAACACAGATGTTACAATAATTAATTTAAAATTAATCCCATTGTTAAGAAAATGAGTTTTAAAAGTTAAAACATTGTCATAGATTGAATTGTTTTTACATATGAATTCATTGTAAAATTAATGGTAATGACATGAATTATATTAAATGGTAAAAATATATTCTATTTATACCTTAAAACCATTAAATTGTATCATTTAACCATCAAAATTATCTTGATTAGAAAAGTTTTTTTTAAGAAACATTTATCGTATTTTTACTTTTCATCAAAATATGAATGTTATCAGAAAAGTATAAAAACTTTATCCAATGTAAATTTATATATCATTATTCAAAATAAAGAAGTTTATTTTTTAAATTGAACTTATAAACTTGTCAAAAATTATATTTAAAAGGGGTGTTCCATTAAAAGGTGGTAAAACTGCATTTTTTTTAAAATACTTTTTTTATCTGAAAAATTGATTTTGTTTTAATATTTCATTCTAGAAAATGTGTACCATGAATTATAATGTTATAAAATTTAAAATTCATTTAATACTATTTCTAATGGATAGTTCATAATTTTATAACAATATATCATTGTTTAGTGAAACTCGGTACTGCGTACAACACAATCTATCAAGGAAGGATTCTCTTGCGTGTAACACAAGCCAAGATAGTGTTGTGTGTAGTGAAAGATTATATTGGTGTTGAGTATAAAATAAGACATTAAATAATTTATTTCCAATAAAATATCATGGTGTTACATTCTACCCCCTTAAGAAGAATTCCACCTTCGAAATTCATCACTTTGCAGTAAACAGATGAGGATAACTCTCCCTCATCTTATCCTCAAGTTCTCATGTAGCTTCTTCTAATTGGTGGTTCCTCCATGAAAATTTAACCAAATGAGTGGTCTTTTTTCGTAGAACTTTTTCACTACGATCCAGAATCTCTATCGGCTATTCTTCATAAGAAATATCTTGCTCCAGCGGTACAACTTCTGAGCTGAGCACATATGAAGGATCAGGTATGTACATTCTCAAGAGAGATACATGGAACGCATCATGAACTTGAGAGAGATTTAGTGGAAGTTACAATCGGTAAACTACCATCCCAACACAATCCAGTATTTCAAAAGGACCAATATACCTAGGGATCAGTTTTCCCTTTTTTCCAAATATCACTACTCCCTTCAAATAGATATTCGTAAGAACACTTTATCACACACTTAAAACTCTATGTCTTTTCTTCATTTGTAAGCATGAAATTTTTGTTGACTCTGAGCTACTCTTATGTGTTGTTGAATAGATCGAACCTTTTCTACCATCTCATCAACACGATCAGGTTCTAATATCTTTCTTTCCCCAACTTCATCTTAGGAAGTTGGAGTTCTGCATTTCTTTCCATATAGAGCTTCATAAGGAGCCATCTAAATACTAGAGTGAAAGCTATTATTATTAGAAAATTCCACCAAAGTTAGGTGTTGATCCCAACCACCATTGAAACATATAGATCAAGCTCTCTACATGTCTTCCAAAGTTTGATTTGTCCTATCAGACTGACCGTTTGTCTGAGGATGATAAGCAGTGCTGAAACTCAAATTTGTATCTAGAGTATGCTTAAGACTTCACCAAAACATCGAGGTAAACCTCAGATCCCGATCATATATAATGGAATGTGGTACTACATGAAATCTTACCACTTCCTTTACATATATCATGGCAAGCTGATCAAGAGAGAAATCCTCTCTAATAGCAATGAAGTGTGCCAACATTGTATGATGATCAACTATAACCCAGAGAGCATTATTGCCTTTGGATGTTTTGGGAAGTCCGATGACAAAGTCCATAGTGATGTTTTCCCATTTCCATTATGGTATGGGTAATGGTTGTAACAACCCCTTATAATTTTTTCTATCAGCTTTAACTTTCTGACAAACCAAGCATCAAGTGACATATTCAACAACATCTCTTTTCATGCCATCCCACCAGAAGTACTCCTTCAGGTCCCTATATATCTTCGTTCTTCTAGGGTGAATAGAGAATGAATAACTATGAGCTTCATCCAATATTTCCTTCTTAAATTCTGGGATGGGAGGAACACAAAACTGATTCCTAAACCTTATTATTTCATCATAATCAATGTGGAATTTAGGAACATGTCTCACCTTCTTTTGTAACTCTACATATTCTTTCTGTGCCTCTTTAATCTTCACATGTATAGATGGTTGAACATTCATTTGAGAAAGATAATATTTTTTCCCTTCCATTATAGTTCTAAGATCCATCCATTGTAAATCCATAAATATTGGATCTTTTTTTATCCTCATCATGGATAAGCTATCATGGTCTTGTCGACTTAATGTGTCTTCCACCTTGTCTATTTTCCTATGGTGGTAATGAATTGAGCAGTCGTAATCCTTAATAATCTCCAACCATCTTCTTTGGTGCATATTCATCCCCTTTTGTGTGAAAAAACACTTTAAAATTTTATGATCAGTATAAATATCACAATTTTCACCATAAAGATAATGCCTCCAAATATTTAATGAAAAGATTACCGCAACTAACTCCAAATCATGAGTTGGGTAATTTTGATCATGGATTTTCAACTATCATGAGGCATAAGCTATCACCATATCATTTTGCATGAGAGAACACCCCAATACCTTCTTAGATTCATCACTGTAGATCACAAACCTTTCTCCACTACAAGGCAGTGTGAGCATAGGTGCACTGGATAACCTTCCATACTTGAAATTATCTTCACACTCCACCGTCCAAATGAACTTAACTCCTTTTCGAGTCAACCTGGTTAGTGGATTAGATAATCGTGAAAAATCTTTCACAAAACGTTGATAATATCCAGCCAAACCAAGAAAACATCAGATCTATGTTACTATTGTTGGTCTCGATCATCTTTCAATAACCTTTGTTTTTTCTAGATCCAAAGATATCCCATCTTTTGAATTATGTGACCCAAAAATGAAACTTTTTGAAGCCAAAATTCACACTTGGTAAATTTGGCATAAAGATTCTCCTTTCTTAGGGTGTTTAATATGATTTTCAAGTGATCTTCATGTTCTTCCTTTCTCTTTGAATAGACAATAATATCATCTATAAAGACTACCACAAACTGATCAAGACAGTCTCTAAATCATCTATTTATTATATCCATGAAGATATCAGGGCATTAGAAAGACCAAATGGCATCACTATAAATTCATAGTGTCCATACCTTGTACGGAAAGCCGTCTTTGGGATATCCTCCCTTTTGACCCTTAAATGATGATACCCTGAACTAAGATCAATCTTGGAAAAGTATTGAGCTCCATGTAGTTGGTCAAATAAGTCATAAATAAATGGGAGAGGATATTTGTTCTTGATAATTATCTTGTTATGTTCTCAATAATCAATGTAGAGTCTCATTAATCTTTCTTTCTTCTTAAAAAACAGAACAACTACTCCCCAAGGTGATGTACTAGGGCGTATGAATCCCTTATCAAGATTATCTTGGAGTTGCTTCTGAAATTTCTGCAACTCAATTGGGGCCATTCTATAAGGTGTCTTTGAAATGTGAATAGCACCTGGTATGAGATCTATAGAAAACTCAAATTCATGATTTGGTGGAAGACCTGGAAATATTTCTAGAAAGACATCATCAAACTCCCATACAATGGTCATATTCATAATCGTGATTTTCACTCCAAACATTTGAGATAAATAACCTCCATTTATTGGAATCAAGACCCATAAGATCATAGAAATTTCTACTGTAAGGATATATTAATACTTGCATCGATCGATGATCATAGGTTGATCCGGAATATGAAAAGTGACTTCACTTCTTTGGAAATCAATATGATCTCCATATATGGAAAGACAATCCATTCCAAGAATCACATCAAATTTCACTATAGCAAGGATCATAAGATATGCAGGAACCACTTTCCCTCAAATGTCAATTGGAGAAGAATTATAAAATTTTGATGCAACCGTTGTGCCATTAAAAGTTGTCACAACTCACTCAACAGCTAATTTTTGAGGTAGTATGGCGATACCCTTAGAAAATTCTTCAGAAATAAAAGAGTGGGTGGATCCAGAATCAAATTAAACATTTGCTACTTTAGAGTGGATTGTAAGTGTACCTTTCACAACTTCATTATCATACTCCACATCGCTGATAGAAATTGCATGTTACTTTCTTTTGTCTTTGTCCTTAAGAGTTTTTTGAAGTCGATCATCATCAACAACCCTTGGATTAGGGCATGGATTAACATAATTCCCCATTTCCTCGCACTTGTAACATTTAAGTGTAGGAGGTTCATTTTGTGTAGCCTTTTCTTTGTTCGCATCACTAGACATCATTTTCCCATCACTGCAGCTTTAAAATGCCCGATGACATTCTTTTCCACATTTGAAACATTTAATTAACCCTTTAAGACAATCCCATCCATGTTTCTTTCCCCACTTTGAGCATACGGGAAAAAAATCTTCTTTTTAGTGTGGTCTTTGGATTTAACTTTGAATTCCATTTTCCTCTTCTTATCAAACCCATATGACTGATGGTTTACTCCAATATCCATCTCAACCTTGAGAGCACATCGAAAAATTTCCTCATAGCTATTGAAGTCCCTTATGGCTAATTCCCTTCAGAGATTTGATTTTATGCCACTAAAGAATCAATCGATCTTACTCTCAGGTTGGATAATAATTCCAAAAGCGTACCTTGAAAGCCTTGTAAAATTTTCTTCGTATGTACCAACAGATTCATCATCTTTTTTCTTTAGTTCATGAAACTTCTTCTCCATAATTGTTCAAATAATACGAGGGAAGAACTTATTGAAACATAAGTTCTTGAACTTGTCCCATTCCATGGACTCAATTTCGTCTCTTTGCCTCCTACTATTTATAAGATTCGACCATTGATCAACTTCATCTTCCAAACGATATACTGCTAAGATGAACTTATCATGATCATAAGATTGTATAACTGAAAATATCTTTTTAGTGGTACTAATCCATTGTTCAGCCACTAATGGATCTGAAGACCCACTGAATGAAGGTGGACGCTGCCTCAAGAAGGATTCAACAAAATGTTTCTCCTTCCTTTTCTCTTTTTGAAGTCCTTCATGATTTATATATTGAGAAAATTGTGTGATCATGGCTAAAATATTTTGCATTCTAGCTCCCATAATGTTTGGTTTCTCAGGGGGACAATCATTTCATTTCCCGTCACATTCATAATTAACACGGTTCCTTCGGGTTCCAACCATTGACTAAAACCAAGAAGCATAGTGTGAGAAACACTAATAATAATAGGAAAAACACATAATCAAGAATAAAATTTAACACTTTATATCTTATCATAGGTTATTCATGGCCTTTTCTAAAACACTAATATTGTGTTCTATTATTAGACATATCCTTACGGTTCTTACTAAGGCTTTCACATCCTAGTTTCCAAAGGTTGACTATACCTTTCCTCTGATACCAACTATACCGACCCATACTTTACAAATATTTTTATTACTTCATAATTAAAGAATACTTATTAAAACATATAATAAAACCATGATAAGACCAAATTGGTATAGTGTCTTTAGAAACTGGGAAACATAAACAAATGGTTCATAAAGCATCTACATTGTCTCCCATTTATTTCATCATATCTAGTGTCCCTATTTGGAATATCATACTTAATACCCTTCTTCTAGACCTGGGGAAAAGAAAACTTTCAAAATGGTGAGCTCAAATGCTTAGTAAGGGTAAATAATGGAAATATCAATCATATTATATTCATAAGAAAATAACATTTTGAAAATATTAACCTGCAAAAGAGATCATAATTTCATAACATGGGATAAATCATAGTAGTGAATTGTAATATCAATAATGATAAAATATAACATGAAACTTTGTGGAATACACACATAATCATAGAAAATCATTTCCTATTAGTCAAGAATCATTTCCAAGACTATCATAGTGGACAAAGTCCATTTCTGAACCGAGTTCACTCCTCGTTCCAATCCTGTATCACTGAGCTGGATAAACTTTCCATTCCAGCCATGTATATCTCATGAGATATAAATATTTACCGAATATATTGAAGGGAGATATAGGTCCCACCAATTTAATAATGAAACCATTCATATGTGTGCCACAAATTCATAAATCATACATCATATCATAACCCATGTAATCAAAATGGGATTCTTAAACATCATCCCATCATAACTTAATCCATATAAGATAAAAGGACTTCATAAAATATTTCCAACATAACATAATCAAATCAATGTAAAAATAGGGATAGAAACATAACCCTATATTATCTTAGATGGAAAATAATTTTGACGAAACACTTGAACTCCATTCTTGAAAAAAATATCCTGTCTACTTCAAAAACATTTTTCCTTTCTTAACATGTCATACAATTTTAAAATAAAATAAGTTAATTGAAAATAAACTTGAAAACTTTTAAAGGATGCTTCATGGAAATAATTTTCTATGAAATCATAGAAATCTATTCATGCCTTATAAGTTAAAAAACATTCTTCTCATACTTTGGATGGAAAAGTCAAAAAGTATCTCATACTGAAAATGACAAAATATTCCTTTCATAACTTTTACTCAAAATTTACCAATAAGAAAAATTGAATTTAAAAAATTTTAGGAGGATAGAAATAATATTACATATTATGGAAACATGGATGTGGATGATAAATATTCCCCAATAAAATTTTAAGTATAAACAATCTCAGATAAAAATGAGATTGCGAGATTTTCCCTTACCTTAGGTCCGCTATGCTTTTTACGTGTCCGAACCTCCTGTATAATGATTTAAATAATGTAATTTACTTATTCCATAATAATACTAATTGTTATGATATCATATATGGTTGTATTCTTAGCTTCTTATTAGTAATATTTCATTTCTACTTGTTATTCAGGCGTTCATTGGTTTATGTTTTTATGCATGTTTTGTCGAATAAATTCTTATTCTTATTTTTTGGTTATAGATACATCATTTATAGAATGGTATTAGTATAATATATATCATAATTATTCATTCAATTTATTTATATAATCATGGTTTATTTATGATCAGGTAGAATGAATCACATCACATCGTGGAGACGGTAAGTCGTACGTACACACGAGCGACAATATCGTTCCCATAATTATTGAATGGTATTGGAGTGGATGATATAATATCTCAGAATTAGTATAATGTTATTATAATCATATATAGTTATTTTTTACCCCATCATACCCATCCATGTAAGTTGGTGGTGGAAAACAGAATACACCACAGCGTGGAGACGGTATTCCGTACGTACGCACACGTGGTGATTTCATTTTCCATAGGATGGATAAAAGGTGAAATTGGTTTGTTTCATATTTATAATTACATATCAGTATATGAGTGATAATTATGTTATTAATTTATAATTAAACCAATAAATAAGAGGAAGTAGAAGAAGAAATAAATTTGAAATGATCGGTAAAGTATATTACCTCTTCTTCGACGCGCCTCTTCTAAACCTCCTCATAGGGCACTAAAGCTGGTCTTTGAAGAAGACCCAGACCTCTAGTATGTTTCTAGGGAAGTGGAGAATAGAAATTGGCAGGGGTTGGCTGAGATAGAATGCTCAAAATTGTGTGAGGAGGAGAGGGAGGAGGTGCCCTTTTACAAGGGAGGAGAGGGGTACCTTTGGAAATAGAAGAAATATTAATTTATAATAAATTCCAACCCCACATAAAAACCTCAATAAATGACTCAATTAGAAGATGAGATGATATAGAATTGTAATTTTCTCAACAAATAAAATTTATACTTTCTTGGAATTTATTTTAAAACTTATCAATTCGAATTATCCTTATTTAATCTATTTAATTTTATATGTGGTGATAATATTCTAAATTTTAAATTATTATAAATAATTACTTATGTGTTGTGAGTTTTCTATAATTTTATAATTTATGAAATTTTAGACCATATAAATTTAAATATATAATTTTAAAATAATTTTGTGATTATTAAACAATTTTAAAATATGTTATTTTTATAAAATGAAAATAGTTTCCATTTTGATACTATTCATTTATTTGAATTTAAATAAAATCTACACCGAAGATATATTGAAGCCAAAATATTTAATAGGTTCCTAACATGTCATATCCTTCTGTAAAATTCGTGGATCACATTAAATAGTTCATATAATATTTATTTTAATATTTGTAAACCATTTATTTGATTTTTCAATCAATTCAATAATTTCAACATCACTATTGTGTCATTATTAATAATAATTATTTAATCCATAAAAATTCTAAATAAATCCACATTATATAGATAATTTTATTATCTTTCTGGATACTATTCTTGTTTTATGTTTTATGAAGTGTATCACTAAATTAAAATTATTACACTTATAAGATATAAAAGAGTGACATGTTGTCACTTTCTTTGATTTTAATAATAATTATATAATTTTCAAGGTCATAAGTCCATTAAATGAATCTATTCCAACTCATAGGTGATATGGGTCGATTTTTATTCATCCAATTGAATTTTGGTAGGTGTTCGGTTAATTTTATAATCTTATTTTTACCCTTAATTACCCGATTTAATTTTAACTGTAGTAAAAAATTACCATAGTTACTATTCATAATGTCAAAAAAATATAAGTAATATATGAACATAATTTTAACCCACTGAATCCAAATATGAATTCAATTTTTCAAAATTCAAAACATAGAATTTGTAGTAATTAATTTAAAATTAATCCTATTTTTAAGAAAATGAGTTTCAAAAGATAAATCATTATCAAAGATTGAAATGTTTTTACCTATGAATTCAATGTAAAATTAATGGAAATGACATGAATTATATTAAATGGTAAATATATATTCTTAAACATCTAAATTATGTTGATGAAAAAAGTTGTTTTTAAGAAAAATTTAGCATATTTTTTCTATTCATCAAAATATAAAAGTTATCAGAAAAGTATCAAAAATTTATCCAATGTAATTTTTTTATCCAAATTAAAAATAACAAGTTTATTTTGTAAAATTGAACTTATAAACTTGTCCAAAATTATATTTAAAATGGGTGCTCCATCGAAAGGCGGTAAAACTGCATTTTTTGAAAAATACTTCTTTTATCTGAAAAATTGGTTTTGTTTTCATATCTCATTCTAAAAAATGTGTAAGATGAATTATAATGTTATATGATTCAAAATTCAGTTAGTAGTATTCATAACGGCTAGTTCATAATATTATAATAATATATCATTCTTTAGTGAAACATGGTACTGCGTACAACGCGAGCTATCGAGGAAGGTTGCCCTTGCGTGTAACGCAAGCCAAGCCAGTGTTGTGTGTAGTGAAAGATTCTCTTGGTGTTTCATATAACATAAGACGTTAAAAAAAATTATTTATCATAAAATACCAGGGTGTTACAACAACATCTATTTTATCGTTTGGTGTGGGGAACCCATTATACCATTTTTGGGGTGATTCCTGTTGTATAGTTTGGTGGGGATGCACCCATTGTACCATTTTGCAGGGCAGTGCAGGTTGCACTGTTTGGAGGGGTGATTCCCATTATAATATTTCTACTGGAATGAAGTCTGAAAGTGTAAATACTAGTTTTGCATTTGGTGCTATCTCATCTTCTTGTTCTTACTTTCTAGACTTCTAGAATTCAGAGGGTTGATGGGATGAGGATGATGGTAATGTTGCATTAAGATCTATTGGGGGTATGGTTGGTTGCTTTAACTACACTTGGAGGATGCCATGAGCTCAGTTGACTGTATTCCGAGTCATCCAAATGTCAAAATTTTCCCCATTTTTGTGGTAACTTCATTCCACTTCTCTTCCTCTCTTGGGTCTAAGGTGGAGATGTACTCCACTTGTTTTGGTGGTGAACCCAACTTGACTTATCTGGAATACAACATCTTTTGTAGGAGATCCATTAAGACGATGCACTCCTGGATGGTGTGATATAGCATCTGATGACATGGAAAATAATTTTGATGATAATTAAGACCCACGTCATCTACTCACTTTGGCTCTAGTATCCGTAGAATGTTGCATTCATAGCAGCTATGATGTAGCCGCAGACTTGGTCATCTCAAAATGAGTAGACTTTATTTGTTTTCTCCTCGAACTAATTTCATTTAGCACCCTTCACCCATCCTACTGTGGAGGGGGTGGATGTTGACATCCAGGGGTCCACACATGTTTTGGTGGAGGCCTTGCACTGGAGCTGGGGCCGGGGGTGGCTTAAGCATGACAAAAGACACTTTATATTTTTCCCGTTCATTTACCTGGGACTCATGGGGCCACTCAAGACATGAGATTGTCCCACTTCAAGGAGTCTTCTATCCTTTGGGAAATGGTGGATAAATCCTAAAAAACACTTTTGTACTTCACTGTGATGAGTGGTGTTCACAATTCATCACAGAGGTTATCGATGCACTTAGAGAGAATTTCATCTTGGGGGAGCAGCTGGATTATGGAGTAAGTAAGGCCTTTCCATATTTTAATAAACTCTAAAACTCTTTAATTCTCTCACTGCTTATAGTTCATGATATCACTGACTATTGTCTTAGGTAATGTTGAGATTAACTGGAAGAGAAACTGTCCCGAGAGGTCCTCCTATCTTGTGATCATGTTAGATGGAAATCAAGTATACCATATGAAGGCTGAACCCTGTAGGGTTCGCTCAAAGAACTTATGTTTCACCGGTTCTTTCTACTCTAGAGTGTCCATCCTGAGATCACAATATGAGGTATAGTGCATTAGGGGCTATTCCTTGTCTCCCGAGCCATTGAACATTGGGAATATAGTGTTTATGAATTTTGGAGGTGGAAAAACACTGCTCACCCAATCAGGGTAGAGGTTGTGCTTTGGTTCTATCAGAGTGTGCCACCCTTCCATGGATTCTAGTCAAGCTTTTATTTTATCGATGGTATTGAAGAGCCCTTGATGAATACCATGCTAGACATGATCTTGGGCTAGTGCAGTAGGGAATAATGTTGGATGTGTCGGTACTATTGGGATTTGGGGTGGATACCTAGCCGAGGGTATACTTTGTGGGATTTATTGATTATACTCTGGCTTCTTTCATAGTGAAGGGATGTCTTGATGTCTCTTTGGTGCCATATTTAAGTAGGTTGATGGTCCCAGTGATGGATTGGATTGGCATCTGAGTTGGAATTCATTTACCGGGTTGAGTTCTTGTAGAAGGGGAACCTTTTTTAGAAAGATATATTGACGTTCCGTATGGGTAACACATTCGGCAAGATAGCTCCCTCGACGCAACTCGACATTAATTCTTCTCATCTCTTTCATTTCTTCCTCAAGCATGGAGAATAATTCCTTTAGATTGAGGGACACATTATCTGGGGGAGTAGGTGGTGGGTTATAGATGACCTAGTATTTATTATTATCCTTATTGGGGTTTTACAAGGGAGGAAATGACAGATTAACTGAGGGGGAACCCAAATTTAGGACCGCTCTCGGATTCTGAGTATGCACACCATTAGGCTCGGTGTGTGATGCCTTTGGAACTGAACCATCATCTCTTGTGTCCTCTCACTTTCTATCATTTCTTGTGAGATCCGTGGGTTTTACCATTACCATGTTCACTAATGCATACTACATTGGGGGTGGTGTACCTAGTTCTGAAAGGTATCAAAGGTTTCTCCATCCTTTTTTGGACTTTCTCCTTACATTATGCAGTATTCTTCGGGTTTAATAGTGAAAATTTTCCGAAGGGAGCCCTGATTTGACCTCAAAATGTGCCTCTATCTCGGAGGGTATGAACCATGACATGGGGTGGAATGGGTGACCCCTCTTTTATTCATTCTTCTCAAATAGAAGAAGGCATATGTCTTATGTGCGAGAACTTGAGGTAAAAATAACCCTAGCCCTGTGAACTGGGGTTGCTTCCATTCTTCCCTTGATACACTACGACATGGATTTTTTGGGCTTACATAGAAATTTTGAGTTAAAAATTCCCCCATAATTATGGGCTAGGGCTATCCCCACATTGCGGTGGTAGTCATCACTGTTTCCTCCTTTTTTATTTCATACACTTCCGCGCAGGTGTGATCTGAGTATGGAATTGGAACCGCATAGAATTTATGAGATTTTGAAGACATGAGAATATATTTCTAGTTGAATTTCCTTAGGCAGGAAGCATATTGGATGCTCTCGATTTTCTGGATCAGAATCTTTTCGATGGCTTGATCTCGTTAGACCTGACACTTTTGAGACTTACTCCAGGCTGATTTTTTTGGAGTATTCCATCTTTCCCGAGAAGAGATTTAATTTGATTTCTACCATTGGGTTATGAAATTGGAAGATTTAATTTCTGATGAGGTCTGTTGGACGTGATGTGGGGTGAAGTGTAGAGATCCATGTTCTCCCCATCCCCAAATATAAACTCTAGAAGGGGAATCACCAATGAGGTAACACAACTTGTGAATTTTGTGAAGGAAATCCGGTTCAAGGTTTTTATCTCTCCATTATCATCATGTATTTTGTAAATAAAAGAGGGTTTCTAGGTCAATTAGACAATGAAGCTCCCTAATATGTTAACATGGTCTGCGTACCCTTCACAGGTCAAGAACTTTTCTTTTAGCTGGTGAAGATTCACCCACATTTTGAGCCTAATTTCATGTATACATTCCTCAGAAAACTCCATTTATATGTCAAAGTAAGAAGTTTCCATAGACCAATACGTCACTGGTATATTATCTTTAGCAATTTTTCTTCTCTTGAGAAACATTTCCTACTGTTTTTCTTCTGGGGACTCCTATACCTGATATGCTTAGCTAGACTACTTTTCAATAATTTTGTTCCAAGAAACTGAGCTGGTGGGAACCTCATTGATATTGGAATGGAATGAGGTTGGCTCAGATGTTGACCATGGCCCCAGACCATCCATTACTTGATAAAGGATATAACTCTTCATAGATAGAGTGTCTAATATGTCTGACTCCACCTTTCTGTGTGCCTCATCATAGGAGGTATTTCTTACATTTTTACTGGAAATGGTAGGGAATTCCTAGCATTATGAATTTTGATTCCGGGGAGAACCGTTGAAATTGGTGATATAATGGAGAGGGTTACCATTTCAACTCAATGCCCAACCATGGGGAGGTTCCCTACAACATATTATAGGGGGAGGAACTTTAGGGAAGGCTATAGTGGGGGGATGACCTTCTTTTTGATTGATGTAACTGAGGGGAGAACCTTTTTGATGACTGCTATGATGGTGAGGACTACTATCACAACATTATATTTTTCTGTAAGGAGAATTTATGTACTGTACATCACGGGGAGGGCCTTCAGGATGTATTTAAATGAGGGGAGGAACTTCTCATTACAAGATGTTACTATGTGTAGGGCCTTCACTACAACATCCATTGCGAGGAGGGACTTCACAATGAATATCATCATGGAGAATACTACCATCCTGACTCGATGTACAAATATAGGGAGAAACATATCTACAATGTATACACTGGGGAGGACAATCAGGGAAGACGACAGTAGGGTGGGGACCTTCTTAATTTCTGATCATCAGGCCAAGGCGATGGATACCTAGGCATGATTCAAGAGATAGTCTTCCATAATTGATCATTCATGGACCACAGATTAAGCCCCAATGGTTTATCTTGGGATGAAATTAAGAGCTGTTGGTAGAAAAATTGCGGGGTGGCCCAAGACAACTCCTATTGACACTTTCATAATTTATTAATAAACTGATATGGTCTCAAGCCTTTATTAATATAAGTTCAAGGGTGTCAAGAACACCAACTTCTAGCAATGCAAGATCATGAACATCCTCTTCATTTTCCAGTTTCCTTTAGCGTGTTTCATTTTTCGGATCTCTCTTGTGGGTAACAGAGGGGCGCTTGCTATTGGTAATGACTTTCATATATGGGTCCCTTTCTTATTGGGTCCCATGATGTTACCCAGATACGTTGAGAGACATATTGTGTTTTCGTAGGGATATATACCTACCCTGGAGCGGCCACCACATTGGACAGACACCCCCAGTTGGAACATGTATTTATTCCCGATCCAGTTTTCCATATCTCGTGGGATGTTGCCATCGAACCTCCTGGATAGGATCAATGATGCATAACTAGTGTAGAGTGACTTACCCATTTTGAGAGAAAGTCATTCTGCTCAAGGAAACTAGGTTGTGGGCTTGGTTCCTCGCCTTTTCCACCAATGCAATGATATTTTAGAATTTTTGTAGGATATATTTTGGAATCAACGTCTAATCCTACATCATATCCATGATGTTCTGAGAAAAATCTTTAGGATAAACAGGTATAAAGACCCATTTCGATGTCGGAGTTAGAGTTTGTGCATGCTATAGTTCTCTATGGGGTACCTATAGATATTGGAAGTTATCCTGTGTTGGGATAAAGGAATGAGTCTATCATCGATTTTCTTCTAAGTTCGCCACCATTTTTGACTGGAGGGATTCAAATTCACTAGAGGGAATTTTCATCTACTATCTTTGCACTGTATTTGTCTCCAGATATTTTTATGCATCCGAAATAATTTGAATCCTCTCATATTTTCTTACTACCTGATTTGGATGGAGGGCTTGATAAACATCTGTATGCATTTTTTCCTACCTGTATCTGGTTGCCAAACTATTTGGATAACAAACTTCTAGTGAATCAGTATACATCTTCATACAACTATAATTTTCCACAATGTTTTCATGGAGGGACTTGAGAACATTGGTAGTAATGTGCACGTGCTCGTATTATGCCACTCTATTTCTATGGTGGTCTTGAGTGGAGGGGAATAGTTTTATGTATTCCCTTTGAATTCCACCACATTTTTATGGTGGTGTTTCTCCATAGGAACCAGGGTGATATCATGTTCCTGATTATATATTTTCCTCCCTCAACGGGCAGCTCGAGTGTCCTGGGTCTTCTGAACATCAGTAGGTTCCCTAAACATGAGGTCATATTCAGCACAAGGAGACTTGGTCACCTAGTTTTGGTAGTGACACTCTTTGGAAGGGGACTATGATTAGGATCCATGTACTATTGAGATGAAGTCTTTAGCATCAAATTAATCTTCCTCCCTAAGATATGGTAAGTACTTGTTGTCTTGTCCTAGGGATAGGCTCATGAAACAGTTCAAGACGACCACTGGGGCCGCCATGTGTTGGGATTCTAGTCGCAGCTGAAGAGGAAGCTGGTGAGATTTTTTATTCTAGAGGTCTTGTATTGTATCCTCCAATGTGGGGAGATTTTTATTTTGATGGTACACTTTGATCCGTGTGTTGGATACCCAGCATTGAAGACACTTGGCTGGAGAGGGGGGCCCTACTCTTCATCGGGGCCCTGACCGCCTCCGAGATCGCTGAGGCGCGTGTCTGCACTGGTGGTCGAGATTCCATTTGGATCGAAGGTTGCAATGTGGAAACCTTAAATTTATATATGTATATATATAGTAAATATATATATACAATAGAACCCCATCAAATTAGCATCTCTTGAATATATGCATATTTGACGATTCATCTTTGACTCCTTCCCTTTTTTTTATGAGGAGAAGGGATTGAGTGGGGTAAAACCACCAACATGGTTAAAGATTCATTTTAGATTCACCATTTTGGTTTCGACTGCTGAGGCGGCGCATTCTCAGGTTCCAAAAAAATTCAATTAATTGTACGACTGGTGATGAGCATTCATTTGTTATTATAGAGACTTTCCATTCATCATCTTTGTTTCGACCCGATCAGCGTCATTATCCTTTAAGGGGGGATTGGATTCACCCCATAGGGACTGGGTAGTTTATCCATTTTGAATTATGATAGAGGTTCCACAATCAAATACTCCCAACAAGCAACTACTCGTGGTCAAGAATTTGGGAAATCAGTCCTCTAAAGATATAACTTCCTCAGATGGTCTCTATCAGGTTTATTCGTCAAGACTAAAACACCAAACTGCCCTAGTATCCATAATTCATGGACCTTTTTTCCAATGTAAAGTACATGGTGGATGATGATTTGGAAAAATAAACATAAGGACTCCATTGATCGAGAGGATGGGAGGTCGGGCTCATCTCACCCTTTTGGGGGAATTATAGCTTATTCAGGGACTCCCTTATAGATTTAAGTCATGTTCACAGGTTCTTTAATCCAATGTTTGTTATCGAAGAGTGTATTTATGGGGTAAAATTGGTTTGAAGGATCATCATTGGACTACATGAATTTGATGCTACGAAAGAATTGTTGACTTAAGCAATGTAATAAGGTTCCTTAATGTTTATCATCATCCAGGGGATAAAAAAATGGCATGATGTTGGGATCAGATCCATATTATTAGCTTCCTAAATATCCTTGGGATAGTAATAAAAGACCATGTAGTTCAGGAAATTTGGTGGTTACACATGGGGGATGCCCATTTGAGGGGACATGATTGGGTTAAACCTTTTGGAATGGAACCCATTTTGAGCTTGGGCCTTCAAGAAGGTATCCTATGTATCTTGGATTGAACATGAATTTGAGTTCTTGATGCTTAGTATGAGTTGGGGCTTATTCATTGAAGATGACCATTTTAGGGGGGCATGAATGGGTGTACCCTCTTGGAAGGGAACCCCTTTTGAGATTGGGCCTTCAAGAAGGCGTCCAACATATCCTAGTTTGATCAAAAATCAAGGTTCTCAATGTTCAGGATGGGTTAGGGATTATTCATGGAAGCTTCCCATTTTAGTGGGACATTATTGGGTGGAATTTATTTGATGGGCACTCCATTTGACCTCAGGCCTTCAAAAAGGCATCCTATGTATCCTAGTTTGATCAGGAATTAGTGTTTAGGTAGTTTTGGATGTGTTTGTTGTGTGGATGTTGTGATAATCACTAATATCGATGCTGACATCATTCATAATCAGTGTGAGAAACAAGAGGTTGTGAGAAATCTAACCAACCAAAAACCTCCTCACCAACTGATGTGAGAGGGTTGTCCTACGATAGATGAAGTCGAGGTGATGGTGGGTGAGGGTAGAGAGCAAAGAAACCTTTAGTGTTGGATGAAATTAATGGTCATGCGGCTTAGCCCTTGGAAGGATAGGGACTTACCTCATTTGGAGTGCCCCAAAACATGTTCTAGGAAAGGGGATAAATGTCTTCTCTTGTTAAAAGGTGTAATGAATATGATTCCTTTAAGTAATCACCGTTATTCTTTCAGTGGAAAAGAAAGTCATCACCCTTAATACCTAGAACAGAGAGGTTCATGTCAGTATCCCAAGGTTGGACTTTGGGTTATCATGGGGATGTAGACTTACAAATATCCTTGGAGTCCAAACCATTGTGGGGAGAGACTTCATGACGCTACTTACCAAGGGTATATAGACTTAAAGGGGTTGATCATACCACAATTCACTATTTTATTTCACCCTTATACCAATGTATTAAACTTGTTTTGTATTGTAAATTACAAGTATAATAAAAATTTTCACACCATTCTTGATTCAATTTTTTTTAACACTGTTAAAATGGGAAATGTTACTTTTTTTGATAGTTATATTGATGTTGGAGGTGATTTGGAGGACCTCTAATGATGTCCAAGAAAAATGGGCCAATATGCCCATGATCCAAGCACACTAGTAGACTACAACACATGCTTCAACTAAACCATTCATTCAAATGAGATGAAACTCTGAAAGATGGTCAGAAATTTAAGTATCTCTATTTCATATAGAGGAAGAAAAGCCCCATTCATTCATCAATAGGCCCATAAAAACTGATCTGTTCAATAATGTGGATATACACGAGGTCAAAACTATGTCTCGGTATTTCGGAAATATCTATTATTATATTCCATATATGGCTACCAAATTTAACATGGAGGTAGAAAAGTGTTATCCAACAACACTTTATTTTTTTCCAAATAGATTTCAGATTTTATGAATGGGATAAACCACAAACCAAAATGATTAATGAAATCAGGGTACCCAAAACCACTTCCCACTTTGCCTATAAATTGGCACCTTGGGCACCCCATTTGGGAGCTTGAAACAGAGACACAGTGCTGCTATTTTGGAGTCCCAAATGTGTCCTCCCACCCTTATTTGATGCTCTAGAGGATATGGGATGATAAAATTCAACATCTTCTTCTTCCTACCCTCCCATGGGTTTCCAAACCCCTTGTGATCACCCAGGGAGGAACATGTTGGAAATTACGAGATTAATGTTGTAATATTTGAATGGTCATTTTAATTCTAGGTTTGTATGTTTTTTTATTCATCCTATAATTTTATTTAATTGATTTATATACTTGTATGTTATACTCATACTCAAATGATCTTGTTTGGGGGTACCCTTTCATGTGATGTTTTACACACCGTTCATCCCTTTTTCATCCATCAATAAATTGTGGTGTTTTTGTGGTTCATATTGGTCAATTGAACTCACATAAGCACTATCAAGGACATTTAAATATATATCATGGTATCACAATGAAATAACATACAAACTTGGACATCACATCAAGTTCCTCATGTGTTAATTGGTGAGTGTCAGTTAAAAAGTAGAACACAAATCACTCAATCATCAGAGGTGTCTGGAAAATCATTGTGTGTTTTCGACTGAAACCTAGGAGGTTTCTTATTATAAACTTAGTAGAATTTTGGTTCTAGGTGTAATAAAAAAGGGATTAAAATATCATAACTCTATCTCACTAAGCAATAAAGTATTATCATCATGAGAGTACCTCGAGTTGATCATGTTTAATCATTCTTGGTTAATTCTACTTTGTTTTATCACTTTAATTTTCTATTGTAATCTTTAATCTTCAAAACCAAGTATTATAAAACCCCATTTACCTTTTTTAATTTTATAATCAGAACCAAATTTTGGAATTAATGATCTAAGGCTCCGTCAAGAGACGAAATAGGGTTGCATCTATACTGCATAAATTCTAGTTTAAACAAAACAAAAAATTTGACGCGCTCGACAACGTGATAAAATTCTGGCACTATTTCCAAGGATCCAAGTTCATTTATTTTCTTTATTTCCATTTTTAATTTATTTTACTTCTTAATTACAACTCCTATCAATACCCCACCCCCATTTTATTGTTTTTGTTTTGGGTTTTTGTCTTTATTTTTGGTTGTTTCTGTGAGTTCTTCCTCCCTCTCTCTCTCTCTTCTTCTTCTTCTCTATCTCTCTCTATATAATTCAGTATTATAACATTCTATTCTATTTTCACCCTTCATTATAGATTTTATCCATATTCAATAACAAAAAAAACAAACCTTACAACTTATTTGCATGACCCGATCAGAAAAAAGAAAAACTGCATGAATTTGACCCTAAAATTGAAAAGAAAATTCACACACAAATCAAGGAATCTAGAGAAGGTCAATAAAGTAACACTAAAAAACCCATTTTTTAACCTAAATTTATCAAAAACCAATAAAAAATTAAACCCAATTGAATCCATGAAAACATGGCCTCAAATAATCAAACCTTAAAAGAACTAACCACCCCGGATGTGGAATACCAAACTGAATACATCCAATATCCTAAGGAAGCAGCAAAAATTGAGTTGAGATCAATCCTCATCCACCTTCTTCTTATATTCCATGGTCTTCTTGGTGAAGACCATCATAAACACATTAAATAATTTCACATAGTTTGCTCCACCATGAAACCCCAAAATGCATCTGAGGACCTAATTAAGTTTAGGGCCTTACCTTTTCCCTTGATGGTGTAGCCAAAGATTGGATATACTATTGGACTACCACAATTGGGGGATAAAATTACCTGAAAAGACCATTTTTAGAGAAAATCATCCCTGCCTCCTGAACTACATCAATTAGGAAAGATATTTGTGGAATTAGGCAATCACAAGCAGATACCCTTCATGAATACCGGGAAAGATTCAAAAGGATTTTTCAAGATACCCCACCAAAAAACCAGTGAACAACTATTAATACAATACTTATTTGAGGGACTTATCCCCATGGATCAAGGAATGATTGATGTAGCAGCTGGTGGTGCATTGGTTTATAAAACTCTTTATTCCGCTCATGATTTAGTAGAGAATATGGCTCAAAATACACAACAATTTGGTATATGAGAAATTTCTCCAACCAAAGGAGTTCATTAGGTATGTCATTCCACCCTAGAAAAAAGGAAAAAAATAAAGTTGATGAGATGCATACCATTCTAAGGCCATTAGCTCAAGCATAAGGAAACTCACACTCTTCTTTAGCTCCATTACATTGTGGTATTTGCTCTGATAATACTCATTTTTCTAACCAGTTCCAATAAAATCAAGTTTCATCGGAGTCTTGTGAAGCTGTGTTCCTAGGGTATCCATACCAACAAGAACCTACCTTTGAGAAAGAACCATTCAGGACAAATCCAAACCCCGGGTGGAAAGCACCACCCCATTACCAATAAGGAGGAAACTTAAGCTACCCCAAGCAGAATTGGTATCAATAAGGCCATGGTATGAAAATATTATATCCTTCAACTTCTCAAAACAATCATACTCTTCCTCCAAAATCTAAACCAATCCTCAAGGATATGGTGGAACAAATGGAATCCCAGAACCTCCAGTTCCAAAAGTCCACACAATCGGAAATTCAAGACCTATGGACTCAAGTGGGACAATTGGAGAACACCATAGGTTTGATTAAGATAAAAGGATATAGAACACTATAATCCCAACCCATTGTCAATTCGAAAGAAAAATAGTAACTGTTAGGTTCTGGGGCCTACAGCGGAAGCCGGTGGGCTTCAGATTTTAAAATTTTCATCGACAGGACAATAGAACTTTTTGTCGCCGACGATCCGAGCCTCGGATAGGTCTGAGGATCTCGCGTAAATTATTAAGAGCACAAAACTAAAATGAAAGCATACCCATTTAAAATCCAAATCCGCGGTCAAATGCAACTAGTCAACGGTGATCATCACTTGAAGTATCTAAAGCAGGATCCTTCTAGACCGTCCACGTGCACTCCAAAAATCCTCTGGAACATTGATTGTCGAATTCCAGGTGCTAGCACGATGATCCGGCGATGATTTTTACGTCCTGATGATCACCGCATCGATATCTCTTCGATACTTAAGGAAGAACATGATCCAAACTCTTGAATCATTATCTTCTCTCTCTAGGAAGCAGGAGGAGAGAGAGGATCTGAATTTTCATTCCATACAAATGAATGAATAGTGAATTGCACACCATAAGAGAGAGCCTCCTCTTATATTTATATTGATGTTGATAAATACCTGGTAGGGTTCCCCTGCCCCTGTTTATTTCAACATTCACTAAACAAATAACTTTTACAAACCTAACTGTGCCAATATTATTTATTATTTTATCACATACTTGTGATATGTATAAAATATATTATATGATAAAATTGAGTCATTTGACTCTACTTGCTGTCCCGATTAATATTAAACGAACCATGAATATTAAAAAAATATTTGTTCGATTAATATTTTTTCTTATATTTACTAAACAAGTAAATAAATTAAATAAATTCAATCCAAACTATTCATAACTTGAATAATAATGAATTTAATTAATTCATCAGTGATCGCTAACTTAGACAACACTCAGACCCAAGGTAGGGCCCACTAAGTCCATATACCTATTCAACTGAATAGAGAGGATTCTGGAATACGCTATTGTGTGTGACCCTCTAGGCCCTTACTTCAATAGTAGTGAATAAAATAAGCAGACCAAGAATGGAGTTTAACAACCCATCATGGCCCCTCAATAGATAAGGATAGTCATAGAAACGACTACCATCCTACGAAAACTGACAGTGTACTATAATCTCTTCGTCATTAAATATCTCATAAAGCAGGACACACTCTTGTGTCATCTTCCTTATCTTGATTTATTATTTGTTGATCTATATGGATGGATTTTACTTTCTACTACTTTGGTCAAAGTCTTATGAAGGTGGAACCAACTAGATCAACCCGGCTTGAGATATACAACTTCCTAAACTTGTAAGTGAAACATTATTTCTTGAACATTCAGCCAATGTCATACCACCAACGACGCACCAAACACAAACTACAACGCCACGACATCACCACCATGTTTTTCATCTTTCATCGAAGTATTTAATAAAATGATATACATTGGTAATGGTCTCATGTCAGGAGACTAATACACATGTCCATATATAGGAACAAACAATGAAACCCAAAACTTGTGGTGTTCTTATTGACAGTTCTATCCTCATGATCTCACTACTAGAGATAACCAAGTGGGTACTTCATGAGAAGAAGTATCAATGCTTATGATCCCCCAACACCTGATAGTCAGAAATCTACTGTTTCCAATTAGTAAGATGTATCTAACTATAGAACATATATTTAAGATTAATTTCATTGTAACTCAATGATCTCATTATAGCCTGGGATCTGTTATAACCTCTCGACGTGACAATTAACCTTTGGAAATTACCATTAATATAGTGGATGCAAAAATGTCTGCACTATAATGGTAAGATAACATCATGCATTGATAAATGTCCACATGATATGGTAATAAAAAAATCACTTCACAGTTGGGTCTAGGGAACCCACTATTTCAACACTCCCACTTTCACTAGATCCAACTTGCTAACTGAACTTGTTAACTACTCACATGATAAATATCACACTTATGCTGGGTAATGGATTTAACTACCGGTCCTTCCACATTTTCCCCACATGGAATATCTTCTATATGCGACCTCATCAGCTGGAGTAAAACTTCTCAAGATAGGGTATCCTCGAGTATATCACATTATCATTTTTATTACTTGACAAACTAGCTAGTAATAATTTCATGATTTACATTATGATAATAATTTTGTCACTAGGTGCGAATCCAAGAACCGGAAAAAATTTGGTGATTTATCACTGATTATTAGCTTCCTTAGAAGTTTAAACGTACTCGATATTTTTAGGTATGGATACCACAAGATTTTATGAGCTTGAATCGCTCATCTCCTTTTCCTAACTACGATACTTGATCTAAGGATTACTAGTTTTTGTCCAACAACAAATAGTACAACTTCTTCTTTATATTCTAGGTACATATCATTTGTAATTTCCAAAGTACAAGATGATAGTTCTGACTGCATCACTTGTAGTGATCCTAGAAATAATTGCTATTTGCCTTTAAAAATTATATCCTGGCAGTATCGATTATTTTATATATTATGGAATATGTGATTGATCCATCACTAAAGAATATTGTATCAATTCACAACATTAATTTCCACCCATTCTCCGAACATGTTATCCTAGAGAGATTAATCCTAGTGAAATTGACAACAAGTCTGAACATGAATTGTTCCAACTTTTATTTTTCAATACAATGTCGCTCTATGTACGATTGAATGGGACCTAGCAACTTATGGATCTACCTCAGTAGATTTGGTTCCCTAGAAACCAGGTTTCTACTTTAATTCAATCATTGGAGAATTTCTTTTATTATAATCTTATCTAACTATTAGATAAAGATATGTTTTCCATATGTTGTCGAACATATTTAACTTGGAAAACATTGGCACTCCCACTATCCCTTGGTAGACACAAGGAAAATATTCCTTTATAATGAATTATCTAAGATAATGTTTCTTACTTTAATCTAGAACTGGATTTCAGTAACTTTCAACCTTCATTGGAATCAAATGATGTCGTCATCTTTTTCAGGTTATATTGTATAAACGCCTTCCACGAAATATGATCTTGACATCCAATGACAAATATAATGATCTTATAAGTTTTCCATGATAAGTAAAGTTTTATTAGATTTAGGCGTACCAACTTGGTATAACCAATCAATCCTTATTGGTACCATAATTTTACAATCAATGTATCGTTTCTTTTGAATACCCACTACCGTATTCAGTTTTGAAACCCCATTTAAATTTGATACATGGAATCGATTAATGAATTTTGATTGATATTGTAAATATTAGCTTATTTTCATATACTGATTACTTGTAGGAATTATTATTCTTAATGAATAATTTATCACCGACCGTGGTGAATATAAATCCATCACCATGGTTTCATTCTTCATACGTAGTACGTGTCTCTGGAACATTCATATTCTATATGTACTTGTGTAACTTGTTCCTATGCCAACCATTTGTGCATCTTGAGCATTGACTAAGTCCAAGTCAATTCATCTCCCACTATCTCTAATAGGGATGTGAAACCTTTTATAAAAATGATGTCTTATACTTGACTACATCTTTTCTATATTAAGGATTTATGTAACATCAAAATCAACTGTTAGGATAATTACCTAAGATGTACAATGTGTTTAACTTCATGCATCTTTGTTTGTTTTTTTCTTAACAAACGCTTTACATCCTAAACAAATGTCCTTTGACATAATGGATTTTTATCATACTATGACTCATATAATATCCATTTTTCCTTTTAGTTGGCATATTGGTTATGGGATATGCCGTTATTTGGAAAGCACATTTAGAAATATAGTGGAAGTTACTACAGGTTGTAACATTGATACAACTTACACCATAACTTTGATGTATAAAATATGCAACAAGGAATTTCTCCACGGTACATTTTTTTTATCAATGTTAATATGAAAGACTCGTCATCGATCCTCCATATGAACATTAATATGATGATGTAGATAAGGTAACATGCGTTTAGGAATTACTCCAAGCTACATTATCATGATCGATGACTCCTTGGTCAAGATATTATTCGACATGCCAATCTAAAGGAACTCATATCTTCTTACCAAACTTATACTTCACTGGTAAATTACTTAATGAATTAAAGGAATATTATGATGCATATTTAAATCTATCTTTCCTTTTCTATAGTTCACTCTCTCTTGATGAACTAATCCTCAGATGCTTTGTGGAATACCTTTATTTCTAATGGTTTCTCTGTCTAAACTAAGGATATCAATAATACCAAAGGTGCATAGCTGTGCTGAGCATAAATACCATACTGATTATATATTTTATGTCCACTTTTAGTTTTATTTGACATAAATCACATTTCCACAAATGGGTAGGTCTTACAATTTTTATATTCATCATGTAGTGCCTTTTGATTCATGTATGTCTGAACTATTTGTTGAATATATTACCATAAACAACATTCATTCCCAAAAACATAGAATGATGTCTCATTATGTCCAAAGGGAATGTGGGATAGATGTTTTAGTTATACTCAAAAACTTGTTCAGTTTGATTCAATTAATTTATAATTTGATGTTTCGTGTTTTTCACCGCTGACTTAGGAATCACCCTTTCCCAGCTGCATGGAGAAGACACATTACTTCTAGTAATGTTTATCTACTTCCATGGTTAATGTATTTCAATACATATATGTGAAAATCATATTATATTTTAATACCCAAGAAGTATGTCAGATAACAATACTTTTAGTTGATGAATATTAACTTAATGAGAAGTGGGTAATTGCTTCTAGTATTTCAGTTTTTTAAACTTCCATGAATTTATATGTAATAAAAATAACCTCTTACTGAATAACCAACCATTTTTCTTTGAAGGACATGATAAAGGTTCTTTTGGTGTAACTTTACATAGGACTTTTAACCTTGTCATTCAATTTATTCACCATAAGAATAAAAGATAGCGTTATCTACAATATTCTTATTACTTGGAAAATGTTACCACAAAGGCAATGAAGCACTTAATCTATATCGTTTGTTTTTACCCTTAAATGAATATAGATTAATTTGGTGTAAAAGAAAGAATAATGGGAGGACATTAAAGATTGTTAAATTTCTACCACTTTACACAAAATGAGTGTTATCACCACATTCATATATTTCATAGTTTTCTCTTAAAAAAATGTCTTTAATATGAGACTACCTGTGATCATCATCCAAGTCATGTTGTAGCGACCCCGACTAACATCAGATGTTGATGATATCATTATGATAGATCCATCATATGCTTTGTTCATGAGTCTTCTGTATGAAATTTTACACCCTTTCTTCCTAAGGTGGTTTAACAGGTTGGGACACAAGCACCTTGAATTTCCGTTATGGTAGTAATGTGCCCAAGAGCCCATACTACACTTTGAATTTCATGCTTGATTGGACATTAACTATGTACAATATTTATCAATGTTTTTATTATGTTATTACTTACCATTCTATACAAATAAACTTTAGCATATTAATCATTAATGTGATTACCAGTTTAGTCATAATTGATTAATTTAATCATTGAATGTCTCCCACTAATTTTTCTGGATTCTAGGAACACTTTGTACAAGATTCAGAATACTCTTGAGTATTCTAGTGTCAAGGATCCTTGAACCTCCCTCATAGTCTGCAAGATATGGCTATTCCACTACTAGGAGGGTCCAAGGTAGGATTTTGACTAGCCAACCGCTTTAACTTGCGGTTCCTTGATCCATTGAGTGAAGTCCCAGCTTCAAAAATCCTTTACTAATTTACTCAACACTTTCCTCTAAAATTAAAACAAGATTGCTCTGGCTATTTATTTTCTTCAATTTTAGATATGTCAGCCCACCACATGAATATGAACTCCTCGGTAGTAAGAGGCACCGTCAGCTAAAGCATGACCGGTAGCTCGAATACCCGGTTTTGTTCAAACCTAAATGATGGAAGGATGTTTGTGACTTAATATATTCTTTGAGGGGTTTATTGGTTTTAGTTCGATGAATGTGTTCCATTTATATTAAAATTTTTCATCTATATTGTTTTTCTCACAACTGAAATTTAATAGAAAAACCCATGCTACTTTTTTATGCATTTTATTATCTATTATTTTATGTATTTTCTGCTGTTCTAGAATGCATAAAATAAAAAAAAACACATAATGACGAAAAACTAACTGACTGGTATTGAGTATCTAAATGACCAAAGGGCATCACAACTGAGTTGAATGCTTGTCTCTTGATGCAGATTGCCTTGTCATATATGTCCAATGGTCATCTGAAGTATCACCACATCTTGACGGGGTCGACATCACGTCTTGGAGTACCACATCGTCTTGGTGGAATCCACGCGTTGTCTTACATTGTCATGCACCGCCTCAACTTGGCAGTGTCCATGTCGCTCGCCATCTTCTTCTAAAGTACAAAGATACACACACACAGGTGAAGGGGAACAAGTGGGATAAATATACATAGGATAAAAATTGGGTGTGTAGGCCCTGATACATTTTAACCAAAAAAGAAAGACGATGCACAGACCATTTAGTTAATTAATTATACGCATCGCACACAGTTAAAATAATTAATTAAATAAAATCAACAGACTCTGATCGATGCTCAAGACCCGAATTTTAGGTAAAATAAAGAGCTATAAAATTAAAATGCATTAATTAAGTATGAGGGTTATCTAAATTAAATTAAATGAATTTAATAATTCAAATAATTTAATCATTTATAAAACTTTTAATTAATATAATTTTAATGTCAAAATTAAATTAATTAAATAATTTTATTTAATTAAAAAATTAAATTAACTTATATCCTTGGGTATTAAAATAATTAACCAAAATTAATTTTAATTTATTTAATTTAAATATTAAAATTAAATTAAATTAATTAATTTCATTGATTAATTTAAATGGTTAGTCCCCGAAATATCACTGCACGACCTATTCGGGTCAGGCCAAACCTGCACAAGGCCACATTGGGGCAGACCAATCCACCGAAACCTGTTTTGGGTTGGGCAGGTCCGTCTGGACTGTTTCGGGGCAAACATTACTATGCAGAAATAATTGCAATCAAAATATACCTCCCAGGTTTGACTGATGGTGCAGTGACGTGGACCCGAAAGGACGAGTGGGGCGGCGACTACTGTCTGGTGGTGGTGATGCTGAAAAGCAACACTGGAGTCCCGGAAGGTGCGCCTACCACACCCAGAAGCTACTGGTCGGTTTGGATCCAACTAAGGAGCCGCTGGAAAGCCGATCCAGTCTACTAGTCGGTGTGAGCGGCTTGGAGGGTGCGCATGCACTGGGAAAGGTGGTGGTGTTTTCTGATAGAGGAGGAGGTGGTGTCTGCACTACATGGTTGGGGTGTCTCGGCCGAAGCCTTCCGAGGAAGAGAGGGGTCCGCCGGACACCCTTGGTGGTGTGGCTGGAGGCCAAGTCCATGACGACCTCATGTAGGAGGGCTGGTGGCAGCTAGAATAGCATCGTGGTGGTGGAAGCCTGGGCTGGTGTTGGTGGGATGTGGATAAGGTGGGAGGGCCACTCGTGCGCTGCTACAAGGAGCCCGCAGTGCGATCTTGATGGGATCAGGATCATCGGGACAGCCAGGAAAGAAAAGGTGGGGCGTCTGCTTCAGACTGCTGCTTCACGCTAGGAGAGATAGCCGGGGTGACGGTTGCAACACCTCATGTAGGAGCAGGGTGGGGAAGGATGCCAGGCCGAGAGGCCAACTGGTAGTGGCTTGAGATAGCCTGGAGGCAACGACCTGGTGCACCGGTGACCCACAACGCCTCTATTGCACCATGGGAGGGAGAGGGGGTCCGCTCGGACCCCTACAAATTCTTTTTTTTCCCTTTGTTAAACCACCACCCCACCTCCCTTTTTTTATTGATTGATGTTTTTTATTCCCTTCCTTTTAGAAGGAAGTCAAGTCCACCACTTTTGTTTTTTTAATTGAGTCTTCTTACAATTGTAAGTCTCCACCAATTAAAAATTTCATGTGTTTTTCCTCACACAAAATTTCTAAAGGCTATTTATCCTTTAAATTAAATAATAATAACATTAATATAATAAAAAATAATTTATTATTATTATATTATTATAATAAAAAATAAAAATTATTATAATAATAAAATTTTAATGACAATTTTTAAATTATAAAATTATAATTTGCACAGTTTATTTTATTTCTAATGATCCGATTGAATTTAAATCAATTAAACAAGATGAAAAAAAATTAGAACCTGAGGTCAAACCGTGAATTTTATCCTATTCAAAAATTTAAACAGACCATAACAAGGTCATTCGACATCGGATCACTGCACGGTTTTAACCATTGAGTCCGTATTTGAACCCTCTACTTAATTTTATGAAAATTAATTTTATTTGGCTTAGAAAATTTACATGATCCCTCTGATACCACTATTATTTTCTAGGGACAGCAGCGGAAGACAGTGGGTTAGGGATTTTAAAATTTTCATCGGCGGGATGATGAAACATCTCTTTTCTGACTATATGAGACCCAGAGAGGTCCGAGAATCTCCCATAAATTATTAAAAGAAAAAATCTAAAATGAAAATGTACCCGTTTGAAAACCAAAGCAGCGGTCGACTGTAACTAGTCGATAGTGATCTTCGCTTGAAGGACCCCAAACAAGATCCCTCTAGATCATCCAAACGTGCTCCAAAAATCCATTGGAATGTCGATTGTCAAATTTTGGGTACTAGCGCGGTGATACAATGATTCATTCGACATCCCGATGAGCACCCCATCAAGATCTTTTTGATGCTTGAGGAAGAACTTGATCCGAACTCTTGAATCATCAGCTTGTCTCTCTAGGGAGTAGAAGAAGAGAGAACCTCTCAATTTTTATTCCATACAAATGAATGAATAGTGAATTGAACACCTTAAGAGAGTGCCTCCTCTTAAATTTATAGTGACATTGATAAATACCCAGTAGGGTTCTCCGACCCCTGTTTATTTCAATGTTGTCTAAATAAATAATTTTTACGAAACTAACTATGCCAATATTATTTATTATTTTATCACATACAAGTAATATATATAAAATATATTATGTGATAAAACCATGTCATTTAATTCGACTTTCTATCCTGCTTAATATTAAACGAACCTTGAATATTAAAATAATATTCATTCGATTAATATCTTTTTCAAGTATTTACTAAACTTGTAAATACAATAAATAAATTCAATCCTAATTATTCCTAACTTGAATAATAATGAATTTATTTAATTCATCGGTGATCGATAACTTGGACAACAATAAGACCCCATGGCGAGGCCCACTATGTCCATATACCTATTCAACTGAATAGAGCAGATTCTTGAATATTCTATTGTGTGTGACCCTCTAGGCCCTTACCTCGATAGTTGTGAATAAAATACGCAGAACAAGAAAGGAGTCTAGAAAACCATCATGGACCCTAAAGAGATAAGGATAGTCATAGAAACAACTACCATCCTATGAAGACTGACTGTGTACTATAATTTCTTTGTCATTAAATATCTCATAAAAAAGAATTCATTCTTCTGTAAACGTCCTTATATTGCTTTATTATTTCATGATCTATCCAGATGAATTTTCCTTTCTATTTCTTTGGCAAAATACTTATAAAGGTGTCACCATCCTGATCAACCAGGCTTTAGATATAAAAATTCTTGAACTTGGAAGCGACAAATACTTTCTTGACCATTCATCCAATGTCATACCACCAATGATGCACCCAACAAAAACTACCTCACCACGACATCACTTGCATGGTTTTCATCCTGCATCAAAGTACATAATCAAATGATATACCTTGGTAGTGGTATAATGTCCAGAGAGAAATACAAATGTACGTAGATAGGAACAACCAATGACACCCAAAACATGTGGTGTTCCTATTGACAAGTCTTCCCTCATTATCTCACTATGAGAGATCACCAAGCGAGAACATCATGAGAAGAAGTCTCAATTCTTATGATCCCCAAGCACCTAATAGTCAGACATCTACTGTGTCCATTTAGAGATATGTATCTAGACTATAGAACATATATTTAAGATCAATGTCTTTGTATCTCGAGGTTCTCAATATAGATTGGGATATGCTATATCCTCTCGACATGACAATTAACCTTTGAACATTACTATTATTATAGTGGATGCAGAAAATTCTGTACAATAATGGTAAGATAACATCATGCATAGATAATTGTACACATGATATGGTAATAAAAAATCACTGAATAGTTGGGTCTAGGGAACCCACTATTTCAATAGTAATGTATATACAGTTACACATCGTAGTGGTAAAATAGTGTCTCCTTCTACTGATTCATCCCAAAAAGTATGTCCCTCTCTTCAAAACTCTCTTTCCCAACCCTCAATAATTTTTTTATAAAAAATACAAGAAAAAAAGGGTAATCGAGTTATCATCGATTATTCAAATGAACATTTCATTCATCTTCCTTTTACCCAAAGTCTCTATAAATCTCAAAATAATTTTGATAATGAGATTGAACAATAAATAATGGATACATTTAAAAAAGATCATGTTAACATTACTCTATTGGATACAGTTAAACAAATCCATCAATATGAAAAATTTCTTGAATAGATTTTCACCCACAGAAGAAGAATAAAGGGGAATGGGGGAGTAAACTTTGGAAGGAATTTATCATCGTTGATTAAACCCGCAAGGTCAACCAAATTCAAGGATCCAGGAACATTCACAATACCTTGTACCATAGGAGAGACCTTCTTTTCTGATGCTATGATATATTTAATTGCTTACATTAATGTAATGCCTCACTCAGTGTACACTTCCCTGTAGGCTGGAGAGCTTCAAAAAATGGGCATTATCGTACATCATTCCAATTGAAGCACTATGCATCCAATATGAGTTATTGATTATATCCATATACGAGTGAAGAATCTCATCCTCCCTGCAGATTTCTACATTATTTAGATGGAAGATACCCTAACCCAATGACATTCTCTTATCATAATGATGAGGCCATTCCTCACAACAAAAAATACGATCATCAACGTTCACAATGGTACACTGTCCATGGAGTTCGGAGGGGAAAAGGTATGTTTTAACATCCCTGAGGCTATGAAACACCCCGTTGAAGAGCACTCCCCTCTTTATGTCTAGTCGATGTAATTTATCTCAAACTATGCACAAACACAAAATTATCTCCTCAACCCATACTCTAATTCATTTTCCTTTTTTCACCCTTGGATGATTTGAGTTTTGATTCAAGTTTTGAGTTTTGTGTGGGTTATGAAAATTATAAGTTTTGTTATTTAATTGATGAGTGTGTTCATTATGAGGTACCCATGATCATCAATGATTCTGAAAATCTTATTAAAATATATTCTTTATCCTTAGAGAATAAACATGAGAATATAGATAGTTTCATGGAGCTCAATCCCCCTAAATCCCCTCCCTCTATCCAAAAACCCCCGATGTTGGAATTAAAACCACTTCCATCTTATGTAAAATATTCTTATCTTGAGGGTATTGACTACTTTAATGTCATTATCGCTAATAACATCTCTCCAAAAAATGAATCAAAACTGCTCAACTTTTTGAGAGTGTTTAAAAATGCAATAGGATAGACATTGGTTGATATACCCAAGATTATCCCTTCTATTTGTATGCAACATATAATTTTGGATTATGAGGATAAGCCCATGATAAAATCTCAACGCCGATTGGATCCCACTTTCCTTGATGTGGTAAAATTGTAAGTCAATAAATTATTTACTATTGGGATCATTTATCTTATATTTGATAGTAAATTGGTTAGCCTAGTGAAAATTGTGCGTAAAAAACAAGAATAATAGTTGTGTCAAATGAAATGAATGAATTGGTTCTAACATGTGTGCAAAACAATTGGTGAGTCTATATTGACTACCGTCGATTGAATCATGCCACAAAAAAGACCACTTTTCTCTATATTTTATTGACTAAATTCAAGAATGATTTACCGGTAAGTACCATTATTTTTTCATTGAGGGATATTCAGGTTATTTTTAAATCCATATTGTCCATGAGGATCAAGAAAAGACAATATATAAACATCTGTTTGGCACATTTTCATAGAGAAGGATGCATTTTAGTCTATGTAATGATCCAGGTACTTTTCAACGATGTATGTTGCATATTTTTTCTGAGTACCATGAGAATTTCATGATGTTTTTACGGATGATTTAACAGTTTATCAAACTTCCTTTTATGAATTTTTAGGCTCACCTAGATTCTATCCTCCACTTTTTCATAGAAAAATATCTTATATTAATTTATGAGAAATTCCATTTCATGGTTAGAAGGGGGGTTATTATTTGTAATTTTATTTAAAAATAGGAAATTCTACTGGATAAATCAAAAATTGAATTAATTTCAACCCTTATACATTCAAAATTTGTTCGTGAGGTGTGATATTTCTTGGGCCATGCTTATTTTTACCACCGATTCATTAAAGACTATAGTAAGATCACACTTCCCTTATACCAGTTATTAAAAAAGGTTTCAGAGATTTTATTTTCTAAAATTATTGAGGATGCATTCAATTCGCTAAAGAGGAGTCTCATATCACCTCTTTTCATCCAAACACCAAGGTGGGATCTCCCCTTTGAGATTATCTTTGAGGCCTCTAACTTTGTAGTTGTGGAAGTTTTATCACAAACAATTGAGAAGGCTCCTCATGTCATTGATGATGCCTTATGTACCATTTAACCTGCCAAGAAAAACTACACAACCAGTAAAAAATACCATTTTTCTATTGTTTTTTCTTTGTAAAAATTCTGTTCATATCTTATCAGGTCAAAAATAATTTTCTTTTCTGATCATGTGCCCTTCGTTTTCTCCTAAAGATACTTGAAGCTAAAACCCACCTCATTCAGTAGATGCTCCTCCTCCATGAGTATGACATTGATATTAGAGAGAAGAGAGGAGTGGAAAATGTGTTACCTCACCACATTAGTATAATTTCCCCACCATTGGACCATCATGTTGACTCACCCCTCCCCGTTGGAAAATTCTTCCCTCATGAGAACCTTTGTAATGTTGTGGACCTTACCCCCTAGTATACACACATTGTGAATTTTTTATTAACTTCTAGGGTCCCCACTAATTTCATCATTTCACAATTTCAAAGGCTTAAGAATGATTATTGTTGGTACATTTGGGATGACCCATATTTGTGAAGAATTTGTGGTGACCAAGTAATTCATCGGTGTGCCCTTGACCATGAGTTCACCTCTGTTTTGACCTTTTTCTACACCTTGGACTATGGGGGACACTTTGGATCTCAACGTATAGATCGAAAGCTCCTTGACTTAGGACTTTATTGTCCAAATTTTTATAGGGATTCCTATATCTTTTTCATGTCATGTAGTCATTTTAATTTCACAGGTAATATCTTCTAGAGAAATGAAATGCCCCAAAAACCCATGTTATTTTGGGAGATTTTTGATACATGGGGTATTGACTTTATGAGGCCTTTTCCAAATTCATTTAGATTATTTTACATCTTATTTCCTATTGACTATATATAAATGGGAAGCAAATCCCATCAAGACAGATGAATCTTGAGTGGTTGTTGATTTTGTGAGGTCTCACATTTTTATTAGGTTTTGTTTACCTAGATTCATCATTTGTGATCAGGGATCACATTAATGGAATTGGAACAAGAAAAACATTATTTGTAATAATGGGGTTTTTCATAATGTCTGTACAACATATCAACCCCTAAAAAAAATAAAAAAGTAGAAATCTCAAATCGGAATGTTAAGAGAATCATGGAAAGAATGGTACAACTTAACAGGAAAGATTGGATTTTTAACTTGGATGATGCAATTTGGGCATACTGTACAACTTTTAAACCCCCCATCAGAATGTTACCATATAGGATTATATTTAGAAAGGCATGTCACCTACCGGCTAAGGTAGAACAATGGGCATATTGGTCTGTTAAAAAATGTAATATGATTCTTTCATATGCAAGTGAGCATAAGAATCTACAGATTCAAGATTTAGAAGAAATTCGACGTGATTCATCTGAGAACTCCTAAATCTATAAAGAAAAGAAAAAGGATATACATGATATCATTATTCATCAATAGAAATTTCATATTGGTGAGAAAGTTCCCTTGTATAATTCTAGGATAAAGCTCCACCCACGTAAGCTTCATTCTTGATGGCTCAGTCCTTATACTGTTACTGATGTTTACCCTTTTGGTGCTATACATGTTTTTCATGAGAATAGTGGAAAAAGGATTAATGCCAATGGGAAGAGGCTCAAACCATTATACGGGGATTTTCCAAATCATCTTAGGGAGGAAATCTAACTGATAGATTCCACATATGACACCACATAGTAGACTTTCCCTTCTCCCTACCATTATTTATTGTCAATTTATTTAAAATAATTTCATTGAAGAAAATGTAAATTATAGGTGTGGGGGAAGGTGACATGTCATAGTTAGGATTAAAAAAAATAAAAAAAATTAAAATTTTCAAAAAGGAAAAATGTGTTATCTTTTTTGATTTCTTTTTTTCTTATTTATTTATTTTTAGATAACAATTGATCTTAAAAAGAATAACCAAAATCATTTTTCATACCAGAGCTAATTGAGTGGAAAATTTCATTTTTTTTGGAAAAATATTTTTCAAATGAATGTTGATATGGAATATTTTTTGAGAATTGGTATTTTCAAATAATTCTTTGGTGTTTAATGGATTTTTGAATCCCATGCCTCATTAGCACTGACCAATATTTTATTCCCTTACCTGAGAGACATTCTAACCCCTTTTATTGCATATTATTCTTTTTACTCACTTTTTTGATAGTCTCAGGTCATGTAGAGAAACTATAACTTACCTTGGTTCTGTTTGAAACCATAAGATTCAATTATGCTACATTCATGATAGAGGCAATCGTTCATTAAAAATGCATGTTTATAATTATCTTCTATTTTCAACCACATTTACATTTTATCCTTCTTATACCTTAGATATCATGAAATGCCTTTTAGGTATCCATGTTACAAGCTAATCTATCCCTACCTACCCATCCCTTGTGTATATTTTTGTTTTATTTTTAGCAATTTTGGGAGAGAGGGTGTTTTCCAGTGCCAACATTTTCATTTGGCAATGGGTTCGCAAGCCATATTACATCACTGTTTAACACATGATTCCCTCTTTATCTGAAAGGAAATCTCTATATTAAACAAAATATAGTTCTGTACATTGGAAAAAAATAGAACAAAAGAAAAAAATAGAGAAAAGAGGAGGTTTACTCATTATTATTCACTTCATGGTTGTGACCCACAAAGTAGGACAATGAGGATGGTGAGATGGAAGTGATACACTTTCTGAGGGGTTGAGTGTGTACATTCACTGTGAATAGTTGATGAATTTTGACATGATTTGTAAATAAAATATCAAACACTCATCTTCTACCTCATATTTTTAAACATTATATCCAAAAAACCCCTAAACCTTAGAACAACATTTTTGAAGTCCTCTTGAGTATCACACTAGTATTTGTTTGGAGAGAAATGAGAATATTGGATAGCATATGGTAAGATTACATGAACTCTGGAAAAATATCATAAATCAACTTTCATATGTTCCTTGAATTAAGAGGGATTTTTTTTGTGAGGTAGGTTGTGATATGTTGCATGGGTGACAAAAAAATTTGAACAAATTTGAATATGATAACATAAAAATGATAGAGAAATTGATTCCATAAAAGAGACATGATGAATTTCATTTCAAAATAATCTTTTATGTTTTCACTCCATTGATTTAAGAATGTGATATGATTATGATATTATACTTTTTACAAGAGTGAAAATGTTTAGGTGTGGGGTTTTGATCGTACCACGATTCATAGTTTTATTTCACCCTTATACCAATGTTTTAAACTAATTTTGTATTAGAAATTACAAGTATAATAATAAATCTCACTCCATGATTGATGCAATTATTTTGTGTTTAAAACTATTAAAAAGGAAAATGTTAATTTTTTATAGTTATATTATAAGTGGATGTGATTTGGAGGACCCATGATGAAGTCCAAAAAACATGGGCCAATATGCACATGATCTAAGAACACCAGTGGAATAAAATGAATGATGCCACTAAACCGTGCATTTAAATGGGATTAAACTTTGTGGGATGGTCTGGAATCTAATTAGCTCCATTTAATCTACAAGAACTGAATCCTAATTAATTCATTAAGAGGCCCATACAAACTTATCTGTTCAATAAATTGGATCAGCACAGGGTCAAAACATTTCCTATGTATTTTAGAAATATCTCTTATTATATTTTATAAATTTGCACAAAATTTGAAAAGGAAATAAAAAAGTGTCATCCAACAACTCTATAGTTTTTCCCAAGGTTATTTAAGACTTTATGAATGACCAAAATCATGGACCAAGAGGAATAGTGAAATCAGGGTTCCCAAAACCACTTCCCACTTTGTTTATAAATTGGAACCCTGGGCACCCCATTTAAGAGTTCAAACTAGAGGCAATGTGCAGCCATTTTGGATTTCCAAGTGAGTCCTCTAACCAATATTTTACGTTTTGGAGGCTATGGGATGTGATACTTCAACATCTTCTTCTTCCTCCTCTCCCATGGGTTTCTAAACCATTTGTGTCACCTGGGGAGGAACATGTTGTAAATCATGATCTTAATGTTGTAATATTTTAATAGTATTTTTAATTCTAGGATTGTATGTTGTTTTTAATAATCTATATTTTTATTTAATTGAGTTATAAACTTGTATGTTATACTTAAACTCAAATGATCATGTTTGGGGGTACCATTTCATGTGATGTTTAAAACACCATTCATCCATTTTTCATCCATCATTCAATTGTGGTGTTTTTGTGGTTCATATTTGTCAGTTGAACCTACATAATGTTGGGTACACTAGGATAGATACCCTGAGAGGTGGGTGAATCAGTGTATGAAAAATTAAAACAAGTTCCCCTTTTGATATTGTTATGTTATTAGACAAAACCCTCTTCTCTCTCTCCTTCCCTTTCCAGAAGAATGAATCTTAAAGAAAGCACAAGACACATTAATTTTACATGGTTCACCCACACTAGGATACTTCCAAGGAGCATACATCGGTGATGTTCCAATGTAACAAATTTCCTATAAGTTCCCTTCTGTTTACATGTTTGAAGTGGACTCCCTGTCCCTCCTGGTTTACAACAATTCATTATTTGAGAACACACTGCTCTCAACTAAAGTGAGATCACTTATTCTTTAGAAGATCCACTCATATTTTATAGACCTGTAGGTCTATTCATTATCATTAATGAATTCATCCTCTAATGTATCTAGATAATCTATTGATGTATAAATTTCATCCACTGATGAATACCCCTTTTCCCCTGAACACTGAGCAACAACCTTTGGAAAATACCTTCTCAAAGAAACCTACTTCGAGAATCTCCAAATTTATTAAAGCTCAAAAAAGCCTTCTCAATGTCCCTACCTTTTCGCGACACACACACTTTAGCAGAGATCAGACCTTCAGAAATATTATGATGTCATGGAGCTCAATTCTTTGTAGTAGAGTAACTTCCTTCGTGGAGCTCACTGAGCCAATACGGAACACACCTGTATAACAGAGCTAGATTAGCTGCCATGAAGCTCCTTGATTTCACGAAGCACACTGCCTTCGTGAACCACCATCATTATTTGAGAGAAAAATATTTTCTTCTAAAACTTTTTACTTCGCTCGAGGGGGTCGAGGTCAATTTATAAGTGATTCCACCGACCCTCAAACCTTCCATGCGAAGTCAATGTCACGTCATCTCAAATCACAATGTTCTGAAATTTCAGCCGAAATTATCTTTATATCTCGAACCACCATAGAAATTTTCGGATCACATAACTCATCGTAATCACAGAGAAATCTGTAAATTCCTTCGTGCCTTCACCGTGAAGCTCCACTTGAAATGCCCTTCATCATTGCAATGCTATTCAATGCCTCTGTTCACAAAGCTCATCAAAATCGCAAATAAAACCATCATCTTTCTTCATATCTTCACGAAATCCACATCAAGAATCCCATCTTTGTGAAACTCATGGCATTTCCATATTTTGTTGAGATCTTTAAGTAGATCCAGATTTCACGATGCTCAACAAACTCCAATTTTTGGACCCCAAAAATTTAGAAAACAGTAGAGAACAATGCCGCATTGTCTTTGTTATTATATACATCCTCCAGATCATCCATTCCCTTTTCAAGGTTCTTTGTCTACATGGATTCTCAACAACATATTTGGACCTTGACAATTCACCATGGAAACCTACTTTGTCAACAAACACAATCAACCCAAAACAGCTGCAATGTTACCATGAGGAATTTTTTACCAAAACTAAAGCACTCTCAAGGCCATGTACATTTATGTCATGGTATCAAAAATAAATTACATAAAAACCTGGAAAATGAATCACATTCTTCGTGTGTTTCCTTGGTGAGTTTATGTTATGAAGTCAAACACAAATCACCCAATCATTGGCGGTGTCCAGTGAATCATTGTGGGGTTTCAAATGAACCCTAGGAGTTATCCTAGTATAAACTCAGTAAAATTATGGTTCTAGGTGTTACAAACAAAGTATTAAAATACCAGAACACAATATCATGAAGCAATAAAATATGAACATTATAGGAATACCCCAGGTTTATAATGTCTAATTAATCTGGTTTACTTCTACTTTGTTTTATCACTTTCATTTTTTATTGTCATATTTAATCATCAAAACCATGTATTATAAAACCCCATTTCTCTTTTTTTACTTCCATAAAAAGAACCACATTTTGGAATTAATGATTTGGGGCTCCATTGAGAGACGACCTAGGGTTGCTGCATTACTGCCAATTTTCTAGTTAAAACTTTACAACTAATTTGATGCACTCAACAACGCGGTCAGGGGTGTGCTGATGCAACCAATGATATTATCATACTGGTTTGGTGGCTTTGTAGGAGGCTTTGGAATGATTCTGGGGGACTGGTTCATGGATGGGCTATAGAGGAATGTATGATAATGGAGGGGTGACAATGGAGATGGAGGGAAGGACACCTGAAGACACCCAATTCTGTATCTTATTTTCTTATTATTGATGGGGTGATATCTGCATAACACAGTTGAATGCGGGTTGAGGGGTCACCCGCTTTCCAAAGAAGTACATGGGTTTGGAGATGGGCCACCGTGCACCACAATGGCATGCAGTCCTGGATACGATCCACCACACCACTTTGGGTTCCACCCGCGTACTGATGCAGTACATAACAAGGGGTTCAATACGCATAGTGATGCACTATGTGGAACACCATTTTGAAGGAGGTTCCTAGAACCAGTCGTTCATGGGGAGTTCATCCGTGAGGAATATGTGGTTAATTATTACACAAATTAGGTTCGTGGGTTTCCCATAATTATAAAGTAACTTATTTTCATGGTTCGAAGCTGGTTATACATATAGAAATGTGGTTCATGATTATAATTTAATCGATGATTTGTAACTAAATCCATAATCTTCAATGAATTATTTCTTCCAACCTCTCGGGTCTCTACCATGCTTTCATTTTCTGTCTTTTCACAATTCCTAATGTAGTCCTTTAAAAGAGGATTGGTAAAACAAATCAATGGGAATACAGAACCATTTTTAGAAGCCTATGAAGAGATATCTCGATCCATGGAAGACATGGTCACATGGGGTTTCTGGAGGTTGTGGTTCGCGAGTCATGGTTCGTAGAACCCTGACGATTTTTTTCGTCCACGAACTACTGAGTTTGAAAGATGGTATGAAGATGGCCTTTTAATGCTTGATTACTCCAGTGATGTGGTTCCTGGATTCATGGGTTTTCTGTCCATCACTCCGCAGGCTAGCACGTCACTGGTCCTCCCATGTACTGGTGGTTCATGGATCAGGTGTTCTGTGAACCCTTCCTAGTGATGGTACCGCAGGTCACTAAAAATTCTTTGAGAAATTCAATTTCTTCAAATTTATTATGAAGTTTGCAACACAATTTGTATCCATTCTCATTACTGGATACATAGGAATGCTTTCTTCCTTTTTCAATGTGAGTTTGGAAGTATTTTTCTCCCATTGTGATGTTTTCTAGACCCAAAAATGATTAATTAATAAAAAATATAACTATAGATACATATAAAATATAACATGCATTGTATACAAGTAAACAATGGTACATTGGCCAATACATGTTCAGAATGATAATTAAAAATATATTATCCTATGTCCCAACTCACATAATACGACATATATAATCCTAAAACACCATATTATACTTGAATTGAGCCACATTTCTAGCTCCAATCGATGCTTAATCCCTAAAATAAAAGCACAAAGGTCGGCCAAGATACCCTAAAACCCATGTCATGTATATGAATAGGGAGTGAGTCTAACGATCCCATAATAAAAATACTTATTAATACAATAATAATTTAAATGTTTATTTATTACATATATAAAATTTTAATTCCTGGTCATATAAAATACCCACCTAAAATCATTACATGAAATGTCCGTACAAGAACACACATCAATATACCATGTGATAATAGAGTGACCATGACATTCAACCATTCCTACACCATCCAATGCCAGTAGGATTAGAGTTACCTAAAACCAGAAGTGTCTATACCCACTTTATTATTCAAGGAAGCATGTCATACATAGTTAATTCCACTACCCAAAGTCTTTGGGTATGTAACATATAAAGTTCTATACTCATTCTTGATCACATAAGTAATGTTTTAGAATAGTTCCCTAGTAATTCCTTATAATATAATGGACATTTCACCTTAGGAATTGGACCATGCATTATCACTCAATGTAGGTTATACATGATATCTTTAACTATCCCTTCTCACTCAAATGACACTTTTCTAGCACTTTATCACTTAAGGTGGGTCTATTATCCTATCCACCACCTTATCACACAATATAGGGTTTGATACAACATTATAACAAAGTCCAACTTTCTCACTCACAGTGGTCCATGATAATACCTTATAACTCATGATAAGGCCATGACTTGGGGGACCTAACATCACCCATAACACAATAGTTTCCCAATTACATGTACAGATTTGATCACACACAAGAAAAAAAATTAAAAGAACGCATCCTCCCTCACAAGCTCACTAGCTCATCACAAAATAACTAGTCACTCGAGACCTAGCCCTGCACATCTCATGATCCATCAAGACCCGTAGTCTAAAATTCCTATATTATCTTGGTCATAGATCCGTAACATAATGGGCCTTTTTCATTCTCACCTTGGTTATATGTGTATCATCATGGGTCCTTCAAGCTTGTATTTACCCATTTTGGGGATAAAAACATTTAATCACACCAACCAAATACATTGATAAAAAAATCATCATCATCTACAAACATAGAAATGTATCACCATTCAAAAAATACATTACATGAGGCCATAACTAAGAACCAAAACAAGCATGAAAAATTTATAAAATATGGAATCACCCTCATGAGTTCAAATGAACCAAAACTGAGTCTACCAGGAATTTAAAATTTTCTTTAAAAAAACCCATAACCACATTTTTAAATTGTTTAGAAAAGACATCATATTCATTATTACTAATGAAAGGAACATGAACCAAATTATATAATTATTTTATTTAAAAGAATCTACTTATGTTTTGAAGTACCATTTCATAAATTATTTCTCAAATAATAACATTCCCTTTAATATTATCATTTAAATAAATACCATTTTGGAAATCATTATTTAAAAATGAAACTACTTACTCTATGAAATGAAACTCAAGATATAAATCAATCTATAGAAAGTTCCATTGAAACTAATTTGACCAATTAAACTCTATCAAACCATTTAGTAAGATATATGGTCCATGTTGAATACTAGGATGACGTAATCCCATCCAAATATATTGTTATGTTCACAAAAATCATGCAACATTCTAGAATAATAATAATAATTGTAACATGAATGTAAAATTTCCAACTGAGAAAGTGACTCCATAAAGTTAAGGATACATAACTCAACTGGTGATATATAAAGGAACCCTAATCTCATTTAGACTTCCTTCAATACCACAATATACTATATCATCTATAAATACCATTAAATAAATAAGTTTAACATTACAAAAATCCCATGATGGCCTAACCAATGAAAAACTCGATGTGTGACATCATAGTGACAAAACCATGATCCATGGGGTGTGGTACACTAATGAAACAAACTCAGAACTATTCCCCATATATTAATGAAAAATTTAATCCAAATTCATAAAAAACCATAAATAAATCCATTGAGTTTCATAACTAAAACAAAATGATGAACAACTAATTTAATACATTTTTCCCATGACCACCTATACATGCCTCACACTATACCCCATAAAGTGGAATTATTAAACAATTTTCTTATTGAATTATATCCATAACACCCCAATCATTGAACCAAAATTAGAGGAGGATTAATTGAGAAGAATAAGGGAGAGATATTACCACGAATTCAAATGGAAAAAATCTCCCAAACGACCCATATTAAATAATGACAAAGGGAGGGAGATTAAGAGACAAAGATAACTCTTTCCCCTTCATAAAGATATTTTAATTGAATAATCTAAGGTAATTACAAAAAGTTCATATTATAAATATAATAAAAGGAACATATAAAATAAAATTAGGACTAGGTCATAGTGCGAAACCAAGGGTCTCACCATGCCACAACCTTTCTAGACCAAGTCACATCTTGGACCCCATGGGTCATGGAACCTATACCCCTAAGCATAGTGACCAAAACTCTGAAAAAAACTATTATGAAATTTACCACATTGGTTTTGATGTGATTACCCCTCGATAGAGAGAAAATACATAAATTAATAAAGATTTGAAGAAACCACTTTTGGTTTTGAAAAAACCTTTATCGCATCATGGATTTTAATTTACCAAAACTTGATAACTCACTCTAGTACTGTTCCACTAGTCTACCCTACCACAAAATCCCAGAAACCATTCAAAAAATAGTAAAAATTTTCATGAATGGATAATGATAAAAAATAAATAAAAACTCCCCACTATAATGCATTTAATCTTTAAGAAGATGTAACAGTTCTGTAATCATATATCTCAACCCACCTCAACATTCAATTCACTACCTGATCACTGCATCTCATCACCAAATGACCAACACACTACTACTATGAAACTACCAATACAAAGAACACTATTCATTAAATACTATTCTACCCACTCACTGAGCCTCTCATAGATCTATTTGTAACATATATCAAATCATGAAATTTTTTTCACTCTAATATTTTCATAAACACTCTTGATTCAATTTAAATGTTCAACCACATTCACCTATATGAAACATCACTGGTTAGTCATCATGTAACCAAATTTCTCTTAATATGCTCGACGTCATCTACCAGTGCATCTCTATATGTTATATTAATAATGAATTAAATTTTAGAGGTAACACAAAACCATCAAAATGACCAAAAAGATGTTCAAACCTGATATTTGGTGTAATTAAATGGTTGGGCCCTTAACAAAATGAATTATAAAATGTAATCCAACTATGAAGAAAGATGCATATCCAATCTGAATTACTATTAGATTCCACTGCATCCATGACCCTAATAAACATGATAGTTTTTCAACCATGAATTATTAAATTCCCCCCACCATAAGAGTATACTTTTCATCATCACACTAAACCAACTTATGATATGTACTACCCATGAATTGTCCATCAATTATCACGACCACTAGACAAGATAATCTCTACCATACCAGAGTACTAATATGAAACATAAATCACCAAACAAAAAGATGAATCCCAGTACACCCCTCAATCCAAAAATATCTAAAATACAATAATCTATACATCTATAACATTAAAGTTCTCCCTACCATAAGAATACACTACCAAAACTGATTTTACAAATGGTTCTCCCACCATAAAAATCACCTATTAAAAATCAAATTAATCATTTTGAAGCACATATCCACAATACACTCATCCAAATACTCAATAAAAACATTAAAATATAACCTAAAAGTATAAAACTCATGGATATATAGAAAAAACTAAGGAATTACCACTAAATAAATAATCTAACAACATAGGGTTATTCTCCTTCTACCACCAAATACAATGTTAATTCGGTCTAGATAGGCCCTGGTTTCTTTTACCAACACCAATCCTATCCAAACACACATTCCAACCTCACTTGGATCCTACAATACAACAAAATATATATTTTATAAAAAAATTAAATTATCTAGGTCACTCCATGTAAAAATCTAAATTCCCAGAAGTCCTTCCCAAACAAATACCTATTTCTTATCTTAAAGTAGCTCAAATCATTTACAAAAATAAAATCTCAACCAATTTTTCAAGATACCCCTTTGTATCATAGTTTTTTTTCACCAAAACCAAAATTCAAAAAACCCAAATGTATCAAATATATTTCTCAAAAAATGACTCGATTATTCAAAATTTATTTGGAAATCTAATGGAAAAAACATATTCCAGGATATTTTATCAAATCCATAAATTCCCAACTATTTTGAAATCACCGACTTCATTATCCATTTCAAGTTAAAAAATCTTATAATTACCATTATGTGCACACTTCATGACACCACATGTGTTTTCTTAAAAAAATGGTTCCCCCATTAAATATGTTTTTCTCTTTAAAGACCCATCTACGGAATAATTTAACTATGAATGTTGAACAATAAAAATCCAGAATTAATGAAACACGACCCATGAATCTATATTAATATAATTACCCCTTATAATATATTTGATAAATAATAAATATATTATATGTATTATATATAGATATCAGATATCTAAAAGGCCACATGTCAAACAACACTCCCCATAGGAAAATTTATGATTCCTTAAGAATGAAATTATCTTGATATATAAACAAGTAATTGTATCCCTGACTAAATACTATAACTCATTTCAAGTCTCATATATCCCACATTGGGTTTTTTTACAACACCTCACTCATCCTAAAGTGTATATTCCCAACAATGGACATCCACATTAAACATGTGATTTAATTTATGTTGTGATAGGTAGGAATATTCTCAGTCAAATTCCTAAGTCTTGACAATATATCTCCCGCACTAAGTAACATCATCCCTTCATAATATTCTCTCTAAGACCATTTCAAATTCTGTAAATCATATAACCTAAAAGACACCCACCTAGGGGTGATACATGACCTCAATAATGCCTCCCAATAATCTAGACACTATATTATAGTGGAAATAACCTAATAAGATAGCAATGAGACTATTCCCTCCAAAATAAATCCAAAGGTTCATGCTCAAATCTACCATAAAATTGTCTTGAACCATTCATATAATTAATATCCCCAATATAATTTTAGATGTAAAAGGTGTCTAAAAACAACCCCATAGTCAAAAAAATAATGTTATAAAATATTTTTTATAATGCATCAATATAAGAAATATTATAAAAAATAGATTACATATAAAAAGAATCATACACAGTAAATAATGAAACATTGGATGATACAAGTTCATAATGTTAACTGAAAATAAATTGGACTTCAACTCAACTATCATAATCTTACCTTACAAGTCCCTGAACTCCATAATCTACTATACCCAAACCATGTTTCTCTCAAAAATTGATAGTGGTTCCATGTAAGGAAATAAGAATTATAGACCACCAACATTTAATTTCAGGTTGATTATGTGAGTCATTTTTGAGTCCAAGAACATAGTAGGAATCCCCAATTCCACATTAATAATTAGTGTTAGTGGGACCAAGTGTAATTGATTGTAGTATGTTTATAAAAGTATGAGTCGTGATCATGAAACACAATTACTCATAATAATAACACAAAATGCACATACAAGAACATGTGTCAAGTTATCGGGTTTGGACCAGGCCACCATGAGACCCTACCATACCTGCTTTAGTCAATACTAGTAGGATTAGAGTCACCTCAAGACACAAGTCATGGTCTATACTAGAATATTTATGGTGGGGATTTATACCATGTTTAAATCAGTACTTGCTGATGCTGGATTAATCACACGTTAATTACCATGGTCATCCCTTATAACCCAAGGGATATTTACCCTAAATTCCCATACTATCCCTTCTCAATCAAGGGTGCTCATATATAATATCCTGAACCATACCTTATCACTCAAGGGAGGTTCATAAAACACATTCTTCTTCAAGGAAGGGACATTATCTCGACAATTTCATTATCACTAAATGTAGGGTTAAATGTCACATTATAACCTAGAAATAACTTCTAACTAAAGGCGGTCCATGTATATACCTTGTCACTCAATATAATCCCAGGACTTGGAAACCAACATGACCCATTACATGGTCAATTTCCAATCACATCCACACAATATCACTCACACATGAAACAAAAAGCAGGCTACACAACTCATCTTATATGCTCCCCAGCTAATCACTAGGGTTCCCATTATTCAATACCCTCCCCAAAAATCTCATAAAAAATCCATCTACACAATAGAATCTCCTTAAACCATATTTTTAAAAATAAATAAAATATAGATCCTTTTTTGCATTACATTCCACCCATATATGAATCTAGTAAGGTTATTCAGACCCTTCTATACCCTTTATGGGGGAAAACACATCCACTAAAACAATAATGTTATTTGATAGTAAAAGAAACATTATTGACCAAAAAACAAAAACATGCATCTTCATGTAATAAAATATACACAAAGATACCGTAACCAAGAAGCATATAAATCATTAAAACTTATTAAAATAGGACATTATCTCATAAAGTAAAACAAATGAAAACAAACTCAGCCAAGACCTTAAATATTTTATTAAAAAAAATATCTAAAATTTTATTTAATATCACTTATAAAATCATAATTTATCATCCCACTAATGAAAGTCCCTCAGTAAAAAAAATCACCAAATCATCCTCTAGAAAACACCAATTTCTTTTTTATGTACCACTTCGAAACTTATTTTCAAATCAACACTTTCCATTTTAAATTACCATTTAAAACAAAACTATTTTTGAAAAAAATTTAAAAAGGAAACCACTTGAACATTTAAATCTAACTCATGGCACCAAGAATGACATAATGATGACCATTGATATTCATTAGATGAGGGAACCACCATTAAACCATTTTACAAGATATGTGGTCACTGTAGACTATCATGTTAATGTGAGCTTGTTGTCATATGAGATTAGAAAAAACATGAAACATATTTACAATAATAATAATGATGGAACTTGAATATATAATTTTTAATTGAAAAGGAGACTCAATAAAGTCAAGGCCTAAAACCTAAAATGATAAACTATTAATTTATTCCATAATTTTACCCCCCCGCTTTCAATCCCATGAGGACCTATCTCATCCAGAAACACCATAATGTTAATAAAATGATCATTTAAAACTAAAATAAAGAGATAGAATAACTAATGAAAAACTCTAAAAGAGAAATCATGGTACTGAAAAATTAATAAATGTTCTATATTAAACTCCAAAAATTTATTTATATTTATGCCACAAAAAATCCCCAATTCGTATCCCAAAATTAATTGAAAACATAAACCAAATTCACCAAAAATTTAAAATAAATATGTGAGGCGACATAAATCAAATTAAATATTGAAAAAAACTTGAAAAAATCCACTTAATACCTACCCAAAAAGAGAGACATCAAATCACTATCAATTAGGAAAACCCCATCATGTTCTAGAGGAACCATGTTCTAAAAACTCTAATAAATGAATTAAAATCTAATGAATTTAAAAGGATAATAACAAGGAAGACGAGGGGGGGATATTACTAGTAATCCATGTCAAAAAACTCTATCGAGCCACCCAAGTTAAGGGGAGAAAAAAGAAAAATATTGAAATAAAAATATGGATCTTTCCCCTTCATCCATGTGACTCAAACTGAAGGAGTATGAGGGGGGGTGGGGGTCCAAATAATAATGTATCATGAATTTACAAAAGGCCCTAAAAAAGAAATCCTTCAACATAGTCACAACATGCCCAACCTTAGGTAGAGGAACCAAAACCCAAATAAGAACTATCATAGTGTGACCCACATGTGTCATGGTGAGACTCCTACCAAACTGGGTTCATAATCCCTTGCCTAAGATATTTCATGGGGAGAACCCTTTTTATGTAGTGACCATCTACATATTCCCAAATTACATCCAAAAATTCCTATGAACATAGTCTAGAAACTATTCCACAAAACAACCACTCATGAAACATCCCATAAACTATTAATTTTTTTATCAAAATTCCCATCATTTCTGCTAGTACCAAAATTAAAATTTGCATCATTTTTCAAAAACCCATTACAATGTGGGTTTTTACATAATAATTATCCAATCATAATATAAAAAATCAAACAAAACCTATTACAAAATAAGTTCTATTTATTTTTTTGATCTTAAATAAATAAATAAATAATATTATACCTTCTATATAATGATTATAATGCATCCAATATATTCAAAATAATAATTATGGTGATCATTGGTAAGTAGAAAATGGGCTACATCCCCATAGTGTATCCAAGAGTTGGTTGAATATATCAACACTCTGGAATGATACAGTTATTGTTAGTGTTTTATAGAAACCTTTTTAAAGAAGAATATAGAAGTAGATCAAGAAAGGGATTTAGGTAAAATGTTTCATAGTGTATCAATTCCCATTATATCATAATATCCAAATTATATTACAATAACTAAAGGACATTTGGATTAAAAATAATTTTTCTATATCGAATGAAATGTTTCATTAGTTACATCATTTACAACCTGTGAATTTTCAATGTGATAAATTTCTTATTATTTAAATAATATTTATGTACATTAAAACTCCTAAAATGATATTTAAATGATGCTCAAACTGATTGTAATATCTTATTATATGATAATATGATCAAGAAAAAAATGTTATATAATTAATAGAGCATCATGATCAAAAACATGAATAGAGATCAACACTATGTCATGGTTCACAATAGTATAGACCAAAACGTTCCCAATAAGACCTTGTATTAGTGGTTCATTTGGGACATATTTTTATCATATTATATATATAAACCAATCATAATATTCCACATATACACACAATCTCCCAAGACCCAATTTTACATAGAATATATAACTTGAGGAAAGAGTATCTTATGCTAATCATATATAGAATGTCTTGGAGAAACAATAGGCACTTGGGACAGAACTGGTTGGGAATGATTGTACCCAACCTCATGCATATCTACCAAAGACCATTTTTGTGGTATGTCAATAACTTCTAAACATATGTATTATGAAAATTATTTCATGGTTCTTGATATTAAATTTTTTAAAAGCTAAAATATGAAATATATCCCACTACTCCACACACACCCTATCACATAAGGATTTTATATAACTCAAGGAAACTCTAAAACAATATATAAAATCACTAGGTTAACCAATAAAACATGTATATATAAATAATAAATTATCTAATAACAGTAATAGAAAAAACCAATAACCCAAGCTTCAATTAAGAAATTATTAAAAAATTACTTATATAGAAAAACATTGTATAATATATTTTTAACACACTAAAAAACCAGTTTTATCATTACAATGTTTTCAATAAAATTTATTGATATTAATTTTTTTGAATCCTATATTAAAAATATAATGTATAAACACTTTCCCTCTTTCCACGTTTTCCCAAGAGGAAAATAATATAGAGGAAATAAATTACCATATATCTTGAATTCTAAAAAATATAATATATGAAAAACATGTAAGATAATCCCATATGTAGGTAACATGTAATATCATTATATATGAGTTAAATATAAAACACTTAGGTTATCCAACATGATCCAAGAAGTTCTATCACAAACTACTATATCCCAAATAATAAAATAAAATAAAACAAGGCTATAATAATACCTTTTAGAATCTTAAACCCGATGAATATGAAGATAATTTAGATGGTAGTACCATATAAAATAAAAAGAACCTCCCAATATTACATAGTTTTCCACCTAGTATAATGTTTCCATGAATAAGGCAATGAGACTATTCATTATAGTAGATTTTCATAAATAAAAATAAAAATAATAATAACACATCATCTATAATATAAAAATATATATATAAATTATAGTGAACAACCAACTGTAATAATACACGACATTACATAATAGATACAAACCCATTTTGGTGTTACAAAATTAAAAAATAAATTACATAAATATATAAAAGAATAGAGAATACTATTAAAATTGGATTTGAGGATTCACTCGATCCCATCTCCCAACCATGATATAAATCTTACTCAATCATCGGTTATAGATCATTTTACACTACATTCATCTATGATCATGAAGTATTATGCCATCCAAGGTTCTATTTATATGTGTATAAAATATACATAGTGGGACACATCTAATGGTGTCCCAAAATAAAAATCAACATATGTGTGTGTGAATGATAAATAAAAAATGGTAGTAAATAACATAAAAAATCAACAATAGTCACATAATTAATTACTAAATAGACCACTCAATGTGAAATAATACTATATTTAACCACTACTAGTTTTGAGTTAGAACATATCACTGGGTTGGAATTTCCTAAAACATATACCCCAACCCAACAAATACACCATGGAAGTAAAATGATTGGAATCATTCTCATCCAAAAATTTCAAAGAATATTAGGGTTATCATTACACTGAACCCAATTATAAAAAAAATAAATTGATTACATTTTTCAGAAGCCAAATATCAAATAATAAAAATGGTTGTAATTACACAATACCCACATACCCATAAATAATTATGGTTGGAATCACAACCATCTCATAAAATGAACTATTATAATGGTATTTATTACACACAACCCATATACCAGGTAATAATACATTTTTCATTACACCAAATATTAATATCACATAAGAAGAATGATTGGAATTATAACCAACTAAAAGAAATATCCATATACATGGATAGAATTAATCCCAACCTATATAATGAGTTGGGAATAAGGATAGGGTCACACCTAGCCTAAATCATTATAAAATTCCATTGTTATAATCCCACCAAACCTATGTATAATAAATAGAATAATATATAATCATGCCCAACCTATATAATGAATAATATATATGTTTGAAATATCATCTATCTTTAATACCACATTGGACACATTTTTTTAGTTTAAAACAACCCTAATAAAAAGTATAAGACATAGTTGGAATCAATCTAAATCCAAAATACAAATTACTTTATCCATGACACACATTGTTGGATAATTATATACATATAGGATTCATGTATATGTTAATATTCCTTAATTAATACCCTATGGAACCTCTTATGTTCTAAAAATTCATTTCCATTGAACAAATACCCCTTCTGTTAACATTCAAAGGTTGATCCGCACTTTCATTGAGCAACATAGGCATCAATTACCATGTTACCAAAGGAAATAACCCAAAGGACATATAATGAACCTAAAAAACTTCACCCATCATTAATTATATGAAAAAAAATTTAATTATTTTATTATCTATTCATATATTCCAACCAAAATACAGATATCAAAAAATATGTAAACAATGATATGAAAACATGTGGTCAACTGATATTATATTTGTAGAATTATTCTTATCAGGTATAATTGGTTGACTTTTACTCAATAAATAGGAATTATAAAAGTAAATAAAAATCCCTATTTATGGATTTATTGGGGACAATAATAAATTAGTGATAAAATACCATAATAGAGCGATAAAGATACCTAACCATGACTCTAGTGTAACATCACAATAAACAATGCTTAAATAATTCACGAATAAGAGTAGATGGTTCCAAAATCCCAAGACAAGGCAAGTGGTATTGAGAATTAGTTCATTAAAATAAATAAGGCCAAATGATGGTATTAAATGAAGGAGGTTGGGTTTAAATGAATAAAATATCCTATAAAAATATTCTTAGTGTTAAGAACCAAGAAAAATTATAGTGGACCCCCACTAATAATTTATTGGGGGAGGAATAAAAATTTCCCCCCAATTAGGGCCAACAAAAGCTTTATATCCTCTCACATAGATTCTAGAAGAATCATTTTTCCTTGGATTGATTTTTCTACTAAACACGTTTCCTCAATTATGATTTTAAGATAGTTTCACTAACCTCAACATTAATTGTTCAAAATATAAATTAATTCACTAAATATAAATAAATTTCTTATCTTAGTTTATGTGTGTCATTAAAAATACCTTGAATAACCCTTTTTTCTATAAATTATCTTTAAAAGTTTCTTATTAGGTAATTTTATTGGTCTATCCATTCAGAAAACCTCCGTATAAACTCTTAAAAGATAAATAAAATACCACATATTAATCAAAAACTAAAATATTAATTTTCCTTGATATTCTTCCATTTAAAATGTAATTAATATGAAACAAAAATATTAAGGGCATTATAAAATTCAACTCTTTGAATATCTTTCCAAAATATGTTTCATTGAGAATATCCATAAACATTATAGTCACACAGACCTTTTTTTTATTTCAATACTTAGATAGATTAAAAATTATATATTTAATAATAATTTACATACTTTATCTAAGTGTTATACATGAACCCCACTGGGTATAATATCTTCCACAGAAAATTTCAATTCTCATAGCATAATATAATCACGATTTTCTCCACTTAACCCTATTAAACACACTTTATATTGGTTAAATATTTTTTATCAATAAATATCAATATGTATGAATACTATATGGTTAAAAACAAATTTTGAAGAAGAATAAAATAATATAGGTTAATTGGAGTGTTATAAGACCAATTTTTTTATAAAGAAAATTAGAATAGAAAGAAGTTAGTGATTCCATTAGATATGATTAGGGATTTATTTCGTTGATTGATATTTTAAAATAATTTTATTTTATTATTAGTAGTAATGTTTTATTTAAATATCTTAATGAATAATTAAATGTTTTATTATGAATTTGGATTATACCATAATTAATGGGAGATGATTTTAAATTATTCTCAAGAAATTTTACATCATATGATTCTCAAACTAATTTTAAAGGTCTAGAAAGTCAAGTGATGAAGAAGAATAATTTATCATGTGGTACTAACATTTAATGTATAAGAACTTGAATTTATAAAACAAATTAATGAAAAATTAATAAGGCATATATGTTATATAATTTTTGTGCTTGAAAATTTTTTAGTACATGGAATTTGGATAAGGTAAATGGAAAATAAAATATGTATTTAGTATAATATGAATTGGGGTCAGCCCAAGATAGCTATGGGGGAATTATTTATATTATGGGATAATGGCCAAACTCAATTGTGACCATCCTAAAAGGAAATCAGAGAGTATAGATCATGCAATGGATCAATTATAGAATAAGCATAATCAGTTTCAGGATGTTGAGGTATTGAAATGAGAAACATTATGTGAAAAAATGAGGAGAGTTCCAGTGTTTGTAGAACGATGTAGATTTATGGTAATTCAATAACTAATTCTACCTCATACTAGGTAATGAATTAGTGGAACCAAATGTTTATTTAAATTGTAGGAATAATCCATTATGTTTACTCTTCATCAGCTAAATAAGAATGTAAAATTTGGATAAATTAGAAATGTCATGAGTTGAGTTCATCAAATGTCTAGATTTTTTTATAATATGAACTCATTCCCATATTTTTGAAGAGGAACTTCATGGGATATCATGATAAAATAAATGTATATCACTTTCTCATGTAAAAAATCCCTTATATGAAAAAATAATGTTAATTTTCATGAAATATCATAAATATCTCATACCATATATAAGAAGTTACATCATGGATTCTATGAGAAATATACCATGGAACACACCTAAAAATTACGTACAAATAGAATTCATAAGCCGAATGTGGTGTACGAGTTCCATTAGTAGGTAGAAAAACTAAAAAAAATATTAGTTCATTGAGATTATTAAATAATTATTGATGGTAATGTTTTATTAGAATGTTAAAACTAAGTGATAATTTTTGACGATAACTTTTATATGTAGATGTTAAGATCAAATTTCTATATAAGAAATTTCAGATAATATGAATATCATAATATGGTCAATTCAATTAAAATATACCCATATTTAATGAGATTTGAAGTTGGGTACTATGATATGTTATGATATATTTAATGGGATTACCTATTCATAAAACTAATGTTTCCACATGAGTGGATAAGGAACATAAATTCATGATTCATGCCTATAAAGTTGTTTGAGTAGATTTATGTTAATGACTTAGATTATATATATTTTTATAATTATAGTAGAGAACAATTTAAGCTTAGTGGATTCATTCATTGAAAAATAAAATTAAAATTCCAAAACATAGGTGAAATATTTTTCAACGTTATGATGTATGATTGGTTCTCAGAGATTGTTGAAGGTTCAATGAGATAAGAAAATGGTCAATTTTTCCTATCCATATCATACATAGAATTTGATAAAAATATGGAAATAAGAGTAGGTGTTTAAGAGGGTATAATCAAAAATCAATAAGAATTATTCCCATTAAAGTAAAAAAGAAGTTCCACGTACTCTAGCTATATGATTCATTATTGAGAAGGCCATGAAATGTTTTACACTTGAATAATGATATTATAGAAAAATAATAATGTGAATAATAACTAATAATTCCATATAACCAACTACATTTTTACAAATATTACGCATGCTCTGATTTGTATGAAGCGATGTGAGAGGACCATGCTAATCACAATTCATGAATGAAGATGTTATTTTTGGGAAACTATATATTAAAAAATAATTACGATGTGAGATTTGATACATAAATACTAGGATATAATTATATATAGAAATAGTATAATGAACAAGAGTTTTGCATGGTATTCATTGTGAATACTATTTGCAGATACATTACAACACACTAGGTGTTACAAAAAGCTATATTATATAGAGTGAGGCTAGTGATTATTTAGTGGGTTATTATTTTGGATGAATAAGAAAGAGATATATCCTAAAATATTCAAATATTATGAGGTCATAGGTATTATGAGGAAACCCTGATGATCACATCATCTAAGGACCACACTAATATTATATTCACATGTATTATTTGTGTATTGTAGATATAGTTGAATTTTTTTCCATCCTACATACTCTATTTTTCAAAGATACAGAAATATAAAGTCCTACATTGAATGATATTTTATTTTTGTAGTAATGAAAAAAAGGCAAAACCCTAGATTACATTTTGTTTCAGATAACCCATTGATTTTTGAGTTTGATTTAGCTATTATGATCATATCATAATGATGAATATGATCATATAAATATTGTCTAAGAGAGTTATGATCCAACATTTATAATCTACTTTAATGAGTTACATGAAAAATCCAATATTCTAAGAGATAAAAATCTTATCTTTCATTGTACCGGGATGGTTCCATGATAATAGGTCCATGGTGATAAATTTTTTCAATTTATTTTTGACATTAGGACGAGGTTATTTGAATTATATAATTGAAATGATACACTAGGGACATATTCATCCACATTAGGGGTAATACCCATTAACATATTATTGTGTTATTATTTTCTTACATTATTTCTATTGTATATACATGTAAACAGAAGTTGAGGAAGAGATATATATCCATTCACTCAATTTGTGAATAGGTAAATAATGGACTTATGTTAAAATAATTGTTGAGTCATTCATAGTGATTCACTCCCCCCAATATTTATGGGAATATCCAAAATTGATCATATCAATTTTCTTTAGATAAGATAAAATATTTGATAGGATTATCATATTTGAAACATTATTATTTGATGATTTGGTTTCCCTTATAAATTGAACATGGAGTTAATAATTAAAGTATTTGTATCAATGTGATACTATATTCATATATAGTTCAAATATCTAAATAATAAAGGGAATATTGGGTTAAAAATATGGAGAGTCATACCTATTAAAAAAATATGAAAAAGATTCAATTTATCCATTCTATAATACTAAAGAAGATAGATTTGGTTTTGAAGGATAAAAAATTGATGTTGAATCAACTATCAAGGAGATGAAAACAAATAAAATCTCAAGAAGTTTATAATCATTATGTGATGAAATTTTAATATAAAAATCTTACCAAAATAGGCCCAAAAAGAACCAAGATATAGATGGAGTGATCAAATATATACATACTTCCATGATGAATAAATTATTGTATTAAACGGTATAATATATAATTTTACTAAATAAATGGTCTTGTTTATTTATGGATCATTTATGAGTCTATATCAGTATATATTTTATATTGAAGTTGATTTAGAAAAATTAGAAAAGGATTTAGAAGAAAGGGTTTTAACATGTGTAAATATCCATAAAATAGAGAAATAAAATCCATAAATATAGAGATAAAATAAATATTATAGTCTTGATAATGATTGCATTAATCCATGATAAATATAATGTTACAAAAGTGTTTAACTGTATGTTCTATGAATTAAATAAAAGACAAAAATTATAACACTGATGTCAAGAGTGCATAACAAAAACACAAGTCAAATAAGATTAAGGAGGTTGAAAATTTGTTATAAGAATTAAATAAAATGAATGATGATAAATTTTGGATGATTAAGAAGTAATGAAAAAAATAGAAATTTGTGGTGTATTAAAAAAACACATAAATATGAAATATCACGAATTTGAGTCCAAATTGGAAAAATCATGAAACTAGTCAATACAAGGTATCACAACAAGCTGAGAGAGGAGATGATATTTCATGTAATTTCACGGAGGGTTACATTGATAAAGTGAACATATATTTTGGAAAGAAAATAGTGATATAATATAATGATTAATCTCTATCATGTTTCATAAAAAATGTAAAATTCATCTCAAAAAAAATCATTTTGATAGTTCTTGTTACATGAAAAATGTTGTATCTAAATCAAAACCTATATAAAAATGGAAGAATAAAACTAAAAAAACACACATCAGTATGGTTTTGGGGAATGTAGGAATGCGATGGAAAGATGTTTCACTAAATTAATACGTTATTAGGATTGATGATGTATAAAAAAATAAATCTTAAAAATATTTACAAAATTCTATTTAGAAAAAATGAACAAGGATGGTTATTTACCGCCGATGATGTGGAATGTTTTGACATAAGGCAATGAAATGTTTGAAAAATATTAATCCTGTGAAAATAAAGTAAATCCTACATCAATGGGAAACAAATATAAATTAAATAAAAGTATACAGATGAAGGATATATGTTTTTCAGTTTCAAACAAATTAAATATTTTAAGAATCTCTAGTATGTTTTCAACCAAAGTGGTCACACAAGTATTGTATTATTGTAAACTCAACTAAACATGTGTGAAAAATAAATTTAAAATAATAATCCATAATATAATGAATGGAGTTAATATTGTTTATGAAAATAATAAAAATATTTGTTTTTGAAAAAAAAATACTAATCACTTTTCAAAGATGATTAGTATGCTATAATTGGCTTATAATGAAGTGAAAGATGTTTTCTAGAATATACTCATGGAGTTAAAGAAAATTTCCACACCAAATGGGATGATCTTATTTTGTTTTAGTAGAAGAGGCTAAAACATTAAATTTTGAAATAAATGCATTAGTGTTGGTATTAGTAGAAGAAAGAAAGAGAAACAACACATAAAATTAGTCCAATTAAAAAATAAGAAGACTGGGCTGGTGAAGTGGATTTATTACAATCCATGTAGAACAACCATGAAGTATTAGTGGATTACAGAAAAACTCATAATCATATATAAACATTATTTATAAAATGAAATTAAAATGGAATAACCACATGTTAAAGAAATCATCAATGTTAAATAAGTGATTTCTTATGAAGAAGATAAAATTCATGATAGGTTTTCAATAGTCAATAAATTAAGATCTCATGAAGTGTTATGTGGAAGGTGGAAGTTGGTAGGACACATTTCTATGATCCATTTATCCATAATGCTAGATCAATAACAGATACTGAAGAAGAGTAAAAAATCACTATGAAGTACATGTCTCTTTACAGATAATGTAAAAAAGAATTTTTCAAAAAAAAAATATTATTAAAAGGAAAAAACAATCTATGCTTACCATAACTACTTGGAAACCTAGAGAAGTTATTATGATGATTTTACCTAGATATGGAGATGCAATGAAAAGAGTTTCCTTCTTGAGAATAAAATCTCTACTGTGATTTTCATGTTAGGTTGAAAATAATATTCACCTTATTCCCATACCTATTTTATTTATTCTTTATATATATATAATCAAAGGTAACACAATTTTTTAAGGGAATACCTATTTTATATGACCAGGCTACCCAAACATGGTTTTTTTAACATTTCTGCATCATGGTATGATATATCAGCTTATATGTTGAATTTATTTGGAGATAAATCTTGATAAAGTGAAATTGTAGTTTTTACTTGAGGAGGGATATATAAAGAAGTTTTAGAAGATTCCAGAATTATCAATATATGAAAATATATATTTTTTCAACTTATTTGAAAATATTTCATTAGAAAAGGTGTTTCTTGGCACTCCCTCATCATGAATTTTGAATATTAAATTCTATCATTAATGGTTGGAAATTAATTTTTTCAATAAATTTAATAATGAAGAATGTTGGAGTGATTCCATGGATGATTACAAGGAAATATAACATTAATATTAAATTGTAATCTTTTAATCTTAGTGTTAAGATGGGATCATGAATTCAAGTTGGTAAAATCTAATCTATTTTTTTTAATTGGTTTCAGATTGAAAATAGTTAGATAAACTAAGGTTAAAAAATATCAACGTGGAAAAACATTCTATTTATTTTATAAGTATATTTGATATGTTTATTATAACATATTTTTTTCTATGCCCAGTATATATCATTTAGACTTAGAGTGGAATAATTAATGAATCATTACATGAATATTGAATTTATACCATACTCATTTTTAATATATTTACGTTTTTATTCAATAAGGGAGAGAGAATAGAATGAATTAAGAAAATAGGAAAGGGGAAGAAATAGAAATAAATGAATTATCATATTGAAATATTATTTCTTATAGTGGGAAATGGAAAAAAATAAAAAGTTGGACATTATTAAACAATCTATTTATTTGTGTTTCAATTGTTTTTTAATAATGATAAAAATTAATAAAGGATATATAGTTGAAGTAAATATACGAAAAAATAATCAAAATTTATGTTTATTGAAGAGAGATGTTGTCCTTATTTATATGGAAAATGATAATGGGAGAAAGTAGGTGCTCCCATTTAATATTCTTGGAGAACCATTCACTTGGAGAATATTTTTGAAGAATTTGATTCGAGTTAGATAATTATAAGTAATATTGAAATATTCTATGAAAAAATTACATGATGAATTATGCTATGAGATTATACAAATATTTAGTAAAGATGATTTATCATTTTTACCAAGTATGTAATTTATTATCAAAATATTGTAAAAATGATCTTAAGAACGTTGGATGTCAAGTGTGGAAGATAATGAGTTGTTCTTTAATCACTATTTTATCTATATTATAAAATTTATTTAAAAAATAATTTGAATAAAAATGAAGAAGAGATATATGTTCTATAATTTTGGTTTTAGAAATAATTTTAATAATTGGAATTTGGAAATGATAAATGGAAAAGGAAATAAATTATCAATATATCATAATTTAGTGATAACCCAAACCTTCTATAAGAGAATCTTTCCCAAAAAATGTTAGCTGCCAGACTCAACCATGACCAAATCTTATGTAAATAAGGGAGTAAAACACTAAAATGTGCATAGGGAAATCTAGTATGAGGTGGTTCCAGCATGAGAGGCATGTGGAGGTAATGGTTGAAGATGGAAAGTGGTTACACAAGAATTCAGCAACTAATTCTTTTGTGTATCATGTAATGAGGATGTATAATATTATATTTATTTTCAATGTAGGACTCTCTCTTTCATATGTTGTTCATAATTTGAAGACAAAAGTTTGAGTTTTATAATATAAAGATGTCATGAGTCATCATCATCATGTTTCTAGGGTTTGTTTGTAGTGGGACCTTATACATGAATACGTAAAACTAAGCTACATGGGATCTCATTAAATAACGAATACAAATCATATGCTTATGTTGCATCTCCATGATATGACACAACTGAGTGAATTCCATGAATGATCATTAATACCTCCCACCACATATAGAAACTCAATTCTCACATAATTGCAGAATTTTTTTTTCACACCACAACTATGAGAAGAAGGATAAGATTATGTTAAGAATTGAACCTATATGAAAATGATATTTTATACAAATTATTGATTTTGAGAATAATTATGAACCATGTTATGAGAAATACATGTACTGATTTACTTCATATAAACTAGAAATTGAATAGGGGTTATGGGAGTATTCATGTTGAATAAAATTTACATAGAATGTACCAGGTAATAACTGGTACAAAAAAAGTATTTTTAATAGTGATTCAAGATGTGATTCAGGGGATTATGGTTCAAGAAAATGAAGTAAGATATCCATCCTACAATATTTATATGTTTTGATGTATGAGTTATTATAATGTAAAATTTAAGATTACTTCATCCAAGGAAGACCTTTACATATGTTGTATTCATGTGTATTATCTATGTATCAGAGAGAGAGAGAGAGAGATATTTGGCACCACATCTAGCCTGTATAATCAATATGGAAAAGAAAAGGAAATATCTTATGTTGATGTGAAGGACATTATATTTTTTTACTCAAGAAGAAGAACAAGATAAGTGGAAACCCTCTATTACTGCATGTTTATGATAACCTAATGATTTATGAAATCAAGGTATCTATTGTGATTATTTCAAACCATAGAAGAATATTAGATCTATATTTTCTAGGATATTTATAAGCTATTACTTTCAATCTATTTTAAAAATTTATATAACAAATATTATATTTTAATAGGTATAAATAATTGATTATATCTTACATAGTTAGTTCCACGAATATTGTTCCAAGGCCGCACACCTTAATATATTTTTTTTGAAAGTAGGAGGAGAGATACGTGCGTGGGATAATAATCATATAACATTATTGACATAGTCATCCATATTGGAGGTGAACTCCATTAAAATATTCCAGTGTTCATGTAGTTTAACATTAATGTTAATGTATATTCATGAAAATAAATTGTGAGAAAGAACAATATATCTAAAAAATAAATAAGTGTAGTGGTAAAAAAGGGATAAAAGTTTTTGTTGTTTTTATTCATTCAACACTGATTTTCCTCCCCCTTTCAGTGTGGGAATTTACCCAAGTGAACCTTTTAACCCCACTAACATATCCCTCATCTATTGAGGATATAATATTGAATTACCCAAATAGCATTGATGTATTCACTAACCAACATAGATCACCATTTCAATCCAAAAATTGAACAAAAATTGAACTATTTAAATAATACATTATTTTTCTCTTAAATAATGTCCCAATTATCATCCATACCTAATAGTCACACTCTATCATGAATCATATTCACAAGATATAATCCTTATATTTTATGAATTGAAGTAAATTTTTGTTATTATAATATTTTTAGTTGATCCAATACAGTTTTTATAAAAAATGTAATAATGTAAAATTGAATACCAAATTCTTGACTAAAGGAACCATCCCATTTTCATATTTTATTACCAAAATATATTACTATGATAAAATTAATTTTTATATAAATTTATAATTAATATCACCTCAAAAAGTATTTAATTAACTTCAATTATGTATTAATATTACCTATATATTTTCTAAAATTTCCCACTTTCACATATTGGGATATTTGTTCCACCAAAACTTCACTAAACCAATCCATGAACTATAGTACCTATACTGACATGTAAGAACCCCCTAAATTAATGAATCCCATTTATTAAACTCTTTTTGGTTAAATTTTTTTAAGAAATATTTTTTATTTATAATAATTATATTTCACAAAAATACCATGTTAATAAATAGATAAATCATTTTCCAAATACTATACACATACACTAATATTATAATTATATACCAGTTGATTAATGTAATAATAAGACTCAGAAACATGTACACTACTAGAAATGTGGGAAAAACCCATGGTTATATATCTATAGTTTTCTATAATCATTATTAGAGAAGTCGATATACCAGTGGTATAATCAATTTTTTTATATAGAGTCAAAACCAAAACCCGATACCAATGGTTTTTGAAAATTATTGGTATAAGATTTTATATACAAAGATTTTGTTAAAAATTTTGGTATAGATTCCCCAAAATACCAATATTGAGACCACTTCCAAAAATTTCCCCATTACCAATACGACATAGTATCATTCTCCCCAATAAATATTTCCCATTCATCAATATTTTTGATTTTATTCTTGTTCAGCATCAAATAAATGAGTTTTAAGTCGATCTTCTATTCTTCCAAGAAATAATTTCATTTTTCTATAGGTTTCAAACAATAACCAAGATATTTTTAGGTCATGGTTTATCTTAATTCATTGAATTAATCATTATTTTGATTATATTTTTTATTGGATTACAAAATATAATGTTTTCATAGTTAATATATATATTTTACATTCAGTTACCCACTTCATTTACTAAAATCCAATATAAAGTTTTTATTTTCTCTATGAAATGAATTTAGGTATTTTTTGATTAATTATATTTTTAATTCATTATATTATTAGTTTGTGAGGGGATTATGAAATTATTCATTTTATATTTTTATTTTAATTAATGAATGATCATACAAATTATATAATTGTTTTCAATCATATGTGGTGTGAAATTTTAAATAATAATGTTAGTAATTGTTAAGATGTTATATGATATGATAATATAGAAAATTGAGTATGTGGAAGATTTATAATGTAGTATTATTGAGTATGTTAGAACTGTTACTTTCATGGTTTCATTTTAAAATGTATTTATATGCATAATTATGTATGGGTAAGTGATTTATTTTTTAAAAATCATTATATAAGTGAATATTGGGTTTATAATGGATAATGATATAATGTAATGATAACATGATTATTCCAAAAGGATGTATTAAATGAGTTATGTTGTGTTTTACACCTATTGGGTGTTATATGAGTTTCTTATTGAGAATGGATTTGTTATAGAGGAATATTTTCAAAATGATTTTATTATTTATTAATGTATAATTTGTGTTAAATATGTTTATAAGAGATGCCATTGATTTCAAATAAAGAATAAATGAGTTGTGTTATAAAATTATTATTTTTTATTATTTTTAAGGTATTATGTAATTATTCTATGGGCTAGTTCTTGAAATATAATTGAATTATATATGTTATTTTTTGTTGAGAACATATCCCCTATGAGTTTTTATTATTTTTTAACAATTAAATCATATTTCACTATTATACCCCATCCTTCGGGTCAGTAGGGCTTTCGGGACCCCTTTACGGCCTTCGGGCCACCTCAAGGCCTTCGGGACACATGCAGTTGCCCAAGAAAAACTACAAAAAAGGATCACCCCTAGAAGAAGATTCAGAGAAAGTGCACTCACTAGAGCAGAGCCAAATGGATTTGAAAAAATGAGAGGGTATGGCTATGAAATCAGAACGAGCCTATGCTTTCATAAAAATCCTAGAAATACTGCTATACAAAGGTGGAGAGATAGTATCATGATGCATATGTTGTGGAGGGGTAGTTCCCTATAGATAGTCTGGGTGAATTCAAAAAGACCTTCCGGTTATGTAATCTCTTAAGCCTACAAGCCATGTAATCTCTAAGCCTATGGGCCTTGTAAGGGTTCCCCTTCAACCCTTGAATGGGGTGTGATCAAAAATAAATAAATATGAAGGCCTTCAGGCCATTCGAGCATTTGATATGTCTTAAAAAGTATGTATATTTTTTATAAATGAAATGGTTGTTATTTTTAAATGATTTAAGGTGTAAAAACATTTGTTTTCTAGAAGACTTTCTATTTCCATAAATATTTTCTTTATTAAATTATGATTTAATACATTGAAAACTTATTTAGATGAGGAACATACATTTTTTCTATTATTATGTCTTTATGTTTTATTAATCCAAGACATTAATTTTGAGTGGAGTAATTCTAGTATGTGTTATTTTTCACCCATTCCATGTCTTATACATTGTTTTTCTTACTACTAGTATTAAAAAATTATAGCATATTCTATCACTTGTTCTTTTTTTGGAAAGCTTCCAGTATGTTTTATGACATTCATATTATAATTTTTATTTTTATTTTGTTATTGGATATTCTCTAGAGACATGTGATATTGAATTATGTAATTATTGTATTAACTATGTTTCCCTAGTAAAAATATATATAATATGATACATTTATTATTGGGTGGAATACTATTCTTCTTTGATAAATGTTTTCAATGATAAAATATATGCATTTGATAGTAGATTTATTTTTTTCCCAAATATGTATTCAAAATATTCATGGTTTTAATTAATTTTATAATTATAATATATTATGTTGGTTTTAATAAAAAGTTATTTGTTATAATCAAATGGATGGAATTTGGATGTATGATACCGATCAAATCTCAAGTGAGTTTCAAAGGAAAATATATTTGTTTTTGATTTTTTATTTAACAATGATTCAAATAGATTACTTATACACTTCTCTTGTAATAATCATATAGTATGTCCTTGATTATGTTAATAATAATTTAGTTACCATAAAATGAAAGTTTTTTTTTCAAACAAATTGTAATTTTTGGTTTTACATTAGTGATAAAAATCAGTTCTATATATTCTTGAATGAAATGAAAGGAGTGGAATAGAGAATTTGGTATTTTATTGGTTTCTATTTATTCTTCATTAAGAAAATAAAATAATTCAAATGAATAAAGACAATGTAATGAGTTTAGATGATGTAACTAATGAAAAAGAATATATTGAGAGAGTAAAAAAAATTAATGGATGATATAAGGACGTTTGGATATTGATTATGTGGTAAAATGATATGGATGTATTTTTTAATGTGAGTGTATCATGAGACAACCATATATTGAATTTATAATACTGACATGAAATATTTTATTCTATTTTTATGGAATTACTTATTGATGTGTAGATATTCCTAAAAATCATTTCATGGAATAAAAGGAAAATGACTAGCTTGGGTTTTTAACTAAGAAAATTCACAATTTCCCAAAACATTAATGATTATTTTGTGAGGAAACCCCGAACCTAAATGATTGTAAATAATGTGTTGCATCTTGAATGAAACAAAATAAAGATGGTAAACTATCTCATGTGTCACATAATGTAATTTGGCACTTTCTATTTATTCACTAACTCATAAATCATTTTATGTGTGATAAAATGATTAAAAATATGCGATGGAATGATATTGATATAATTAAGGTTGATATTGAGTTGGTTCAACCTATAGATATATCAGTATTATAGATTTTTTATTCATGATATAATCATTTTTAAGTTGAGGTTCATAATATCTAGTTGGGTGTATCAAGTTATGGTTAAAATTCAATTGGTCAGATGCTTGTATCCCTTAGCACATGGCTAGTTTTCATTCACATTTATAACCTTCCTCTATAGATATTCATAAAAGGAATTTTAATTCATTGAGTATAATCATATATAGAACTTATAATCCTAGAAATTATGTATATGTGTACTTTAAACCTTTAATAAAAGAGTTAATAATCATTATAATGTGGGTGTGGGAACATACAATGCTTCTTTGAATGACATTTTTTACATGTGTATTGTGTTTATGTGGATGATAAATATTTTTCCTTCATATAAAATTATGTATTGATATAAAAAATAGGGTAAACTATCTTGTCCTAATATTATGAATAATATATGATCTATAAGGATTTAATATCATCATAGTTTCAATTTCATGGTATATGAGTGGTTATTTCTAATGAATCATTCATACAAGAAAAATAAACATAAGTTTAACAATACCGTTGAGACTGTGAAGCCACATCAGTGTCTCTCTGAATCTTATGTACTAAACTAATTTCCATTTATTGGGTTTTAAATTGGAAAAGGTCATATAATCTAAAAAAAGTGTAATAATGTTTATAGTAAATCCAATTACAATTCAAGAAAGAATTGTATACTTTGGATTTTTATTATTGGTCAACCAATTCTTTATATTATTTATTATGTTTAACAAAAATTGAGACAAATATATGTAAAATTTTATTTTTAATACATTAAAATGTCATGTAGAATAAAAATTATGATATATAATCATAGTGTTACTTGGTGAATTGAGATATTAGACCGAAATTATATCCTGAGTGTATCAAAAAAATAACCAAAAGTTTTTTTTCTTCTAATGTGCTGAAAACTTCTGATAAAAAATGATTTATTGCTGTATTTGATTTTATCAATTTATCAATGGTTATTAATTAAATATACCAAAATATTGAAACAAAAGAGATGTGCTCTTAAAATATATAGAAACTTAGGACTATCATATCCTTCTTGATGAATTGATTCTAATCAAAATCAATAACTAAATGTACAATAATTTAAGGGATATAGTGGTTCTATTATTCCATATTTATAAATTTTTTTGTATTCCATATTTATAGATTTTTTTGTATAAAGATGAATTGTAAGTGTTTCATGAATAAAATTAAGTATGTTAAATTAATAATTATGTATTAGTTGTAGATTTATTTTCCATATTTTTTTAAAATTTCACAGTACATCTGATTATCCGTCTTCAAACTGAAATACTTGTTAGGGGACCTGTTTCATTTCTTTTATGTATCCAAATAAAATAAACATGCCTACAATGAATTTTTATGATATGAAAATCAATTATTTTTAATTTTTCACTTTTTATGGTTATTTAGATCAAGAAATTATGAATTTATATTCGATGTATTTGGAAGATGTTAAAATGAGATGTGACTGGCCAATGAGAAATGAAGATCAACATTATAAAATTGAGCCCAATTTTCCATCACATCTCAAAGTAAGAAGAATTTTTAGATTATATACATTGGATAAATCATGGTCTTTATATTAGTGGATGGAACATCATGGTATTGTAAATCTATGATTTGTTTAATAGCTATATAAAGTAAGTAACTTAAACATATATATGTTATCCCATCCTAAAAATTTTTACATGTATCATAAACATTTACTATATTTTTTATAGGGAAAATAAATAAATTTAAATTAGAATTCCTAAATCATTACCATTGATAAGGAGATATAATTTTTAATAAAAAATTTTACTGCATAGTTGAAAATCAAGGTATGACCATTAATTGTCTAAAATAGATAATAAATATTTATTTTATTTTATTATTCATATATATTTAAATATTTGAGTTTATAGGTTGATGTAGTTTCTTATGAAATAAGTGTTCTGGATTTTGTTCTTAATAATTTTGTTTTTAATTTAAAATAAATTGTCGTTAATGAATATAAATTAATTAGAACTTATTGAGTAGTGAACATGAGAACATAACATGATGTAATTATGTTAATTATAATAAAAAACTATAATTCTGGTTAATCAAATAGTCAAGTTGGATATAAAATTCTAAAATCATTGAGTAGTTGATAAATTACTTATATTATATTATTAATTACATATTTGAGTCAATATTATGAGATTTAAGTGATTTTTTAAGTGAAACCACATGATAAATTAATTTATAAATAGATATTTAGATTTCTTGACCTGACTAACTTCTTGGATACTAGTGAGCCTTAAATTTTTGAATAAATGAAAAACATGTGTTTTATTTGAAAGATAATATAAAAACTAAATATGTTATCATTTCTAAATTTGGTACTAATATTTTGTACAGAATCACTAAAATACAACAATTTAAATTGTTTATAATGAACCTAATGTAGTGGTGGGTAATATATATAAGCAACATATTGTGGTCTCATCTGTCCATTTTTTTTTAACAAATCTTCTTCTTGAATAAATTTATGTCCAATTATTGAAATATAAATTATAAAATAGATTAAATTATATATTATTGTTTATATATATATATATATATTCATTATATTTACAATACAATAATATTCACTAAATTTTGAAAGTTGTAACTACATTCATTGTCATTAATTTAAAGTAAACCAATCATAAAAACTGCAATTTTGATACAATAGTTATTTTCATTTCAGATTAAATTTTTGACATCTAAATGGATAAAATATATTTTATTGTATTTAAATGTTTTTATAAATTTCTTATATCATTATAATTATACAATAATCACTAAATACATGTAGTTAAAACTATATATATCATCGAAAACCTGAATGAAAGCATAATGGAAAACTGTAGTTTTTAAATTCTTTGATAGCATGAAATTCCTATATTTGAACAAATAATAGGGACTGCAACAACCATAATCATCATTGATATTTTATATCAGGATCTGATGAAAATTCCTTAATAATGTAACACCCTCAAATTTTATGTTATATTTCCCTTTAAATATTTTTTTTATTTCTTATTTTACATGCAACACCAAGTTAAAATGTACCATGATATACTATTACAATATTATTATTCAATGTGATATTTATTTCCTAACCATTAGATATTATATTATTTATAGAACTGGTAAAATTAGTAAAACATATTTTTTTCATAAGTATAAAATGAATAAATTATTTTTCAATTGGTAAGAAACTAAAATAAAATCATTTGAAGGTAAAATGTGATGCTTGTCTACAAAACTATTTTTATGCACACAATGTGTTTTTATCATAATAAATTAAATTATAACTATTTATTAATTAACATAATTAAATATTTATACAATATATTCTATAAAATATTATAACCTTCATCTTATAGTTATTACATGGAAAAGAATGCATGTAAACTCATTTTTATGCTTAAAAATGTGATTTTTGAAAATTGGTTTTTGTTGTATTTTTTGTAATTATTTTAAGATGAATATATATATATTATATTAATTATTTCATGTAAAATGGATTTTAAATTTTTATTCAGAATGATTAATATTATTTAATAAGATCACCATAATTTTTTGGTCACTATGAATAGTTTAACGTGGTGTTAAACTTTATAGATAAGGGTTAAAATGACCTAAAAACTTATGTAAATCATATTTGACGAAAATATTTTGATTTAATATCATAAAATATTTACAATTTATACATTTTATATCCACTATCCTCTGAGAGTGACTTTATCATATTTTCATATTCTTAATAATTACTTGTGTCCCACTCCCCTCACTTATAAAAGGGCACCGCTCTCCTCCCTTATCCACACTCATGAGCCCTTTAAATTAAAGAAAAAACTACCCAAATATATTATTACCTTCCATATTAATTTCCTATATGTTATTATATTTTTAAAATACAAACCCATGGGTTCTTAAAGAAGATATTTAAATTAGGGTTCTCTAAGAATAAGTTAATATTCTTATTAATCCGTTACAAGTTTCATTTTTCTTCAACTTCCTATAAATCTATTTTATCCATCATAACATAATTAACATATTATAATTAATATAATGAGATTTTATTTTTATTATGGTAAATCCAATTGATACCCCCTTTCCATAAAATGTTAAAAGAAGGTATTTCATGTGCGTATGTGTGGAGTACCGCTTCCACATAAAAACACGATTCATTTTCCATCACCAAAATAAAAAATTTATTATTATAATAGATTTAATAATTATATATTATATTTATGATATAATTATTATTCCTTAATTATAATATCTTTTATACCTTTTTACATTTTAATCCATTTGAAAATGATAACCTTGCTTGTGCATATGAAAGAACAAAGACCCCCACGAAGCGATTTGAATCATTATTATTTTTATATTAAATAGATATTGATAAAGATATATTTAGTGAATATATATGATAATTATGATATTATAATGATTATATAATTTTGAATATTTATTTTCCGTTTTTACATTACATCCATCTAAAATTGGAAACATCACTCATGTGCTTGTTCATACTATCATCTCAATAAAGAAATGCAATTTATTTTTTATCACTACTTTATATGAATAATTTTAAAATTGCATATGATGAATAAATTTTATAAGGTTTTCATGATTTAGATTATGTATATGATTAAACTGTGACTAATGTGCAATTATCATGACCATCAAACTAAATCTAGTATTTAAAAGACCATTTTTATCCCAATGTTCATTTTAAGGAAGATATTTTTAATAAATATATAACTAGAAATTATAATGGAATGATAACATATATGTTATATATGAATATTTTTCAATAATATATATATGTAGTAAATTTTTATTTATCAAACATGATATTTTAATATGTACAAAACAAGATGATACTTGATGTAAGAGTTTATATTATGATCTTATTTTATTTTGGGATTTTCTATACTGAATATCCATTGTGGGAAATTATATATATTTTATCCCTTAACAAATATATTTTAATATCATCTTATATATATTTTTTATATATTATTAAAATTTCCACTATTTTTTACTTGAAAATACTAATAAAATGTTTTTAATAAAAACACTAATTTATTTCCTCTTTGGTTGTTGATTTATTCATCCATATCCATGATCATCAAAATTATTTTTAGATGTTTTCATTTAAACATGAGAGGGTTTAGGAAGGAAATTTTAATTAAATTTTACATTATTTAAAAAGGTTTAAAACGATTATATATAAAGAATTTTTTTCCAAAAAAATAATTTTTTGTTTTTACAAAAGTGTTAAATGAATGATATATTTTTACGTATACAATATAAAAATATTTTTCAACTATAATGATTGTTCAGTGCTTTGACGATTCTATTACAAGTTTTAAATATTATTGTAATAGAAAATAATATCTTTAGTTTTATGGGATGATGATCTTATGATACCATCTTTTAAGGATTATTATGCTTCACTTGGGATATTAAATTATGATACCGTCTACATTCTTTCTTTGGAAATTTTTTTATTATGTTGAACTAAGGATGATTATATGAAAACAATTTATTTCCCATAGGTTAACTATGTTATGTTGAAACATTTAGGAAATTAATTTAATTTCATTGGGTTATATTGTAATGAAACTTTTATGAAACCTATTTCTATTCCACGTTTATTGATATGATGATATGATGAATGTATTATGATCATGTGGAACACATATGTATTGTTTTAATTATGTGAACTGAGGTATTAGGATTAAGAAACCATTAAATTAATTTTGTAAATAAGGGTATCTCACTAGATAATAAGGACTCTAATGGGGAGAAAACCTAGTCTAGTATGGGAATCCATATATTAACATAATCTTAGGAGTGAACCATGACTAAAGAAATGATGTACTGAGGAGTGAACCATATCTTAACTGAAAGACATGGAATTGAGACTTGACTAAGGAAATTATTTTCTATGATTATGTGTATGATAGAAAATTATGCCTTATTATTATGATATGTTCTCATGTCTCATGATTGATTATCGATGATTCAATACACATTTGGATTATAATTTGTTATGAAAATCACTTATGCCATTATTTATGATTAATAATCTATAACTAATTGAGTATTATTTTCATAAGTTATGATATTGTTATCAAATAATTATGCTTATCTTATAATCAATTATAATAATTTTCTTATATCTTTTATATTTACCATTAATGAGCATATAAGATCAAGATTTCTTATTTTTCCTTTATTTAGGTTATGAATAAAGGTTTTATGTAGGGTATGTCCAAGAAGTGTACTATGTAAGAATAACTTTTTAGAAGATGATAAAGATATTTCATGAAATAAGATGATTATGTATGTAGTATACATAGATACTAAACCTTTATGATTCTATGGAATGTGTTGAATATTCATCTTAAATGATGTAATATATAATTATTAAATGATCAGGTTACCTTAGTTGGTATCAGAACATGGATTAGTTATTTTTAGTGATTAATGTTAGAGAATTTTTTGAAAAATCTAAGGATAAATATAAGTATTGAAAAACACACTTGGACATTGGTAAAGTAGACATTTCATTTTGTTTATAGAAAATACATCTCTTTCAAGATACTAGAATGTATATTAAGTTATGGAATATATATACCTTGGTGTAACAACTATAAAAATGGTTTATTGGGTCTTAACTAAATCATCACTATTTCATGATGAGCGGGGATAAGGTAAAAGTCTTAGCTAGAAATTCATAGAGGATATACATTGGTTAATTAAAATATTAATTATGAAAAATGTTGAAGTATTTAAATAGATAAAGACCATGAATGATATAGGTTAGACTGATAGTGTCATAGATTAAAAAGAAAGTGCCATGATTTAAACATTCTATGAATTATTTCTCAGGGAAACATGATTACTCACTCTAAATATTGTTGATTACATTATGAATTTTAGTCTTAGTCAGTAGATAGACCCAGGAGAAATCATGATAATGAAAAATATATTGGGGAATTCAATAACCATACTCATGGGAAACTAAATTAATTGAGATATAGGTTGAAAAAATTTATGTCTATGCTCACCCAACTCTCCAAATATATTAACAGTAACATGAATCATATTAAAATTTCAAATGGTAAAAGGAAATAACAAATCACTATTAATACTTTTATTTTAAAAAATCCATCATCCTTTAATAGTTCCTTTGATCCAATTATTTTTAAGAAACAGATCTATTCTTAGAAAATATTTTCTCTATTCTCCAATGGTTATAAAATGAGAAGGTTATGTTATCCACATATCATTTAGAAGGTGAAGCTAATAAATGGTATAATATTATGAATAATATGAGAAAATAATAAAAAATTGACTCCACTACATGGGAAGAGATTAAGAAGGTATTTTTCAATAAGTATTTCCTATGAAACCATTACATGAAAATGGAATTAAAATCTATAGAACTAAATTATATATATGAAATCTATTTTACTTCCTAAGATGGAAATCTCACCACATTTGAAAGGTATTCTTCTATTATTACCATTGAACATGAAATAAATGTTGAGATAGTCTTGTGTGTCTTGAGACCATGTATTAGTTGGACATAATAGGCATGTATAGATATGAAATTTTATTTCGGTGTCATCTCATGTTAAAAATTGAAATTGGTGTTCTGGTGGTTATTGGGACAAAAAGATAAACATAGAATTTTGAGGACATTATCATAATAGAGCCAATGGAGGTATATCGATTATTATTCATTTATTTCATAATCTTGGAAGGAGTCTGAAAGAAAATTTCCTTATGGTTCTTGGTAAATAATCTAATCATTGAAAATGAGGTCATCTTAAAAAGTAACATAAAAGTGATATGAAGAGGATATTCATTAGAAGTAATTCTGAAAAATATGAACCAAATTAACCACCCACAATGCATTGATATAATTACAAGGGTTATGTAATTTTATCTATTAAATATATGAATATATCAGACAAATATAACAATAAATTATAGAAACCACGTAATCCAATAAATAAAATGGAAGACCATGTGATCATAATTACTAAAGTGTTCCATGAGAATGATGTGAGGAAAGGTACAATTATCATCCACATTATAATTATAAATGGTTTATTTGGTTTTGTATTTGTCAAATATTTTATATATGATTAATTTTATAAGGGTATTGCATCACCCCCTCAATGATTAGAGGTCGAGTCAGAAGTTAAAATTCCTATTGGTATGATGATCACATCTCAAGACCATATCTCTAATATGATAGATGTTTTTAGGAATGTTATTTCTATAAATACTGTGACTCTTACTATAGTTTAATTTTATATTATTTTGGGCATTAATTGGCTATATATATATATATATATATATATTTCTTATACCAATTATTGAGGCAGGGAAATATTGGGTTATATTCGAGAATCAACCTTTGTTATCTTTTTTGTGTGAGGATTAATATGAACATCCAATAGAATTTACATCTATAATATTCGTCTTACTACCAATTCATTTGGGATATTTATCTCAAATTTTTGATGATAAAATAAACATTTAATATATGTCTATTGTTAGGGATTAAATTTATTTATTTCCAAATACATCTCTAGTATTTCTATAAATTTTGAAACTAGTTCTCAATTGAACTCATAAATGGTGCTACATATATTTAAAAAATCTATATAGAATATCCCTGATTGACTTTAAAAAATTGAATAACCAAATTTTGGATAATGCTGATAAGGGATTCATATTCCCTAATCCTTCAACATGGGCCACACCTTTCAATTTTTAATAATAAATATGGTTCAATTCATATTTTAATTGAATATTAATAACATTAAAATACCACTATAAATAATAAAGACCATCTACCCAAAATTAATCATTTTTTTGACCAATTCAACTCTCAATACATTTGAAAGATTTATCTTTATTTTAGATATAATAAATTTTGGTTAAATAAAGAGGATATACCCAATAAAACCTCCTTTATAAGGTATGATCATTATCGTTTTATATTGATACCATTTGGACATACCAATTACCTTTATATATTCTTATATTTAATGAGTAATGTCTTCAAATATTACCTTCAGTAGTCTATGGTCATATTTATAGATGATATTATTCTATATTTCATGAGAAACAAAGTGTATAAATATCATTTGAATATTATATAAAAGACATTGTGGAATGTGATGTTATATTCCAAATTCAGAAAGCGTGAGTTCTGATTACAAAATGATTCATTATTGTGTCATATAATCTCAAATGATGGTATATCAGTAGATCCTTTAAATAAATTTTTTATTAAAAATAGATAACACCAACTACAATGATCGATAATTTCAGTTTTTTCGGTTGGATAGATACTATTAGCACATTGTTAGTGATTAATAATGATTATTTAATCTAATAACCATATTGACATAGAATGGAACCCCTTTTCTTTTAATAGATGAATGTGATTACATTTCATTAAGGTAAAGATAAGGATGGACAACAAACATGATCTTACACTATCATGTTGGGAATAATGAGGTATTATCTATAGTGATGTATTAAATAAGGGACCGGTATGAATCCTTATGAATAATGATATGCTAATAGCTTATGCCTCATACTAATTGAAAATTCTTGTAAAAAAGTATACGAATCATAATTTTGAGGTAATTGTGGTAAATTTTTCCTTAAAAATATAGTGGAATTATCTTTATAGTGAAATATGTGATAATTATATATTAATCATAAAACTATAAATTATATATTCATATATAAAGAGTTAAATATGATATAAAAGACTTGGATAGAGTTGATTAAAATTTATGGCTGATCAATACATTACCACCTAGGATGTAGAACAATGTGAATGATACACTGAGTTGGAACAAAATACTAGTTTTCCTATGATGAGGATTCAAAATGAACTAATTATTATGGATTTTCAGAATATGGATCAAGAAATCCCGATGAAAAAGGAAATATCATATATTTTTTAGATAATTTTTCAACTATCAATCCATTTGATGAATAAGAAGGCACAAAAGAAAGATGTGGAACTACATAATAAGGTTAGGAATACTCTTTATTCCAAGAATTATTTTGATAGAGTGATAATGTTTATAAAACAATAATGTGTCCTATCAATATATTATTTGACGAAGTAGTTTTTGGATGAAGCTCGTGGATAATAATTTCATGTTTATTCTATATGTATGAAGGGAAATTGTGATTTGAAAGAGTATTTATAAAAAGCAAACACGAAAATGAATATTATTGAGTATCTCACTCGATTCCTAGTATTTCATCGAGCTAATACAAAGGAAAAAAATTATATATTTTGGTTATAACTATTATCCATAACAAGATGGAAATAGTAAAACATCCCCATGTATTGCATCACCGGACTCCCCAAAACTTCATAATGCTATAATATTATTTGGGTTGTAGTTGATCACCTTATGAATTCATCACATTCCAATCAATTAAGAAAATATTTATCCCTTTAAAATATTTTTTGAATATACGTTAGGAATGTGTTAATATTTTATGTATTTTCACATTATTTTATATTTTATTAGGACCCAAGGTTATCATTGATGTTCTGGGGAAGAAATCATTGTCCTAGAGAATGGATAACTAAAAATTCAATTGAAGGGTTAATTAAGTTCTTAAAAAACAAAATTACTTTAAAACTTTTCTCTTTAAATAATACTTGATCTAATAAATTCCCTTAAAAACAAGGAATGAAAAATAAAAAATATTTTGGGAAAAAAAAGTGTGATTTATTGTGGTTTAGGGAACAAAAATCCTTTAGTATAATTCAAAGACACTCAACACTATGTGTTTGGTGATTTTCACTATGGAAACCCATTTTTTAGCATTAGTAGTTGAGTGAAAGCATATTATACTTCTTTTAAAGGTCTAAGATCATTTAAAAATGATCTATGATCAAAATACCTATACACATCCCAAACACACTCATTCAAAATTAGTGTAAATGAAATAGAAATGGGTAAAATTTTAATTAATAATAAATCAAACAGATGAAATTATAAACTAATAGTAGATAAATAAACATAAAAAGAATATGATCTTCATAGAATAGATCTGGCGGTCCTTCCATTATAATAAATAAACATTTATTAACAACACATATAATTTTTTTCAATCACATATGTGATTTTTTATATATAAATTCATTCATTTTCATTTTATTAGTGTGTTCATATATATGTGCATATTCCCTTTCTGATGTTGCAGATAAATTTCATGTTTATATCTCCTCTTTGATTTTGAACATAATAATATCATGTAATCATAATATTTAAATGAGTAATCCATTAAAATTTGGTAAGAGATATTCTTAATGACTTGTGTCTTTATTTTCTAAATATGGAATAAAGGTCCATGACAACGATATCTGAAATCATATTCTTTAGATCTTTCCATTCTTTGAAAAGTTTCAATTTATCAAAATATATCATTCCTTATGTAGAAAACTACTGTTATGATATTCTTAAAAGAATGAAATAATTTATCACGATATTATAATAATTTTATTAATGTAATCTTGATGATCCACACTATTTATTATTCCTCATAAAATACCTAAATGATAGGACTGTTCTTTTAAGATGAAATTTTTAGAAGCATTGTATGACAAAACACCTCATATATTTCATTATTTATGCTAACATGGATTTACTATTTTTGTAAGATAGATTCTAATTCATAAGGTAGAATCTTACCACCTTATAAAAATATATTTATACGACTTCCTTGGATGCTCATAAGATAATACTTTTGTAAATATACTTTTTCCAAGATAAATGATTTCTAATAATTAATTTATTATTGAACTTCTTATCTTCGAACAAAAATAATATAATTTTATTCATTTAAAATATAACACTTCCACAATAGATTTACATAACATAATTATGATACATGTAAGATAATCAATTAGTTTAAGATAAATTACAAAGCTAAAATCAAGAAATATAAATGCCATTACATTTAATTATAAAGAATTACTCTGAAATAACTCACCTCTTATTTGAAGAAACAATCTGTCAAACTTTTAAAATAATTATTAGAATATAATTATATATTTTTGGGATCATAAAAATAAATAAAAATAATGAGATATATTGAAACACTATAAGTTTATCGATCAATATCCCCCTTTTTTATGATCCCAAAACAAATTAAATGATAAAAAAAATTCTAGGAATTTTTTTCAAGAAATTTTAAATTTTTCTCTTTTCTTAAACATCCCATTTTTGTAATATCAAAAATATATAGGATAAGGATGATCAGTACACATAATGTTTCACAAGAACCAATTTAGATGCTCTGAGAAAGACATACAAAATATGAATTGAATTTGTAAAGGGATTATACTGAAAATAGTGTTGATATAATATAGATAATAAAATTTTTAAAAATAGATAATTATATAAAAAAATAAAATCATACAAAAATATTATAATATAATTTTAGAAAGTAAAGAGCAAAGAATAAATTATAATAATGAAGAGTAAAGAAATATTTACTAATAAATGAAATTTAAGAATGATAAAAATCATAAATATGAAAAAATAAGACAAACAAGAAAATATTTAATGTAAATAGATAATATGAAATAAAAAAATCAATTATACAAGAAATATATGTATACAAACTTTATAATGTTTTTGAGATGCTACTCATTTTTAGAAACTAATAAATAAAGTTAGTGTGTTATATGGTGATGGTCAATGTTTTGTAGGTGGAATCTTAAAAGGCAGACGTTGGTTAACATTTAATGATGAATTTGGCATAAGAGAATCAGTACTTTATTCAAAAATATTTTCCAAAGTTAGTAAATATCCTCCTGGTCTAACTTTACCACCTCAAGTGGTCCCAACTGAAGTGGATAGAATATTAACATTAGTTTACTGATCTCTAGTGAAATAAAAGTGATCTCTAGGTATAATGGATAACATAGTAGAAGATGGATATAATGCTAAAGATTTTTTTTTTCAAAACCTAATGTTTCCCTTGAATATATGTTATTTATATAAAATTTCCCTTCGAATCTATGAGATAAAGAGGCATGAATGTAAAAAATTAGAGGTTTATGTGGTCTTCTTTGAAGAAGAAACAGTGCATCCTTGAACATGTATATTATCTTCACCATATAAATATTGTAGTAATCAGTCAAATTCATGAAACTATTCCACATTCTTTGTGAAAAATCACCAAAAAAGTTCTAAAAATAGTCTTATTTTCATAGATCAAAAATAAGCATTTAAATTCGGCCAATATGATATCCAATAGACCAACTGAACCATCTGTAAGAGTAGAAAAAATTGAAAAAGAGTCATTTCATTTTCTTTAAATGTGACTTGTCTTCCGTGAGGTTCCATAAAAGAATATTCGTATTCTTATTATTCGTTTTAAGAGTGAAATATAAAGTTATTTAATACTAACATGTATATATTTCAAATTTTTTTTCGTGAAATCAAAATTATTTTCTAATGATACATCTATATTTTGTAAAAATGTGATATTAAAAATTGTATATATATTTGAATTTAACTAAACCGGTTGAACTAATGGAACCTTTATTCCTTTAGTATAAAACTAATTTTTATCTAATACTAATCAATATTAGAAATATAGATTTATAGAATTTTACTCATGCTTATATTTTTATGAACCAATTATATTTAATAATATTACAATATTTCATTAGATAGGATCTCACATTGCCTAGAATCTATGGAAGAAGAAAAAATGTTTATAGTGAGAGAAAATCTTCAAACTATGATTTAATAGAAATATGATCTCTATATTTCTATCACGATTCTTCTCTAGTAGAATATTCTAAAACATTCTACAAAATCGATTTCAAAATACCACTTTAACTCAACAAAATCATACATTGAGATAGCTAGTTCTTGGAGAGTTCTGATTTCATATTTGGACTCATTTAAAAAATTATACAATAAACCCACTTTAGTAATTATTTTGATAAAGATATCTTACTCTCTTTCACCCATAGAATCCAACTCAGATGTTGGGATTTCAAATCAGGTTTGAATCTAATGAATGGTAAAGAATAGATATTTATGTACTTCATCACTGCGATTGAAATCATCCTGTTGATTTTCTCCAATATGTTGTACATCGTTAATAAGAGATGGTTATCTTGATTTTAATCTTGATCTTATTTTTGAAACTTATTGAGTTGGATTATTTACAAAATATTCATCTTTATTTCGAAAAACATTCCTTCCAATAAAACAAACATATTCTATTATAGATTTCAGAAAACATTTCCTAGATAAAGATACATTATTAAGAGTAATCACAACAAATATAATAGATATAGTATTATCCTGACTGATATTGGCTGATTTTGTAATGGAAAAAGATAAAAATTATTTTGCAGTAGAAAAAGGTAAGATGCATTTTTGTGTGTCCTACGAGTAGGAGTGTCACCCACATAACGAGTTACTAAAGGAACATTAGGAATTATCCCTTACCTAGATTAATTTTCATATGAAATAAAGACTCAAAATATTCTCCTCATGTATAAAAGATTCTCTTTGTAAAGAATATCTCTTTATTTTTTACATTCAACTAGTTCATCTGTGGGTATCTGTAAACTTGTATAAATATGCACATGGCTCTCACCACAAACCGCCACATGATATGACTCCCCATGAGAATTAATAGGATATATCTCAACCACTTCTTCTAAAAATTAAAGGATAAACTTATTCAAAGATGATATTCATTAAAATTCACCTCACATCAATATAATATCACCCAATGTTATCAAACTATCAGAATATATAACAGTAAATTCATCAAAATAGACACAGGTTTTCAAAAAAAAAAGGTTTATAACCCTACAAAAGAATAAGAAAAACTTATTTATTCTGAATATCTTCCACGTACATATGAATATATCATGAAGAATTTTATGGTATTTCTATCATAAGATGATACAACATCATAACTTATAGGAAACATATTTTCTCAAATTCACTATTTTGTTGAGAAATGACTGATTGGCTGAAGCTCAAAACAATCTTTATCTATAGTTCCAAGTATTTTATTGGATTGTTTACATGTTAGGTAGTCCAATAATGGAATTAATTATTCCTATAGGCTGTACATAATTAATTAGAGTTAAATAGGTTTTAAATTTGGATTGTCCTTCATGAAGGTCCCAACAAACTTCATCTGTTATCATAGATGATATCAAAAACTATTTCTGGTTTATTGTTTCTGTAGATAGATCCCCATTATCACCAAAATGAAAAATAACTATTTTATAAATAATCACACTAAATTATCATATAAAAACCCAGTTAACTTCACATAAAAAATGAACTATCAAACTCGATGATTTATAACCTTTTTATGTAACATATCCGTACCATCCAGCCAATTGAAATCAATTTCTCTTTAACTTAATAATTTTCTTATGGTAATTGAGTGCTTAGTACTACTAGAATTAACACCATATATTCATTTGGTTTATCATAATATCGATGGGGTTTGCTAATATTTAAGGATTAAGAAAATGAATTCAGTTTAAAATAGATGAATATTCAGAGGTCAATAAGGGTTTCACACAAATGATTCATTTTTATTCTTTTTTTACAGTAAAGGAAGGGTTTTTTGGAGTTATGTACGAGATAACCATGTTAATATAACCTATTAATCTCATTAATATTTGACTAATACTCAAAATATTGTTTCAAAATTTTTAAATAATTATCATAAATAATATATTTACTAAATAATTTATTTTTATAAAATAATTTATTTTTAATAAAATTAACTACTGCTAAATAACCCTAATTAAAATTTGATAAAAGTAAATCGTTCAGTGGGGAATGGATTAAAATAAATTTATGCTAATTTATTTTTGGTAAAAATAAATTCTAAAGAGATATCACCCATTTGTTCACGATCAATTAAAAAATGATTTCTTAAATCATTGTGTTTTATTATAGAATGGTTTATTGGATTCATTGAAATAATTATAGAACTAGTGTTTTCAAATTTTATTGTAATATTATTATAAGAAAAAATAAAATCCATTAGGGTTTATTTCATCCATAAAACAAGTGCACCTAAACATTCAACTAGAATATATTCATCTTTTATAGTTAAAAATTCTACATAATGTTATTTCTTTCTCAACGATGTTAATAAATATTTACTAAGAAAATAATTGGGTACCAAGGGGATGTTCCTATATATTTTACACCAATGAAAGATTTCATTCCAACATACTATAAAATTAAAGATATAGGTTTGTTTTGGAAAAATTAGAGAAAGATAAATTGTTCCCCTTTAATATCTAAAAATTATTTTAGCAACATTTTAATGGAATTATTTTAGATAATATTTAATTATCTCATAAATATATACTAAAAAGATGATTTATGGTATAATTTAAATAATAGATTGTAAAATTCCAATGATTCCACTCTATAACTTGTTTCCAACTAGTTTTCTAGGTACATCCAAGTCAAGATTATTATTTGAGATCAAAGGATTTTGACAGATCCTGTTATTTTTAATTCCAAACCTTTCATGTAAATAAAAAATATATTTTCATTGGTTAAAAAAATTTCCAATTTTTTTGATAAATTTGAAATCCACAGATGTCATCTATCTCAAAAAATACTCATTTAAAATTCTTGTTCCATAAGTTCTGAAAAATGAATGTATGATTTTTGGTTTTTTGACCAAAAAATTAACTCATAAACATATATTTCCATAAGAAAAGTATTATTTGCAGTAGTTTTCTTAAAAATTATAGGGTCATCGAACTAAACGAATTTGAAAGAAATAAAAGAACTTAGTATTTAATATCAAGATATAGGTTCCTGTTTAAGTCTATAGAGATATTTGGAATGTTTAAAAAGATAATTATTAAAATGAGGGTCTTGAAAACTAGGAGGTTGTCAACATAAACATCATCCATTAAAAATTAATTTATAAGTGTAGATTTAACATCCATATAACATAATTCAAAATTCATATTTGATGCATATTCTAGTAGGATTATACTTTCCACTAACCTAGATACAAGGTAAAGGGTGTCCTCATAATCTATCCATTATTATGGATTATAGCATTTGGAAACTAAACAAGATTTGATTCTAACGATTAGACCACGATCTTCTTATTTGTTCTTAAATACCCATTTAGTTCAAATAATAAGGTAGATAGATGGTATATCAACTAATTCACACAAACTACTAATTATGAATAGGTTTTACTCTTCTTTAATTGATATAAGCCAACATTAATCAACTAAACATACTTCTATAATTTTTGGTTCTATCTAGGGTAAAAATTATAGAATTATTCAAGGTTTACTACATTTGTTATAGTACTAACTTTTACATATAAACTTCCTATAATTATCTCTTAAGGATGGGATTTACTATTTCTTGGGTTTTTATATAATAATATTTCTGGGTCACTATTATCAACCATTATAGGATTTGTTTTAATGAAAATAAATTCCAAATCAAGATAATTTTTATTACTAAAAATAGTTTCATGTCTCATGTCCATAAGATAATCATTTAAATTAACACGTTGAGTCATTTTGTTATCAAAATAATCATTTCCATCAAACTCCACATGAATTAACTATTCAAATATTGTTGAATTTTTATTGAAATTTATATAAAATTTGGATGTAGTTGAATAACCGAGGAAGATACCTTATTTAACTTTTGGATCAAAAATTTTAAGATTGTATTTGGTATTTATGATATAAAATTTACATCCAAATACATTAAAGTATCATACCATTAGTTTTCCAATATTCAATAACTCATAGGATGTATTCTTTAATATAGGTTTTATTAGAACTATGTTAATGATATATCATGCTGTATTTATATATTTTTCACCAAAATATATAGGAATTTTTTATTCATAAAATATTATTCTATAAATTTACCACAAATTCCAGTTATTCCGTTCAACTAAACCATTATATTGAGGTGCCCTAGAAGTAGAATTTTTTTAATTCCATATCTTGACTTGAATGAGTAAAATTTATTATTCTCAAATTCACCTCCATGATAACTTCCCGAAAAAATAATTCATTAACCTTTTTCATCTTCCAAATTATTAAACAAATTAATAAAAATAGATTAGGATTCAATGTTAAATTTCATGAAATGAACTCAATTAAATATTGAAAAATAATCAACCAACAAAGAAAAAAATGATTTTCCTACAATTATTCATATTATTGTTGATCAAAATAGTTCTATAAGGATAAGAACTACCAGTGTAGATGTAGAGAAATTGCTAATTATTTTAAAATATGAATTTTATTAATTTTTTAATTTTACATGCATCACATACTTTCTTTTTATACAATTTAATATTTGGAAAATCGGAACAAAAATATCATTTGGATAATTTTCTTAAAGAATAAATATTAAAATATTCAATCCTACTATTCCTTATCCATGATTAATTTAGTTCAACATCAAATTAATTAATATTCTATCTACATAATGAATTATGAGATAAATTAAATTTGTTTGTTCTTGGTGATGTAAACTTGATTTTTATTAAAAACATCATAGACATTGATATAAAAATTAACTAAATACTCGTCATATCAATGTTGAAAAATATTGATCATGTTATTCTTTAATCCTTCAACAAAATGTAAAGTTTTATGTGGATAAATTTTTAATTACCAACATATCCAAATCCAACTATAATTCAATTGTATATTTCCCCAAATATGACATAAACTCTATCAATCATAGATTGTGAGTGAAAGCTAAATAAATCTCCAATAATGTGTCTCAAAAAGAAACTATACATGAACTATTTTATATTTATTTTTACATGGATAATTCCAAAAAATAAAAAATAAAAAATAATATTTTTGGTACCTAAACACTACCGCGTTGCGAAATGTTAGCTAGAAAACACTAGGGAATTTAAATATGATTGTGTTTTCCAAAAAAATCATTGAATTTTGATTCTTTTTTTAATGAAAATAAATTTTGATTCAACAAAACTGATTATTTTTGATATTATATATATTGTCATAATTACTTCTCTATAGTGAAAATAGGTAACTTTCGAGGGGGTTTTGTTTATATCAATAGTAAAAAATTAGTATTTATTAAATTTGGGACTTTCACCTTTAATTCATATTCCAAGTTTTTCTTTTTATTTTTTATCATTTTAACCAAGTATTTTTTGTAAGTAATCCTACCCCCTATTAATAAAAAACTCAGTATCTTTAAAGTTGTGAACATCTTTCTATAGGTTCTCAGTTGTTCTAGTCTATTTATCAGATGAATTATTAATCATTTACAATTGGTTTTTTAAAATATAATATTTATTTATTTACATCATCCTCATCACAAAAATTTTTTTTATAGGAATTTATTAGATATTTGTTTCATTTTTTAGTATTTTATAATTATTTTAAAATATGATGCAATATTTATATAATTATTTATATGAGAAATTTTCATTTTCTTATTAAAACTCATGCCCATAAGAATAATAAGAATGTACCTTATTCAAATATTTCATGAAATACATGATGGAATTTTTATTAGATACTTTAACTTATTATTCATAATATATATAATTTATAGATTCTTCAAAGGAACTCCAAATGCCTTTAATATCCATCTTTGATTTTTTCTTATATGCAACCTTCATGACAAACTTTTTATCAGAATTATAATTTTATTTCAATTGAGGGTAGTATTTCTTGATGTGTCTAATATTTTCTTTACTTTTATCTCCTCACTCATTTAGAATATCCATATTGATTCTTGTACTTGATGATAGGCCTTTTTAAACATATCATATTATTATATAACTTTGCGAAATTTTGATAAAACTATGAAAGTTCACCATTTAATCCATAATTTATTGAGGAATATTCTTCTTCTGATGATTCAAAGATCTATATACCCTTGTTTTTAATATCATATTTATAAATGAAAACCTTAAATGATTAATTTTCCTTCTCATCAAGTTTATATTCTCTTAATTCAACATTCTTTTCATCCTCAAACATTATAAGAGTACTAATGAGATATTATGTTTTGATTTTTTTATGTGTTTTTATTTTCGGATGGAATTTGAGAATAAAATCTACATTTTTGATACAACTATTTAAACATCAATTTCTTACCCAATATTAATAATTTTTGTTCTGGGTGTAAAAAAATTATTCAAAAATTGATTGTCCATTGTAATGATTAATAATTTCTTCATTGTCAATTTAAAATATGTCAAACATATGTTTGGAAGTATCACATCTAAGGGCCTAAAAATTTTCTATCCATTCATTGGAAACCACTATATTTTTTCGCATTTATTGGGAAATTTGAAATTGTAAAACATGGTTAAACTCAATTATACCTAGTTTATATATGACATAATTCGTCACTTATGTGTTTAAATCATAACTGACTTCATTATCAACACCCCAAATTTCTGGTTGAGTTTTTATAACTTCATATAGATTCCATACTTTTACGATAAAAATTAAATCCAATTTTCTTTAGATAAATGGTCATTCACACCATCCATCAAACATTATTTTCCCCCATTAAAATAATGAAGTATAACCATTAACATACCTTATATGTTATCAACCATAACATCCATTTGAATTTAAATATTTTGAATTCATTCTTTGACAGATGTGAAATTATGATTTACGAGATTTGATACCAATTTGTTTTTCAAGGGAATGGTTAACTAAAAACTCATTAGGGGTGGGGTGAATTAAGTTCTTAAAAGTTTATTTTCTTCAAAAATCACACTCTTCAAGGTATGCATGATCCAATCTTTTCTATAAAAAATATGGTAGTATAAATATGCATACTTATTGAATCAATATTGAACACAAGGGATTTATAATGGTTTAGGATAAAAATCCTAAATGACACTCCACTAACCTTATACTCTATCTATTTGATGATTTTTACTATATCATCCCCATTTTATTTTCTCCTTACTTAGTGAAAGTAAATTTTAATTGTTATAATGTTCTATATGATTTTAAACAGGTTCTCACTTAAGAAGTCCTATCCATGGCCTGAACACAATCAATAAAATTGACTATTTATGAAATATAAATGAATAAAATTTAAAGGAATGATGCATCATATAGTTTAATATATAAAATTAAAGTAGATATAGATATGTCTAGAGAATATTTTTATATTAAAATAATATATCCATAGGTTCTTGTATCACAATAATTAGAATTATAATTATAGTATTCACAAATTAAAAGGAACCCATATTCAATTTATTCTGTACACAAACGTTTGTATTTCGTGTTCTTAGTGTGTTCATATGGATGTGCATATTCATTTTGTGATGCATCAGCTGATGTTCCAATCTAATATCCACTTTTATTTAGATCCTAAGTAAACCAGGTAATCATATAGGTGAAATGAATAATACTTTAAAATTTGATAAGATATTCTCTTAATGGAATGTGTACTTTTCCAAATATAGAATAATCTTCAATGACAACGATTTTATAAATTCTTTTAGTTGAATATCTCCATTCCTATAAGAAATACAATATATTCAAATAATTTTTTTCTTTATATGAAAACAACTTTCATAATACACAAAAAAACATTAATTTACTTTACAAGAGATTATTCAAACACTATGAAAATTTTTATGATGATATGCACACTAACTTATTCTATATTAGATAATCAGCTGATAACACTATTCTACAAAGATAAATTTTTGAGAAACTTCATAAATAAAAAATATTAGATATTATAGTTACTAGGATAGCTAATATTTACTTTTTACATAATATTGACTCTTATTAATAAAGTAATGTCTTATTGGTGTATGAAAATATATTTCCACAGCTTTCTTGGTTGCTGATAAGATAATAATGTAACAAATGTCATTTTTATAAGATAAAAGATTTCTCATAATTTCTTTTTAATGAGATTACAATATTTTAACAGAAAACGATAATTTTCTTCACACATAAAATCAACATTCTGATCTATATTTTTGTATGATAATTATGTTTTGCATAAGCTAATCACTCATTATAGGATAAATCAGGCAACTATAATCTAGAAAAATAAGCAACTTTATATTCACACATGATAAATTACATTGAAATGAATCACCTCATATAAGAATATAAAATCTAAAAAAAATATTAAATACTAATTATATTAAAAATAATTAATTTTTGAATAACAAAAAATAGATAAAAAATTTGGATATTTTGTAACATCTTATGTCTAACCAACAATAATCAATATGTTTTGAATATGGAGATAAAATTTAGAACATTATTTTATCCTCAAATATATTTTTATTATAAGAGATATATTAAAAACCTAAATGGTATTTTATATCATTTTATATGTATTTAAACGGTGTTTAGGATCAACAAAATTCTCGGATGAAGTTTTCTTATAATATTAACTTTCACCCAAGCATTTGGATAGATCTTTATGAATCCCTCTATGAAGAAAAGTGTATAACTCCAACATAATGGGATAAATTTGGAAAATGAAAATATTGTGACGTAATATTTTTTAGGAAATTGTAGAGAAGGTTAGATCCATTCATTAGTACCTCATGTAAGCCCAATGTCAATAGAGAATTTATGTTGACAATTGTCAGTGAGATCTTGGGGACGATGAAGGTTACAAGGTATAACTGTGACTATATCCTTTGAATATGGTTATAATGTATGTAAAAAGGGAATTATGAGACCTAGATATTTCATTACCATCCATATTATAGATAATATTGAGATGGTTTCTCATTTTTTGAAATTTCCACTGAATCTACCTCAAGTTCACGATGTCTTCCATGTATCTCTCCTGAGTAAGTACATAACCAATGTTTCCCATGTACTGAACCTAGATTCCATGTATATAGAGAAAGATATATATTATGAAGAAAAAATAGTGGAGATTCAATATTTATGATAGAAATATATATGAAAGAATTCTACTCACTAGGTCAATGTTTGGTGGTAAAACTATAAATTTGAGGAAGCTGCATGGGAAGCCGATGATGCGATATAGAAGAGGTATCTCCAATTGTTTGTGTTAGAGTGAAAACATTTCAAGGGTGAAAATATTATAATGGGTTATAATGAAAAACCTAAATATTTTATTTTATATTTATCTTCTAATAAATCTTATTTCTTTGATATATTACTTTATATAAAACTACTGAATTTAAATGAATCACGATAAACTATTAAAATATTATTATTTAAAGTGATAACTATTTCCTAGATGTTGGAATAGTGGGTATGAATATGACTAAATAAATTATGGAGAAGTATTTCTTATATTTCTATAAAATTAATTCAATATTTTTCAATTTTTCACAGATTAAAATAATATCATTTGAAAGTAAAAAAAATGTTTTTGAAATAAATGTTTTTATGTGAATAATGAGTTTTTATATTAATAAAATAAATTAATAAATTTAAATGAATGATTTATGTAAAATATTAATTTAATATATTAAATTAAATATTTTAACATTCATCTAATAGTTTTTACATTTCATGGAATGAAAGAAAATATAGTTTTATGTCTAAAAATGTGTTTGAAAAGAGTGGTTTTGTTGAGTTATACGAACTTATTTTAAAATAAAATTTTACCAATTATATAAATTTAATATTTTAAAATTAATTCCCTATTATTAATAATCATAATTAATATTTTTTAAAAAATTATAACATTATATTTGGTCATTATGAATAATAGGCTTGGTAAAAATTTATTACTCTGATAATGATTAAAGGTGGTTAATGAGGGGTTAATAAAATGAGATAAGGGTTATAATGACCTAAAAACATTTATAGATCCTATTTTATGAATATATTTATATTTTATCTCATATAATATTTCATATTTATCCAATTTTTATCCACCTTCATATTGTTGGGTCTTTATTTTAATTAATATTTTGAATAATTACAACTATATCACTCACCTATCTAATAAAAGGGAACCCCATTTACAATCTTATAAAGACCACATGATCCATTTATATTAACAAAAAAATACCTAAATATCTTTTAAAATTTACTATTCATTTTCTAGAGGTGATTCTCTTCTTAAAATAACAATCCAATAGTCCTTAAGAAGAGATTCAAATGATGTTTCTAAAAGAAAAGGTATATGTTCTTACAAATATTTTTCAAGTTTCATTATTCTTATAAATTATATAAATATATAGTATCCAACCTAATGAAATGAATATAGAATCATAAATATGATGGTATTTTATTATGAGAATATGAAAACCATTTTTCAAATTCTTTCCAAGAAATGAGAAATGAAATTATTTCTCATGCATATGTATGGACTACCACATCCACATGACTATATGATTCATTTTCCATAACCATAATTAATTTTTTTATTAAGATACATTTAATGTTTATATTTGATATTTAAGAAATAATTATTCTTCTAAACTTATAATATCATTTCTATCTTCTTACCTTTTTATTTGTTGGAAAATGATAACATTGTATCTGCGTATGTGTGGACTACAACCTCTATGATGTAATTTGATTTTTTTTCTTTTATTATTTACCTAACTGGTAATAAGGATAGATGTAACATCCCAAGTAAGTAATGAATAATAGATATTTTTATCTATGTCTATTAATGATTAAGATAGTGTTTTAGAGGCTTAAAAAGAAAATAAATCCAATCTCAAGCATGTAATACACTAATATTCTTAAAAGATTGTTTTACTGCCTTATGATGGAAAACCCTTTTTAAATCTATCTCTTGACAATTTTATAAACTATTTTTTTTCAAAATAAACTTATTCTTTATGACTGGGACATCAAAATTTACTTTGTGTGAATTTTTGGTATTCTTCTGACAATGTTCATTTTTTAATAAATAGTGAAAAAAATACTGCAGTTTACATCAAAACTTCTTTTTAATATAATTTATTTATATTATTAGATTATATTTTGAATTGGTTTTGAAGTGAAATTAGAATATATTTTTACCATTTTATCCAATGGTGGTCTTTGGAATCAATTTCACTTTGAAATTGGACTTAAACTAGTGTCAATCTTTTGATACTTATTGTTTCATAAAAACACGCTATTTGCTCTGACAGCGGGAATTAATTATTAAATTAATTAATGTGACTTATATGTTTTGAATTTTTTAAAATAGACTTTATTTTTGAATTCGTAATATCAATTATAGCTTAGGGTGAATTTTTGGTAAATTTCTGAAAAACTTCAATTTTTGATGAATAGTGAAACCACTAAGTGGTACTTATAAATACTGATTTTCCGTTTAAATGAAATTTTTCCATCATTGTGTTTTGAATTTCAAAAATCCGACATACATGGTTGTCATTAAGAAGTTAAATGTGGTTCAATGAGATTATAATAATTTTTTGGTGAATAATAACTTATTAAGTTCTTAATCACGATTAGTGGTAATTAGTGTAGTTTAAGGTAAAAATAATGCTTTAATAAAATAAGATGAGCTTGACACATGTTCTACCCTCATTGGTTGTGTCATTGCCGACCAAGACAAGCCATGGGTCAACTTGGGGACCCCATGTATCCTCTTTGGTTGGAAAATGACATAAATTACTTTTTATTTAATGTAAAAGTAAAAATGACACAAACATAATATGTTTTACCAAAACAATTTTTACATGGGGTTATAAAGATCAGATTTTTTATTATAAATATTAATTGGAAATCTAAAAAGATTTCCTACATCATAGTATTTTTTTTATAATTTTTAGACATTAAATAAATTAAATTATTTATGACATAATAATGATGCAAGCGATGAAATCATTATTTGACGATTTAAATAAAATGGAAAGATAATATAAAATCTATGAACTACACATGTCCAAAACCAATTGGATGAGTGGATTTAGAACTCTTATCACCTTATCCACGAATTATATCAATGTGGGACCTTTTAAAACCGAAACACATTTTCAAATAAAGTAATATTTCTTTACTTTCAAAAAGTGCCCCTCCTCTCCTCTTATAAAAGGCCCCCACCTCTACCTCATTTCACACACTCCTCAAGCCTTTGGCTCGGTCAACCCCTGCCCATTTACTCTCTACACATCCCTCTCCTAATCCTAGAGGATTCCCTTTGGGCATAATCCTTTCAAAGGAAGCCTTTAGGCTCAAATCAAAAGGAGTTACACTTTTAAAGGTAATTCATTCTCTCATGTTCATTTGTTTTATTTTGCTTCTCCAACCCCCTAAACCCTTTTTATTTACTTATTTTGTAACAAAACCAGTATATTCAATATACTAGGATGTTGTTATAAGATTTATTTGAGCTACACTCTCACAAAACTACATCAAATGGTTAAAGAACATACGGTTTCCGTGGATGGCGAAATTCTGCCTCCCGAAACGATGATTGTTCAATACTCATTTAACACCTTCAAAGGTGGCCATTATGATGTCACTATTTTTATATATGATATATGATATGTTTATGTTTTTCTTTAAGCTTCTGTTTTTTTCTTTTTTGGCATACCTTTATGGTTCCCATTATGGGTAAACACGATATCTTCATTTTAGGAAGTGCGGACTACCGCCCCCTAAAAGTGATTTGATTCGTTAATACCATATGTGGGATGTGTAAAGGATAAAGTTAATGATATTATATATGTTTTTATACTGGAATTATAATATACTCTTATATCATTATGATTCCATTCCAGAAAATATGAAATAGAAATGGAAGTAGCGTTCATGCGTACGTACGGCTTACCGTCTCCATGAACGGTGTATTTAATTTCTTACCTCTAAATGTGATGTAATATTATAAATACATTTATATTATGAATATATATGATATATATGTTATCCAAATCATTAATGTCATTCTGGATATAATGAAACTTTGACCAAATTAACAACATGTACGTGTAAGAAGTCTATTTTTGACTTAAGAACCAAATACCGACAAAATGAACATTATTAACTTAAATGATTACATGATGTTCATAAAATGGTATAAAAGGAATAATGAACTTGAAAAAGGTTCATAAGCAAGTAGAGACTAACTCAAGTTAATTATTCAGGAGATTAAAGAACGGTCGGGTCAAGTCGGATACGAGGTATGGGACTTCGTCTCAATCTCCTTTCATTGAGGCATATTTTATTTTATACACAACTTTCTTTTATATGGTGTATAAACCCCTTTGACTTTTAAGTTTATTCAAAAGGAATCTTCTTTATACGAAGCATTTACTAAACGACAAAAGGGAATGTTTTTGTCGTACGTATGCGGGAACAACGACTTCTCCACCGTCATGACCGTTATTTGAGTTTCGGCTTCCTCTACAAGCCATGCCTTCTTTTTAAAAGAAAAATAAATAACATGTTTTACTTTTCTTTTATTTTGGTATCGAAAATGATTTTTATAATGTTTTATATATCAATGTGTTGTATTGATATCTTATGATTGAATGGTGGGAATGTTATGTTTCCTTTATGCATGTTTTATGTGATATGATTATGTTGAGGTTCTTGGGCATTATTATGAAAACGGGTGGTTCCGTGATAAACTAATGGCAGGTGAGCCCGATATAGCTCTCCAATGCATTGGGTAACGTGAAGGAGTGAAACTTTACGGTTTCTCCGAAGAGATTTTAGGGAATATACTGTGATGTGTATTCCAAACGTAACCAAGAGGGTTACTCCCTACGTAAGAATGTTATGAATGCCTCAAGTTACCTTTATGTCTTATGATTTCTATGATTTATTCATGATTTGATGAGTTATGTTAAAGTGCTTATGTTTTATGGGTAAAGTATGATTTTCATTCTTATGTATATATGTACCCATGTTTCCTTTCCATGTTTTTACAACCCATAGTGAGCTTTTTATGCTCATCCCAAGTTTTTTTGAAATGTTTTTCACAGGTCAAGGGAAAGGTACATGATATGATGATAGTGTCAAGCAAGTGTCAAGAAATAATCCATGTTTTATTTTAAATGTGTTTCCATTGATGGGAATGAAGAATACTATCTTTATGTAACCACTTTGTTTATATGTGGAATGTAATGAAAGTTTTATGATCTAATTATCTAAAACTCTAAACCCGAAAAGATCCTCAATGTGTAATCTTGTAATAAATCAAGATTAAGTAAGGTTTAAGGATGGGGCCTTATAGTTGGTATCAGAGGTCGGTTTAGATAACTTTAGGAGTTAGAATTCTATAAAATGATTATCCAAAAAAAAATTTCTTTGAAATGATATAGCATTTGAAGATTACCATGTTGCTTCATCTAAGACATGTTTGTTTTGAATGGTTTTCCGCCGACGAAACAGGGAAGCAGTGCTAGGAAGGCATACAGAAGGAAATAACCTTCTGAATCAGCATCCAGAAATGGTCGGAATTGGAACTGAATAGTTTGTTACAGTAATGGCGTAGTTGACTCAAGCGATAAATGGTGGTGGTATCCATGCACGAGATCAGCCAGATCAACCGCAGAGGAACATGTCAGTGGTGGAACATTTCATTAGGCAACATCCCCCATCATTCAGAGGATCATCTGACCCTGTGCCAGCTGAAGGGTGGATTAAATCACTGGAGAAGATTTTTGATGTCATGGGGTGTTCAGACAATCAAAAAGTGAGTCTTGCTATTTACCGTTTGGAGGGTGAAGCAGATCAGTGGTGGTCTATGGTTAATAATATCAGGGACGCCGATGAGATTGATGCTCTCGACTGGGATGAATTCAAAGGTATGTTTCTTGAGAAGTATTTTCCTAAGGCTGTTCGACTTAGGATGGAAAATAAATTCTTGGAATTGAGGAAAGAAGAAGACTCAGTGGCTGCCTATGAAGAAAGGTTCACTCGATTGGCAAGCTATGCTCCAAATTTTATCCGAGACCTTGATAGTAAAATCATTCGTTTTTACTCAGGATTAAAGCAAAAATATCGAAGGGAATTAGCTTCTCGTGAGTTTAAAAGTTATCAAAAGCTTGTTCGATGTGCTGAGAAGGTGGAAATGGAGTTTGCCGATGACCAAGTGTTCTATAAAAACCAGCATAAGAAGAGACCGAGGTGGCAGGAGAAAGGTAAGAATTCTTCAAAAATGTCTGATGGTAAGAGAACTAAGTTTCTAGTTTGTGATAAATGTGGAAAAAGGCATGCTGGGAAATGTCTTCTGAATTCTGGAAAGTGCTACCGATGTGGTAAAATGGGACATAAGTCTCGTGATTGCACTGAAAAGGATCAAGGTGAAGGTAAGAACAAATTTGATTTACAGTTAGTAAAATGTTATAAGTGCAATAAGATGGGTCACTATGCAAACGAGTGTCCGACAAAGAGCTTGAGTGATGGGAAGTAGTTAGACTACAAGCAGAATGGGGTGGTGAAATCCTTTGCAACTACTTCAGCAGATGTCGGGCCATCAAATGAAGTTGTATCAGGTACTCTGTTTGTTTTTTCAGATTATTCCAGTGTGTTTTTTGATTCGGGGTCTACACATTCTTTCATCTCTGAAACCTTTTCTAGTAAAATGGGAATACCATCTCAAGAAATGACTCCTGAACTTTTGGTAAAAACACCTGGGGGAAATGTTGAGGCGAAAAGAATTTATAAGAATCTTCCTATCCTTATCTGTGGAAAGAACCTACTTGCAAACCTTATTGTTCTACCTCTAGTAGAGTTTGATGTTATCCTGGGTATGGATTGGCTCTCTATTTACCATGCTAAGATTGACTGTAGAGCTAAAGAAGTTTCTTTTCAGAAAGACTTTCAGTTTGTTTACAAGAATGAACCCTTACTTTTGATAACATATCAAGAGGCCGAGAAACTTGTAAAAGATGGAAATGAATGTTACCTTGCACACGTCGTTGAAAATAAAGGAACTGTTCAGATTAATGATGTGCCAGTGGTAAATGAGTATACTGTTGTTTTTCCTGATGAGTTTCCTGGAATAATACCAGATCGGGAAGTTGAGTTTACTGTTGACTTAGTTCTTGATGCTAAGACAATTTCAAAACCCCCTTATCGAATGGCACAAATTGAACTTTTAGAGTTGAAGGAGCAATTGCAAGATTTATTAGAGAAAGGATTCATTAGACCTAGCACATCACCATGGGGTGCTCCTGTTTTATTTGTTAAAAAGAAAGATGGTTCTATGAGACTTTGCATTGATTATAGAGCCTTGAATAATATAACTGTTAAGAACAAATATCCTTTGCCTCATATCGATGATTTGTTTGATCAGCTCCAGGGAGCTCAGTTTTTTTCAAAGATTGACCTGAGATCGGGGTACCATCAGATGAAGGTAAATGAGGTAGATATTTCGAAGACGGCGTTCCGTACGAGATATGGCCATTATGAATTTGTAGTAATGCCTTTTGGGCTAACCAATGCACCTGCTGTATTCATGGACTTAATGAATAGAATTTTCGATGAGTTCTTGGATAAGTTTGTGGTGGTTTTCATTGATGATATTTTGGTGTTTTCTAAAATTAAAGAGGAGCATGAAATACATTTAAGGGTTATCTTGAAAACCTTAAAAGAAAAGAAACTGTATGGGAAATTCAGCAAGTGTGAGTTTTGGTTGCAACAAATTTCCTTCCTTGGTCACATTGTTTCTAAAGATGGAATAACTATTGATCCTGCAAAAACAATAGTTGTGGAAGAATGGCCAAGACCCACAAATGTAACCGGGATTCGTAGATTCCTTGGTTTGGCGGGCTATTACCGAAGGTCTGTTAGAAATTTTTCACGGTTATCTAGTCCAATGACTAAGCTAACTCGGAAGGGTGTTAAGTTTATCTGGACAAAAGAATGTGATGATTGTTTTCAGGAATTGAAAAGAAGATTGGTGAATGCTCCAGTTTTCGCACTACCTTCCAGGAATGGTGAGTTTGTTATATACAGTGATGCTTCATTGAAAGGACTTGGTTGCGTCCTAATGCAGAATGATCAGGTAATTGCTTATGCTTCACAACAGTTGAAAACTCATGAGGTAAATTACCCTACACATGATTTGGAATTAGCTGCTGTTGTTTTTGCTTTAAAAATTTGGAGGCATCATTTGTATGGAGTAAAGTGTGAAATATATACCGATCACAAAAGTTTAAAGTATATATTCACTCAGAAAGAATTGAACATGAGACAAAGGAGATGTCTAGAATTAATCAAGGATTATGATTGTATAATTCATTACCATACGGGAAAAGAAAATAAAGTGGCTGATGCTTTGAGTCGAAAAAGTAATGCTTCATTAACAATGTTGCGTTTGGAATGTGATCCTTTGGTTAAGGATTTGATGAACTTTGGCATAGAAGTTGTTGGTGCAGGAAGTCCTTCTGTTTTGTTTCAGGTATAAGTGAGATATTCTCTATCAGATAGAATCATGCAAGCACAGAAGCAAGACAGTGAGTTGCAGAAAAAGGTAGAGCTGGTTCAGAAAGGTAAGTTTCCTGAATTCAACATTGATAATGATTGTGTTTTGAGATTTGGGAAGAGATTGTGTGTGCCTTGTGATTCACAGTTGAAGAGAGAGTTGTTATGTGAAGCTCATAGTTCTCCGTTTTCAGTTCATCCGGGCAGTACTAAGATGTATAGAGATCTGTGGGAGTATTACTGGTGGGATGGAATGAAAAGAGACATTGCTGATTTTACTGTGAAGTGTTTGACACGTCAATAAGTTAAAGCAGAGTGGTAGTTACCTAAAGGGATGCTTCAGCCTTTACCAGTTCCAGAGTGGAAATGGGAGAATATATCCATGGACTTTGTTGTTGGATTACCGAAGACATCTCGAGGTAATAATGCAATCTAGGTTATTGTATTTGCTTGACCAAATCTTCTCATTTCCTTGCTATACGAGATACTTTCTCTCTTGATCAACTTTCCCGTTTGTATCTTAAAGAGATAGTCAGGTTTCATGGAGTTCCTCTCTCCATTGTATCAGATCGTGATCCCAGGTTTACTTCTAACTTTTGGAAAGACCTTCAGATGTCATTGGGTACTGAATTAAATTTTAGTACAGCTTTTCATCCTCAATCAGATGGGCAGTCAGAACGAACAATTCATACGTTGGAGGATATGCTACGAGCTTGTTCTATGGATTATCAGGGAAGTTGGGACCAACATCTTTCTTTGGTTGAATTTTCATATAATAACAGTTTTCATTCCAGTATACAGATGGCACCATTTCAGGCATTATATTGGAAGCGGTGTCGAACTCCAGCTTTCTGGGATGAAGTGGGTGAAAGGAAGTTGATGGGACCAGAATTGGTATAAGAGATGGCAGAAAAAGTTCAGCTGATTCAGAAACACATGAGAACAGCTCAGAGCAGGCAGAAGAGTTATGCGGATAACCGGAGGAAGGATCTATCTTTCGAGGTAGGTGATCATTTTTTTCTCAAGGTTTCTCCTTGGAAAAGTGTGATGAGATTTGGTAAGAAAGGAAAGTTGAGTCCAAGGTTCATTGGACCATACGAAATTCTGGAGAGAGTTGGATCAGTTGCATACTGAGTGGCTTTACCTCCGAGTTTATCTCAGGTACACAATGTTTTTCACGTTTCGATGTTGAGAAAGTATATGCCAGATCCATCTCATTTTTTGAGTCCAGAGGTAGTTCAGCTGGAAGAGAACCTATCTTATGAGGAACAACCGGTCCAGATTCTTGACCACAGGGAGCAAGTGTTACGGAATAAGGTGATTCACCAGGTAAAGGTTTTGTGGAAAAACCACATGATTGAAGAGGCAATATGGGAATCTGAAAATGCAATGAGGGATAAGTACCCCCATTTATTCGATAAGTAAATAAATTGCCGGGACGCAATTTTCTAAAAGGGGGAAGGATGTAACATCCCATGTAAGTAATGAATAATAGATATTTTTATCTATGTCTATTAATGATTAAGATAGTGTTTTAGAGGCTTAAAAAGAAAATAAATCCAATCTTAAGCATGGAATACACTAATATTCTTAAAAGATTGTTTTACTGCCTTATGATGGAAAACCATTTTTAAATCTATCTTTTGACAATTTTATAAACTATGTTTGTCAAAATAAACTTATTCTTTATGACTGGGACATCAAAATTTACTTTGTGTGAATTTTTGGTATTCTTCTGACAATGTTAATTTTTTAATGAATAGTGAAAAAAATACTGCATTTTACATCAAAACTGCTTTTTAATCTAATTTATTTATATGATTAGATTATCTTTTGAATTGGTTTTGAAGTGAAATTAGAATATATTTTTACCATTTTATCCAATGGTGGTCTTTGGAATCAATTTCACTTTGAAATTGGACTTAAACTGGTGTCAATCTTTTGATACTTATTGTTTCATAAAAACACGCTATTTGCTCTGACAGCGGGAATTAATTATTCAATTAATTAATGTGACTTATATGTTTTGAATTTTGTAAAATAGACTTTATTTTTGAATTCGTAATATCAATTATAGCTTAGGGTTAATTTTTGGTAATTTTCTGAAAAACTTCAATTTTTGATGAATAGTGAAACCACTAAGTGGTACTTACAAAGACTGATTTTCCGTTTAAATGAAATTTTTCCATCATTGTGTTTTGAATTTCAAAAATCCGACATACATGGTTGTCATTAAGAAGTAAAATGTGGTTCAATGAGATTATAATAATTTTTTGGTGAATAGTAACTTATTAAGTTCTTAATCGCGATTAGTGGTAATTAGTGTAGTTTAAGGTAAAAATAATGCTTTAATAAAATAAGATGAGCATGACACATGTCCTACCCTCATTGGTTGTGTCATGGCCGACCAGGACAAGCCATGGGTAAACTTGGGGACCCCATGGATCCACTTTGTTTGGGAAATGACATAAATTACTTTTTATTTAATGTAAAAGTAAAAATGACACAAACATAATATGTTTTACGAAAACAATTTTTACAAGGGGTTATAAAGATCATATTTTTTATTATAAATATTAATTGGAAAGATAAAAAGATTTCCTACATCATAGTATTTTTTTTATAATTTTTAGACATTAAATAAATTAAATTATTTATGACATAATAATGATGCAAGCGATGACATCATTATTTGACGATGTAAATAAAATGGAAAGATAATATAAAATATATGAACTACATATGTAAAAAACCAATTGGATAAGTGTATTTAGAACCCTTATCACCTTATCCACGAATTATATCAATGTGGGACCTTTTAAAACCGAAACACATTTTCAAATAAAGTAATATTTCTTTACTTTCCAAAAGTGCCCCTCCTCTCCTCTTATAAAAGGCCCCCACCTCTACCTCATTTCACACACTCCTCAAGCCTTTGTCTCGGCCAACCCATGCCCATTTACTCTCTCCACATCCCTATCCTAATCCTAGAGGATTCCCTTTGGGCAGAGTCCTATCAAAGGAAGCCTTTAGGCTCAAATCAAAAGGAGTTACACTTTTAAAGGTAATTCATTCTCTCATGTTCATTTGTTTTATTTTGCTTCTCCAACCCCCTAAAATCTTTTTATTTACTTCTTTTGTAACAACAACCGTATCTTCAATATACTAGGATGTTGTTATAATATTTATTTGAGCTAAAATCTCATACAACTACATCAAATGGTTAGAGAACATACGGTTTCCGTGGATGGAGAAATTCTGCCTCCCGAAACGATGATTGTTCAATACTCATTTAACACCTTCAAAGGTGGCCATTATGATGTCACTATTTTTATATATGATATATAAAATGTTTATGTTTCCCTTAAGCTTCTTTGTTTTTCTTTTTGGGCATACATTTATGGTTCCCATTATGGGTAAACACGAAATCTTCATTTTAGGAAGTGCGGACTACCGCCCCCTGAAAGTGATTTGATTCGTTAATACAATATGTGGGATGTGTAAAGGATAAAGTTAATGAGATTATATATGTTATTATACTAGAATTATAATATACTCTTATATCATTATGATTCCATTCCAGAAAATACAAAATAGAAATGGAAGTAGCGTTCATGCGTACGTACGGCTTACCGTCTCCATGAACGGTGCATTTCATTTCTTACCTCTAAATGCGATGTAATATTATAAATACATGTATATGATGAATATATATGATATATATGTTATCCAAATCATTAATATCATTCTGGATATAACGAAACTTTGACCAAATTAACAACATGTAAGTGTAAGAAGTCTATTTTTGACTTAAGAACCAAATACCGACAAAATGAACATTATTAACATAAATGATTACATGATGTTCATAACATGGTATAAAAGGAATAATGAACTTGAAAAAGGTTCATAAGCAAGTAGAGACTAACTCAAGTTAATTATTCAGGAGATTAAAGAACGGTCGGGTCAAGTCGGATACGAGGTATGGGACTTCGTCTCAATCTCCTTTCATTGAGGCATATTTTATTTTATACACAACTTTCTTTTATACGGTGTATAAACCCCTTTACTTTTAAGTTTATTCAAAAGGAATCTTTTTTATACGATGAGTTTACTAAACGACAAAAGGGAATGTTTTTGTCGTACGTATGCGGCAACAACGACTTCTCCGCCGTCGTGACCGTTATTTGAGTTTCGGCTTCCTCTACAAGCCATACCTTCTTTTTAAAAGAAAAATAAATACCATGTTTTACTTTTCTTTTATTTTGGTATCGAAAATGGTTTTCATAATGTTTTATATATCAATGTGTTGTATTGATATCTTGTGATTGAATGGTGGTAATGTTATGTTTCCTTTATGCATGTTTTATGTGATATGATTATGTTGAGGTTCTTGGGAATTATTATGAAAACGGGTGGTTCCGTGATAAACTAAGGGCGGGTGAGCCCGATATAGCTCTCCAATGTATTGGGTAACGAGAAGGAGGGAAATGTTAAGGTTTTTCCTAAGAGATTTTAGGGAATATACTATGATGGGTATTCCAAACGCAACCAAGAGGGTTACTCCCTACGTAAGAATGTTATGAATGCCTCAAGTTAACTTTATGTCTTATGATTTCTATGATTTATTCATGATTTGATGAGGTATGTTAAAGTGATTATGTTTTATGGGTAAAGTATGATTTTCATTCTTATGTATATATGTACCCATGTTTCCTTTCCATGTTTTTATAACCCATACTGAGCTTTTTATGCTCATCCCAAGTTTTTTTGAAATGTTTTTCACAGGTCAAGGGAATGGTACATGATATGATGATAGTGTCAAGGAAGTGTCAAGAAATAATCCATGTTTTATTTTAAATGTGTTTCTATTGATGGGAATGAATAATACTATCTTTATGTAACCACTTTGTTTATATGTGGAATGTAATGCATGTTTTATGATATAATTTTCTAAAACTCTAAACCCAAAAAGATCCTCAATGTGTAATCTTGTAATAACTCAAGATTAAGTAAGGTTTACGGCTGGGGCCTTATAATAGATTTATGGAATATATATAATATTTATTGAATAATAATGATTAAATAATGGTGAATTATTAATTAATTTTTTTTCAACCATTGAAAAGTGGAAACACCATACATGCATACATATGGACTACTATCTCTAGGAAGTGATGTAGTTAATTTTTTCACACCACTTTACATGAATCATTATAAAAGAATATGATGAATAAATATGATACTTATGTTATGAACCATCCCAATATATCCTTCTTGTTCGGTGATGATTTTGTCTTGAATACCCCAAGCCCTCCTCCAATAGTCCTGGGGCAGGCAACTAGCATTGAGTGGGCATAACATTCACATGGGTGGCCTTAGCCTTATTTACCTACATAGACACACACATATCCAAACCTATATAATTATTAAAATAAAAATATATACCAATGAATTTATACATTAAAATTCCATAATAAAAGTATTATGAATAATAAAAAAACACATAAAATGTAACACCTCAAGATTGTATGGTTTGCTTCTCTTTCAATAATGCAATAGCTTGCATTGTACGCAAGTTTAAGATTCTAACACACCACGACCAATCAATGTAGCCGTTATGAATAGTAATACCCACATTTTGAATTATATAAATTTTATATTTCAAAATTGATTTCATTTTTGGATTTGGAATATCAAAATTAGCCTAAGTTGAATTTTTGGTATTTTTCTGAGAACATCTAATTTTCGATGAATAGTGAAAAATACATAAAAACAACCTTTTTAATCAAAATAATTTATAGTGATAAATTATACTATTGAGTGGTTTTAATGTATAATTAGAATATATTTTTACCATTTATTCCAATGATGGTAATTATAATTAATTTCACTTTGAAATTGGACATAAACTATTGTCAATCTTTTGATAGATATTGTTTATTAAATACACGCTATTTGTTTTGAGAGCGGGAATAATTTTTAAATTATTTACTGAAATTTTTGTGTTTAGAATTTGGTAAAATGGATTCCATATTTGGAATCATATGGTACAAATTATGTAATTAAGACTCTTGTTTCTGGACGTTATGAATAGTAACGACGACAATTATCTTTAATTATCATTATTAATTAGTAATCGGGTAGTTAAGGGTAATGAAATAATATTATAATAATATAAAATGACCACAAAATGTGTCATAATTCTATTAGTTGTGTAATATCCGACCATGGGATGCCTTGTTCCAACATAGGGACCCCATGGAATCACTTTTGTGTGATAGTGACATTTTATCATTTTATTTTTAAAGAAAGGAAAATATAACAAAAGTATATAACACCTAAGTAAAAACTTTTTAATTTTGTCTTCATAAATGATCTCTTAGACTATAAATAGACATTTTAAAAATAAATTATTTCCTAAGTCATCGTATTTTTTTTATAATTTTTAGACATTAAATAAATAAATTTATTTATGACACCATGATGATGCAGTGATTACCTCATTAATGAACGATTTAAATAAAATGAAAAGATAAGGTAAAATCTAAGACTTACACTTGTCTAAAGCCTATTGGATGGGTGGATTTCGAAACAATATCACCTTATTCTCTAAATATATCATTTTGGGACCTTCAAAATCCTAAAAGCATTTCAAAATAATGTAAGATTTCAATCTTTCCAAAATAGCCTCTCCTGTCCTCTTATAAAAGGCCCCACCTCTACCACCTAATTCACTCATTCAAATCCAATTGGCTCAGCCAAAATCTGCCCAAATACTCTCTCAACTTCTCTATATTACTCATCTAAGCCTCACTTTGGGCAGCAGTCTACCAAAGGAATCCTTTGGCTCAAATCAGAAAAAGTTACCAGATTTTAAGGTAAGGTTTTATCTTATGTTATTTTGTTTTATTTTGCTTATCCAACCCCTTATACCAATTTTATTCCACTATTTTGTATCAAAACTAGTATATTAAATATACTAGGATGTTTTTATGATATTTATTTTATTTACACTTACACACACCTCCGTCTAATGGTTAAAGAACATACTATTTCTTTGGGTGGTGAATTACTACCTCACGAAACGATGATTGTTCAATATTATTTTAACACTTCTCATAGTGGCCATTAATATGTCACTATATTTTATATGATATATATTATTTTTATGTTTTCCTTATGCTTCTATATTTATCATTTATGGAAAACCATTATGGTTTCCATTATGGGTAAACGCAATAATTTCATTTTAGGAAGTGTGGACTACCACCCACACAAAGTGATTTGAATCATTAATGCCATATGTGGGACGTATAAAGGAAGGAGTTAAATGATATTATATATCATATTGTAATTAAAATATACCTTTATATAATTATGATTTCATTCCATTAAATATGAAATAGAAATGAAAGTAGCGTTCATGCGTACGTACGACTTACCGTCTCCTTGAACGATGCATTTCATTTCTTACCTCTAAATGTTATGTAATATTATAAATGAATGTATATACTGGATATATATGATATATATGATATCTATATCATGAATATAATTTTGGAGATAATGGATACTTTACCACATGAACAACTTGTAATTATAAGAAGTTTATTGTTGAATCAAGTACCAAAGATCGACAAAACGACTGTTGTTGACTTAAATGACTACATAATGTTCATAACATGGTAATAAGTGATATAAAAGGAATAATTAACTGAAAATGGTTCTTAATCAAGTATATATTAACTCCAGTTTGTTATTTTTGAGATTATATAACAATCGAGTCAACTCGGACACGGCGTACATGTTAATTCTACAACCTCTTCATTATTCAGTTTTGTTCATATGTAATTATCTACTGGGACCTCTTTATCATCCACATCCATGTTTCATAAAAATGTCTTCCAAAACATTTTTACTATTTATTAGACAATGGTATAAATTTATTTATACCCTTATTTGACTTTATAAATTTTTGAAAGGAATCTTTCCGTCATTTTCCAAACAATGTACTTTTTGACATTTTCGACAAAATTAAGGTAAGAATGTTTTTTAACTTATAGGCGGGTGTGGTTATTTTCTACCATTATAAAATTGTTTAAGCTTACCTCACAATATTATAAGAATAATTTCAAAGTAAATGTTTTCTTTTAAAATTTTTTGACTTTTAAATTATTTTAAAAAAGATATTTCTCTCAAATAGTTTTGATTTCATCTATGTCAACATCCTTTGATGGATTTTAATCTTATTTTAAGTTGATTTATTAGGATTCAAAACATTCTTATTGTATTGATGGTTTTTTGATATGTTTGACTATGGATGTTTTATTTTTATAACATTCATGGTTTATGGATAAATTAATGACATTTCATATGCTATTTTTAATATGAATGTTTATGTTACATTTAAACCTCTTCATTTGAGGAATGCATTGGACTTAATAAGTGACGGGTGGAGCCTGCTATAGCTCATCGATGCATCGGTAGGTCTCGTGAGACAAACTTGTGTCATAGAAAGAGGCCTTAAAAAACCTTATTTTTAGTCTTGGCATGAGGCCTTGGCTACGTGGTTCCAATAGTCTAGCATTATGCATTCCATCATTATGAAAGTGGTTATTGATATTTCATGTGATTATTCGACTAGTAGAATATCCATGTGAATAAGTAAATGGATTTTTTTCATTTTATTTTTTCCATATTATGGTGAAGTTCAAGTTTAAAAGGATTTTGTTTTAGTTATACATTTCTTTAAATGATTATGTTTATTTATGAAAGTTTCTACTATATTGTTATCCTTACCGAGCATTTGAGCTCACCCCTTTCTATGTTTTATTTTTCTCAGGATGTGAAGAAATATTTTATGACTAACATGTAGGTATAGTATGAAAGGGATATGAGTGTGGAATATAGAGACTATGTTATTTTAGTTTTTCACTTTATAATGTAATGTAACATTTATGAAAGTATCTAGTGTTTCTAAGGATACTAAACTAATCGGTCATTCAAGACCCGATCTTTTGTGATCATGCCAATGTTACATAATAATGCACCGACTCTGGGTAACTGTGGTTGGGGCATTAAAGATGGTATCAGAGGATGTTTAGCACTAACCTTGGATGCTAGATTTTGATAAACTCTAATTAGAGCACATAACCCTAAGATGGAATTTGATGATTAGTATAGAAGAACTTTTTAGAATTTTGGTAATATAGATATTTTATGAGTTTTTTGAGAAATACATCCCTATCTGGGTACGAGAAGGTAGAGGTAGCTATGGCATAGATGTACCTAGGGGTAAAACCTGAAAACACCACAATGAGCTAAACTCGAACGGGAACTGATGCACGACAATGGGCCTTGCTGCACTCTTTGTTACGACACTCTTGGGGGATATTCTTAGGATAATTCTCATTTTATTTACAAACCATTATGAAGGGTTTATTAGTATATACTTCCTTAAAGAAAACATTTCTTTTTTATGATTATGGATTATGTCCTTAAATAGTTCAATTTATATTAACTGTTTTACAAGTATAGAATTATGTATTTTGATTCAAGAACTGATATAATTTATTCCATTTCTTAGAAATGGCGCCTAGTGGAAGGAATGGAAACTGTATCAATTCAAAAACTCCATGTAGGTATTTTCCTCCTGTTCAGGAAAATTATAGTGGAGCTGGTGATCCAACTAGTGCTGATCAGCTTATCACCATACTAGGACAACTCACTCAGGTTATGAATAATAACCTTACTCGTATGAAGCACCCTGATCTGCAACATGGAGGATCAATGTTAGACTGTTTCATGAGGAAATAACCACCAACATTTAATGGGGGTACAAATATATTAGTGGCTGAGGAATGGAAAAATTCCCTAGAGAAAATATTTCAGGCTTTAGGGAGTAGTGAAATGGAAAAGGTTTTCATAGATGTTTACTGCCTCACTAAAGATGCTGATCAACGTCGGTCATTAATTCAAAATACAAAGGAAGATGAAGAAGTATCAAGTATGGAATGGAGAGTGTTTAAAGATAATTTCCTAGAAAAATACCTTCCTCGTGACCATCGAGCAGATATAGAAATACAATTTCTCAGTCTAAGGCAAAAGGAGGAGGATAATTTTGCAATGTATGAAGCTAACTTTAGAAGGTTAGCGAGGCATGCGACAAATTATATACATAACCCAAGAAGTAAGATGGATCGTTTCATTGATGGGTTAAAACTGTTTCTCTATCGACCGTTAGTATCACAATCTTTCTCAACGTACAAAGATATAGTCTCGTCTTCTATCAAGATAGAAAAGTAATTCTCTATATCTTATTACAATAAAGTAAAGAAATAGAAGAAGAGAATAGTGGAACAAGAGACAGATAAAGGTAAAATGGGAAAGAATGATTTTCCATTATGTGATAATTGTGGGATGAATCCCCCTGGTACTTGCCTAAAAGGAATGGGAGTTTGTTATAAATGTGTAGAGAAAGATCACCAAGCTCATGATTACAAGGGAAATAAAGAGGCTATCAATGTTGATTTCTACAGTTGTAGAGAAATGAGGCATTATGAAAATGAATGTCCTAAGCATCAGGGAAACTTACTTCTGAAAAGGGCAAGGGATCGAGGCCAATCTTATGTTGTTACTACAGTTGAAGTGGAATAATTAGTGTATTTTTGTTTTTGGACTCAAGAACTATATTATAGTTATAAGAATAATGTGATATATATAAAAACTATACTACAGTACTAGTTGTTTTCATTATGGTTTTAATATGATGAAGGTTATCTGATTTTTAGTATGTAACAATATGAGAAACATTTCTTTGTTTGGGGAATCTGATGTTACAATTGATTTTGGAATTTAGAGACCTTTTAGAGAAAGTTTGGACATAGGTATTTTGGATAACTATAAAGTTTGGAATGGATTAAGTTGAACTTTGGATAGTATTGTTTAAGGTTAAAAAATTTCTGAAGATTATTTTTGGAATATTATAATACTATAGTCTTAGGAAAAGGATAGCCTGAAGGTCGGGGGACAACCCGTCACATCAGACAAATCTGCAGTAATCGAACCCACAACCATAGTGTGACATGGTTTTATTACCTACCACTAGCCTATAGGAAGTTCCTTTTTATTACAAAATATTTTTCTCCATGATATGTGTTAATATTTGGAACCTTATACGATTAAGATAAATATAATTTTTTTGAGTTCTATTGTCTTCTTTAGTGAAAGATGAGTTTGCGGTATAAATTAGTTGAAGGACGAAGTTCTACTTGTCAAGTATATATATATATATATATATCTTATTATATAAATAAATTAATTCTTATACTTATGGTAAGGGATATTAAATAAAAAAATGTGTTATTCTAATACCTTATATTTTGTTGAACTAATGATATTTTCATCATAGATTGATGGCTTTAAGGCCCCCAATTTTACACTTTTTTGTGATTGATGACCACAATCAATCACTATAAATATTTACATTTTTCCTCCAATTATGTGTCTCTAATTTCCACCAATTTTCTCTTAATCGAGATCATAATTTGGTGGTGATTTTTTCATTTCCCGTTCCCTCTTATTATGACTAAATTTGATTAACCTAATTTCCGATGTGGGTTTTCCACAAAGGTATTTTCTACTTTCAACCTCTTATTTTTGAAGAAAAATTTCAAATTGAGAGGATGTAATTTATAGGAGGGGAGAATGTAACACCCCAAGCTTCTATGGTACGCTTCTCTTTCAATAATGCAATAGCTTTCATTGTACACAAATTCGAGATTCTAACACACCGCAACCAATAAAAGTATCCATTTTGAATAGTAATACAAAAATTTAGAATTATATAATTTATATATTTCAAAATGTATTTTATTTTTTTATTAGGAATATCGAAATTATCCTAATTTGAATTTTTGGTATTTTTTGGAGAACATCCAATTTTTTATGAATAGTGAAAAATACTTAAAAACAAGTTTTTTAATCAAAATAACTTATAGCGATAAATTATACTATTGAGTGGTTTTAAAGTATAATTAGAATATATTTTTACCATTTATTCTAACGCTGGTCATTAGAATTAATTTCACATTGAAATTGGACATAAACAATTGTCAATATTTTGATAGATATTGTTTCTTAAAAACACGCTATTTGTTTTGACAGTATGGATAATTTTTAAATTAATTAATGTAATTTTTGTGTTTAGAATTTGGTAAAATGGATTCCATATTCGGAATCATAAGGTCCAAATTATGTTACTAAGACTCTTGTTTTTGGACATTATGAATAGTAACGATGACAATTAACTGTATTTATCATGATTAATTAGTAATCTGGTAGTTAAGGGTAATGAAATAATATAATAATAATATAAAATGTCCTTGAAATGTGTCCTAATGCTATTGGTTGTGTCATGGTCGACCATGGGATGCCTTGTTACAACTTAGGGACCCCATGGAATCACTTTTGTGTGATAGTGACATTTTATCATTTTATTTTTAAAGAAAGGAAAATATATCAAAAGCACGTAACACCTAAGTAAAAAAAATTAATTTGTCTACATAAATGATATCTTAGACTATAAATGGTCATTGTAAATCTAAAAATATTTCCTACATCATGGTATTTTGTTTATAATTTTTAGACATTATATAAAGAAATTTATCATGATGATGCATTGATGACCTCATTACTGAATGATTTAAATAAAATGAAAAGATAAGGTAAAATATAAAACCTACACTTGTCTAAGGCCTATTGTATGGGTGTATTTATATCCATTATCACCTTATCCTCGAAATATATTCATTTTGAGACCTTTCAAATCTGAAAACCATTTCAAAATAAAGTAACATTTCAATCATTCCAAAAGATCCCCTCCTCTCCTCTTATAAAAGGCCCCCAACTCTAACACCTTATTCAGACATTCAAAGCCATTTGGCTCGGTAAAACTCTGTCTAAATACTCTCTCAAATTCCCTCTATTACTACTAGAATCATCAATTTTGGCAGAATTCTTTCCAAGGAAGCATTTGGCTCAAATCAAAAAGAGTTACCCGATTTTAAGGTAATGTCTTCTCTTTTGTTCATTTGTTTTATTTTGCTTCTCCAACCCCTTATACACTTTTTATTCCATTATTTTGTAACAAAAACAGTATATTAATTATACTAGGATGTTTTTATGAGATGTATTTGATTTAAAATTACACACACTTTCATCTAATGGTTAAAGAACATAATGTTTCTATTGGTGGCGAATTACTGCCTCACGAAATGATGAATGTTCAATATTCTTTTAACACCATTAATGGTGGCCATTAAGATGTCACTATATTTATATATGATATATATTATGTCTATGTTTTTCTTATGCTTCTATATTTTTTTAATTTATGGCATAACTTTATGGTTTCCATTATGGGTAAACACGATAATTTCATTTTAGGAAGTGCAGACTACTGCTCTCTAAAAGTGATTTGAATCATTAATCCCATATGTGAGACATATAAAGGAATCAATTAGATTATATTATATATCATATTGGAATTATAATATACCTTTATGTCATTATGATTTCTTTCCATTATATATAAAATAGAAATAAAAGTATTGTTCATGCGTACGTACAACTTACCGTCTCCATGAACGATGCATTTCATTTCTTACCACTAAATGTTATGTAATATTATAAATGAATGTATATACTGGATATATATTATATATATGATATCTAGATCCTGAATATAATTATGGAGATAATGGATATTTTACAACTTGAACAACTTGTAATTATAAGAAGTTTATTGTTGGCTCAAGCACCAAAGATCGAAAAAACGATTGTTATTAACTTAAATGACTACGTAATGTTCATAACATGGTAATAAGTGATATAAATGGAATAATGAACATGAATAAGGTTCTTAATAAAGTATATATTAACTCTAATGTATTATTCAGGATATTAAAGAACGATAGAGTCATGTCGGACATGAGGTAAGAGTTAATTCTATAACCTCTTCATTATTCAAGGTTGTTCATATGTAATTATCTACTCGGACCTCTTTATCATCCACATCCATGTTTCATAAAAACGTCTTTCAGCACATTTTTACTATTTATTAGACAATGGGTTAAATTCATTTATACCTTTATTTTACCTTATACATTTTTAATGGAATCTTTCCATTATTTTCGAAACAAGGTACTTTTTGACATTTTCGACAAAATTAAGGTAAAATTTTTTTTTACCATATACGGCGGGTGCAGATATTTTCCGCTATTATAAAATCATTGAAGCTTCCCTTAAAATCATATAAGAATATTCTAAAAGTAAATGTTTTATTTAACAATTATATGACTTTTAAATGAGTTCAATAAAGATATTTCTCTCAAATAGTATTGATTCCATCTATTTCAACATCCTTTGATAAATTTTAAGCTTATTTGAAGTTGATTTATTATGATTCAAAACTTCCATATTGTATTCAAGGTTTTGTGATATGTTTGACTGTGGATGTGTTATTTTTATACCATTCATGGTTTATGGAGAAAGTAATGACATTTTTTATGCTAGTTTTAATACAAATGTTTATGTTATGTTTAAACCTGTTCATATAAGAAAAGAATTGGACTTAATAAGTGACGGGTGGAGCCCTCTATAGCTCCTCGATGCATCGGTAGGTCTCATGATTAAAAAGGTTTATCGGCAGGAGGGATTAAAGAAATATTATTTCTAGTCTTGGCACGAGGCCTTGGATGTGTGGTTATGATAGTCTGGCATTATGCATTCCATCATTATGAAAGTGGTTATTGATATTGCAGGTGATTATTCTACTAGTAGAATATCATTGTGACTAAGTAAATGGAATTATTTCATTTTATTTTTTCCATATTATTATGAATTTCAAGATTAAAAGTCTTTTGTTTTAGTTATGCATTGCCTTAAATGTTTATGTTTATTTAGGAAAGTTTTTGATATATTTTTATCCTTACTGAGCATCTGATCTCACCTCTTTCTATGTTTTATTTTTCCTAGGATGTGACGAAATATTTTATGATATACCTGTGGGGATAGTCTGGAAGGGATATGAGTGTGGAATATGGAGACTATGTTATTTTAGTTTTTCATTTTATGATGTAATGTAACATTTATGAATGTATCTAGGGTTTCCAAGGTTACTAAACTAATCGGTCTTTCGAGACATGACCTTTTGTGATCATGCCAATGTTACGTAATAATGCTCCGACTCTAGGTAACTGGTGTCGGGGCATTACATAAAATGTCCAAATACAAGGATACAAAAACTATAAAAATGTCTAACATTCTAGAAAGTGGGGACTACAGTCCAATGTGACTCAGTAAGAACCATGGTTTCTGTATCCCATTATACGCTCTTTATACTCTTAGTCCAGCATGAAACATATCGAATGAACAATATTCTACCTAAGAACATAAATGTGAGGGAATATCCCTTCAATATGTGAATATAATAATACCCTATAGGACACCCTGAAATCACCATGAATAAAAAATAAATATAGTAGTAATCTCATAATTGGGAATGTTAATAAGAAATATAAAACATATTGAAGTAAATATCATGATATAATTTTGGTAGAATCCATGTCTCAAGTAATGTTTGAAACCTATTTTCTAACCTAATAATTTTTTCTGGAGTTTTTATTAACACCCCCCATAGAAAAACTCACACCATGATTCTGATAGCACTAATGGATTTCATCCATGTTGTTGTGCTCATTGGGTCTCACCCTAAAGATGTACTTGATGAATGTCAGAAGAGATCAGTACAAATATGGGGATCACGCCTAGATCCCTGGGTTGTGATAATATCCAAATTTGGATTAACTCTCCATGTAAAATATTGAGGCTTGTGTAATGTTGTCCATCCCAATTTCGAGAACCCAACTCTGAAAAAAAGATAATAGAGGTTTCATCCTAATTACTGATAATAGTATTTCAATAAATATATCAAAGATGAATCCCTTATAGTGGATCAAAACCCAATTCTCAGGAAACATATCCATACTATACCGTTACTAAGATGGATAAATGGAATGAATCCTTACGTAAACTAGTGTATAGTATAGAGAGCAATGGATTGGGACCCTTCTGAAAAAATTACACAGTGTGTACTAGTAATACATGAAATTAATTTGGTACCCCAAATAGCCCCATGTGTTTTATCCCATGCTTGTGTACATGTAGTTGTACCCATGTAAAACTGGTTATGCCTGTGGACATTGCTAGGCCCAAGTATTTGATTGCGCCCTTGCACTCTACCCATGCCCATGTACCTGGACATGTATGTTCCCTTATATCATCCAAGTTACATGTTGAGCAACCAGAAATGGGTCACATGGCATGTGACATGTTCCACATGAAATGTGATGTTTACTTCTATGTGGAAAACCATGTTCCACTACTAAGGGACCATACACATCTTGTGTTTATCCGTTAAACATCATGTAGTATTTGATTTTTCTATAATATCTAGGTTATTCAATGAATTATATCCCATTAATCCAAAAATAGTTATAGTAATGATTCTTCTTAGTACACATCAATATATACTATCCAAGCCATTCCTTTTTATGGTCGATAGACTCCATCCGTTTGAAACAACTGGTGAATAGTCATCATCACTCATTCCGTTGCCACATACCGAATTAGAAAGAAGGGAGCCTCTGATCTAATCCCTCTTCATCGTTTCTACTATAAAATCATGATCTACCAGTAAAAATAACCCCATATTCATGGTATTAATCTATTTCACAAAATAACGGTCATACAATGATTGATTACCTGGTATTTTTCAGACAACCTACCAAAAAAGAATGTTTAAAACAAATGCACAAATTTTTTTTGGAGAAAACCACAATGAAATATATAAGTAAATAATCTCTTCCACTGATCGGATTGGCCTCTATAATACCCCTAGTATTTTATTTAATATTTCTTTTTATATAAATTGATTTCTTTGATATCTTACATCACATGAAACAACTAGTTTAAAAAAACAATGTAACATAATTAAAATATTATGTAACTATTATCACATATCCCTTAGATTGTTGGGTGTGAGTGGTAATAAAAATTTTATGAAAAATATAAGAATTTAAATGATTATTTATCAAATTATTATAATTTTAAACAAAAAATATTTTAAAATAAAATCTGATTTTTTGGTGAAATAATGTTTTTAGGAAAAAATTGTATTTTTATTAATAAACTTTACTAATCATTGTTGGTGAATTATTTTTATTAAATTTATTTATTATTAAAATTATAAAATTTTGTAAACATTAAAAAAATATTTTTATTCAAAGGATAAGAATAAATCAAGTATTTTGCATAAAAATGTATTTTTTATAGGAAATGTTTTATTGTCATATTTTTCTCACTTTTGTTAATATTAATTCATAAAATGGATATGTATTTAAATATATAAAATGAATTAAATATTTAGAATAAATTTGTTCATTTTTTGAAATTAGGATTATATTATTATTTTTCAATTCTAATAGTAATCATGGTAAAATTTATCACCACAATAAAGGGTAAATCAAGTTATTCCAGGTCTAAAATAAGTTCTAGGGAAATATAAATGAATCCAAATTATTATTTGATGAATATATTTCAAACCATAACACCATATTTTTTAAATTATGTTGTTTAATGGATATGTTTCAATGAAATGACTTATATATTACTTAATCAACCATAGTTTCAAAATATCACTATTTATGTGACAATATCGAAGAAATATCATGTTATGAAGGAATATAAGTGTTTATTTTGAGATTAATAAATTCATTTTCATGACAAAATTTGTTTTTAATTTTTAGTAATTATATAATGACATTAATTTCATATGCAACACTAATGTAATATTTCTACCTTTTATAAAAATTAAAATAAATCAATTTAAAATATTAAAAGTGAAATTATTTTAATGAATTAATGTCACCCATGAATTATATATATTTATATGAAATATTATTTATTTTTTCAAATCATTAAATTTTAGTACACCCATTGTGTCGATGTATTTATATTTAAATAAAATTAATAGTGTCAAAATTGATAATAAAGATATTTTATCTAATTAATATTTTATTAAAATATTTTTAAGACATAAAAATTTTGAAATAAGAAAAGTTGGAAATTATATGTTATAAAATTTAATTAATTGGAAATTCATTGTCAAATTTGAATCTTATAAGTAAAAATTACAAAACATTAATATTGAAAATGTTTTTACTTTATTAAAAATTAAAATTGTTTAACTAAGGGTTAATTAAAATGATAAGGTTTAATATTATACAAAAACATGTATAAATTCTATTTATTTATGGTATTAAAACAATATATTATCTTATCTCTTAATCTATCTCCATTTTGAGTCATATGGCTTGAGAAGAAATTTATTATAATTTAATCTTTTGAGAAATTCCAATAGTACCCTGCACAACAATTATAAAAGTGTACCTACTACCCGACTTAGTCCCAACAATTTTATCCTTATAGTTGAACGTACATGTAATAGTACCTCTTCTCGAAAATTATCTAGACATTTTATAGGTTATTTTATTCAAAAAATACCAACCTTATAGCATTTTATTAGAGATATGTGGGATTCGTTTAAAAAAATAGTTAATATCCTTACCCAATAAATTTCCTTTCTACTATTCTTCGCCAATTGTAAATATATGGTATTTAGCATAAAATAAATAATTTATTATCTTAAATATTATTTTATTATTATTATTATTATCAAAATTCATTTATACACCCCCATTCACATCAGAATGATAAGTGAATGTATCTCTCGTGAGCAGGACATAACATCTCCACATAGGGATACAATTCATTTTTCTTCCCCATATTTTATGGAAGGGTATTTTTATGGGTTTTATTATTATATATGATATTAATGAAAACATTAAACTAATTTAATTGTAATATTACAACTACCTACTTATTGTCCAATACTTTGAAAAATGATAACATCTTTTGTGGATAACTGTGAATACCACCTCCCGAAATGATGTGATTAGTTTGTTATTTATATTCTTCATGGATGGTAACATGGGAGAATTTTAAAATTTATATGATATAATAAATATCATTTTAATATGAAATAATATTTACCATTATTTAAATCCATCAATTAAAAAAATTAAAATAGTTTCCATGCATACATACAACTTACCGTTTCCATGAATGATGAAAATAATATTTATATATCTGAATTTTTTAGATAAATATAAATATGTATATAATTAATTATATGATATTTATGTCATAAGTAATATTTATAATTTTATGTAACCCAGATAAATGTATAAATACCAAAATTTCTGAATTGAAAAACTCAGGATAAAAGAAATAGTTAACACTGAGAAAATATGATTTTAATGAGGAATTATTGATTAAAGGGGGTGATAAAATGTTATAAATGGATCATATGTAGTATTAAAAAAAATTAGTATCATAATATTTTATTGGATTTGGAAAATTATAAAAATAAAAACTATTCTATAAGTGAGACACATCATCTCCCACTACAATTTTCAAAACTAGAAATCTTCTTAGACATATCATATAGAAAACATTTCTTCATAACTCAGGTAAAGGAAACTAAAAAAGGGTGAGCTCAGATGCTTAGGGAAAAACGGGAGATATTTAAGCATAAAATGAACATAATGGTACAAGAACATGATCATAACATTTTTAACACTATACCCTTAATATCATATATCACAATCTTGATTCATGGAATAATGATTACAAATTCATAAGAAATAAATCATAATGAAAAAAGGACATGATCCATGAAAAAATAACATTGTCACTAGACATAGTTTTTTGATGTACACATATAAATAAAAAAATAATTTATAAATTTGTTAGTTCTCACTACCAAGGATATTTTATAGTAATATGTTCTTTCCCCAAACTATCATAGTAGTCAAGGTTCACTTCCAAGACCATTATATTAAACAAATACCCTTACTGATCCTATATCACTCACCATTTCAGTCCTATATAACTAATGAAATATAATTATATACCCAATTAATTATAGGGACATATAGGTCCCACACATTATATAATTAACACTATATTTTCGTGTTCCACAATATCATATATATTAATCATATCATAACTCATGAAATGAAATGGGTATCACAAAAATTTCATCATATCATAAACTATATAAAAAATACAAGTTTTATTATAATTTTATAATTTAATAACCCATTAAACGATGTGTGTTTCCAAAAAATTGTCTTATGTTATAACCCGTGAATTATAAATGAGTTTCATAAACATAATTTCATAAATAAAAAACCATTTAGAGAAATAATATAATGGTATGATTGGATAATATCTCTAGTATGGTATAGGTAACACAAATAGATGTCGTCTTATATAGAAAATAATTTTTAAATATCATTAAATATATTTATTTTCAAAAATAAATTTTTATTGAAAATAAATTTTAAAAGATAAAACAATTTATAAAATTCATTTCTCTAAAAATAACCTTGAAAACATACAAAGGAATGTTTAAAAATCATTTAAAATATTTATTGAGGGAAATAAAGTGTAATTGAAAATAATTTTTAAAACATAAAACCAATTTGTAAACCCATTTATTTTAAAATAACATATAAAATCTATAAATAAATATTTAAAAATTATTTAAAAATTTTCTCAAGGAATATATCATTTCTACTTTGAAGAACATTTTTTAAAATATAAAACATATTCAAAATAATTTTCATTTTGAAACCACATATTTAAAATATATAAATATACCAAACATAAATGAAAACATTTTATTTGAAAATGGATTTGAAAACATGTAATGTTATCTTGAAATCATTGGGATATCATGAAAAAGGGAAATACATTTCATGTTTTGCATGTAAAAAAAGATTCTATTCATATTTTCAGTCAAAGATAGATGGGCATTATTCTGAAAACCAGATGAATATTCATATTTTTTTGTAAATGTAGTAAATAATGATTAAAAAAATATTTAATATATTATTTTAATAATTTAAGAAATATGTTTTTAAAACATATTTTGGAAACATGGTTTTTGATAGAAATATGGTTATTGACCGAAGAAATTAACTAAAATGAATTTTCATAATTTTTTAGACTCTTGATTAAATTTAAGAAAATGAAGGGGAAACATTAATAATCTTCATAAACTATAGGATTTTATGATTCATGAGTTTTTTGAGTTATGTATCATAATATTTTATAATTTGAAACATAATAATATACAATCCCTATAAACGATGATATGGTAAAATAAAGTCATCACCAATTGTGTAGCATTGAATCATAAGTCCGAGGAAGGTTTAATATAAAATGTAACAGAAAATAAAATAAGGATAAATAAATTCCATATATTAAATGACAATTGAGATATATATACACCTCATGAATCAATATAGGTTCATAACATGGAATACGTCTCGAAGAAGTAATATTAAAAAAAGCCCTTACATTTTATCATGATCTCCGAGTACTCATTAGAATCTAATTTATAATAAATATTAGTTTTTTATATGTATATCACATAACCAAATTCATATATATCATACCATACATGATTCACCTATTCCCTTTTATTACAAATTTTTTAATAATTCTATTTTAATGTCATGTTCTAGGAAATAACTACATTTTTTTTCATGTATGTTTTGACGTGAATTTTTTTACTCTTACTTGGATCATAGTTTAATCATCTCAAGAATTTAAACCATGATATAAATATTATATATATTCATTTTATATGTATTTATATTAGTTGATAAAATTTAGTGATAGGAAATGTAATACATCATTCATGGAGACAGTATACTGTATATATGCTTGAAAGAATCTTCTATTTTCCATTTAAATTGAATGAAATTAAAGTAATTGATATATATGTTAACATTAAGAAACTCTATTTCATATATATGTAATATTTTTTATTAAACCCATCCTTAATATATTCTTTGTAATGCATGAACAAATAACATTACATAGTGAGGTGGTAGTCCACGGTTCACAAAAATGGATGTTATTGTATTCCTAAAAAATGGATAGTATGAAGTTATATTTGATATAGTAAGTAAAAAAATAATAAGATCATAAATAATATATATAAAAAATAAATCCACTATCATGACCAGCCTTGAGAGGTGGTAATGGCATAACGAATGAAACCAGTTTGTGAGGGGTAGTCTATCATACACAAGAATAATGATTTCATAACCCATTTTATGAAAGTGAAGATGGTTTTACAATATTAAACTAATATAAAAACATGTAATTATATTTGATTTAACATAAATAATTGATTGATGAAATAATAAAAAAAACCCTCTTTGTAGGAAATTACCACTTTTTCGGGTATCCAACATAGGTTTTTATCAAAATCATTCCAGAATGGATTTATGTCCAAAAAAGGATTATAAGATGAGATGAGAGAATTTGGGAAGTTATTTGGGTAGGTATTTTCTAACCCAAAATTATATGAATTTTTATATATGAGTGGATAGGGGATGGCCTATTATAAGTGGGATGATTATAACACTTGTAATGTTTCTAAAAGTTTCAATCATACCCTCATTTCCATCATTCCAAAATAATCCATAATGGGAAATTATCAAATCTAGAAGAGATAATGTAGAAATATGACCAAAAAATGGACTTTGTACAATTATTTAGGTTATTTTTTACCTTAACGTTTTATTTTATTCACCAATAGATCACTTTCTACCTTAAACATGGTAAATGATTTTTAAATTTTTTATAATTCAATTTGGTAAAAATTAAATTTTATCTTTTAAAAAATTATAAATTATTATGATTTCAAATATATAAGGCATTTTTCTAAATTCAATTCACCTAATTGGAAAAAACTCATTTAAAAATATTCCCATAGATGTGATGAGAAAGAAGGGGTTTAAAGTGATAATTATCAAAATTTTACAATGTTTTTATTTCCAATTTCAAAATGAAATTTATTAAAATGAACTATATTGGATTAATATATATATAATTGAACTAATTATTCTTTGAAACAAATATATGTTATACATTATATTTGTAAATAGTTTAGGGAAATAAATCTACTTTCAATTAAAATTCAATATTTTTTAATATTCATTATAAATTAAATTGTTTAGAAAAATAAAAAATTTAACCATAATATAATTTTAAAATTATCAATTAAAAATGAGTTACTTTTAAAAAAATCATTTTCTAAAAGTTTCAAAAATTCATTTTATTATTTTCTACAAATGCCATAATTTTTTTTGTTAAAATAAGATTTTTGAAACATATATAGACATTACTAGAAATTATTTATTTTATTATCAATATTTTTTCATTATATAAAAAAATTATAATTAATATTTTAAAATTATTTATTAATATTAATATAACTGTTTTTAATTTCTAGGTTATAATAGTTCCACTTAAATAACTATATTGGTAATATAGTATAGTTTTGTTAAAAATAAGTGTTTTTTATAACAAACATGAATATAGAATTGTTTATTGCACCAAAATAACATATTATTTCATAAAATACAATCTTAACTTGAATTTTTCTTATAACTAAATGCATAAAAAGTTTATTTGATTTGAGAAAATAATTTACAAAAACTTTGGATTTTACATTCTACCCCCTTTATAATGAATTTCTCCCTTGAAATTAACCATTCTAATTTAAATAAATATAAATAGTTCTACCTCATAATATCCTCAAGTTCTTATGTAAAATCCTAAAATTGTGGTTTCACTACAAAATAATTGAATAAGTTAGTGGTATTTTTACTTATAACTTTCTCTACATGATCCAAAATCTTCTTTAGTGGTTCCTCAAAAGAAATATCATCCTCTAGCAGTATGACCTCTAAGTTCAGTATATGTGAAGTGTCATATATGTACTTCATGGCGATAGATACATATAACACTTAATAGAATTGATATCATTTTGGTGGAAGATCCAAGATATAGGATACTATCTTTATACTATCATGAATCGTTAAGGGATTGATATAACTAGGGATTAGTTTCCCTTTCTTCCTAAATCACAAAATTTTTTTATATGGATAAATTATTAGAAACAAATTATAACCATCTTAAAAATATAGATCATGAGAATTATTTTCAACATAATTTTTTTTGACTCTGATATATCTTGATGTATTTTTTAATGGTTGTAACCTTCTCTGAAATTAGTTCAAAAATATCAGGTCCCAATAGCTTTATTTCCCCAACATCATTCCATAATGTTGGAGATCTAAATTTAATTCGATAGAGTGATTTTTAATGATTCATTTTACATATTGAGTGAATTTTTTTTAAGAAACATAAACTAGATGAAGGTGTTGATCCCAAACACAATTGAAATCCAAAGAATAATATCTCAACATATCATCTAGGGTTGTAATTATTCTTTCAAACTAGCCATCTATTTTAGGATGATACATAGTGTTAAAAGTAAATTCTATATCAATATAATTCTGAAGAAATCACTATAACAAATAAGTAAACCTAAGATAAGTATTATACATAATGTAATGTCTTACTCTTATAAACCATACCACTTCCATAATATATGTATTGAAAAGATATTCTAGAGATATGTCTTCTCTAATAGGGATGAAGGGTGGTGAATTATAAATGCTATTAACTATAACATATATAAAATTTTGACCTTTATATATATTGGGGATTCTATCAAAAAATATCCATGGTGATGTTTTCCCATTTAAATTCTAGTTTGGGGAAAAGAGGCAACATACCCTTATAATTTCATCTTTCAGCCTTAACAAGGTTATGTACCGAGAACTATGACACAAACTATATGATATATCTTCTCATTCTCACTAACCAAAAGTATTCTATCAATTATATATAAATCATTTTACTTATAGAATGAATAGAGAATCCTGAACTATGAAATTTCTCTATCAACTCCATCTTCAAGTTGGGTATATACTGAACACATACATGGGTCTTGACTCTCATCATTCTATCATGATCAAGTTTAAACTAAGGAACATTTCTAGCTTTCTTTTATTGCTCCACATCTTCTTTTTTCACCTATTTAACATTCACTTGGATATATGGTTAAATATTCAATTAAGAATGATAATATTATTCCCCTTCCTTTAGGATTTCTAGATCCATTCCTTGAAAATTCAGAAATATTGGATTTTTTGTAATCCTCATTATAGATAAGATATCATAATAATTTTGAGTCAATGAATTAATCGCTTTGTTCTCCTTACTAGGGTGGTAATGTATTGAAAATTAATATTTTTTAATTAATTATAACCATGGTTTTTTTACTTCATATTAAAATATTTTTTGTGAATATATACATTTATCTAATTTAATCATTATATATATCATACTTTTATACATGACGTTAATTGATCCATATATTTAATGAAACATTTTCCACAACTAACTTTAAATCACGTGTTCAGTAATTTTTCAAATGAACCTTCAATTATCATGATATATAAGCTATAAATATTTCATTCTAGATAAGAACACATCATAATCCGTTTTTGGATGCATCACTGAAGATTTCAAACCCTTTTCCACTACAAGGTAATGCAAGCATAGATTTTATGACTAATATTCTCTTTAGTTTCATGAAGTTTTCCTCACACAAACCTTTCTAAGGGAACATGGATTCCTTGTGAGTTGAGATTGTCATTATATTTGGTATTCCTAATATGTTCAACACAAAAAAATGATAATATCCAAATAAAAAAAGAAAACTATTGATATTAGTCACCATGGATGGCATAGTACAATGCATAATAGCCTCAATATTTCATTGATCTACTAATATACCTTCTCTTGAAATTATATGATCCAAAAATTGATCCTTTTCTTGCCTAAATTTACACTTTATAAATTTTCTATATTTTTTTATTTCGTAGGGTCTTTATTATAATTCTTAAGTGGTTTTCATGCACATCCATTCTCTTTGAAAATATAATAATATCATCTATAAAACTAAAAAAACTAATCAAGGTAATATCTAATAACTATTCATTAACTGCATGACGGGATAAGGGGTGTTTGTAAGAAATAATGGAATCAATATATATTCGTAGAGTCCATACATTATATAAAATACCATCTTGGGTATATCCTCTTTCTTAACCCTCAATTGATGATATGCAGAATGAAGGTCAATATTGGATAAATATTGATCTCATCGTAGTTTATCAAAAAAGCCATCAATACTGGGAAAATGATAATTTTTATTAGTTATGATCTTGTTCAGTCCCCGCTAATCAATGAAGAATTACATTGATCCAAATTTATTTTTAATAAAAAAAGGTAAACTTAAGGTGACATTCTTAGGGTAATGAATATATCATCAAGGTTTTCCAAGAGTTTCTTCTTAAATTATTACAAATCAATTAGTTCTATTATATAGGGAGTCTGGAATTTTTTTAAATAGGTTTTAATTATACTATGAACTAAAAGTAACATTTTAGTGTTTGGATATGAAAATAATCCATAAATACATGAAAAAATGACCACAAAATAGAAATATCATTGATTTTAATTTTCTTCCTGGCCCTATGAGAAAAATACACATTCTAAATGGGAATTAATACCCATATATTTGAAGAGATCTCCATTAAAAGTTCATATTTATCATCCCAATGATAGACAATGATAGGTTGGTTTTGAATAAAAAACATTACTTAATTTTTACAAACAATATATGGGATTTATGTAAAGAAATCCAATCCATTATTAGGATCTCATCAAATTCTACTAGAGTAGAAATTAAAATATAATAAAAAAGCACCTTCCCACCTTCACTAATAAGAGTAGAATCCTATACATGAGATGAAATAATTATATCATTATTTGTTTTAAATTCTAATTATACATCTAATTGTTTGGATGTAATCATGATACCCTTAGGAAAATATTGTTATATGAATGAATTTATAGATCAAGATTTACATCTGATGTTAAAAGTTCTAGAGTGGATGGTAAGTGTACCTTTAACCATGTCGTTATCCCAACTCTCAACATAAATAATGATTGTATAATATTTCCCATTTCCCCTCATCTTAATAGGATTCTTTCATTGAACATCATCGTTAACCCTCACAATCAGGTCCTAGTTAGCACAATGATCATTATTATTACACTTAAAGCATTGAAGTGTGTGATCTAGATTTTATGTAGCTTTATATCTATTCACATCATTAAATAACTTCTTCTCAATGATTCACTAATAAAAATAATTATGAAATTATCTTAAAAAATTAAAAAAATCACTATTCCCCTTATGAAAATTTTATCCATGCTTCTTACCACACTTTTAGAAAAAAGGAAATCTCTTCTTTTTCTATATATAGATTTTTTATTTTCCTTTGAATACCATTTTAATCTTTTTTTGAAAACCATGAGACTAATATGTATGTTCTACTTCTATTTCCACCATGATATTAAATAAAATATTCGATTCATAGATACATAACTCTATTATTACTAAATCCCTTCAAAGACATGGTTTTAAGAGACTAAAGAATCGATAAACCTTACATTTATATTGGATGATAATACCTAAAGCGTGCCTCAAAAGTCTAGTAACAGTTTCTACATAGGTACTAATAGATTCATCATCCTTTTCTTTAGTTCATGGAACTCATTATCCATCTTCATATAATGAATATGAGAAAGGAACCTGTAAAAAAATATGTTCTTGATCTTTTCTCAATCAGTGGATTAAATTTCATCTTGTTGTCTCATATTCTTGATAAGATCCCACCATTTATCCACTTAACCTTCCAAATGATATACATCAAAAGGAATATTTCATGTTTTGAACATTGGTGAATGGATAATAATTTTTTTGTGGTACTGATCAATATTTCCGTAATTAGTGGATAATAATACCCACTTAAATAGGGTGGATGTTTCCTCAAAAATTAATCAATTGATTTTTTCCATTATTTGATCTTTTATAAATTTAGCATGACTCATAGATTGAGAAATTTTTATGACTATTAGAATTATGTTTTTTATTCAATATCCTATAAAATTTAGATTATTATAAGGATAATCATTTTTTTGATTTTCACACTTATAATTAACATAATTTCTTCGGCTTCTAGTCATTCTATAAAACCAAAAAAGCATAGTGTAAGAAACAATAACCATATTTTTGCACTAAATAATAATGATAAAACCTTATAAGATGTATAAATATTTAAACAGATTTCTATTATAAGACACATTAGGTTTATATTAGGCCATTCATAGTCATATTCTATCTAAATCCTTCATCATGGTTCCTAAAGAGTTTATGAATTTCCATAGAATATCCCCTGATAGTTTCAAACAATATATGTAGAAATACCCATTTTCATGCACCAAGTTACTATCGAATCATGATCAACACACCATTTTTGGAATTATCACCCCAATGTACCTGTATTCCAAAGCCAAATCCTCTTGTAGAATATATACACAAATGTAATTGTTTGGATACCACTCACTCAATCCATTACAAAAAATCCAAGATATTTTCCTATACATTTCCACATCCTTATACTCATCCTTACACATTTCATTGGGATGAAACTATGGTTTTGTCATCCTAGTTTCCAATGGTTAACTTATCATATCATCTAATACCAATTATAGTGACCTAGGATTGTATATATAGATGTTACATCATTTTATATGAATATTCATTACATTAAGAAATATCACACATGAGTACCGTAATAGTTTAGTTCCTTTGGAAACATGGAAACTTATACACAACTAGAACCATTCTAAGAAATATCATGCATAATACCTTTCTTCATAACCTTGGTAAAAGGCAAAACAATAAATGGTGAACTCAAATTCTCAATATTGTAAAGCAATGTAGATAAATAATAATAACATGAAAATAATGGTATGAGAATATAAGAATAACACTTGAAAACAATACCCTTATTATCAAAGAAAACATTCCTGAGTCGTAGAAAAAATATTTGATGTTCATAAAACAACAATTGTAAGGGAATCAAAGTACATGATCTATGAGAGAATAAAATTTTCATAAGATATATATTTTTTCATATACATATGAATATGAAATAATTTTTTTATTATTTATAGCTCACTTACAAGTCTATCGTATTGGATTTGGTTCTCTCCCTAAAACATCATAATAACAAAGGTTCAGTATTAATACTATCATAGTAGAATTATTCCCTTACTGAACTGGGTTCACTCCATGTTCTGATCCTATTTATCTCATTAGATATAAATATTTACCTAATTCATTTGAGGGAGATATAGGTCCCACCATTAATATAATGAGAAGTATGTTTCTATTTTTTATAAGATCATAAAAATTTATTATATAATATCCCGGGAAATTAAATAGATATCATGCATGATTCGTCATATCATAACCTCTATAAAATAGACATGTTTCTTAATAATTTTATTATAGAATAAACCTTTAAAATAAAAATGATTCATAATCATTTTCTCATGGTATTACTTGTGAAAGATAAACTTGTTTCATAAACACCATTCCATGAAAACAAAAACCCTTTAGAGAAAGAATATTAATTGTATCCTTGGATAATATCCCAAGTAAAGAATTGGCATCACCAACAGATGTTATATTAGAATGAAGATAATTTTGAAAAATAATTTAAAACATTTATTAAAGAACAATAAAATCTTATTGAAAATAATTTTTAAAATATAATTTTTTTGAAAATATAATTCTTTGAAAATTACATTTACGACTTATAATGGAATATTTAAAAGTTATTTAAAAAGTTTCATGAGGAAAATATGTTTTCATTGAAATTAATTTTTAAAATAGAACACCTTTTTGAAAATAAATTCAATTTAAAATAACCTAGAAAATTTATAAATGAATATTTATAAACCATTTAAAACATTTCTTGAGGAAAACATCTTTTCTCTCTGTAAAACACTTATTAAAACACAATGCACTTTTAAAATCCTTATCATATTTAAATAATTAAATTAAAATCTAAAATTTCCAAAAGATTAAGGAAAATATTTTCTTTGAAAAGATATTTCAAAACATGTAAGGTAATATTTAAATCATTTAATAATCATGAAATAATGACAAAATGTTCATGTTGTGCATATTGAAAACTAAGATTCTTTTCATATATATTATAAAAGACATACTTGCATTATTTGGAAAATGACATGAATAATCCTTTAAAAAATTTTCATACAGATAATTAAAACATGGGTAGACATTTCTATATTTCATCATTTAAATAATGATCCGGATATTTTTTGAAAACTTTTTTAGAAATCCAGGTTAAGGAAGAAAATCTATTTTCAACTGAAGAGAGAAATAATGATGTTTTTTCTTAGAAAAAATAATTTGAACTCTGTAGTAAATAAAGAGAGATATTTTAGTGAAAAAAATGTATCCTAATGACATATCTAGATGCTAATAATATTCATGAGTTTCTAGATTGATTTATCATAAGATTGTATCATCAAAAACATAATCATATAAAATTCTGATAAAGAATAAGATTTTAACATAAAATTATTACAAATTTGGAAACATGGACTCATAATCACCATAAATGAAAAAACAGAAAATAGAACTTATTATATCATTAGAATAAAATAATTAATTAGTTTACATTTATATGTGTTTTTATATACACCTCATGAATAAATTTAGGTGCATTACATAATATACGTCTCAAAGACAGAAAATTGAGACAAGAACCCCTTACATTTACTATTGGATTCCATATTACTTGTTCAAAACAGATATACAATAAATTTAATTTTATTATTAATAAATTAATGAACATTATTCATATATATTCAATCATATATGATTTACTCGTATATTCACTATTTAATGTTAAAGCTGCTTTTTGTGAATTAATACTTAGTTTTTGATGTACGTTTGGACTTGTTTTTTGGTCCTCTTACTTATACTAAGGTTTCATCATATCATAAATTTAAAACAATATATAAATATAATATATTTTAAGTATATATTTATTTATTTTAATCAATAATATTTAGTGATAGTAAATTAAATACATCACTATTAGAGATGGTTGGCCCCTTGTGAGCATAAATGTTGTTTCCATTTTCTTGTCAGAGTGAATGAATGAAAAGTAAATTATATATATTATCATTAAAAAAATTATTTCATATATAAATCATATTTTTTAAAAACCCATCATAAATACCATCCATGTAAAGTGTTAATGAACCAAATTTCTTCACGAGGTGGTATTCCGCAGTACACATGAGTGATGTTTTCGCATTACCGCATTTTGGAGAGATTAAGGGTATGTGTGATATAATAATTCAAAAAAATATAATAACATAATAAATATCATATATAAATAGAAATTAAACTATTAAGACTATCCTTGAAAGGTTGGAATGAAAGAATGAATGATGTCAGTTGAGGAGGCAGTAGTAAGCGGTAGACCCAATTGATGATTTCACAACCCATTTTATAGAAGTAGATATGGTTGTACATAATTTCATTAATATAACAAAATATAAATGTCTTGAAGAAACTAATATTATTATATATGTATGGTATAATAATAATTTAAGGAGGTGGTGGAAGGGATAAGTAAAAAATGACCATTCGTGAATGTTACCTCTTATACAACTATCCCCCTTATGTTTGCACCATAAGACTTCCTAGGAAGAATTTATTTTCAAAAAAGGATTATAATATGATTTTAAATAATTTAATAAGTAATTTTGGTAGGTATTTTCTAATAAATGCGGTGATGGTATGTATAATAGAAGAGATGGGGTGACCTTTTATAAGTGTGGTGAGCGGAAAAACTTATAATGTTTTGAAAAATTTCAATCGTAGACAAATTTATATCAAGAAATAAATCAGGCACAATCTTTCATCATAAAAAATATAATATATAAGGTCAAAATATTTCTACAAAATGGGGTTTTTAAAATTTGGTAGGTCATTTTGACCCTTATATTTGTATCGTTATCCCATGGTAAATCAGTTTTTACTTTAACCGCAACAAATTATTTTTACCATTTTACTATTCATTTTGGTCAAAAATTAATTTCAAATTTTTATAAATTATAATTTATTATTATTAAAATTCTGGAATCTATTTATCCAAATCAAATTCCCATATGTAGAAAAAAATAAATGAAAAATAATTCTGTAAGAGTGACGTGAAACTGAGTTTTTAAAGAAAAAATGATCAAATAAAGACAAAGTATTTTATATCAAATTTAAAATTAAAATTTATTCCTGTAAATGAAATTGGACAAATATACATAAAATTTAACTAATTTATCTTTAAAACAAATTTATAATATAATTTATAATTGAAAATAAATTTAGTGAAATGATTGTTTTTAATTACAATTCAATTTTTATTTCTTATTAATAAAAAAATAATAGTTTTTAAAAAAATTCAAAAAATTCCCCCTCAGATAATTTCTTAATTATTAATTAAAAATATAATTCTATTTTATTAAATTTATTTTTTGAAAATGTCAAAAATTAATTTTAGTATTGTTTAAATGAATACATTAAAACAATTTTTGAGAAAATAATCTCATTAAAACATATAATGAATTTACTGAAAATTAGATATTTTATTATCAATATGTTTTCTTTATATATATCCATTATAATTTATATTTTAAAATATTTTATTAATATTTATATCACAATGTTTAATGACTAAGTTATAATTTTCTTGTTTAAATAACTATATTAATAATATATCATGGTTTTGTTAAAACTCTGTGTTTCTTGAAATGGAAGTTACAGAAGTGTTGTGTATAGAAGAAACGTAAATTTGGGTTGTGTATAATGAAATATTAATTTTTTTCTATGACCCAAGACATCAAATAATGTTACTTTATTAGAAATAAATAATTCATAAAAACTCATGGTGTTACAAAAAGTTATTTAAAAGATTGGTGAACTAGAGGTAAGGATTTTATTTTACAATCTCATCAACATTAAAGATTATTTATTTTTTGTTTTATTTAAGGTACTATTTATCTTCCATATCCATGTTTTCTAATTTTTTTATTCAAAGGTATTTTACTACTCTCTTATTTTTTTAATTCCAATTTTACCCATGTTTGACTTTACACAAAAAGGGTTAAATGGAGCTTCTTATAATTTAACAATTGAGGTACATTTTAACATTTTTATAATGGTGTAAAATAAATATTTTTTTACAATTATATTAAATGAAAATATATTCCCACCATCATGAATAATATTTTCTTTTCATTATATTTTACTAGTTCAAATGGTTATTTTGAAAGAAAATGTTTTACTTTTTAATTGTGTAGTTTTTTAAATTAAGTGATTCCAAATTTGAAAGGGTATTTTCCACAATAAATGTTTAAAGTGATCTTTCAATATAATTTTCCATCTTGGATTACATACTTTTTAGTGAATTAGTCTTTACTAGGTATATAATCCAATGATACCATATTCATTCATCCACTATGTGGCTTGTGAATATGATTACATAATGTGTCTGAAACCTATTTATTTTCTATGAGTTATGCAATGATGGAATTTTTATGAAACCTATATATTTTAATGGGTTATTATATGATAATTTTTTATGATATTGTTACACACATATGTATGTTTTTTATTATGCAATGGGTGGGAACTATATCTCTATCTAATGCATTGAGTGCTGATTAATGTTCTATGAGATCATAGGGTACACTATAGGTTATCCCAATCTCAAAAAAGGATACACCGGTGGTTATACGAAGCTCTAAGTTGGTAAACTGGTGGTTATACCAAGCCTATAATGTCATGAATTTCTTGTTTGGTAGCCTTGACATATGGTTTTCTATTCATATGTGTATGCCAAAATTTATACCATACGCCAATGCTATAATCTCATGGATAATGTAACTTGATTACTTTATTGTTCATGCCTTATGAAATGATAATATTTATACCATGAATTAAGTTGATGATCTATGATATGATGTATATTGTTTCCAAATGTTTTTCTCATAGACTTATGCTCTTTTTATTATAATTTAATTACATAAATCTCTTTTATTTAACTTTACTAAGTATATGAGCTCTCCATTTATTATGTTTTCTTCCCCTATATATGAATAATGGTTTTAGGTATGATAAGTGTAAAAATAGTACTAAAAGTTAAGAAATTAGTGGGAGAATATATAGTTCACATATGAGACACTTTTTAATGTTTTTATATTTCCAAGGGAAATAGACCAAAATGATTCTGGAATGGATTTTTAGATAATGTGATGAATATTTGTCTATTAAGATTTAATATCTATTTATTAAATGTTTTGGTCACTATAGTTGGTATCAGAGTAATGTTTAGCAATCATTTGGTATCCAAGATGAAAAAACATTAGAAATAACTCTACAGACATGTCTTTGTATAGAATAAAAACCATTTTTTTAATACTGATCCAAAATAAACTAAGTTAAACCTATTTTTTGTATGTAATATGGTGTAATTATTTGGACATACTATAAAAAATTTCATTATTATGTGGTTTACCATTATGATTATAGTTTCTCAAAAAATATTTTTTGGTTTCTAGTAAATGTATATAATCTAAAAGAATTCTGTTAATGATTAATGTGATAGAAAATAATATGATTTTATTCTTGAGAAACAAAATGTTTTGGGAGATATAAATCATAATATTTTTCTATTCTTATGAAAAATTCCCATGATAGGAAAAAATTTGATTTTCCAATTGAAAAAACGAGGGAACAACATTCTCTTGAGTCCCTAATGAGGCGACATTTACATTCTTTTAGTGGGTCTACTGATGAACAAGTTGTTGTAAAATGGATCAACTACACTAAATAAAAATTTTATATTATCTCATTTTCAGATCATGAAAAATTTATTTGGGATGTTTATCATTTATAAGGAAAATCATATCAATTGTGGACTCCTATCAAGAACATGAAGGAATAAGATGATTCTGACACTATAGAGTGGGATAAGTTTTATAACTTATTTCTCAAAAAATATTTTCCAAATATTTTTTGTATAATAATGTAGAAGTAATTATTTGAGATGAAATAGAAGGATTATTAATTCATTTGTTATGATGAAAATTTTACAAAACTTTTGAGGTATACTTCTAGAATAAAGAACAAAACTAAAAATTATATAGGTCTATTCTTCGGTGGTATAAAAACTTCTCTTCAAATGGAATTTTCCATAAGGGAAATCAATAGATATGAAGAGATCATGTTATGTTCTATCAGGATGGAAATATATATCATGATTTTTAAATGAAAAGAACTATGGAATTAAAAAAAATTCTAAAATCAATAGTGAGAATAAGATTATTCTTCCCTTATACTAAATGTGAGGGAAGAAACATGGTGGAAATTTTATTTAGGGGGATTAAAAATGTTTTATGTATGGAAATGAAGGCCATTTAGTGAACGAATGACATTGTTATCGTACTAAATTAACAAATTATGTGAATAAGGAGAAATATACACAGAATTCACCACCAAATTTACAATGTTTATAATTATAGATGTCACGAACCAGCCCGGGTATTCTGGTTACCTGATAACTGAGTAGGCCCTAACATAGCCAGAAGGGCGTTATTGATCCCCACGGGTCGGTGACTAGCACCTAGCATCATACAACATACAAGTGGGAATGATTTTTTCCACAATAATGCGGAAGAAAAAGAAAACAAAACAGTATTCATAAAAAAAGAAACTCCACTGGGAGTAATGTACCAGAAAAAAAAGACACATAAAAAGCCCAAATACATACAACCAAAGTACTAAAAATGGAAAAACACCCCATGGTCCCTAAGGACACAGTGCACCAAGTCCAAAGATCAACAACTGGATCCAGCTCCACGAGGTCCCTTCCCTTTGCTCGATCCTAGAAGAATAAAGTCTATAAACAACCGATTGAAAAAGTAGGGTGTGAGCCTAAGCCAAGTTGGATACCACCAATGATTCCATAACAGATTCCAAAAATATATTATCCAAATAAAATCATTCATTTTTCCAATTAATAAGTTTTATAATTAAAAATCATATTATAACGAAATATTCTTAACATTTTCCAAATGATGAAAATAAATATTTCAAGAAAAGGCATTAAAAATGATGAAATATTTCTAAAACAATGGCTAAAATAATAACATTTACATAAAATAATTTATGTAAATTCGATAGGCATGTAAATTAGTTCACAATAATTGGTTACATTTATATATCAAATATAAATAAACAAGCAAGAAACATGGTCATTTGCTAAAAGGTACGATAGTATTAACCAATTATAGGATTCCACACTCTATGTGGAATCAGCAAAATCTGTATACACACATCCCTATGACACTGGCCAAAGGAGACTCAACACCAACCTGTCAGGGATGTGACCTGATGCATGTATGATTTAGAACATTGTCATAGCGTTGAGTGTATCCAAATAACTCACTAACTACATAAGGCTTGCATTCCCTCTTAAATGATGGTAGAAATATTTTAAGAATGCTTAAAATACGATCAATCCCATTCTCCCATTTCAAAAGTGCCAAATTCATTCCATTTAAAACCAAAATATGTTTTATTCAAAACATTCCTTTCCACAAGATAAAACCAATGGGTTTCTATCAAATCCTTTTTAGGCTATTTTCATATTTTGGAAATCCATTCAAAACCAATTCCATCATTACACAGTTCATTTCCACAACTAAATTCCACAATTTAACTGAAATCATTTTCATCAAATCTAATATTTAAATAAAACAATTTAAATCATTCAAATTCCATTAACACACCCAATTTAATGGAATTGGGGTTTTCCCAAATTTATAAGCCAAAACCATTTAAAATATCTCAATTCAATAGAATTGATTTTTTATCAATTTAATTGAATGAAAATTTGAGCAACTTGATTTAAATTAATAATTGAAATAAATAAATCAAGGAAAATTATAAAAAATTTGTCAAGTCGGGATGGATCCACCTACCTCGAAGGTTTTGACCAAAACCGCAATGGTTGAGAACACTTTAGAAAACCAGGTTGCTTCTTCAGGAACCCGCCTTATATCTATTATCCTAGTATGTCCAAGACCAAAAGTCATAAAATGTGGTACCGCACACATAGATATACCCATAACGGGAGTAGATCTATGAAACTGAGAGAAGAGGAGAAGTAGATCTAAGTAGATCTAAGAAACCGATCAAAATCAATGAAGAACGATAACATACCTCAAGAGTCCGGCTTCGATTAACCAAGAGGAGCCTTTGGATCACCTCTAGAGTGATGGGAGATCCTTATCTGACCTTAGGAGAAAACAAATCCCGAGTTAGGGCCACATAGGAGGAAAAAAGAGGCGTTTAGAGGAAAAACGGAGAGAGATCCTCAATTTTAGGATCTAATTTGAGTGGTCGCATGGTTTGGCCGCACGGTTAGACAAACCGTGCACTAGACATGCATTAGACACTGCCTTGGTCACCCTTTTCACATGATTTGGCCACACAATTAGACAAACCGTGTGATGCCCATGCGAAAGAAATTGTCCAGGTTTCTAGGTTGGGATGGTTTGGTCGCACGGTCTATCAATCCTTGCGCAAATCGTGCCCAACTCACTGCCCTTTATCTTTCCTCAAAAGATCACCTAAAATCTCCCCAAGTCTTCAATTCAAAACAGAGGTACTTAGAAAAAACAAAAGGACCTGAAAACGTAACGTGATTTTACAATAGAAGTATGGGAATTATGCTAATTGATTCCAAAATCCAATGTTTAATGATGATGGTCATCATAAACAACCTATTAAGCGTATAGAAAATGAGAAATCTCATTTGTTCACTATTTTTTTTATTAAGGGTGTGATAAAAATACTGTGAAATGTTAAATGATCATCCACTCTAGAACTTATAATATCATATCTGATTATGGATCTACATTATCTTTTATTTATAAGGAATTTCATATAGGTATCAATATAAAAAAAATAAGACATTAAGTTATCTATAAAAATCACTAATGGTACTTTGGTCGCTTCCCAAGTCAGATTCTTCCCTGATTTTTATTTATGGTAATGTTACTTTTACAAATAATATAATTCTTCCTATATTTTAGTTTGATGTTATTTTAGGAATGAATTGTCTTTCTCTATATATATTCCATAAAAATTTCCAAGGAAGGGATGTCATGTTTTATTTTTTAAACAAAGATTTGATCATCTAACAGTGTGAGGATAAATAAGAATTTTCTATAGTTATTAGATCCATTTTGTGTGTATTGATATAAATTTAAAAATTATACTTTCTTATAAGGATTGTGTGAAAATAAATGTTGATTATTTAAATAATGTGATAGAGTTTTTGGATAACTATATGGAATGATATCCTAGCATTCCTCTAAGATATAAAGTTGAGTTTTTGATAGATATCATACATTTTTACACCTATTTCCAAGACTCCTTATAGAATGTCCCCAATTTACTTATAAACAATGAAGAAGAAACACTTGTAGAAGCAGGATAAGAGATTAATTTGGCCAAGTTAATCAACATGGGGTGAACATGATCGTTTATTTTAAGAATAAATATGAAAAATATGGGTTTTTATTTTTTATTGTGAGATTAACATGATCACTATAATGTATAAGTATCCTTATCTTCATATATTTAATGAATAATGACATTAGATATTACCTTGAACAATTTTTAGTAGTCTGAGGTGAATCATGATAGGTTATCTATTATGAGGATTAAAAACATCCAATACTTCTAGATTTTCAGTGTATGTATCATGAAATTATACAATAAGGGTAGAAATATTATCTATCTCAAAGGAGTGTTCAACCATCTATCCAATTGAAGATAAAATAATAACATAAAAAAAGATGTAGAGATATAAAACAAGGAAAGAAATTTTCTGAAATTTAAACATGATTGTTATGAAATAATGATGTTTCGGAAACTTTTTTATTTATTTTATGTTTCTTATTTGTAGAAGGATACGATTTATGAAGTTCATAGTTCTTCATTATATCTTCATCACGGAAGTACCAATATGTATAGAGATTTAAAAGAGAATTTACTGTGGTATGGAATGAAGAGGGAGTCCATAATTTTTATCTTGGTTCTCAATATTATATCATGTTAAGGTTAGGGGAAAAAATTCTTTGGGTATTTAAAAAACATTACGCATACCAAAATATAAATGATAAGGCATCACCTTTGATTTTTTCATCACACTAAACAAAAATTCAAAAGGGAATAATTCTATTTTGGATGTAGTCTATCACCTTAAAAAGTCAATAGAATTTATATATTTTAGGGAATATTTTCTTATGGATCACATTCCCATGAAATTCATTAAGAAAGTGATAATGTTTCATGGAGTACCACATTGTATTGTATCTGATCAGGGTTGGATATTAGCTTTGATGTTATAAAGAAGGCTAAAAAAATCTCAATATACGAAGGTTTGTTTTAGTACATATTATCATCCTCAAAAGGATGGTTATTCTAAGAGAACCATTAAAGCCATAAAAAATAAATTGAGATCTTGTTCTCTGGATTTCAAATGTGTTTGGGATCGATTCTTTCCTTTAGGGGAATCTTAATTCAACAATATCATTCAATTTATTATTCATATTTATCTTAATGAATCCATTTATTATAGGAAGTGCATAACTCCAACGTACTAGAATGAAGTTGGAAATTAAATCTATTATGACCACATATTGGTAAGTAAATAGAAAATAATGGTTATCCCATAAACAAAATAAAATATCTCCTCAAATATGAAAAAAAGTTATGATGAAAATTATCAAGAAGATCCACAGTTTGGTGACATGGAAATCCTATGAATATCTCCCTCAATGAAGGTGAAAATATTTGGAATGAAGGTAATTATTGTCATTTGGTATATCAATTCTTTCTAAATTCTCGTTCTTATCAGGATGTTATCTTATCAATTGTCATATCCACCGAATCTATCTTTGGTTTATGATGTGTTACTAGTATCTCTTTTGAGGAAGTACAAACTTGATACTTCCAATGAACTAAACTGTGAGGTCATACCACTAGAATTTGATCATTTTTATTGTATAGAATTGATATAAATCTAGGATCATAGGGATAAATTACTACAGAGCACGACTATATAGATGATAATAGTTCTCTAGAGAAATCACAAATTCGAAGAAGCTACATGGGAACATAGGGATGTAATGAAACAAATATATCCTCATTTTTTATAACAGATTGGAAAATTCTGAGGGTGACATTAATTTTAAGGGGTAATAACATAACATCCTGAGATATTTTAGGATATATATCTTTTTAAATAATTTTATTTCTTTAGTAGCATGCATTACATGCAACATCTTGTTTAAAATGATAGTATAACATTACTAAAATCTTATGTGTCCATTATCACTAAGCCATTGGATTGTGGAGTATGAATAATAATAAATAAATTAAGAAAATAATATAAAATTAATTTATTATTTATAAATGGAATAAAATTAAAAACATAGATTAATTGAAAATAAAAAGTTATTTTTTTGAGGAAAATTGTTTTTATGAACACAATGTATTATTATTAATGAATTAAATTAATAATTATTCGTGAATGGTATTTAAAAAATATATATATTATTTAATTTATCTAATTTTTTAATATTTCAAAAAACAATTTTAGTTATATGATAAGAATAAATCTCATTTTATGTTTAAAAATGTTTATTTCAAAAAATTTGATTTTGTAAGATTTTATTGACATACATTAAAATTAATTTCTTCCATTTATATGTATTTAATTATATAAAAATAATTAAATATATATAATCATGATTTTAAAAATTGGTAATTATTCCCCATTTTTTGTCAACTTGAATAGTAATCGTGGTAAAGTTTATCACCTTGGTGAATAGTAAATCATGTTAATATAGATAAAAAATAAGTGATGATGCCATAACTATTCATCCGAATTCATATTAAATAATTTTAATTAGAAAATTAATACATTTGATTCTACATTTTGTTTTTTAAGATAAAATTCCCATAAAAATGAAAAACAAATTATTAAATGAAATAATGTTATAAAATACTACTCTCTTTGTTTTTAATATCTTTTATGTGTCCACATAGGGGAAAAGTAAGTTATTAATGAATATAAGAATTTATCATGAGATTAATATTATTATTTTCATGATATAAATTTATTTAATTTTTTTAATAATTATACAATATCCATAATTTCATATTGAACATCGATGCATTATTTCTTATTTTAATAAAATAATATAATAAATGATTTTAAAAATATAGAAATTAATATAATATAAATAAATAAAAAATTCATGAAATTTATTGACCCATGAGTTATATTATGGATTTTTGGAATCATTATATATTAATTTTACCTTTCTATTGATGTATTTAATGTTATATTAAATTAATAGTGTTAAAAATGACAATAAATATATTTTATCCAAATAGTGTTTTATTAAATTATTTAAAAATAATAAAAAATAATAAATTTGACAATTCAATTATGATATAGTCTAAAATTCCCCAATTTTTTCATTTATGGTCCAATTGATTCCTTATATGTAAGAATTACAACCCTTTAATATGGTAAAAGCTGTTACGGTACTGAAAATTTTAATTGGTTATATATGGTTAATCAAAATGTTAAGCTTTAAAATTACACTAAAACATGTATAAATTTTAGTTTTTTATGGGATTAAAAACATGTATTATATTATATTGTAATCCATTTACATTTTTAGGCATATTTATTAATAATTAATTTATTATATTTTAATCTTTTGGGAAATTCTATATGTTATTCTCACCTCAATTATAAAAGGAAATATCCTCCCTCACTTATTCACACCACATTAATCAATTTATTAGGAAATAAACTATAAATATACCTTATAAACTTTCCTATTAATATTATATATTTTATTTTCTTCCAAAATACCGTCCCTAGAGGCTTTTATAGGAGATCTAAAAGAGTCTATTCAAAGAAGAGGTAATCAACTTAACCGACCAATTTTTTTCAACTAATATTTAAATCCCCTAAATCTATGGATTTTTATCAAAAATTAATATCTTTATAACAGTAAGTATTATTAATTTTTAGTATTAATATATAAACACCATTTTAAACCCTTCTTTCCCATAAAATTATATGTTAAAGTATCACTCGTGCTTCCAAACAACTTATCGTCTCCACATAACAATACAATTCATTTATCCTCACCAGATTTTATAGATGAGTTTTATGATAGGTTTAATTTTTTATACTATATTTTTTATATTATTATACTGTAAATTATGATATCATGTATACCTAATTAGCTTCATATCCTTTGGGAAACAATAAAATCATTCATGCTTATGTGTGGACTACCACATCCACGAAATGATGTGATTTGTTTTTTTATATTTACTTGGATGGTAATGATGAATAATTTAATTAATGTATATGTTATATATGATATAATAATTATCCTATAATGGTGAATTATTATTTACCTTATTTTGTTTTTTCCATTGAAAAATAAAAATAGTGTTCATCCATACGTATGACCTACCGTCTCCATGAATGATGTAATTAAATTTTTTACCCTTAACTTTTATGGATGACTCTAAATATATTTATTATAAATATCTATGATATTAATTTATCATTAATATTTATTAGGTAATATAGCCAAGATTAATCTACAAGGATTGGAACTACAAAATCGAAATACTAATGATACATGAAATAGTTTTCACCTAAAAATAACAATTTTAATAAGGAATTACTGATAAATAGGGGTGTTATAATGCTACAAAGGGATAATATATGATATTATATATATTAAAACGAATCAATTGAATAATTATAACAAATTATAATGTATTATACATAATATTGAGGTTATTTCTAAGAAAGGTGAACTCAAGGTAAGGATTTTATTTAACAATATCATCAATATTTGGGACTATTTATGTATAAGTCTCTATTGGGGAATATTTCTATTCCATATCTAGGTTTTATATAAAAATTAATTCTTTTTAGTTTTTTAAAATTATTTTTTCGTGTTATTTTTCCCCATGTTGTATTTTATACAAAATTATGTGAAACAAATCTTCTTTTTGTTTTTTGAACGAGGTTGCAGGTTTTGAAAATAAGTGACTTTAAAAAGTAATGGTTATTTTCCGTAAGAAATGATCTAAGTGATCTTTCAAAACCATTTTCCATAAAATATGAAATCCATTAATGTTACTTCATATTTACCTGGGATCTGATGTAATGTTTCCATATTTTTCTTTCTCTAAATGGTTAATGAATATATTGAAACAATTTTTTTGAAAACCATTTCATTTCCATGAGTTACGTTATGATAAAATGGTTCTGAAACAGATTACATTTATTGGGTTTCAATATAAAGGATTTTTTATGATATTGTAGAACACATATATAAATTTTCATTTTTTTATATGTGGGCCCTATATATCACTTCATTTGATCGGAAAATAATTAATTTTCCATGACCATAGTGGTATACAAGATGTTAAACCAAAACTCAATTGAGGGTACACGAGTGGTTATCCCAAGCCTAAATTAGGTACAAGGGTTGTTGTCCCAAGACTATCATGTTATGAATTTATTGGTGGGTAACATTGAAAAATGGTTTTCTAAGATTATGTGTATGACAAAATCTATGTTTTATGCTAATGTTATGATCTCATGAAACATGTTATTTGATTCCTTTAAGATTAATGAATTATAAAATGAAATTATTTATGTCATGACTCAAATTTATAATTTTTCATGTGTATGGTATGATTTTAAAATGTTAATCCAATACCCTTATGCTTATGTTATTCTTATGTGATTATCAATATCTCAATTTTTAACAATTATTGATTATATGATCTCACCCATCATCAGGTTTTCTTCATCAACTTATAGATAATTATTTTATGCATGATACGACTAAGAAGGATTATGGATATGAATATCTTAGTGTGATAATTTACTGTTCACCATTGAACTAGTTTTTTACGTCTCTATGGCTCTAAAGTCATTAAAACTAAATGAATCTAGCATGTATTATTATGTTATTTAATAAATACTAATTTATCAAGATGAATTATCATTGTATTAAAATTATGGGTTACTATAGACTTAATTTGTTGATGTTAGAAAGAATAAAAAACCAATAATGAATAATAATTTTTCCCCAAATATCAGATATAAACCTGTAGCCACAACGTGATCAATCGTGAGATCAATATATTAGTTTATTTTGTTTTCTTTCGTCATGATATTATTAATGGGGAATAATTACAAATAAAATAAAATCTTAAATTAAATTAGATCAATCATTTATAAATAATGTTTCTAACCTATTTTCAATGAAGAAGTCAATAATTTCCATTAACACACTGTTCATCAAAGTATAATCTGTCAATGATCGGACATGAATTCTCATCATCTATATCATCTCCCAAATTCTAATATTATGTGTCCAACCCTAAAAATTGGTTATAACCATGTTTACATAGTGATTCATTCGTTCGATGAGTCATCACATAAAAATAAATAAATTTATTTTATTTTTTATTATTTTTCCCCATGATGAATTTTTGACAAATGATCAAGAAAAAATAGGGAATGTCACTCATAGGGTAAAAACCACCTTATAAACTCAATGACTACATTATATTTCCAATATGAGACTAAATATTAGAGTTATTCTACTCTTTCAAAAAAACTAAGTGTTCATGATAAAAATATATTTAATATTGTTTAAAATTATAATTTTTAGATCAGTTGGCATCAAAATCCCAAGTTATCTCATCAACTAGTTCTGAAGATTTTAATACATATATTAAAATCATCAAATGAAACAAATGAGAGATTAAATTATCCCCAACTAATGGATTTTTACCATGAAATGTGGAAATAAACTGTTAAAAATGTGTAGGTACTGAACTTTCATCTAGGTTTACCACTACCAGGTGCTCTCATGAAGACCTCCATGTAGCCACAAAACATAGACCAAAGAAATTTATCTCCCATGTAGGGGTTTCGTTCTCTGATCCTCAATCTCTAATGGGTACTCTATAATGGTATCTCCATCATTGATGTCCAACTCACCCGAATCGATATCATGCATTGCGTTTTGTATGTACCTTATAATCTACGCCACGTGGAAGACATCATGTGCCCAATTTCACTACTGAGGTTGATTCAAGAAGTACACCACCCACATTGACTCTACACAGTATCTAGAAAGGGACAATGAATATTGAATATAACTTTATGCCCCATCCAAATCTTATTAATCCTTATTGAGGTGAGAACATCAGGAACACATGGTACCACTCCTCGAACTCCAAATTCCTTATTAGTTAGCCATCATAACAATTATCATGGATTTGTAAAGTTTTCATCCAATTTAGGATGATCTAAACTATCTCTATCATAGGTCACATTAAATATTTTCCCATAATTGTATACTCTCTAGGGTTGGTCCAACATATTGGTAACCTATAGGGTTACTCATAGAATTCCTTGAATGGTTCCATACTAATTTTATAATGGTAGATGTTATTGTGTGAAATATACCCCAAGGGTTGCCTCGCAACTATGACCAAAGTTATACATGAAATCATGCAATAAGTTCTTTAAGACTTGAATAATCTTCTCCATCTAGCCATTAGTCTAGGGTTGAAACACCATATTCAAATGAAACTAAGTCCTAAAAGATTCCAACATTTATTTTCATAACCATGATATGATGTCTGCATCATGGTATGAAATGATAATTGATAGAAATTTGTAAAGACAAAAAATTTTATACATGTAAAATAATTCCATTATATATACAAAACTATATTCTCAAATAGCTCAAAAGTGGTACATATTGGTTATTCCATCTTTGATAACCAAGATTGAATCATTTATTCTTGATTCCCATGGTATTCTTATGATAAATTCAAAATATATCTCGTCCCTCACACACATAGGTGCCTAAGGGGGATTATTTAAACCCACTAGAACTTTGTTATCAACCTTCACTATCTAATAAGTAATTCATTAAGAGAATAAATCCCCTGTTATATTCTTCATGAATGGCCACAAAAACTGATTCTTGATGTAATGTTGAACACCAATTTAATTTCGATATTATACACCCTATCTGTCCACTAAGGAAAACTGGAATGAGGCTAACAACTCTAAATTCATGGACAACAACAAATAATAAGGAATCCTTATAAAATAATATTCTACCATGTTCCCCATCATGGGAGTACATACTAAATTTATGTCATAATCATCGAGGAACTCTAGCCGTCACCTCTATCTCATGTTTTTATCTTTTTGATAAATGACATACTTTATACTCTTCAAGTGAGAGTAGAAGATAAACTACACAACCATAAGGTAGTGTGACCAAATATTCAAAGAAAATACTACCACACCAACACAAGATCATGGTTCATGTAGTTCTACATATGTGGTGTCAACATTTGAGACCCATAAGAAATCACATCCAACCTCTACATTAGTGCATAACCAAGTCTGGTCCCGGGGGCATCACAAAACACTACGTACTCAACTTTTTCCTATAGAAATATCAAGATGGGGGATCTCATCAACATATATCTTTTCCTATGAAAATCCTAATCATACATCTCTATCAAAATAAAAGTCTTCCATTTTAGGGTAAAATTAGTATATGTGGTGATATTATGGAGAAATTTGGAACAAATCACCCATAATAGTATGTCATCCCAAAGAAGTTCTGAACGTCCATATTTCTCATTAGTGGCCCCAAAATAAAAATATCCAGACCTTTGCTGGTTAACTTCTAGAATATCACCTAAGATGACATGTCCAAGAATATAGACCTCTTGAATCTTGAAATGAAACTTTTAGTGGTTCAATAAATATAGTTTTATCAGAGTAAGTCCATGACCATCTTGAATTGTCTCACATAAGCATCATTTGATGTTTAATCGTCATTCAATGAAGACTACTTTGAATTGATTTAAGAAATGTTGAATGATATATTTGATGTGTCTCATGAATAATTTTAGGTAGTTTTTCAAGCTGATGGTAATCATTAATTACTCATTTTACCATATAAACATCATAATATTGTCTTTAGTATATCCTCATCATGTACTCACATATAGTGATAGGCTGATCTGATGCAAATATTTGAGAACCATCATGAACATATCAACTAATTAGAGAGGCCATAAATACACAGTAGGAGACACTTATTCATTATGGTCACATAGTTTAGGAACCAATAATCTAGTCGTAAGATCAAGCTCTTGTTCACCTTATTTGTGGACAATATTGTGGTTAGCCAGGGTTTAATCTCCATGTATGATAAATCCATTTCTCTAAAAACCCTCTAACTACACACTCAGCTCTCAAATATCATTGGGGTCTATTTGATAACCTGTCATAGATATTTGATCATCCCGGTGTGTAGTTAAATATCTAATTTTACCAAATAGTGGAGAGGTAATCTAAGAATGTCCTCAGGATAGATGCCATCACACTCCTACACCATGTTCAGAAAATGACATCCCATAGAAACCACTACTCCAAGTTTCATTCTATAGAACTAGAGATTATCCATATACACTCTCTAATGTATGAGTCTATCTTACTCTTCCTAGGTCTCTTTATCATCTATAAAAGAAAAATCTCATCATATCAATATAAACTCAGTTCATTTTCCCCTAAAGTAGCCAATATGGGAATGAACTGCATATAGAAAATCCATGAAAAATATGAAATCTTGAGGCCACATCACTACTGAAAATAGACCCCACATGAAACTCTCTCCTACATGTGTCAAATAAAACAATAGTTAAACGTTTTTTATCACAAATTCATCTTCTATAGAAGACTCTAAATATGACGGTTAAACCAAGGGCTCAAAAAACATTTCTAATTTTCAAGAAAATAAGTTGTAAGGAAGGAATGTATTAATAAGATTTATATGAAAATTTAATAAAAGGTATAAAATGCATAGATCATACCATTAATCATCCATTGATTCCCTGGTTCATAATCCTCATCCACCTAGTACATTTATATAACCTATCCACCACCTCCATGAGACTGGCATGGACAACCTAGGGGTGGTTTTGACAAAATGTCAAACCATATGCCACCTATAGCTACCCTAACAAATCCTCTTCAATGTATACTACCTTGAATATATACCTTATTCTACTAATGTGTATGACTAGGAAACCCATCCACTATCTATTGGTCATCTATACGATGGGCTGGAAAACATCCCCGAATTTTTCCCCATTCATAACAAGAGTAGTACCGCCTCTAAAGGGGATAAATAAAACCATCCAATGATCCCTAAACCATAGAACCTATTTCATTAGATCACTTCTTGAAACATATCTTATATCTATATCCATGTGTTCTCCATCACATACATGTTTCTAAAGTTTCACCTCTTCTATTCCCACAATTGGATGAAAATTATGATGTTTGTTTAACTAAAAATATATCTATCACCAAATCACTCTCTAGAACCCCAACATAGGTAGGAATGAATAGAGGTATCACTTTATACCATATGTCACAATGTAGAACATGATTGATGGTTTGAACCTAAAATAATGGTTTTTTATCCACATCCATAGATTATTGGGATATGTTTTCAACCCTCATTGAATACGCAGCCACAATCAGGATTCCCTACTGATGTTGTAGAAGCTCTTAGATGTGCACTAACTTTTTTTAGTTGTATAATAATATTCTTTGAATAGGATATTAAAAACATCCCACAAAAGAGTTTCCTCATCTTTTTTTTAACTATTAAGATCCACCAATACCCAATGAATCTATATAGATGTCTCACACTTGGACCACCATCAGGTCTACAGATTTTTTAATGAGAAAAAAGACTCATGTAACTACCTGAAGACAATGCTTAAAATCCCATGAGTCATGATCACTTTATAACCTAAGGATTATTTGATGCGGAAACTATGGAGGCACGCTCATCCTACGAATGTCATTCGCTGGTGCGGCTGGTACCATCTGCTTATTGATGGGAGGAGGTATGGAAGTAAAACTACCCTGAGATACCACCTCTTAAACAAGTACCTATATCGATGCCTCATGAATAAGGGGTTCTTTCTCATGGACCTACAATTTATCCCAAAATAGAAGTCCTCATGAAGGAATATTTAAATTGACATGATGCACCATGATCATTGAGTATATCTAGGGAATAGACCCAATAAGGACATAGATCCACAACCAATTATAATATGATTCATGTACCAATTTGTTACCCAAAACAACTTCCTATATATATAAAAAGTTTACAAAAAGGTTATCAGTGTCTTTTTGAATTGATATTTTAGTTGGTTCACCAAAACTGGAGTCCCTAGCCTAAAATATTAACATGAAACACTTAACACTATTTCAATTAAACCCAATCCAATCTCACAACTAGATAAAATTTCAAATTATGATCATAAGATGAACCCCTCTAATACAATTATTTCATTAACTGACCATCTAGAGCATGAATATCTAATGTTGAGAAAAATGTGACTACCCCTTTCCCACCATCAATAGGTCAGGGGTAGGGAAATGACATCGAGTAGGAATAAACTCACATGGTAGGCCTTAGAATAAGTTACTTGCACACACACACACACACACACACTTAATTTCTCTATCTCTCTTTCCAAACCCATACAATGATGAAGGTAAAACACAATTGATACAAATTCTGGTATACGTATAAATCCCATAATCGAAGTATGAAGAATAATAATAAAGAGAATAAAAGGGAAACATACAAGACCACCGAAATATTAAAAGGGTACAACCAACTAGAAGGGGGGGGACTATAGTTAAATGTGATCTCTAGTATGAAACACAATCTATCTAACTTAATATATGATCTATCTACTATTGGTTCACTATGAATCCCATTGAATGGTTATTCTTTAGTATAAGACATGACATGTGAAAAAAAATTCATGTACAATGTTGAGTATTACAATGATTTATATGACACCCCGAAATCACTAAACATAAAGCATCAATAATGTATTCATATCATCACTAGGAATTCCAATCAGAAATTTAATACTTAGAGAAATACACATTCAGATATACTCATTGTAGATATTAAGTCTCAATGTATTGTAATGACCATATTTCTAGCCTAGTATTTTTCTTGTAGAGTTCATAGTAACAATCGCCTGAGATAACTCACTCCACATGTATGATAACACTGATGATTTCCATCCAAGATGTTGTCATTGGTAGGTCTCACCAATAAAATAAATGTAAAAATAGACCAATACATATGTGGGGACCACACCTAGGTCCAGGGAAAATACTAACAACCCAATATTTATTAACCAACAACGTAGGGGATCGATTCTAGTGTAATATAGGTCATACCAATTCTGAGAACACCACATAGGATATAATAAAATTGAGGAATCCACAACATGCCTAAAAAGGGATTTCATTTACATTATCTTGGATTTATACCTTATATAGTATCATAATTTTATGCATAAGATGTAATTCAAGACTATACCCTAAATGGGATGGGTAGAGGGAATGAACCCTTAAGGAAATTAGTCCATGGTGAAGAGAAAAAGGGAATCCGAAGTTTTAAAAAAAAGTAAAGAATGTGTACTATTATTATATGTCATGTCTTGATATCCTCACATATATATTTTTTCATTACATTGTTCCTGTTTATAAATACTCATTTCGGTGTTCCTAGGGCCAAGTTTGTGTATATGGATGTTCTCTATTATTGTGTTATTCGCATGTTCTTTACCCATTCATGTATACATTGTTTTTTTCATACCTATGTATCATCCATGGAATATTTCAATCCATACAGGAAGGGTCACACACAATGATTAATCTGTCATAAGGTGTGCGATATTTAAGTCCACAAAGAAACCTTAGATTCATAGCTAGCGATCCACCCCCCACATGAGGTCTTCTTTTACATGTCGTGTCGTGTAGTATTTTTTCGAATTTATAAGCAGTTAAATGAATCATCTCATACACCTACAACCATAGATATAACCATTATTATCACCTATGGTCATGTATATTTTCTTTTCAATCCTTTCTGACACCACTCACTTAAATTTGGCTGTTCGAAATGACCAGGAAACCACCGTTGTCGCATATACTATTACCACACACTAAACTGGGAGGACGTGATCCCCTAATCAAGTTATGATGCATCATTTCTTCCATTTCATCTAGATATATCATCTATAAATTTCATTTACCCTTGTAATCAATCCAAATAATTAGGTAATGTCCATTCAATGATTGGTTACTTGGTATTTTTTGAACCACCAAACAAAAAGGATTGCCGATGATGGATGCATTTAGAAAAATGGGAGAAAATAAAAAAGAACAAGATGAAGAATGAACCTAAATTTTTGTTCGGAATATATTTGTTAAATTTACATTGAAATTTTTAATTAATAAACCCATAATGAACAATAAAATAATTTCTTAAATACTAAATATATACTCGCACCCCCAACATGATCGATCCCCAAATCAATCATGTGGTTGATTTGATTTATGGTTATCATAGATAATCAATGGGGAAAAATAAATAATATATCACATCCTATCTTTTTATTGAATTTATTATTAAGTAATAATGGTTCCAATCCTTTAGTATTGATGAGATCCATAGGATACATAGGAGAATTGATCACAAAAGCATGATCTGTCGACGATTGTCCTCAAAAGCTCCTCCACCGCCTCCTCTCCCATATCCCAGGATTATGTGGCCACCAATGAAATTTTGTTATAAATTGGTATATTTAGATATTAATCAGGTTAATTCATCATCAATTAATATATAAATAAAATTAATAAATCGATTTTCTCATTTTCTCTTACAAATGGTTTTTAACAAATGCTCAACATTGAAAAAGGTTATGTCATGCATAAGGTAAAGACCATAATTTGAAGTCAATGATGAAAAAAAAATTTATAATATGAGAGACCATTCAAGATTTATTCTGAATTTTTGGGAATACTATTCATGCATGATATAAATATATTTAATATTTTTTAAAAATATCAATCTCGGGCTCTCCGGGATTTAGAATCTCATGTTGTCTCAGCGCTTGGCTCCAAAAATATTACTAAATATATTTAAAATATTTAAATGGATAAAACTAATATATTTAAACATATGTAGTTATTAATATTTTTATATAATGAAAACATGATTAAAGATCTTGTACTGGATCCAGTGAACCAAAAAATGCAGGGAAAACAAAATATCTTTCACCCAAATGATCATTTTAATGAAGATGTTTAAGAAAAAAATAATTAGTAATTATTAATGGATAATAAATAGTTTGTTGCATATGAATATGGAAATATAATAAATTAATAATAAATTAATATTTTTAAAGGATAGTTTAAAATGTATAAAGAAAAATGATATTTATATAAGGGTTTATGTTATAATAATATTTCTTTCGGGGATTGTTACAATATATTTTTTTTAACAGAAATTATATATAATTTATGATTTAAACACCATATATATTTTCCTATTATGGTTATTCATTAAATTTATAAGTATTAGTACCATTTTTGTCTCCTTGGTACTTAAAATGATTGAGAAAATGTTTTATTTTAAATTTAACCTTGTTGTTTCTTTAGGCATCAAACATTTTATTCTATATCCAAGCTCTTCAAACTATTTTTTTGATTTTATTACCTACAATTGAAATGTATTATAAAATTCATTTTAATTACCTATTAATTTATTTACAAAGTATTAAAGGAGTTATTATTAAGGAAATGTTTTCAAATAAGTCGTATTTTACTTTTTACAAAAGTTTCAAAATAATGTTCTCTTTTTTCATTTATGGTATGATTGTCTTTTATCACAGTGAAGGTCATTATTTTCATTGAAGATTATTTTATGGATTTCCATGGTTATTTTTAATGTTCAAATTTTTATCAATATTTTGGGAATTTATAGTTAAAATATTACCAAAATAAAATAAAAAGTTTCTCATGGATTTAGTAAAAGGATCAAATTATCTTTTAAATGTATTTTAATCCATGTCAAACTAAAGTATAAATTGTTATTTTTCATTGGGGAGATGATATTATGATACCATTAAATTTATTTCTTTATTTGTATTATTATGATTATGATTTAAGGATTATTATATGAAACCCATTTCTTTCACATGGGATAACTACGTCGTGATAAATATTTTTTAAAACCCAGTTATTTTCCATATTTTATGCTATGATAAAATAAAGAAATTATTATCAAATATGTTTCCTTTCTCTGAGTTATGATTTTATGATATGATGAATGTTTTATGATCTTATGGAACACATATATATGGTTTTCATTATGTGAAGGTTGGGTCTATAATTATATAACTCTCTAAGTAATTAGATAAAAATGAATATCTTATGAGATAATAAGGGCCTGAATATTGAGTTAACTAATTTTCATAAGAGAACTAGTTTAATAAGAATATATTGGGAGTGAATATTAACTAAAGAAAATATTGAATATATATTTAGCCCAATCCATTACGATAGTATTGGTTGTTATACTTGATTAAATAATTTATTTTATATACCTACATTTAGGACATAAACGTATGTATTATACTTATGATATAGTCACATGGCTCATGATTGATTATTGATGATTTCATACCCGTATGACTTCTGTCATTTTTTGTAATAGATCCTTAGTCCATGATTTACAGTTAATGATAATTGACTGATTAGATATTATTATCATAAGTTATGATCATGTTCTTATACAATTATTATTATCTTATGCTCAATTACAACCAATAGTTAATATATATCATGTTTACCATTACAAAGTATATACGATCACCCTTTATTATGTTTTTATTTCACATGTTATAAAGAATGTTTTAATGTAGTATATGTATAAGAAGTGTAGTATGTGAGAAGAATATTGTGGGAGATGTTGACTAGCATTCAAGAAATAATATGATTATGTATATAGTTTTCAAAGAAAAAAACATTTAAGGATTTGGTTTTTGAGTTTTTATAAGATTCAATGAATATTAATTTATATTATTTAACACACACACACACACACATATATATATATATGAAATTATTGGTCTACCTCATGTAAACATAATCTAGAAATTGGGTAACATAAGAATATAATGGAAAAATAACTTCTTTATTAATCCCTAGATGATATCTTGGTAACACTTAAAGACAAATTTGAACTCTCTTTATATTGAAAATACTTAAATAAAAATACAAAAATTGTGCAAAAAATTATAATTCACATTATAAGGTTCCGAAAAAATATATTTATCCCATGAACTCTTCATGGAACTTATAGAATATGTTATTATAAATATAAACATGAAATATCAACATAAAAAAATTAAAAATGATACAGGGTATAATAATGTGAAATAAAAAGTGAAATAATCTATAAACAATACAAAAAAGTAATCAATATTATTAAAGAAATGAAACAAACAGAATAAAATTAAAAATAAATGATTACTAACTAATGTGAGGCGATGGAAAATTAGTAATAAAAATAAAAAAATAGAATATTCAATTATCATTCACATCTATTTTGTTCTATTTAGATTATTTATATTATATTTTATTCACATTTCAAAACCATATTAAACAAAACTAATGATATGGAAAACTACTTAACAAATTATTTTCAATGAAATAATCCATTTAATGTAAGGAATGAATTAGAAACCTTTATTTTGAATTTTAATCATAGTTTTTAATGATTTATAATAAATTAATGAATTTTGATATGTCAATTATATATCTCTTAGAAATAAATTTTTTATCAATATTCTAATATATTCAAATGGGCTATGAATTCCTAACATGGGAAAGTTCATTTTATTTATTTTTAAAATATTATTTTGAAAACCAGATTTTATATTTTACAATTTTAATGTCCAAAAAACACTCTTCAGTTGAAATATAAAAATTAGGGTACATATTTTTGGTCTAGGATCTAAAAGGTAGATTATAGATATCATAAAATGTTATAACATTAAATTCAAATCAGAATGCATTTTTATGCTTCAAAAAGGATATAGAATTCACCTTATGGTTGTTTATAGTTACACATAAATAGGTAATTAGGCTTAACATAAACCTTCAATGATATCTTATATGACATTATAACACCTTTGAGGGTTACGAAAGTTTTCAAAGTTATTTAAAGTATGTTGTATTAGTTTTATAAATCTAAATAATGGGTATTCCTCTTATATATTGAACTGGTATTCTTCACGATTCTTCTTGATAACTAATTTTCTTCAATAAATTAATGAAAATTAGAAGTCGGTTACTATAAAAATTAGTATTAAATTAACAAAAGTATTCATGTTAACATGTTTATAAAGTAAAATTTAAGTAAATAGTTCAGTTATTTGGATGGTTCAATGAGTCACACTATGCCCTATAATAATCTAAATGACTCTTAAATGAAATATTAACATTAAGAAAGAAAAATTCTTATAATTGTAATGGAACATAAAATATATCTTTTACACCTTATTTGAAGGAATTTAATGTAAAAAAATGACACATAACCAATGGTCAAGAAATGCATTTTTAGTGTGCTAATGGATGGGTTAGGTTAAGTGATAAAAATGGTTTAAAATTTAATTCAGTCATAAATAAATGGTATTTTGATTATTTTTAAATGAATATTTATTAATAAAATATTAATGTTTTAATAACCATATTAATCATTGAATTCATTTTTTTCTCACTTTTTATTTCAAAGAAGACAAATATGCTTCTCGTTTCTAAATTAAAAATTGATCAAAATGGAACATTTTATTTTCATTTAATGTTGTTAAAATATTTTATTAATGATTTAATAAAATTTATAATATTATTTATTTATAAATTTTTTTGGAATAATTTAAACAATATATGTCTATTTGTGAATTTTATCCTTTTCATCTTAGAATAATTTTGTATAAAACATTTTTAGAGATTGATCTATATGATCAAGATTATTGATTTAGTTTTATAATTTTTTGGAATAAGATAAATGTATGATGTCATTAATTCACATATCATGTATTTTGATTAATAAAACTAGTGATTTCTTCTTAAGTAGTAACACTATTTGGTTTGGATGAGCATGTTTAAAAAGGGGTATATTGTTTTATTATGAATTGTAAGTATGCCGAGAAATTAGAGAATATTTTAATGGTCTTAATCACCAAAAAAATTCTAAAATACCCATTTACTTTATTCCATGGGGGTATACTGAACTGGATAAAAAAAATAAACAGAACATAACTAATTTGATTCTACCTAATTGAACTAGAATAGAACAAAAATGAACCATACATAAAAAAATTGAAAAAATATATTAAAACATATGAAACTGAATCGAACTGCCTCAAATTAAAAAAACTGTCCTAAATATAATAGAATGTAATAAAAATATATAATGGAACTAAAACTACCTGGCATAAATGGAATTGATCCAAATCCAATATAACTCAAATGGGATTGAATGAAATAAAGTAAAATTGTAATGTAAAAAATAACTTCTACATTCAAATCTAAATCAAACACAGTCTTATGTATTTATTATGACTCATTTTTAAACCATTTATCCCTCTAAAATAGGCTTAGTAAAATTTTTATAAAAAACATGTAATAATGAAAACAGCCATAATAAAATTTATTTCAAATTATACAAGTAAATAATAAAATATATTTTAAATACCAAACCAAACCATTTATATTTATCTTATTTTATTGTAAAATAGAAAAACTCCGCATTTTAATATAATAATTTTAAAAAATTAATCGTATTCTAAAATGATCATATCAATTGATATGAAATGAACAATATATTAGATTTAACAAAATATTCATTTGGGAAACATCAAATATTTTCCAAAGAAACCCGATTAGCCAAAACAAATTCAATGATATGAAATGAAATATAATATAACATTAATTTTTGTGAACTAAAACTACTTCAACAGACCAAATATAACCCAAATTTACTTTAATAAAATAAATATAAACCAAATTGACCTAAACTCACATAAACCTAACCAGACCATCTTAAAAATAACCTTGTAGAACAAAACCAAAGTAAAAAAATAAGTCAATGGGAAATAAACAACCCTCAGATAATCCAAATATAATCAAGATATCACCAAATGAATCTCACTAGATTAGCCTCATAAGAATTAAATCACATCCTACCCATTTTTAGTATAAAAATTAATATGAATTTGGTTATGTTATGTTACACCTTTTATAATTTGTTTCTCTTTTAATTAGATAATATATAATAATATTGCGTCAGTAATTATCACTTATTTGACATAGAAATTAGATATAATTAATTATTTAATGTTAAATTTTATGTGTTGTTTGACATTCCCACTATAAATAAGTTTCTAATAAAATATATAATTATTCTACAATACAATAAATGAATATAATTAAAGTGATAAATTGGAAGATATTGTCTAAAAATGATTGATGTCTGAGAGAGATTGGCCTTCAACATCTAGTGTCCACAATGACACCTCCAATTCTTTATGGTATTTTATATTATATAAATCTGGGTTAATTTAATTATTTTGGGATTTTTCTAGAAATGGATGTGGTTTTGGTATTTAATAAGTTCTATTACTATATCTGTAGTAGGTTGTACTGGGACATGGGTAGGTAAAGGCATGTAGAGGGTGTTGGGAGAACTATAGTTATTGATAGTTGGTGCTCAAGCTACGATAGGTGGGTTATTCCAAGATTGGGGGGTTTTAATTTCTTTTATTTTAAATAAATAAAGGTCTCACTCAGTGATTGGGGTGGTTGTATCATAACCAGACCCAAGAAGTTATATTGTTTTCTAAAAAATATTAATGGTTGAGTGTCATTCTGTGAGGGGTCCACTTTGAAGCAGGTGGTATTCCACAATGATATGGTTGTGCTATAAAAAACCCATGGGAAGTGACCCGTGATTATTCCTATGAGGAATGACACACCATAATAGGGAAGTTTCACTACAACCAACTCATTCTTGGTTAGTAGTTTTTAGTTTCATCCTCATTTTATTTTAAGTGTTTTGGCCTCCCACTTTCATATCTTTTTCAGCTAAATATGAGATGAATCCTAGTGGTATTCACCCCAAATTTATCTTATATTTTAGCATATTCCTATTCAATATGAAGTGAATTTTATATGTACACAGTTTTTTCTATTCATTTATTCCTCTCATCTTAACCCTCATTCTATTCCCTCATGGTATCTTTTCTATAATAGAAAATAATTTATATGGGGGGGGTTTGGGTTTGGATTAGGATTAATTTAGATCATTGGATGTTTTGGTCCTAGAGAGGATATTATCTTTATTTTTTTTGGCATCCACTATTGAGGGTAAGTGGTTCTTATTGAATTTTTAGGTGTTTTTGTGAAACTAAATTATTTATCAATTTCAATAAATTCATTAGCTTTATAATTAATTTTATAACGAGTTATATGTGTATATATCAATCTTTTGGGGGTCATATAATTTTTTTCATGGTTTTAAATACTTATAATAAAATGATTCCAAGTGTGTTAAATTCTATTTTATTAAATCTATTATATATTCCAAGTGATTTTTTAAAAATCCAAATAAGGATATTTTAAACGGCTTAAATTATAAATGAGGGTTTTTAAACCTATTTTGATTTATAATGGAAGTATCTCGTTTTTAAAAGGGTTTTCTAATCCAAAATTTTTTTTTTGGTTTTTTAATTTACCTCTATATAAGGAAAATATTTTTTTTAAAGTGTTGATACAATGATTTATTTACACGAAATTTTTAGTAATAATTTTTCTCTGTATTCTATGTTTGGGTTTAAAGGATTTGTTGTCCTTTTATGAAATGGAGTTTGACTTGATTATTGTTAAATTATTTATTTAAACCCCTTTATTATAGATAATGTTGGTATAAAAGTTTTAATGGGTTGTTTCATTCATTTGAGATAAAGGTGATTTGAGAATTTTTCATTATGTCATATGATGGTGATTAAATTGATCACATTAATTGTTTATAGTTTTTCTCACCTCAACTTGATTTATTTCATGGGATCCTTGGTAGTTAAGTTTTGGATTTATTTTTCACCATTATAAATTAATCTAATCGTTTTCTAGTGACCCCTAGTATTAGTTGTAACCATGATAGGGATGTTGACCTAGTATGACTATGGGAGAAAAGTGGATGTGTAAATAGATTGACCAAAGTATAATACAAAAAAATCTATCATGTCTCATCAAGGACTATCTCCCATTTGGGAATAATGAGTTTACAATGAAATTTAGTTCTTATTGATGATTTTGGAGTGGCGATTCCCATATCACACCTTATGTCAATATCCAGTCTGATTCACTAATTTTGAACCATTGTGTTGTTGTGATTTCTTTAATATTTCAGGATTTATATATTATGTGTTGCCTAATTTTTTTGTACATTAAATATTTTATAAATTTTTATTACTCTCTAAATGGTTTTTAAAAAAGTATTAAAGTAATTACTTTTAAATTAAAAGAGAAATTATTATTGCGTGTGTGAGATTTTCAGAATGGTTTAAAAATGAAGAAGATGGATTTTTTATTTGAAATTTAAATTCCACATGTTATGTTTCTAAGTGTTTTTTGTTTACTACTTGGTGATCCCACTCGATTTATATCAAATATAAGTAAATATTTACTTATATAGGGAGAATGATATTATTTTCCCACCTTCTATTATTAGAAAACATATATTTTTTAAAAAATATGGCTCAAACATGAGGTTTTGAATTTTTTTAAAAGAAATTATGTACTATTTTTTAAAATAATATTGGGTATATCTGGTTCACAACCTCGATATACACTTTTTCTTGTGTTTATGTATCCCCTTATGTTTTCATTAAGGTTTCTAGTTTTTCATATCATTTGGGATATTTTTTTAGAATGTTGATATATATTTTTGATGTTTTGAATGACCATGGGTCAGTTGGAGTTGTTTTATTAGTGGATTTTGATGTTTTTTATCAATGGGATGTTAGTGTATTGATAAATTTAGACAACTTAATTATTTATTTATAGTTTTGTTTTTGTATGGACCTTGAAATGTATTATTCTAGAATTTATATATTATGAAATGTGTTAGATAACTTATTTTATTATGACCCATTTGTAGGGTTATGTTTGTTATTCCTTGTTAGGTTAGCTTTATTATTTGGAACTATTTATTTTATAGTCATGGATGTTAAATATATGGACACACCATTCCAAATTTTGGGTAGTTTCTAATGGTTTATTATTTTGATTCATGGTAGGAATCATTCCCAGAAATATACAATTTTAATACCCCTACAATAGTTTCCAACTAGTCAAATTTGAGAATGCACTTCAGTATTGTTGTAGAATGGTTTAGGTTTAGGTTCAATAAAAGAACAATTTAGTTTGTTATAAAATGTAATAATAACACTATCTTGATAGTTTGGGGTGTTATCATATTATAATGACTTGGATTCCTAAAACTCATGAGGTAGGTCACATGTTTGTTTTTTATCACCACTTTTAATAACACATCATGAGTTTCCATGGGTATTTGGAATTTGATTCTTAATATTGGATTTCAATCCTGATTTTTTGGATGATTTTGATTCCTACTAAGTTATATCATATACATTGGGGTCTTTATTGATTTTGAGTGTGAAATTAAAAAGAACAAAAATTTCAGGGTTACCTAAAAAAACATGTAAAACAATGTGGAGTGTATGACCATCAATTTAGAGACTCCAAAAAGGATATGAAACAATTGGTAGCGTGTTCAACTATACTATGCAGAAAAACCATGTATAGATCTGCACTAGTTTTGGATTTTTTTTGGATAAATTTTTATTTCTAATGACACCTAGAAAGGAAATCACTTGTTAAATAGGGATAAAATAGAGTTTTTGTGATGTTATGAAAATAATTATGTGGATTTGTTTGATGTGTAATGTTATGTTATAATTTATGTACACCTTTCAAAAATTTAGTATTGTATGCGAAGAAAATTTTATGAATTGGTATAATTTCAAAAACCAATATTATATAATGATTATTAATGTATTTTGAATCTCTTTGAGTATTCCTACTAGAGTGTTCAATTTTAAATTATAATTTGAAAAAAAAAATATAAAATGAAGGGGGTGGGTTTCATGAAAATGTTTTTATTTAGAACTATTCCAATTTTTTATCTGAAAATAAATCTTATTATATGTTTAGGTTTTTAAAATCCGTTGTTATGGTTTAATTTTAAGTTATTATTTACCTTCATGAAATGTTTTGAAAATATCCAATTTTATTAAGATATTATGAAAGTGTTTCTAAAGTGAAATTGGATTTTTATAGAATTTTTTATTAAAATGGATGTGAATTTCATTAAAAGTATCAGTTTCATGTTAGAAATATTTGAGAATGATGGAAATAAAGCTGAAATTTATAATGTTTGGGAGAGTATCTTATTTTATGGAAGAATACGGTGTTTAAAATCCATGTTAGTGTTTTTGGAACTCTATAGTTTGGAGGTTTTAATTTTTTTTGTGAAATAGAATTTTATATAGTTTTAAAAAGAAATTGATGTTTATTTAAAGCATGTGTGCTTTATGAAATGGGTTTTGAGACTCTTTTCCAAATGGTAGTGGTTTAAAAATGGAGTTTTTGTAACATGTTTTCTTTAGTGAGTTGATTATTGATTTAATAACTTATTTATTAATTATTTATTTCATTAATTTAGGAAATATAAATGGGTTTGATTTTTTTTGGTGTTATTTAGAGCATTCCTTACCAGAGGGTCTCAATAGAATATATAAAATATAATCTTAAGGATTTCTCTTCGAGTGATACTTCTTGAAATTTTGTTGTAATTTTTTTAGTTGTTTACTCTTACCAAACTATTAATACAATGGTAGATGATGGTATTGAGATGAAAAATAGAAGATGGCGGGTCGATGAATTTTAAATTTTTCATCACCATAATGATAAAACATTGTATTCTCGAGCAATCAAGCTCTAGATATGGTTTTATGATTTAATGTGAATGAATTTATCAAAAACATTAAAAAAATTACCTTTTTTGAATCGGCGGTCTATTTAACTATAAATCATGAACATGGATCATTAGTCAATGAATCCAAAGGTAAAACCTTATAGATCACCCAAAAAATCTTCCAAATCCCTTGTGAATTCAAAATCATCAAAATTTGGGTCCTACCATATAAGAATTATGAATCCTTCAACATCCAGATGATCAATACTACTCTATTCCATCAATCCATGACGGTGTTCTTGAATCAATAAATTAGAAGGAATATTCATCTCTCATTGATATTATAAGGAGAGAGGCACTCACATATTTTTGGGTATGAATGGTCCGTTGAAAATATTCTTATATTTTTCTTATTTAGTTGAAGATAGAGATATAGAAAGGGTTACCCAACCCCCATGCAGAGACCCGAAGCTTAACGTACATCGACATTACATTACTTTTGCGGAATACTTAGTACATAACAAAAACACAGACACAAGGATCATAATAGTTTAGTGTCTTTGGAAACTCGGAATATAATCTTCTAATCGCGGTGAAAGATCTTCAACATCTCCCATATAGATCTTTATTTTTTTACCTAAAACCTTTCATTATACCCTGGGGAAAAGAAAACATAAATGGGTGAGTTCAAATGCTCAGTAAGGGTAAACAAAAGAAATATCAATTACATCATAAGAACATAACATTTTGGAAATCATAACCTGCAAAAGAGAGCATAATTTCATAACATGGGATAAATCATAGTAGTGAAATGAAATCCCAATAATCAGAACTTAAATCATGAAACTTTGTGTCATACACACATAATCATATAGAATCATATCTTATTAGTCAAGACTCATTGCCAATACTATCTTAGTGGACAAAGTCCACTTCTGAACTGAGTCACCCTCGTTTCAGTCCTGTTTCACTGAACCGGTATAACCTACCATTCCTTCCATGTATATCTCATGAGATATAAAATCTTTACCAAATGAATTGGAGGGAGATATAGGTCCCACACATCTCATAATGATACCATTATTATGTGTGCCACAAAATCATAAATCATACATCATTCCATAACCCATGTAGTAAAAATGGGATTCTTAAACAACATGACATCATAAAACAATTTATATAAGATTAAGGAATTCATAAAAATAATTCCATCACAACATAGTCAAATCAACGTAAAAATTGGGATAGAAACATATCCCAATATTATCTTAGATGGAAAATAATTTTGATAAAGCACTTGAACTCCATTCTCGAGGAAAATATCCTTTATACTTCAAAAAAAATTTCCGTTCTTTAACATGTCATACAATTTTAAACCAAAGCAGTTGATTAAAAATAAACATGAAAACTTGTAAAGGATGATTCTTGGAAATAATTTTTGAAAAATCCATTCATGTCATATAAGTTAAAAAAACAGTCTTCGTACTTTTGTCAGAAAAGTCAAAAAGTATCTCGTACGAAAAACGACAAAAGATTCCTTTCATATCCTTTACTAAAAACTCACCTACAGGTAAAATTGGATTTAAACAATTGTAGGTGGATGGAAATAATATTACATATTTAGTGAACATGGATGTGGATGATAAAATACATCCTAGTAAATACCAAAGTATAATGAATCTTGAATAAAAATGAGATTGTGATATTTCCCTTACCTTAGGTACGATATGATTTGTACGTGTCCGAACCTCATGTATAATGATTTAAATATTGTTATTGACTTATTCCAGAATCATACTTATTTTTATGATATCATATATGGTCATATTCATAGCTTCTTAGTATTAATATTTCAATGCTACTTGTTATTCAGGTGTTTATAACTTTTTGTTCTTATGCGTGTTTTGTCGAATAAATTCTTATTCTATTCTTTAGGATATAGATAACTCATTTCCAGAATGGTATTAGTTTAATATATATCATATTAATTCATTCAATTAATTTATATAATCATTATTAAATGAATATCATGTAGAATGAGTCGCATCACATCGTGGAGACGGTATTCCGTACGTACGCACGAGTGATGATATCATTCCTCTGATCGTGTAATTGTATTGGAGTGTATGTATAGTATTTCATAATCAATATCACTTTATAATAGTCATATATAGTCATTATTTACACCATTATACCCATCCAATTAAGGTGGTGGTGGAAAATAGATTACACCATGGCGTGGAGACGATATTCCGTATGTACGCACGCGCATTGATTTCATTTTCCGTAGGATGGATAGATGGTTAAATAGGGTTGTTTCATATTTATAATAACATATCAGTATATTAGTGATACTGATGTTATTACTTCATAATTAAGCAACTAATGAAGAATAATTTTAAGAAGAAAGAAATTGGAAAGGATCGGTAATGGATATTATCTCTTCTTTGAAGTGCTTCTTTGAGTCCTCCTTTTGGGGTACTAAAATTGGTCTTTGAAGAAGATGAAGACCTCTAGGATGTTTCTACGGAAGTGGAGAAGAGAATTTGGCAGGGTTTGGCTGAGCTTGAAGTCTCAAAGTGGTGCGAGGAAGAGGGGGAGGAGGTGCCCATTTATATGGGAGGAGAGGGGCACCTTTGGAATAACTAAAAATATTATTTTATTATTAAGTCATGTTCGGTTTTAAATAGCTCAAAATTGATTTATTTCAAAGTTAAGGTGGGGATGGGTCTAAATCCTCTCATCCAATATAATTTAGACAAGTTTAGGTCATTATATTAACCTTATCTTTTAGTCTTAACTCTTAGTTAATTATATTGACATTTACCATGTCACTTTGTATTTTTATATTATATAGTTAATAAATTTACCATATACATCCAAGCTACCCCCCAAGTTGTGTTTTATAAATATATATAACCTTATCTAAGTCATTTGGCCGAACCTTAGATTTTTAGGAATAAAATAACAATTAATAATATAATATTTGTTTTAAAAACTATTTTATGTTAATTTTGACACTATTCAATAGTTAATTTTTTTTGAAACTCATAACAGAATGATTACTTCGACCAAAGTTAATTAAATCAATCCTAACATGTCATATTAACCTAGAAAATTAGTTTAATTCATAAAAAGTTTCATATTATACTTATTTAGGAATTTATAATATCAATTATTCTAATTTTTCACTATTATAGTAATTACTGCATCATCATTGTGTCATAAATAAATTAAATTATTTAAAGTCTAAAAATTACAAAACAAATATCATTATGTAGGAAATCTTTTTATATTTCTAATGAATATTTATAGTCGAATTTATCTAATGTATAACCTTATATTAAAAATGATTTAGTTATTAAACTTTAATTTTAACTATTTTAACCCTTCTTTAAATAAATTAATAATAAATGTCCTAATCTAATCCAAGTGGGCCTAAATGGTCATATTTTATTCCTACGTTTTTTTTGGTCGAATTACACTTGTCCAATAGAATTAGGACATTTGTTAGGGTAATAATAATATCATTTTACCCTTAATTACTCTATTTACTTTTAACCGTGGTAAAAAAAGTAAAAAGTTTCTATTCACCAAAATTTATTTTCATCTCATTGAACCACATTTTAGTCCTTGATATTAACCGGGTCTCTCGGATTTTCGAAATTCCACTCATAGAAGCGGTAAAATTAGGTTTTATGAAAAATTCTGTTTTTTAACTACCACTTAGTGGTTTCACTATTCATCAAAAATTGAATGTTTTCAGAAAAATACCAAAATTTCACCATAGGCTAATCTCAATATTACGAATCCAAAAATGAAGTCCATTTTGAAAAATAAAATTTATAAAATTTCAAAAAGTGGTTATTACTATTCATAACGGCTAGTTTTAATAATATTTTATTAGCATATCGTTGTTTAGTGAAACTCGGGATTGCGTACTACACACGCTATCGAGGAAGGTCGTGATTGAGTGTAATGCAAGGCAAGTCAAGGATGCGTGTTGAGAAAGATCCTTTTGGTGTAGCATACAACACAAGACATTAATGAAATTAAAAAGAATATTTTTAATAAAATCTCGAGCTGTTACATTCTACCCCCTTAAAATGAATTTCGCCCTCGAAATTCATCGGGGTTATAAATGGTTTACTATTCGAAAGTTTCTTTAATAGAAACCCACATTGTAAAAAGTAATACCAAAACCAATCTTTAAAAAAAAGTATGAAACGTAACGGTTACCCAAATAAACTAATCACTGGGTTTCCACATAGGTGAAAATATGGATATGGAAGAGAAATCTAACCATCATGTTCTGATGGAGAGTGGTAGAGAACATGGATGTGGAAAAGCCAGCAATCACAAAGCCATACATTTTTGATGATCTAAGGTACCATCTGATTCATCAGATATAAGAGCACTAGGACAACATTTTTGGTCTTCAAGATCATTTCCCTAAAGTTGATGAAATTGGAATTAGAAGAAATACTTTCATGATTTTGGTATAGTCTCACCGTTTGTCATTCTTTGGATAATTTCCACTTCATCTCTTAAAGAAATAAAGTTTAATTTTTCATTCGTGATGTGTTAGCAGATCATGTGATAGAATGATGGGTCATTCCATCGGTCTCAAACAAAATATTAGAAAAGTTATCAAAAAATATATTAGTCCATCTATAGTGATATTAATCATATACGGTTCCTAAAATGAACTTATACTTCATATATCATACCTCTTAATAAAATAAAACAAGTTTCTACAAACTAGGGACTTCCTGTAGGCCAGAGGTAGGCGATAAAGGCTGGTCGCACTTCGGTTGTGGGTTCGATTCCTACGACCTTGTCTGACGCGATGGGCTGTCGCCCGTCCTATAGGTTGTCCTTTTTCTAAAACTATATTACTATAACATCACATAAATAATATCAAAAAAAGTTCTATCCTTAAACAATACTAACTTATGGTTAACATAATCTATTCCAATCTTTAGGCTTATCTAAAATACTTCGGTCCAAGCTCATAGTATAAAGAAAACGATAACTTGAAATGTCATCAACCAAGCATGTGAATACCATCATTTATCCCCCATATATCTTGTTGGTCACATTCCAATCAAGTGAATACCTTAATGATGTATTCTCTTGAAAAATGAATACCCATTAAACCTTAGTGAAAACATGAATGCTGTCAAAAGTTAACTCTTTCAACATTCCAAAATCCAAAAATTCTATATACTCAAACCCTGATATAAACTTTTCCTTATATCAGTCATGAGCTCATGAATACGTTTAATTTTATCCTTATCCCTTCATTATGCACATATCATCTTCTTTCTAAAAATATTTCAATCACTTTTCATGGTTACCGATGCCATAAAATTATTGAAAACCACAATAGATTAGAACATAAATATTCCAATATTCCATGATACTATATACAACCTTATTCTGGAATCCCATTACATAAACACTTAATCATTCCACCACATCGTTTTCATATTCAACATCGCCAATGGTGATCGCATGTGACTTCCATTTGTCCTTTTCCTTAAGTGGTTTCTCATGTCGATCATCACTAACCCTTGGATTAGGGCATTTATTAGCATAATTCCCCATTACCTTGCACATGAAGCATTGAAGTGTAGTAGGTTCATTCTGTGTATTCCTTCCTTTGTTTACATCATTAGACATCTTCTTCCCGTCATTGCGGCATTCAAATCCCCAATGACCTTCCTTTCCACATTTGAAACATTTACTTGTCCCTTTAAGACAATCTCCACCATGCTTCTTTCCACACTTTGAGCATAAGGAAACATTCATCTTCTTTTCACCATTATTTTGAGATTTCTCTTTGAACTCCATCTTTCGTTTCTTGTCAAAACTATGAGATGGATAAGTAACACCAATTTCCATTACTACCTTGATAGCTCAATGCACAATTTTTTCATAGCTACTGAAGTCTCTTTTAGCTAATGCCCTTCGAAGAATTGGTTTTAAGCCACTGAAGAAACGATCAACTTTACTTTCAGGTTGGATGATAAATCTAGATGCATACCTTGCAAGCCTTGTAAAATTCACTTCGTAAATACCAACAGATTCATCATCCTTTTGCTTTAGTTCAAGAAACTCCTTCTCCATCTTTGTTCGAAGAATACGAGGGAAGTACTTATTGAAAAATAAGTTCTTGAACTCGTCCCATTCCATGGACTCAATTTAATCTCTTTCCCTCGTATTCTTGATAAGATTTCACCATTGATCAGCTTCACCTTCCAGATGATATACTGCTAAGATGACTTTATCATGTTCATAACATTGAAGAACTGAAAATATCTTTTCAGTAGTACTGATCCATTGCTCAGCAACAAGTGGATCAGAAGACCCACTGAAAGAAGGTGGACGTTGCCTTATGATGGACTCAATAGGATATTGTTCCCTTTTCTGCTCATTTGGAAGTCCAGAATGATTTATACTTGTGTAAGTATAGCAATAAGATTTTTCACTCCATCTTCTATAACATTTTTTTGTTCAGGAGGACAATCATTGCATTGTCCGTTGCATTGATCAACACGGTTCCTTCAGGTTCCAGCCATCATCTAAAACCCAAAAAGAATAGTGTGAGAGGAAAAAATCATGATAGGGAAAACAACATAATAATGGGGGAGTATCCTTAATATCTAACATCTTAGGTTAAATTCTATGATCGTTACCGTAGTTCTAGGACTGTATCCTATACGTATACTTATCCTTAGGGACATACCTAGACATACCTTAGAAATATCTCTAGGGATCTCACTAACGTTTTCGCATCCTAGTTTCCAAAGGTTGACTAAACCTTTCCTCTGATACCAACTGTAGATACCCGAAGATTAACATACATGGACATTACATTACTTTTTCGGAATACTTATTACATAACAAAAACACACACACACAAGGATCGTAATAGTTTAGTGTCTTTGGAAATTCGGAATATAATCTTCTAATCGTGGTGAATGATCTTCAAAATCTCCCATAAGGATCTTCCTTTTTTTACCTAAAACCTTTCTTTATATCCTGGGGAAAAGAAAACATAAAAGGGTGAGCTAAAATGCCAAGTAAGGGTAAACAAAAGAAATATCAATCACATCATAAGAACATAACATTTTTGAAATCTTAACCTGCAAAAGAGAGCATAATTTCATAACATGGGATAAATCATAGTAGAGAAATGAAATCCCAATAATCATAACACAAATCATGAAAATTTGTGGCATACACACATAATCATAGAGAATCATATCTTATTAGTCAAGACTCATTTCCATGATTATCTTAGTGGACAAAGTCCATTTCTGAACTGAGTCACCCTCATTTCAGTCTGGTTTCACTGAACTGGTATAACCTACCATTCCAGCCATGTATATCTCATGAGATATAAAATCTTTACCCAATGCATTTGAGGGAGATATAGGTCCCACCAATCTCATAATTATACCATTCTTATGTGTGCCACAAAATCATAAATCATACATCATTGCATAACCCATGTAGTAAAAATGGGATTCGTAAACAACATGACATCATAAAACAATTCATATAAGATTAAGGAATTCATAAAAATAATTACATCACAACATAGTCAAATCAATGTAAAAATAGGGATATAAACAGAACCCTATATTATCTTAGATAGAAAATAATTTTGATAAAGCACTTGAACTCCATTCTTGAGGAAAATATCCTTTATACTTCAAAAACATTTTCCATTCATTAACATGTCATACAATTTTAAAATAAATAAGTTGATTAAAAATAAACATGAAAACCTGTAAAGGAAGCTTCTTGGAAATAATGTTTTAAAAATCCATTCATGTCGTATAAGTTAAAAAAACATTCTTCGTACTTTTGTCGGAAAAGTCAAAAAGTACCTCGTACGAAAAACAAAAAAAGATTCTTTTCATATCCTTTACTAAAAACTCACTGAAGGGTAAAATTGGAATTAAAAAATTGTAGGTGGATCAAAATAATATTACATATTGAGGGAACATGGATGTGGATGATAAAATACACCCCAGTAAATACAAAAGTATAAGCAATCTCAAATAAAAATGAGACTGTGATATTTCCCTTACCTTAGGTCTGATATGCTTTGTACGTGTCCGAACCTCCTGTATAATGATTTAAATAATGTTATTGACTTATTCCAGAATCATAATTATTTTTATGATATCATATATGGTCATATTCTTAGCTTTTTAGTAGTAATATTTCATTGCTACTTGTTATTCAGGTGTTTATAACTTTTTGTTCTCATGCGTGTTTTGTCGAATAAATTCTTATTCATTTAATTAGGTTATATATACCTCATTTCATGAATGGTATTAGTGTAATATATATCATATTCATTCATTCAATTCATTTATATAATCATTATGAAATTAAGATCATGTAGAACGAGTCGCATCACATCGTGGGGACGGTATTCCGTACGTACGCACGAGTGATGATATCGTTCCTATGATCATGGAATTGTATTGGAGTGTATGTATAGTATTTCAGAATAAATATCACTTTATAATAGTCATATATAGTAATTATTTACACCATTATACCCATCCAAGTAAGGTGGTGGTGGAAAATAGATTACACCACGGCGTGGAGACAGTATTCCGTACGTACGCATGCGCGGTGATTTCATTTTCCGTAGGATGGATAGATGGTTAAATAGGGTTGTTTAATACTTATAATAACATACCAGTATATGAGTGATACTGATGTTGTTACTTTGTAATGAAACAACTAAAGAAGAAGAAGTTGAAGAAGAAATAAATTGGAAAGGATCGGTAATGGATATTACCTCTTCTTTGAAGTTCTTCTTTGAGTCCTCCTATTAGGGCACTAAAATTGGTCTTTTAAGAAGACCAGGACCTCTAGGATGTTTCTAGGGAAGTGGAGAAGAGAATTTGGCAGGGGTTGGACGAGTTTTAAGGCTAAAAGTGGTGCGAGGAAGATGGGGAGGAGGTGCCCTTTTATAATGGAGGAGAGGGGCACCTTTGGAATAACAACAAATATTATTTTATTATAAAGTCATGTTCGGTTTTGAATATCTAAAAATTGAGTTATTTCGAATATAAGGTGGGTATGGGTCGAAATCCTTTCATCCAATAGAATTTAGACAAGTTTAGGTCATTATATTAACCTTATCTTTTAGTTTTAACTCTTATTTAATTAAATAGACATTTACCATGTCACTTTGTATTTTTATATTATATAGTTAATAAACATACCATATACATCCAAGAGACCCCCAAGTTATGTTTTTTTAATATATATAACCTTATATAAGTCATTTGGCAGAACCTTAGATTTTTAGGAATAAAATAACAATTAATAATATAATATCTGTTTTACAAACTATTTTATGTCAATTTTGACACTATTCAATAGTTGATTTTTTTGAAACTCATAACCGAATTATTACTTCTACTAAAGTTAATTAAATCAATACTAACATTTCATATTAACATAGAAAATTATTTTAATTTATAAAAAGTCTCAAATTATACTTATTTAGGTATTTATAATATCAATTATTCTAATATGTCACTATTATGGTAATTACTATATCATCATTGTGTCATAAATAAATTAAATTATTTAAAGTCTAAAAATGACAAATAAAATATCATTATGTAGGAAATATTTTTATACTTCTAATGAATATTTATAGTCGAATATATCATATGTATAACCTTATATTAAAAATTATTTAGTTATTAAAATTTGATTTTAACTATTTTAACCCTTCTTTAAATAAATTAATAATAAATGTCCTAATCTAATCCATGTAAGCGTAAATGGTCATATTTTATTCCTAAGGTTGTTTTTGGTCGAATTAAACTTGTCTAATATAATTAAGACATGTTTTAGGGTAATAATAATGTCATTTTTACCCTTAATTGCCCTATTTACTTTTAACCGTGGTAAAAAAAGTAAAACGGTAGTATTCACCAAAAATTATTTTCATCTCATTGAACCACATTTTAGTCCTTGATATTAACCGTGTCTCTCGGATTTTATAAATTCCACTCACAAAAGCGGGAAAATTAAGTTTTATGAAAAATTAAGTTTTTTTAACTACCACTTAGTGGTTTCACTATTCATCAAAAATTGAAAGTTTTCAGAAAAATACCAAAATTTCACCCTAGACTAATTTCAATATTACGAATCCAAAAATGAAGTCCATTTTGAAAAATAAAATTTATAAAATTTCAAAAAGTGGTTATTGCTATTCATAACAGCTAGTTTTAATAATATTTTATTAGCATATCGGTGTTTAGTGAAACTCGGTATTGCGTATTACACATGCTATCGAGTAAGGTCGCGATTGCGTGTAATTCAAGGCAAATCAAGGATGTGTGTTGAGCAATCTCCTTTTGGTGTAGCGTAAAACACAAGACATTAATGAAATTAAAAATAATATTTCTCATAAAATCTCAGGCTGTTACACCCCATATATAAAACACCCACTAGATTAGCATAAAATAAGATTTTTGATAAAATAATAGTGTCATATTGTCCTTTATATTTTGATCAGTTACCTGTAATATATAATACATATAAAAAATGATAAAACTGAGCCATTAAGTTGAATTTCAATTCCAAAAATATAAAAAAACCTTGATTATTAAAATAATATTTGTTTTTAAATTATTTTCCTATACATTCACATAATACCTTGGGAATACTTTTGATAAATAAATTCATACAAATTATTCTATAACTAAATAATAATGAATTTATTTTTTCATTGGTGATATTTTATTATTATAAATCTCTATGAACGTATATTGGGGCCAACTATTTCCTATTTTCATATTTTATATAATGAGGTATACTTTTGAATATGGTATTGTGTCTGCCCCTTTAAGCACTTTTCTTGATAGTAGTGAATACCATTCAAAGACAAGGATATGAGTCTAGTAACCAATCAATGCCCCTATGAATATAAAAAATAGTCATAGAAATGAAAACCTCCCTATGAACACACATTGTAAAATATAATATATTAGTATCATGATGTCTCACAAAGAGTGATGCACAAAATGAATCATCATCCATATTTTATTTATTATTTGTTAATCTAATTGGATATACGTTTCTTATTTTAACATGGACATGGATTTAATAAAGGTACTATTATCCTGATCAATAAGAATCTTGATATCACTCCCTCAACATGGAGGAGAAAAAATTTATCTTAATCATTCAACCAATTTCATGATCACAAAGAAGCACCCAACACAAGCTTTCCCACCATGGGTTCAATTTCAAATTTTTTTCCATACATCAATGTACGTGAAAAAATGGAACACATTGATAATGATATCAAGGAAGGTGAATAATACATATATTCATTGGAAGGGAAAACAAATTACCATGATTCACCAATTTTTTTTCTTGATTTGGTAGATGTTGGTTACCATTTTGGGTACATACCTTCCAAGAAAAAGATATATTTGACCAATTTATTATCTTCCAGTTATGAATTTGTAGCATTAGAGTCACGAATCCTCCGGGATTCCTACTTTAATCCTTGATGGTCATTGGCTAAGCCTTGGAGATGTGAAGGAATGTTAGGGATAAGCCCATGAATTTATATATAATTTCCAAGAGAACAAGTATTATTGTTGATTTATAAATAAAATATACTTATTATTATCCCCAAGAGGCATGGAGTAACTAAAAAACATAGGTCATGAGACTTCATGGAAATAGGTATTATCATTTTGAAATTCCACTATCATCATAGAGAGAATATGAGAATCCTTATTCTCTTTTATTATACCCCCAGGGGCTGGATGATCTTGAATATCTTAATTTTTAGAGAATTTATTAGGGGAATCATTATTTTTTTAATGGAATGAGGGAACTATTAGATCATAATAAATTATTATTCTAATCCCATTGTTTTAATCCACATCAGATAACATAACTAATACCACATGTACATGATCCAATGATTTTTTGATCATGATACCTTATTTGAGATTAATTCTTCTGCCTTAATCTGGTTTATGGGTTGCTCATAATCACTGTGAAGCTTTCTATAAGTATTTTAAGGGGAATTAACCAAGCCATTGGGGTTATATCCTACATATTATCAACCACCATTGATTTTTTACTTCCTTTTTATAGAAACTACATCCACATATATGTGTTTTTAAGAATCTAAGGGTGAATTATTACTATGTAGTATGTAGAACATCCCATTTATTGGGGTATTGAAACCATTGTTAACTAGATCTCTTTATATGTCAATATTATTGTGTTTTTCTAAAAAATACCAGGGTCCGATATGTGTTTGAATAAATTATTCCGTATCATATTCTAAGAACGAGATGGTGAAATAAAATTATAATCGAATAGTCTCCACTCAGAAAACCTCATCAATAATGACTTATTTCACAAAATGATATGTTATTTAGGGTGCTTCGTTGAGTAACTATATGAATTATTCAGAAATATAGTGAGAAAATAGGATTGAGTGTTTGGATGGAACAATTGGAAACTATTTCATAATTTCATACTTTAATGTGAGCGGTCTGCACTTCCCAATGTGGGTTTTCACCTATTATATGGTTCACGTTTTGTTTTATTTGAGTTTGGTGAGCCTAGTGCTTTAGAAAATGCCAAAGGGACATTTTTTATAAGTGGTGTAGGTTGATTCATCATTTCCCTTGGTCTAGTATGATTATAAAATTGCGCCTCCACCAGTTGTTCATATAAAATGACTGGGTTCGAATGACCAATGGAGGGATTTAAGTAATATCTATTCATATATTGGGCTTAATAAAGACACCACATAAGGGTATTGGGTGAATATATGAATTTTTCAAGGATTAAAATGAAACATTTCATTTTTCCATTCCAATTATGTCCCATATATCCTTTAATTTATCTTTATTAGCCATGAACTCTTCGGTTAGGTTTAGTGAAATCATACTCTGAGTAATATTCATCATTATAGGATGGTTCTGTCAAGTAAACTATATTAATAGAACACAAAATTGGGATCTTTATATGATGATTGTTTTGTTTAGTGGTGTGGTTCCAATTATCTGTAAGTTTAAGAAAAGAAGTCTGGAAGAGTTAGATCTTGTACCAGATCTAGATATGACCATTTGTCTTGTGTATTTTCACAAGTCCAATGATTACATATTCATCTATGATGTGTGTTAAATTACTCATACTTTTGTACTAGAATCATTTTTTTCATCAAATCTATGTTCTCAGGGTGTCATGAGCTTGATCAACTATATTGTGATTCATACATTTAATGAATTTATGTATATGCCTGGCCAAAACTTCTTTCTAGTCAACCTATTATTCTAGTTGATTGATGGTTACATAGGTCTCCTTTTCTGGGGACATCCCTAGAATCACCTATCTATAATCAACCATGATCTAGTGTACATATTGGAATAAAATGATTTCTTGGATCACGTGACCCAACTTCCTCTAAATAGGGAAGCTGTTAGGAAAATAATTGAGGTTAACCACATTAGGTTTCCCGATATTTGATAGTTTTAGTTGGTTATTTTCTATGGATACATGAACATAACCGGGTAAAAGATAATTTTGGAAGGAATAATATTTATTCATCAGTTTACCAAATTATGGGTGACCCTGATATGTTTTTTTCTTCCATTCAAGAGTGTTTTTTATGATGCCACTCTGTTGGAGGTGGAATATGATTTGATGCCTACATTGGAACTTGAATGGGAACTTATACTTGTATGAGGGTAATATAAAAACTATCTAGAAGACAATGAAATTCATTCTAGGTAGAAAAGATGTGTTGATATTTATCCTTTGTATGTTTACAATTATATTATAGGTGTTGTGCCATTTCTGCAAACTCAAAGAATCTACTTGGATACTCCATCAGGATCATAGGTGTTTGTATCTCATTCAAAAGATTTTCTGCACAAATCTATAGAAATTTATATTTTTATAGATGGATACTAAGTGCATAATTTAAACCATTATATATGAGGATGATGTTTTAAACCCTCTAATTTTCATGATGTATTCTATTATTGAGGTTGAAAAATGTCATTTTCATTAATGTGAATCTGAACCGATAAAGGAATTGATGAAGAAGGTCTTTCAATCAAATAAAAGATCATTATAGATGATTTGGTACCAAATAAATGCTATAAATAATATATTTTCAACAAAACATCTAATTTTGGTTTCCTTATATAGAAATTGACATGCCATCATTTGGCCACAATGGGAGATGAAGTGTGTGAGATGTTGTTATGGATCTACCACACCATCAAAAATTTAGAAGATAAGATTTACTAAATTGGGTGGGGGGAAAAGTGTCATCCAAAAATTTTGGATACAACTTATTATTTAGTTGCATGAGTGTGTTCTATACTTCCATGGGTTCCATTTTAGTAGCCAAGGATTCAACAGAATTGAAGAGTTTTGGAGGTACCGATGTATGGACATTCCCTCATCGCTTGGGAGGGGGAGTGGATTGATGCTATAGCCTCATATTCATGTATTAATAATTATAAATCAATTCTAGGACTAAATGATCAACCTGAAAGAGGAGAGGATATCTATATAATGTACGGAAGTCATAATCATCCGCAACATTCACATTTATAAAGTCTGGTTTATTAGATCCAATGTCTGGCTAACACTCATTCTCACTCGTAATATATTAAAGGGGATATATTTGATAATATATGAAAATAATATGTAGTTGAAATGTTTTATATAGTTATTTCTTCATTGATATGTATGATATTGCATATCCCATTCTCATATTTAAATGATCATTCCTTTATGGAGGGTGTTTCATCTCTTCTGGGTAGTGAATGGGATGTAGCTACACCTTTCCATTTATGCTTAGTGTGGTTCCACCATAATGGTGGAAATTCATCATTAGGAGGTTCCAGTTTTTAGATCCTTCTCAGATTTAGCATATGTGATACATTAGTTTTTTCATCTAGATAACCTAACTCTAGAGGCACGTTTTTTTCTTTATGTCCCTATGAATTGAAATCATCATCATCACCATTTACTATATTTATGGTGATTTCAGTCTTTGAGGTATCGGGAAATCAAAGTTACCTCACTTACTATCCACATTATAGGGAGATTCTATACCACTTACTCCACCTTAGACGGATGAATCAATTTCATTTCTCTAACCCATGCCTATATTAGGCCATATTGGGTTAAAAAAATTATGGGGTTTATTTCATTTTCCATACATTCATTCTATCTTGGTTTGTGATTAGTGAACTCAATGGAGTTTCTAGGTGTTCTTGATAAGTGGGAACCAAATATAATATGTATGAATATTGACAGGATGAATATATGGGATCCCAACCATTAGTATTTTTCCTTATAACCTAATAAAGAATGATTTCTTCTTTATTGATGGTAATGATAAAAATTCCTCGATACCAGCAAGACGTAGATGATATGGGGACACTATAGACAGTTAATAATCATGTTTTTACGATTTGATTATTCTAGTAGAGGATATGATAGACCCGAATATGGAAATTGAGATAAAAATCCCCATATACATATAGTATGGGGTTGATCTAGAATCACTGTTAATTTATCTAGGACCCTCATGGGTAGTGATGAACATGGTGGTTTCGATTTAGAAAAAAAATCCCCAATCCGTATGGGATATACTTGGTTTATAGTATCATTTAATATTTCCTAGTTCTTCATTGGTTTTTTTAACTAAATGGGGGGAGTAATTTGTAAAAATACCTCCAGACATTTGGGATAGGTTTTCTATTGGAAGACTGTTATAGTGGATGTTGTTGTGATCAATGTGATTTGGCACAATTTGTAACACCACAACTCTTTGAACAAGGAACAAATTGTTTGTTATTATTTTTAAGGTCTTATATGGTCCTAATTAAGTCATATAATCTATTTAATAAGGTCACGGGAGCTTCCAAAGATAATTTTAGAGACCATAGTTTTGAAAAGTTGAAAGAGGGTTGTACGACACAGTTTGTCTACAACCATGCGACCTAGGTGCATGACCATGAAGCTAGTTGCAGATGGATGTATATCCCATGTGCATGGTCTACACATGATTAGTGAAATCATGTGAAGAGGTTGTGTGATGTTCCCAAAGTGTCAGTGGGGTGTGCACGGTTTGTGCATGATATAGAAAACTCTGTGATCCTATTTTAAGGGAAAAATGACAATTTCCCCTACTACCTTTTAAGCCCAATTCTTTATTTTCTCCTGTCTTATTGTGGATTGAACCTCAACCCTTCATCCTAATTTATTCTCTTCACATCTCAAGTTTTAATCACTCAATACTCCTTTATATGGTGATTGATTACAATTCTATCAGAATTATTGTTTCCCTTGAGGAAAGGCTAGCCTTCTACTCTCATTTACTCACTTAATCTTTCCATATATCACACTAATTAGATACATGATATTTCTCTTTATTTTAATGTAATTGAATGAAAACTCATATCTACTCCAAACTGGTCTGAATTAATGGATGATACCCAATGATTCATCATATACGACCCTAAGGTATGTGGTCACATAGTTTTTCAATTGATTTTTTGTCATTTATTATTTAATCATGTTCTGTGGTGAACTATACTTTTCTAAGATCCCCTATTGTGTTGATTATTTCATGTCTAACTAACCCCAGATTAATGAAATTGGTTAAATGAATCATGTTTATGGGTTTAGAGTACACCATTTTCTCTTATAGACACCCAAGGGGTGTGCCTCCCAAATTGGCCATTTTAGGGAAATATTCTCAAAAATGTCAAGTTATGGTTTTAATCTCCCAGATTAGAATTTAATTTAAATGACCATAGTTCCATGTGTAGTTTGATCAAAACATGACACCCCATCGGTGGTTGGATCACTATGGTCTTGGATTTTGAATTTGATCCTATGACTATTTGAAAGGGCCTTTCCCAAGGCTAGTGTCATTGATAATGGATTTTCCATGTTAGGAAAAGACAGTGGATAACTATATCGGTTGGATATGTCGAGGTATAATAAATCATGTAAATTAAATTTTCTCAAGTAGTAATATTCAGAGGGATGGAACATATTTACTCTTTCCAGGTTTATTTATAAAGGAATTTCATAATCTTTTTTCATGATGAAATTTAAATGATGTAAGATGGTTTTCCTTACATTTTATATCATAAATTTGATGCCTTATGGATGTGAAACCAAAGACCATTAGATCCATGATGTGTAGAAGAATGTACGAGATTCCAACTATGGACCTAAGGACCATGATAACATTGAGGTAGGGAAGACCATGAGAGCTCCCTTGTTTATTTACAAGAGACAGTGAGCGCTCTTGGAGTTGGGCTATGAGTTGGACTGTGAGAGTTACCTTGGTATTAAATGTATGAGAGTTATGCCCGGATCCATCCCAATATATATTAACATATATATATACCTATCTATACTACACAATATATATATATATATATGGTGACTTGGTCAGAAATACCAGCCTTGAGACGAAGAAGGTAGACCCACCAAGTGCCCTTCAGGAACCTGCGTGGGAGGTTATTTATTATTTCTGCATTGTTTACATTTATTGTTTCATACACACTATTTACTTATGAGTGCCTACTTGGATTACATGTAGACACCATTGATGGTGTCCTACAAGGATTTATCTCACACATTATTTGAGATTCCCTTAGCACCAGAGCAGATTGTTTTTCTGCTAGTATGGATACAGGCAAGCATCACAATTTTAGATGTTGATTCTTTCTGTTTAGATGGAGTTTAGAAGTAGAGTATCAGACTTATTCTCACGAATCATAGAGAAACTTATGGATTTTGTTTCAATTTTTCAGTATTGTACTATGTATTCATGTTTCCTTCTTTTGTTCCCATTTCTTATTATCATTCCATTCATGCATACTTGTATTAGAAAATACCGATGAGGCATTTTTTTATATAATATATTTTCCACTGTATCTATTATTATTACACTATTTTCCTTATCTCTCTATTGATTATGATAGTGCTATTGTATGTTGTTGTTACATATGCCGTGTACTCTGACAAGGGGGTAATGTCTCCCAACATATTTTACTGTTACATCCCTGCTGTTAGTCAGCATCCCCAGGCCTATGGAGAGATGCACCAGGGGTTATGTGGGAGACCAGGATCAAGGAACATGCCACAAGGAAGCCATTCCCTAGTTTCCTAAAAGTGGTATCAAATGTGATTCCTTTCTTGATTTAGTATTTGAAAAATGATATATTGGAAATTTGGAATGTTTGGGACTTTTTCCAATGTTATTCTTAGTCTTTGTGAACCAATGTATAGGGTAAGGAAAAAGTTTCTTGAATTACTATTGGTATTGATTTTGATATTACACTTGGTTTCATTTCACCATTGGGAGATTCACATGTTTTATTATGTTATCTATGATGATGATATTGGTATTGTGATTTCATTTCTCAACCCAATGAAATGGGGATTATGAGTACAAACATGCATTACCATAGACACAATATGTATATGCCATTCATGTTGGCATGTCACATTTAATATTTCAGCGTCCTTTTCCTGTTGCATATTTTTGTGACCTATTATAAAAATATATATATTATTTTGATTACAGTTTTCTACAGGATTAATATCATTTATGGTGTGAGTTTAGTGACTACCACACTTTTATTCATAAGGTGTATGTGCCCTTATAGATTGGAAAATTGAATTCAAAAAAGAAACAAAATTGGAAAATGATATAATCATAGGTCTAATCACAATTTAAAATATTAATGATATCCAAGTGAGTGTTATATTTTTATTCATGGGGTGTATGGGACCTTATGGGCCGAAAAATGACATATCATTGGCTTAAATTAGTTAAAATGACCAGTAACATTATAACATGAATTTTACACATGCCTAACTAAAAAATGACCCGAACTTTACCTCAGTAGAGGGTAAGGGTGTTATTCCTTCTTATGGGCTATTATAGTCTATCCTAGCATCTAGTCATGTATTTAGAAGCTGGAAGAGATGCATGTAATTTCATACAGGAAGGTTCTAGCACATATACTAGTCTATTAAATGAAATCCTTTGATTTCCCTAAATATGTTATGAGATGTTTTTATCAATTCAGAATCATGCCACAACAACATCATCTAGTCATGCGCCACAAAGGTGGTGGAGACCATGTTCTCGAGGTGGTGGGCCCTATGTCGCTAGTTTTTATTCCAGTCGAGCCATATGTGGTTCCTACTCCTATAACAAAATTGTGTGATGACACCCAGTTTTGAGAGGGATTATTATGTATGCTGTAAAATATTCAAGGTGGAGTCTTACCTATCACGAGAATGGTTGATTTAGCTTGTGAGTATCAACATCAGCATCCTACCACTTTTTAATGGTTTGGATGACCTTTTTCTATGGAATCATAGATTGAATAAATCACTTATATCTTTAATCACCTAGAGATTCTTCCATAGTGGAGAGCCAAGCTCGATGCCTACATGCTATGGGACTCATCGGAGAGGTGGTGGGATGTCAGCAACCTAGTAGGCCAACATAGAGAGATGGTTCCGAAAGACTTCTGGGCTATGTTATATAAATAATTATTTTCCCAAAATCTAATGGTTGATCAAGATAGATAGATCATGAATCCACAGCAGGGGACCTTGTCAGTCATGGATTACTCATCTCGGTTCACCGAGCTGAATCATTTTTCTCCTTCTATAGTTGATGAGGACCTAATGGATACTATGGGATTTGAGGATGGGTTATGTTACACCGTCTATTCATAGGTTAATTTTTTCAGGAAGACGACTATTTCTGAGATTGTCAACTGGGCCCTTTGTACAGAGCAAAATCTAAGAGATGTTGAGGGTGCAAGCCAGGGCTCTTTGACAGCAATGGATACTCGTGAATCATATTTTAGGTGAAAATGGTGGTTTGAGTTTTATCATGGAGGGAGAACCAGACAGGCTCCTTCCATTGATAGCTATCATGTTTGTCACCTGTGCGGAAGGACATGGATCTTCAAAGTGAAGTGCCTCTGATATAATGTAGAGTGAATAGGAAATGGAAGGATGGGCCACCTATAGCATTTCTAAAGAATGTTTTCTATAGTTCCTAGTGAACAAAGATATGAACCAACCCCTTGTTTAAGAGCGGGGTTAGTAGGATCTTGATAGGCATGAAGCTAGTATACCACCAGTTGATCAAGTTGAGGTAGTCGTCAAGGAAGAGGAAACCCGGCTTATAATTCATAGCACCAGCATAGTGGGTAAGATTAGGGAAGTCACATAGTGACTTAAGGTCATGGTACAGAAAAATTACATGCATTTTAGCCTAATCCATAAGAGAAGAGCACCGAACCTTCTACTATATGAGGTACTATACTAGTAGCCTCCACTTTAGTTTATACTTTATTAAATGCAGGTGCTTCAAACTCTTCTTATATGAGGGAATCACTAAGACTTTTGGCATTGATGTAGAGTGTTATTATAGTGTTATGATGCTAGATAAACACTTAGGTATTTGTTCAGAGGGCGTTCTTAATTGTCAAAACTTCCCCTTGAGATATGAGGTTGCCTTTTCAAATAGAACCTATATGTTCTCTATAAGATAGGTTTCGATGTAATCATCGAGATATACTTGTATGTTCCCTACAGAGCCCACATCAACTTCTATCATCATAGAGAGACATTTATATCACCAAATGGAATTACACATGTGCATAAGGGAGAATTCAATGTTAGTGAAACACATGTAGGACCCAAGCAGAAGAGACTATGTAGTGTTACAGAACAAGTTTTCAGTCTTTACCCTGATGATCATGGGTTGAAACCCACCATTTTTTCTCCCATAGTGGAGTGATTTAGAGATGTTTTTCTAGAATCCTTATCTGGTCTACCACCAGTTCAATCGATGGATTTTTCTATTAATCTTATGCTAGGAGTGACACATGTGACCATCCCTCCATATAGGATGGAACCTAAGGAGCATCAGGAACCCAAAAATCAGTTGGAGGATCTGGAGGAGAAATATTTTATACACCCCAAAAATTCTATTTGGGGTTCAACTATCCTTTTTTCCATGAAATATTATAATACCCTTAGGCATTTCATTGATTACTGTGAGTTGAGTCAGCTAACAATCAAGAACTAGTACCCTTTACCTAGAATATATGACCTCTTTTATCAAATTTGGGAAGTAAAGGTATTTTAAAATATATATTAGAGGTCGGGCAATCATTAGGTTCATGTTAAGACTTTATGTATACATTTCATATCTTTTAAGAGAAGGTATAGTCTTTAAGAGTACTTGGTTATGCCTTTCGGACTCATGAACACAACTACTATATTTACTTCACTTATGAATTGGGGTCTCCACAAGTTTCTATATTAATTTGTTGTTATATCTGTAGATGATATCCTGGGGTATTCTCACTTAAAAAATGACCATGAAACCCATCTTGAGATCTTTCTAAATACACTATGAGAGACATAGATTTATGATATTCTTAGAAAAGTCCACATATTGATCGATAATGTCTTCTTCCTAAGTCATACAATCATAGAGTTATGAGTTGTTTTGACCCATAGAAAGTGATAATTATGGTTTCATTAGAGAATCCCAATAATTTTTTGATATATGAAGTTTCCTGGGGCTTCTCAGACAATACATACTTTTCATCCAGGATATCTCATGCCTTACATCACTACTTACTATTCTAACAAAAATGGGTGTGAAATTCAAAATGTCAGAGTTTTATGAAGTGACTTTTCAGAAGTTAAAGGGAAGAATTACTTAATCAACGATAATTACTCATCGAGATCCAATATGTGATTACAAATTATTTTGTGACACATATGGTATTAGTTTTAGAATTATTCTAATGATGGATAAGAGATTTGTTGCATATGGTTCTCGCCAGTTGAGGCCTCCCAAGTGGAATTTTATGATGCACGATATCGACCCTTATATAGTGTTGAATTCCTCATACTGTTACAGACTATAGGGTCATTTAAAATTCCTCCAATGAAAGAAAATACTCTAAATTCTCTTTGCATAAAGAATTATGTACTTATACAAGTCTATCAGGGTGAATGGAATCAAATCAAGTCGAAAATTATGGAATAAACATGAAAGAATCATCTTTTATATGAATTTCAAGTGGCCCACATACCATCACTGGGAAAGGTAGACAGACTAGTTGATCGTGAACCTCCATGTACATGGGATAATCCACGAACCGCTGGCCTATGGAGAGATGGACAATGAAACAAGGAAAACATTAAACCACATCACTAAAAGAATTGTGTGCACAATTTCAATCTACATACAAGACTATGAACCCATCAGTTTGCGGACGAAGTGAACCAGCATGGTCCGAATAACCCTTATCGTGAACCAAATCCTCCACAAACCCCAGATAGACCATGTCTTCTATACATTAGGATATCACTTCAAGGGCCTCCAAAAATGGTGTCATGTGCCCAATAGATACTATTTACCAATCCTTACAAAAGGATAAAAGTATAATGGATGAGCGAAAAATGATAAAGTCTTGAAGGGGAAACTTAAGGCTGGAAGAAAGAGTTAGGAGAAGACACGGACTTCAGTCTCGATTCATCAATGAAGCCCATATCGCAAACTACATTCTCCATAGGTTAAACAAACTGAAAACCATAAAACTGCGGAATTTAATAATAATAATAATAGAACTACGAACCTTACCCGTTAACTATGAACCAAATAATTCTTGTGGATAAATTCCCCATGAACAATAATCTCTTGGACCCTCCTTTAACATGTTTTTTTGCATAGCGTACCACTACACAAACTGAACATGACACCACCTAATGCATCGGTACACGGATGGAACACAAAGCGGTGTGGTGAGCCACGTACCACTTTGGTATGTGATGTTATATACTCATTCCCACATACCGCATTGGTACACAGATGGCCCCTTTGCCTGCATACCACTACGGTATGCAGAGACTCTCCCATCACACATAAGAAATCTGTACATGGAATGGGGTGATGTCAAGTATTAATATCTATGGCCCCAACCCCACACTTTCATTACCATCCAGTCCTCCATAGTCCCTCTACTATGTAGTCCTTAAGAATCCTTTAAATTCCACCTCCAAGTCCACTAGACCCATATGATCACACCATCGGGTGCATCAACACACCCCTTTGAGTCTACAAACCCATGGTAAGTGAAGTCACAATTGATCTCCCCACAACGTTTTGGTCTTTTGGAACACATGTGGGTCTACATTCCCAATGTAACCTAGTGTCCAACCATGGGATGCCGATGTGAACCTCCACGTTCTAGGTATTAAGGGTTATCACTCACTTTTTTCATTCAATGATGTATAGTGATCAATCGAAGGGTTTAGGCTCGCTCCCCCCATTGACGAGGAAGAAACTCCTCCCCTTCCCAGAATGTATTACGGGGATCTCCCATTTAGGTAAGTCTCCAATATATTGAGGCTAGGTTGCATGAACTTAAATTACATTTCACAAGGAAAGGTTCATCATTCCATGCCCTCTCCCACTGGCTCCATGGACTCTTCCTCCACAGTCTCTCCCTCCCCCACCAACAAGGGAAGAAGCATGTGACTTTTGGAATCATTAAAATCCTCTTGTTTCTCACACCGATCATGACTCAAGCATGCTTAGTGGTTTATGATGATTATAACATCCACATGATTCTGAACTATGAGAAATCTAATTCCTAGTCAAACCATGATACGTAGGATGCATACTAGAAGGCTTGAGCTCAAAAGGGTGCCATATAAAATGGTTCACCCAATCTTGTCTCCTTAAATGGAAGCTCCCATCCATAAACCTCATCACTTCTGAACTACAATAACTCTAATTCTTGACCAAATCAGGATACATAGGATTTCTACCAAAAGGTCGGAGCTCAAAAAGGGTGCACAAACATAACGTGTCCTCCCAACCATACCCCCTCTAATAGGAATCTTCCACGCATAAGCTCCACACAGTCCGAACTACATGGGTTCAAATCCCTCTCCCGAGGATATGTAAAAAATTAATATAATGGGTTTGATACCAACATCCAAGTGAAATTCTGTCCCCCTAGAATGAAGATAGACTCTGGAGAGCCTTATTATATGGCTCAAGTAAGGATCACCAATGTATCGTCAAATATATGCATTTTTGCAATGATCATGTAAATTAAGTGTATCCCATAGACACACTCTTCAATAATGAACCAAGGATTCCCAAACATATGAACATGGATTAAATATATAAGACACTCCTGGAAGAGGAAACAATCCTCCTCCAGAAGGGTGTGGTGAGCCCGACCTCCCATCCTCTCTTCCAATGGAGTCTTTAAGTATCGTTGGCTTAATAATCAATCAACGCTAACCTACATTTGGAAATAAGGTCCATGAATCATGGATACCAGGGCCATTGGGAATTCATGGCTTCACGAATAAACCCTCTGGAGACCATCTGAGGAATTTATATCCGAGAAGGACTGATTGCACAAGTACTCGACCCCCACACAATCTCCCTCGTGGACCAACATTTTTTAAAGTATAATGATGCTAAAAAGGTCGAAACAAAAGAAATGGTGAATTCGATGAGAACCCATACCTATAGAAAAAGGTACGGGTGATGATCATTGCTATTCCATTTCCGTACCACCTAGAAACACACCACCAAAGAGGCGGAACAAAAATGGTGAACCCGATGTGAATACTTAATCAAGGTGGTGGTTCTACCCAAATGATAAAAGAAAAAATGACACTGAATGTCAGTCCATTTTATTCACCCTAGTATATGGAAATTCACCACCTCATAGGAGAAACAAAAATGGTGAACCTGACGTGAATCTATAACAAATGGGCATTATTAGCCCACTCAATCCCCTTCACCCTACAACAAAAGAAAAGGAGAAGGGGGCCAAGCTGAATCTCCAAATACGCATATGTTTAAAAAATACACTTTAAGGATATTTTTTGGTCTTTATGTTAGATATTTATGTTACATGTTCCCTTAAGAAAACTTCAATTCAAATGACATCCCGAGAGCCACTACAGACACACACATCAGTGATCCCGCAAGTATCAGGGGGCCCAATGAAGAGCAGGACGCCCTCACCTACCCATCATCTTCAATTCTGGCTATCCAATACACTAATCAATGAATACTACCAAAATGATAATCTCCCACACTAGAGTCCGTGAGAAAATCCCTCCAATCATCAAATGTCAGCCAGCCACATCGTCATCCACTGTCGACACCCCAGTACAGGGTGACCGAAGTGGTCGTCTCAAAACATTTTGGGATCCTATCCCTAGAATGTGGAAACAATTACATCCCTTAACATAGATAGGTAGATCTAGTCAATGCTAGAAGCTTAATATCAATTGCACAAGGGTCTTACTCATGCCCCCCTACCAGATAACATTGCAGCCTATACCGGTCAACCAAGCCTCCTCCCACCGAGGAGGACGTTATGACGAGGGCACCTACAAATGTCTAGGAGACCCAGGCCCCTTGGGCTGCCCGCAAAGGGAGGAAAATATATAATTAGGAACACACAATCATCCTGATTCTATAGGAGTAATTTTTTCGTACTAACGTGATAAAATTCAACGATAATACATACGACTCTTCCTCCTCCACTCATTCCCAACCCAGAAATAGGGTGTTACAATACGATCACGTGAACAATCCCGCTAATGGATTCCAGTCCTGCTATGAAGACAGAGTGGGAAACTACTAAAATATGTGGATATTTTTATGATACACAACAAGCCTATCATTTATATAGGGCAGCAACCCGCTATACATAGGCAGAAACCCCTACTAATTGATTTAAATCCTTCTGTCCAAATAGGGAGGCACTCAGCTACATGAAGGCACAAATACCAGCTGATGCATATCAAGAACACTATCCAAATAGGGCTACAACCAAATATGATTATTGTAAAATTCCTGAAGATGCATAAAATTCCCATGAAAAATATATAGTGGCAAGAGAGCGGATGTAAATCCCCACATGTGAATATGAAACCCCCCAGTCAAATACGGTGGAAACCAGAGATGAAAATGGGTGGAAGACTTGTTCCTCTACTCCGACATAGGAGAAATTTCAGAATTTACAAGAAAATTAGGGAGGATCGGAGCTGGAAAAAACTCTTGATCTTATATTGGAATGGGCCTTCATACCCATTCCAGCCAAAATATATCTCAGCACATCCTAGAAATGATGAATGATCAGACATTGATTCTAGATCATATCCTCTTATCTTGCTAATATATCATTATATCAATGGTAAATGTAAGAAATTAGGCACACAACTGAGTTTACTCGAACGAAATGACTCACTCCCAAAATGAGTTACTCAATCTGCAGTAGTTATGCATCCCTACTCTAGTCTAAGAGGGTAAACAACTATATCCCGCGATAAACAAACAACCGGATTAGGAACAAATACTCATTCCAACTAGGGGACACCGGTCCCACATGGTAGCCAATCCTGGGTAGGCATATATCCTTATCAAGATTTAATATTTCCTTCGGTGTATTCTGATGACATCACAAGACCCAACAAGATAGGGACTCACATATGAAGTCCATTACCAATAGCAGATGTACCTAGTTATCCACAAGAGAGCACCCAAAAATGAAAGGTGCCAAATGAAACTGGAAAATGAAGATCACATACATGATCCTACTCTACTGGAAGCTGGGTTTCTTAAATCCCTCAGTCATATATTAATAAAGGCTCAAGACCCTAAAAGTTCATTACAAAATTATGGAAGTTTGAATAGTAGTTGCGAAGGCCCTAACCGCAATAACAATTACATTGAATGTCCTCCCAATAGTAACTCCAAGAAACGAGAACATCCTAATCTTATTATAGTACATATTTAAGTCCCTCCCCAGGATGTAAACTATATAAATTCTCCCTGATTCTAGGTATCGAGTCACAATGGTTGTCCTCACCATGATGACAACCATTGTGAAGGCACTTTCTGCAAAGGCAGTTTCTATAAAGGTCCTCCCCATAGTAACCCCAAGCAGCAAGAAGTTCATCCCCTTGTTGTTGCCCACCCTGAAGGTCCTCCATAGGGTACACATCCTAAAGGCATTTCTCATGGTCCAGCATTGAGTTTCAATAGTATCCCTCGCCATTTCAGCTCCAATTGTGAAGGTCCTCCCTGTAATCAAAATTCTTACTAGAAGGAGGGTCCTCCCATTTTCAGAACAAATGTAAGGAATCCCTCTTACATTGAGGTACTTAGAAAGGAGTCAGACACAACGTGTAGTCCATCTGTAATTAGTGATATTCTTTCTCAACCAAATGATGGATCATGGCCACACTCATCTTCTGAGCCACCCATGCACTGTCTGCAAATCAATAAGGCTCCCAACAGCTCGATTGCTTGGAAGGAAGTTATTATGATGTAGTTGATATGGGAATATCAAGTAGAGGAACCTCTGTAAGAACACCATTAGGATATGTTTCTTGTTAGAATACAACTATATGGGAATAATATACCAGTGATGTATTAGACCATGACAAATTCTCACTTAGACATACTAGGATATTTTTTTAAGGAATTAATTCATGAAATTCTCTTAACTATATAGATGAATCTTCATAGGCTAAAGGAAAAATTACTACCCTATAAAGGGTATGAAGACCATGTCAGCAGGATATAGGAGTTTTGTCATCTAATCGACCTAGAAGCCCTCTCATCCTCAAGGAAAACACATTCAGAAAGGAAAAAACAAACCATGAACTAGATTGCCTCCATACACTTCATATGTTGTGTTGCCTCATTAGCAATGCCCCATTTGGAGTTCACATTTAGGGATGGGGAGAAAATGGAGATCTACACTTTACCCTGTATCCCATATTGCAGGCCCCATTGGATATGACATCCTGAAACATAATCGCCTAGAGGAAATAAGAAAGTGAAACCCCTACTCAATAAAGATGGGGTAATCAAAAAAATAAGCCTGAAGTAAGTCTCAAAAGCATCAGGGTCTAATGGGTCATTCTATCTAAAAGCTTCTGAGTTAGTCAACCAGGAACATCCAGTAGGCCTCCCGCCTAAGGGAAGCCAACCAGCAAGCAGTTCTCATATCTTTAAAATACAATAGACCCTGTTTAGGCCCACTGCCATAATAGGCTCACAACAACATTAGTGTGTGTTAAATTTAAATGGTGGAAATAGCAACACCTAGCACTACAATATGAGAACAACCCCAACCCACATGGCTGAGGGAATTTTTAAATAAAAATTCCACCTTATCAGCAAAAAACATTGGTCTTTTCACATAAACAAAAGAATGGGAACAACCCCTGACCACATGGATAGGGGTATTTTTACCTCAAATCCCCTCATAACTGAGGCCGGAATTCCACTATCTAGGAAGAATGATGGACAGATGAGTCACTTATTCCTCCCCTTCTCATGGTTTGCACCCTCTGAGATAGAGGTAGATTACAATGTCAAACTAGGGTTCCCTTTGGGTCAATCTTCATGAAGAAACCTAAAAATAGAATAATTAAAAAGAAAAATTCCAATAAAGTGTGCATAGAACCTTCCTACCATTCAAAACTGGGTACCCCTCCCCGAATGTAGTATGCCTCAGTGAACATGGTAAATGGAAACCCCATGGATCTCACAGGAAATAACCCGGAGGGATAGGATGAAAAGGAAGATGGTTCCCTACCAAAATCATCCCACACCGATCCTGATGGAGTGAACACCCCAAACTAAAGAGAAAACCCAAATAAGGGTGCCTCCACTGTTAATTTGTCACTACCTCCCACACAAAACTCGAATAAATAGAAGAATAAATCCATGGTCATCTATAACCTGCCTCCTTCTCCCCCTAAGAATGAGTCCCTCACCCTTGATGAAATATTCTCCAAGAAGGAGTATGAAATGAGTGAGCTCAGATGAATTAATGTTGAGCTACATCGAGTAATCTACCTTATTGGATGTGTTCCCACTACATAACATCAGCAAGTGCTCCAAAAATTGGTTCCCATACTAGATGAACTTATTTTTGTGAAAGGAGGGAAGCTCGAATGACATTTTAACAAGGCCCTAGAAGGACATCAATACATCCCACCACTGGGAAGGAAGCCATAAGATTCTTAGGTAAACCAATAATTGATACCCTTGGCTAGGTATCCACCCCAAATTCCATTAGTGCTAGCATGCCCAGTCTTGGACACTGCTACACTAACACAAGATCTAGACAAACAAGATATGAATCAAGGTCTTATAAAACACTGTTGATAAATTAATAGCTTGAATAGAATCCATGGAGTGGAAGTGTTCTATCAAATATCCAGAGCACAAACCATACCCCATGTGGGTGGGTAATGGTCCCCCACAACCAATCTTCGAGAAACCTGTATTTCTACTATTAAATGACTCAGGGGACCCGAAACAACATTTAATGCAGTATGATTTGTATTCTAACCCCTTGATTGGGAGCTCTGGAGCAGCATGAAGCAATAAAAATTAGGTTATTCGTATGAACCATGCAGGGCTCGACTTTCGTATGGTATACTAGCATGCCATCCAATTAAATCATAGGCTGGGAGGATGTCCAGTGGCAGTTTATCTTCTAGTTCAGTTCAACGATGACTACGATTATGGTCAATGATATCATTAACTACAAATAGTGAGAGAAAGATAGAGTCTAAGCCATCATTTCCATATGAAATGGCCTAGCATATTCTGTGAACCAGTCACTCCCTCTATATGATATTCTACCCATCTGCTTCAATAACCTTCAAGATATATTGAGAACACCACTAATCATAGTGAATCACACCAGCATGTTTAAAGAAATATCTAACATTGGCCAAAGGATAGAAGACTCCCTGCAATAGACCAATCATAAGTCTCGAGTGTCCCCATCAGTCATAGGGAAAATATTATAAAAAGCTGAAGTGACATCTGTCATGCTTAAGCCACCCCTGGCACCAGTTCCAGTTGCAAGGCCCCCACAAAATTGTGCTGGACACCCAGGATACCAACAGACACCACTACCTCAGTAAGATGAGCGACAACATTCTAAAATAAATAAGTCCAAAGAACGATTTTTTTACTCATTTCTAGATGACCAGGTCCACGACTATTTCATAGCTGCCATGAATTGCAATTTACTCTGGCTACCACATCCAAATAATGTTGATGATTTGGGTCTCACTGACCATCCAAATTATTTTCCCTATCACTAGATTCTGGGATATACCATCCACGAATGCTTCATTTTTGTGGATCTACTTTAATAGATAGTGGATATCAGGAATGTCAATTTGGGTCCTCCACCATTAAAAGTGGCTTATGTTTCCACCTCTGACTCAAGAGATGAAGGGTAATGGAAAAAAATAACCTCTAAGAAGGAGACATAGATTAACAATTGGATGAAATAAAAAACCATCAACTGAGTCCATGGTATCCTCTGGGTGTAGTTGAAAGAACCAACTAGGCCCCTAATTGTTTCTAATACAACACTACCATCCTACTCAGCCCCACATTCCTCCAAATGACATAAAAAGGGAATGAATATGAGTTGAAACCAATGTTGATGTCAGTGGTGATACTTTCAGACATTAATACAATATACATGGTGCAATAGGTGTCTCCCCGCCAAACGGGGCAACAGGCACCACCCTGCCAAACGACACCATCCTAGCAAGATAGCCTGAAAGAAACAATGTTTTATCAAGAAATGATCTTCAGCTCCATTAATGTCATTCACCTGATGGATCCCTTCTCGGATGGTGACTGTGACTAGGAACCTGAATTCCTCATGCCCCACCAGAGAACCAGTGGAAGTGGTTGTAGAGTCAAGAGGTTTTCTGGAATGAATGATCATGGTGGGTGTAAAATTCCCAGACACACCATAAATAAAACCATTAACATCATTGAATCTCGTGGAAGGTCCCCCCTATAGAAACAAAAAGTACAAAAATACACCTTCTATCCTGTCAGTAGAAATCTTAGACCATTTATCTTGGAGTATACATTACTAGTAGAACAAGTACCAAACCTCCAAAGGCATACAAGAAGACTTGTTTGACCCAACCTGTAAAGGACCGCTGCACCCCCAGCTCAGATAACGGAGGATGAACCATATATACCCAAATATTGAACACGTAAAGTGTCTAAGAAATGGAAACCCCAAGCTGGTAAGTTCTGATCATTATATCATAAGTATGATATTCTAATGCAGCTAGCTTTTGTACCCACAATGCTGTCAATCATGGACGCGTTAAGCCTGAACATGGATCTTAGGGAGGATCTCAATGAAGCCTTACTAAGTGCCCAGGAGTTGAAGGCCATTGTAGCAGCGGCCGAATTATATCAAATGGAGACCAATCCCAAAAAATTCCATGTTGTAATATCTTTCATATACAGGGATTAAGAATCCATCATGTAAGGTCACATCATATCCATATATGTGTCTGGAAAGATAAATATGATTGATGTACGAAGGATCTTCATTGACAAAATCTCTAGAGTTAACCTCATCCCACTTTGGATGCTTCGCTGGCTGGGATATGATGAAGATATCCAGACAACATACAGCACAGCTCTACTAGGATATGAAAAAATGTGAGCAGAAACTGTTTGTAAAAATCAAGATTAAAACATGGATCGGAGATCTCATGTCGAACTCCATGCTCCTGGTAGGGAAGAAAAGCATGGGCTTTAACATCCATTAGAAAGGGATTGGATGCATCAACATTCTGTAATTCCGTCACCATACCAGCAGTGCATCAAATGTTGCATAGATGGAAAAAATGGGAAATTTCATGCCAATAAATCCATGTTTGTGTCCTATGATTCTCATTATATCAACAAAAGGTTTTATAAATCGGAAGAAACACATATTTTGGACAACAACATTGATTGTATTACTTCCTCGAATGGATTAGAAATGGATCCCACAGACCCCCTCCAATAACTTGAGGAAGAGTATGTATTACCCACTAACCATGTTTAATGCTTATGTGAAAGTCCAAATGTTGGCTCAATTGTCTGTATGGTCTCTGTTAAGGCCACCTAATCTAATGACATGGAGGAGAAAGCTAACTCCCACAATGTTAGGAAAATAACTAATAGAGATGCTCTTAGCCCATCCACAGGACCTCAAACTACCAGTGCCTCAAACACTAAGGAAAAATATGATTTCTCTCCCAACATTGAAGAGTTCGTCTAAAAATTACTCTCTCATCAATATATGAAGATGATGATGATGATGATGATGAAAAGACTAGAAATAAGACCTCAAGTATTCCCCTCTTACATTCAAAGAAGTTGTCTCCAACATAATCGATGAACTTAAGAAAAAACATTTGGGCACCAAAAATGATATGTGACCAACTTTGACGAGTGTGGATATTCTAGTTGAGGAACATGAGGCATAATCCTTTTTCCTAAAGAATAATTGAAATGTGTTTTCCTGGAACTACACAGAAATGCCAGGCCTCAATCCAGAGGTTGACACTCATCATCTAGGCTTACAAAAAGATCATCAGGGCTATAAGCAGGTATCCATAAGGACCCACATGATGCATGCTGCCAAAATAGAGGATGAGTTAGACAAGATGATCAAATCCAATATCATACGAGAGGTCCAATATCCGTTCTGGATAGAAATAATTGTCCTTGTCAAAATGAATAATGGATTGACTAGAATCTACATTTACTTAAGGGACCTTAACCTGCATTACCCAAAAGATTATTTCCCTACCCCGATCATCGAAGTGAGGATTGATGGAACAACCATATATGAAGCCCTCTCTTTCATGGGATATTAGTCCAAATACAATCAAATAGGTATGACCCAAAGGGATGAAGAATATTCTACTTTTAGGTCCCCTCTCCAAGCGTTCGATTATAAATTGATTACCTTTGGTCTATAGAATTTAAGAGCCACATATCATCACTCCATGCATCACATATTCAATCCTTTATTGGGAATGTTTTTTGAGTGATATGTCAATGACCTGGCGGTTAAATCATGACAGTTCTTGAACAAACTGGATGATCATGAAATGGTCTCAACAAATTGTAACAACATAGATTAAAGATGAATCCCCTAAAGTGCACCTTTGGCATTACCTCAGGAAAATTCATCAACTTAGTCCAACTCTATCATGGCATCGATGTTTACCATGTGAAGGAAAAATCCATTCTTGGAATGTCCCCACCTTGAAACCTCACAGAGTTGAGAGGTCTCCAGGGCACCTCTCCCACATTAGTTGATTCATGGTCATTCACCGCCTGGGGGATGGATGTTGTGGGATCATACCTTCCACCACAACCATACAATTCAAGTTCATATTCAATGTGACCGACTTCTTTTCTAAATGGGAAAAAGACATACCCCTTAAAGATGACGTGGAGAAAAACTTCATTAGATTTTTGAAGGCCAAAATTATTACCATATTTGGTGGCCCTCATACAATAATGTTGGACAACGACACAAACCTCTGCTTTGTGGAGTAGGACAATCTATACCAAGAGTATGGAATTAAATCCAACCATTCATCATCTTATCATGCGGTGGACAATGAGAAAAATATAGGTTTTCAACAAGACTATTTCCAACATACCTAAAATGATGGTTGACAAGGATAAGAAATTGTGGCCATACAAGCTTCTTCTTTCTTTGTGGACTTACCAGATCGTGACCCGCACGGTCACCCAGGAAACCTCGTACTCAATAGAATATGGGGTAGAAGAGGTGTTACCTATAGAAATCCATGTTTCGTCACTTTGTGTGGCCATTAGAGATCAACAGTCCATGGGTGAGAAATCCCAGAGACAGTTTGGTGAGTTGGAGTAGCTAGATCAAAAAAGGCTACACACATTACACCATTTGGAAATCTACTGAAACTAGATTACACGAGCCTCTTACAAAAAGGTTCACCTTCAAAATTTACATTAAGGATAAGTGGTGCTAGTCCTTAGAACACCAATGATTCTTGGGAAGAATCCCCCAAATCTTGAGCCAAATTATGAAGGACCATATTTCATACTCATGGTCTATTCCAATGGATCATACACCCTAATATCAATGGACAAACAACTCATATCGGCTCCCAAAAATGTAATATTTTTCAATATGTACTTCACATAATAGAGAAAAAATGTTCTATTACAATCTATACAACCCTAAACAATGAGTTATAAAATTCCTTGTTATGGTCCACTTTCAACGACAGTAAACTATGAGTAATAAAATGCATTTTATAGTCCAAGATCTACTACCCTAAACTATGAGTAATAAAACACCATGTTATAGTCCAAGATCTACGACCCTATAATATGAGTTATAAAACTCAATGTTATGGTCCATGCTCTACAACCCTAATCTATGAGTTATAAAACTCCATGTTATGGTCCAAGCTCTACAACTCTAAACTATGAGTTATAATATGCCTAGCCTTGGTCCAAGCTCAATAACCCTAAACTATGAGTTGTTCTCCAGTCCAATATGACAATAAAACGATTCCAATTTTCCAAACTAAATACCCTGAACTATAAGAAACAATACAGTGAAATCAGGGTACAATCTCTTAGACAATAAACAATGAGACATTTTCCTTTCCACATGACGTTAAACTATAAGGAAATCCTCCCTGAGAAATGACATTCAATGGTGACTCATTTCCTCTAAGTTAGATGTTAAATTACATGACACAAAGAATCCTAATCACATGAAAATAAACTACATGATATTTTAGAGAAATACGTACGGCTTGATTACTACCTTTTCAAGATACGTAGTGATGCCTCAACCATTGATCTTGGTCCAGTTCCCACCCCAAAAAATAATTCCCCCACTATTTCCCATATATACCCATATTCGTAAGAGAAAACTTTATAACTCTTGGTTTCTCAGATTGAGTATAACTAACGTGAGCTTAGGATTAGTGGTAGGGATTCTCATACGAAATCCAACTATAGATTAACATGGTAGACATAGAAACTATGATAGATAGAATGGAAATTCCCATACATATAGACTGATCCAAATCAATACAGGGTAATTTTAGTACCATGTATGGCTTGATTCTGTACCTTACAAGATACATAGTGATTCCTCAACCCATGATCTATGCCCAACCATACCATGAAAAAAACCATCATCATATCCTCTACCTCCCAACACCTATGAAGGAAACCCTATGTACACTCCTTGTTTCTCCCAATGAGTATGAATCATGTGTGCTTAGAATTAGTGGTAAGGATTCTCCATTGAAAATAAGTTATGAGAAACTATGGTGGACCTAGCACCCCTAGTATATGAAATAGAAAGGTCCCTCTGTATGGACTGAGACAGGTTGGTATAGGGAACATTCAAAACTATGTGCCACTTCTTCGCTTGAACGATACGTAGGGACACCCAGATTTGGCATCCCGACCCAGCCATCAACAAAAAAATGAAAATAAAAAAATTCTATCCAATTTCCTGACACATCGAGCGAGCATTTTTAGGGAACATAAAGAACCACATGTGGCTTGATTCCTCCCCTTGAATGATATGTAGTGATGCTCAAATTTTGCATCATGTCATTGTCACAAGTAATAAAATGTCCATTTTTCCAATGTGTTGGTCAGACATGTACGAGGAGTCCATGAAAGGTCATATAACATGACAAAAAACTGCGAAATTCTTCAAGAGTTATGTGTGGCCTTGTCCTCATTGTTACAGGATTCAGAACATGCCCTTATCTCATGATAACTAAAAAGATCCTAATTCCTCCACTACATATGAGTTAGATCTAAGTGGATGTTCCAGTTTCTCACAATTAATCATGGTCTGGGTATTCCTTATGTTTCCTAACACATCAAATCCATTATTCAAACTCCAAACCCCAGGAAAACCTGGATCCCCATAACCATTCAAAGCAATATGAAACATAAGGCTAGTGTCCCGTGGACACCTCTGTTTTAGTATGAACATCATGTCCCGGTGGCTCTGCTTATGTTTCCCACAAAAATGGCCATAAATTAAAGAAAAATTAATCCCCATGATCGTCCTCTCCTATCTCAGTACGCCGAATGGCTTCCAAGCCCCATGTCATCCTTCTTAATTCAAGTTTCCCTTTGGATAATGGTTTACACCTTCTATCGTCACTCACATCTAGGGTACACCAGAGAATCTTGATTGAAACTAACTCAAAAGTACTAAATATATTTATGAATGAATAATTTTTCTCACTAATTGACTATAAATTGCATTGTATCATGTTTTCACCACACAAAATTAAACTACAAGGCTCAAATTTTCCTTGTTGTGTGAAATTAAACTCCATAAAAATGGTTTAAGCCTAAATATCTTTATGGTGTTTATTTTTCTATTCCTAGGTAATGACATAGAAACCTCATAATCTCTTGTTTCTCACACCTAACATATCTCACTTGAGCTTAGTAATCTTATCGAGAGATCCACCATGACATTACAGAAAAAAACTCCAGGAATTTGTTCCGAGCAGCACAATCCTAAAAGGAATGTCACGGTTGCCTCTAATAAGAGGAACCCCACATCCTAGCCTTCTTAATTTCAATAAATATGAATACCAAATATGGAATGAATGGATCACCCTGTGTACGAGTAAGATCCAAGTAAGGGATATCTGATTCTATGAGTAAATTGCAGCCCAAATGTCCCCAATATGTCTGGATACACTCCTTTCGTACCCTAAACTCTATGCTCTAAGGGATATTGAATCCCCATAATCCACAAAGTCCATCTTATATGGAATACTAGTGTCCCGCATACACCTTTGATTAATTATTCCTATCATTTACCTATGGTTTTGCACATATTTCCCACAAAACTAGACATCAATGAAAAAAAGTCATCTCTAGGAGATTCCTCTCGTATCTCAGTACGACCAATGGATTCAAAGCCTTATTCCATCCCTCCCGATTCAATGGTCCTCAATGTTGTGGTATATATTTTCCTCCTTACACAAATCCTTATTATATCAGAACATACTAGCACGATTCATCACTGGTTTCTTTTGAGGTTTCTAATGATAATACATCCACATTCATGAAGATGATCCACCTAAAAAAAGAGTTTCCCCACTCAATTCCTGGGTTCCCTGACAAAGTTCAGTTAAAATTCCCCTTTTCTCGTTCAGGTTCACCCCTTGTCAAAGGCCACATACCACATTTATAAATGTCTTAATCTCTATAATCCTTTAATTCCATTAGATATGGAAGTACAATGTCCTCCAGACACATATGATTGAATACACACATAATGCACCAGTGTCTCTTCATATGTTACCCATAAAAATGGATGTCGATCAAAGGAAAATTTGTCCCTAGGAGTGCCATTTCCAAAATTCTGGTCACTCATATGACATCCATGTCCGGTCACACCCTGAATTTGGAAAACTTCTGTATAACAGCTTATGTACCTTTTTGATTCCATGTTCCCCTGACATAAAAAGGACTCCTAACTGAACTGATCATTCACCTTATCTTCCTCACAAAAGTATAAATTATGAAGGAATAGTTGTCCGATCAAAGCTAACACGAATGCCCCTAATGTTTTCCGACATCACTATTTAGGCTAGCCACACATTGTGGCTCCCTACATCAAAATAAATTCAAAATGTTGCAAATCCCATCGTTACATAAGAAATATAAGTCCAGGGTCATAAAAAACATTTTTTTGATTATCCATATCATTCCTCGATGGATCTTCATTTGTTTCACATAGAAATGGTCATTGATCAAAGGCAAATTCATCCCTAAGAGAGTCCTTTCCATCCTATGTATGCCTAAAATGGCTCATGAGCCTTGTGTATGTCCAAACACTCAAATACAGGGTTAAGAAAAATCCATATTCTAGGTCAAAAGGATATTATAACATTACTAGCCAACGATACCGAATTAGGCCCCCACCATGTTAAGTTTGGTCAAAGATGTTCAAAAAAACTCTAGTAATAAATTTTATTGGAAGAGATATAAACTTCCAGAAAATGAGACACCATACATGCTAGAATGAAAATCAACAAAAGGAACATTTGGGTAAAATTCAAGTATCAGTTCTTAAAGAATCACATTGAGCAAGCACAAAAGGAGTAATGCTTTTTAGGTTGAAACCCCACCAAGGGAATCCTAAAAAAAGTCATGTTATGCCTGCTACGCCCATGTCAAGAACAATTAGGATAAAATTAGGGTAATAATGAAAAATAAATAATCGTTCGTGGGGGTTTCCATGAAACCCAAGCTATAGTCAAAATACGCTCACTATGTCCTGCAAATCCGAAAAAAATTAGAGCCCGATTTGATTATTTATGTTTACTTGTTTCAAGTCAAGGTCTAAAATTAACACCTGATTGAAATGAAGTTGGAATAATAGGAAAGGGAAAAGAAATATAATTTAGAGGAAAATCAATTCCATAATATTCCATAAAAATATATGGTAGGAATCCACACCATGGGGCCTCTCTTCATAGGCAAGACAAGACCTTTACAAGAGATGTTCAATAGCGTCTCAAAAATGCATCAAAGATTGGTGAGATTCCTCTAATGCTTGGATAAGATTCGATAAATTTTCTTTCATGGATTCTATAATCTCCCATAGTTCCTTTGATTCACTAACGACTTGGAGGCTGATCCATTATCCCACCTACATTTCCCATCGCCCCTCCTCAACGGTGGCTGCGGCTCGGGCCCGATTTCATTTGAGCCACTCCAGTTTCAAGATATGAGGGTTCACTTCCGGGTCATGTTGTTCTATCAAAGAATCTTTCTTCGTCAGTTCTTTTTGATACTATTCCATCATGAGTGGAAGCTTCTCTCATAAGATGTTTTCATGTAGCATCCAAATAATCCATAAACTCTGCTATGGAAAATCGAGATTCAAGCGCACTCGTTTCTTCCCGAGCAGTGACCACCTGACTTACTATATTATAAATTCCATGATAGTTAAATCCACCAAATCCCTAGACACAAACTGGGGGCATAACTTTAGAAACTTCACGGGAATTTCATCCAATGGAGTTTGGGAGATTTATCTCTAAATTTTCTTCCTAGACTTTAGTCAAGTGGGACGAAGATTGACTCATACTTCTAAATCGGTCTCAGAATCACTCCATGAAGATAAAATGTAGTCAGGAATGAATTTCACAAGGGATGGACTTGATTCGGCAACTAAAACATGATTTGAACCTACCACAACATCGTCTCTATTAATGATAATAGATTACGAGGTAAGGGCATCCACATCCATTGACAAGGATTGTGGTTATGATTTCGAGGATTGAGGGGAGATAGAATCAATAACTTCCACCTTGGTAGTGGTACCACTCTCTAAAATAGGTGATGATGCATCCTAAATCATCAGTGGAACTCCGTGGATATGCTAGAATACTAAAGAACCTGTGCCGAACTCGACTGAAATAGTATCCCTTAAGGCAGCCCTGAAAAGGTTTTTAGTTAATTTAAGGCCTGTAAGATGGTTTTTCTAGATAAGTATAGTGGTCTCAGGATCCCGGGGGAAGAAAAAATAACCCCTCTTAGAGCTGAAAAAATGGGAATGATATCCTGCTTCAAATTTTTAGGGGATGTAACATCAGCCTCCCTGATTCTGACTTCACTAGAGCCACAATGTGTAGATGAAACAGACGTCTGTGAAGTAACTCTCTCTACAAGGGAAAAAGTTGTTAGATCTAGATTAATTGGATCCTCGATATTTGAAGCATATCCATGACCCAGTAAGGAATGGGGCTCGCCATTAGACTTGAAACCTACAATAAAATCCACCATGTCACTCTCCATGAGATTCAGCTCTACAAGGTAAAGTGAGCCCTCAACATAATGGAGTCTTTCTATTATTGGGAAATAGACTGTTTGAGTGGTAGAAGGCACACCTGAAGGGTTAGCAGCACCCTAGGTATCTTCAAATGGCCATTCATCCCTATTTCAACTAGACTTGATAGACGTCGACCCTTCCTCTACTGTAAAAGGGATAGGTTCTATAGATACTTGAGGAGTTGTCGTCTAGTTACTAATAGACCCTTCATGAAAATACATATTTTTACCAGTGAGTATACAAGATAAGTGTAATTGGTTCAATAACCAGATAAAAAGAACTTTATTAGGGATTTCCCATCAAATATTCTCAAATAGCTGAGAGGATTTCTTGCATTTCTTTGAATGCTGGGGGGATGGCTCCTGAATAATCTCACCTAGAGGATCTGTAGGAGGAAACAACCAGGAAGAGATTACAATAACTGCATAAATATGTTCTCGGGATCTGGAGGAAACTTCCACAATAATCCCTATCGTTGATGGAGTATACTCCCCAGAAATAATACCCCTAAGAGAATATGTAAGGAAAAATAAGTTCTTCATGACACAAAAAGCCCTTGAAAATATAAGAAGTAAAGGGGAAAACTTTTATAATCATTGTGATTATAGAATTTAAGGCTAAAGGCTAGGACCATAATTAACACTCCCATCAAACGTGGTAATATATCCAGTAATGCCACATGGAACGACTAGTAATGATTGTCTGTAGGAATGTGAAGTAACCTATCCATTTCAGTCAAATAAGCTACCACCACCTAAGGCTCTTCGTCGGGTGAAATACAGTTAGGAGAAATGGATCCCCCAAAACCCAAAATATTGAAGTGTCCGCCCTCAATAATCATCAATATAGATTCATCTAAAGAGATCACCCTCAATTCATCCCCGACTCACTAAACCACTAGAAATGAAGCCATAATTTTTGATGACCAGTCTTGGATGGATGGTATAGAGAAGCGGGGTAGGTTTGGAAAACTAAAAACATTTCCCAGAAGTCCCTGCAAACTTAGGAGCTTGAGAAGAAGAACATTTTTGAGACTATGGAAGAAAGTAAAAAAAATTTTCCATGGAAGCCGCAGTAGGCAAGCTAACGATTTCATCATCGTCATCAGTTGTTTATGGTCACAACATGGCATGTACTTGATGTGAGTACATACGTCGACCACATTGAGAGTTGATGAGGGTCTCGATGTCCTTACGATAGCAACTCACCCTATCTGGATCATCAACAAAATAAATGTTAGCCAGTTATGACATGTATGCACTACTAGTAAGGGCCACTGCCCATGTCTAGAGCAGCTACTATAAATCACAAAGGGGACTAGTCATGAGTAGAGAGGTGACATTTCAAAAGGTCTGATTTCCTCCCGACCACTGGAAAATTGTCCTCAGAAGGAATTGATGATTAATAGTGGGAAAAACTCCAGTAGCTTGTTCAACTACCCATGCAGTCATAAAACCATCTTTCACAACATCCCTTGGGGGGGGATTGAAAAGCCCTTCTGAAGACTTTTCCTAGTTGAGTGTGTTCAAAAAATCCATTTTTATTACCTTTTCCATTTTCCTTGGATGCCTTGGAAGTTATCACAATTTGCACCATATCGGCTAATCGGCCATCAAGATATGACTTAACCAAGGCCTTTGCATAGTTCTTATTAAAGAAGGGCATAGAATCCCCAGAATCCAGATGTTTTCCCTAGATCTAGTTTTCCTACCGAGTAAACATTAGCCATAATTGATGGGCTCTCATCCGATTTTTCATCTGAAGATCATTGTTGAGAGTAGGAGGGAACAACGATTGGAAGAAATTGATTTTTTTGACTAAATATGCATGGTGAATAGCCCTAGAAAATAAGTTCCCCTTCAATATGTTCAACCATGATTCCTTCTTGAAGAGAGAAGAAGTAACCCCATTTGATGAAGTCTTCAATTTCACTATTTGTATGATTACCAGTAGGGGAATAATAAGGGTTGCAAGAGAAAGGTTCATAATCTATGAGTAAATACATTAAGTCCTGCTCATTCTTTTCAGTTTTCTATTCTGAATTATCCTATAAAGCCCAAGCATCCGGTATGACCCCACTAGTGCTCTGAAGGTACGGTTGGTGGGTGGAATGTGGAATTGTTAGGCAATTGATGAAGGAATAACCTCTATGTGGGCTCCCATATATCCCAAAACAATTTTGAAAGGGCCTGTCATCTAGTAAGGTTACACCTTCACTGATTCAACCCAGTAAAAAGTATATCATGGAAAACAATGTGATAGCAAAATTGATGCATTTTCTAGTGGAAAAATGAAATGCCCTGATAATTGTTGAGGCTCTTACGCCACCAGATTCCTGCACTAGTAAGAGCCACCTACTTAGAAAAATGTCCAATAAAGACGCTAGTCAAAATAACCAATCTTCATCTGGGATGATCTCCGATCCACATTTCTAAAAATTCCCCTTATCCATGGTGGGATAGTAAGTACCTGCTCGCCTCTAGGTGTTTCTGGTGGGGAAAACATGGGTCTATGCGGATCAGACTCAAGACCATTATGGTTATCAAAATAACCAAACCAGTCTTCAAAAGGAACGTCCTTCTTTGAAAAAGGATCAATTTCCTTTAGAATCTCCTTCAGTTGGATGATTCATTTCTTAGCTAGTGGGGGGGGGGGTTCTTTCTTCATCATCCCAAAAAGATGATGGAGAATGAAATTCTCCATTCATGTCCCTGGCAATAGGGACTCTGAAAATTAGATGGATGTCCCAAAGACTGATGTCATCCTCACCATAGTTCAAATGAAAAGTGTTTGTATCTGGACTACTCCTACTTAAGAGCTGTGAAATAAGTGTAGTATGAAGATGGGTATATGTCTGAGAAACCCAGGTTGCCACATACAGTGCCACGATCTGTAGCTCAGTTCAGAATTCATCAAAACTCTGGTGAACCCAGAATGGCTACCCCCATTCCAAGATGAATGAGCATCCAAGGAGAAGGTATCACCGAGATGACCAACCATGATACTCATTCATTGTATCCTTCATTGAGATGCTTTGATAAAAGTGGGTTGTATGATTGGTCTTCCACTACACCCCTCTAAAGTCTGAGTTGTTTAGTTTAACAAAGACCTGTAGGTAGTATCTTTCTAATGGCACCTCCCAATTGAATAAATCAATGACTTTTGAATGAAGGTATTAATTATCCATGTAGTTGGATGAACAATTGGGTTTGGATCTAGGATCACTGTGTCAAAAAATATGCCAAAACCGTAAGAAAGAAGTCTTTCTGATGTGGGGGACTCTAGTTGGCCCACTGTGATTAGATTCACCATATATTAGTGAAATAGAATGACCAGAATTTTTTCGCCCAATGAAGCCTCCTTGATCTTCGACCTTTCGTCAACAGCGGGAAAAGGGTAAGAAATGATTACCTCAGAAGAAGCAGTAATGTCAACAGATGCTTGTGAAACAGCCATTGAAACATACACAAAAAATTCAGAAGCCAAAAAAAATTCATTCTAATAAAAATGTTGGATAATGGTTGTCGAAGAATGGATGAACTAATCAAAATATGTCAAAAAAATTCTGTGCACAATGTTTCTAGAAATGGTACATGGTATCCACATACCACATAGTGCATAATGTGATGAAGGAACAATCAGCATACTGCATGATTCATGGTTGTAACCCCACCTACAACTAAGGTATGTGGATGCATATCACAATGTACAACAATGGAACACATACAATCCAAGAGGTCTTGACCCATGAATGATTTTCTGGAGAACAGAAAGGTTCTTGGAAATAGGATACCGTGAAACTATTCCTTAATTATGTTTATGTTCAAGAATGGTGGATTTATGTTATGTTCATTGTATTAATTCATAAGGTTAGTTTCACCGATCCAAGTTTGGTATGCAGAAAATCCACCCGCATAGCGTCCTCCTATTAGGAACCAAGATTTTAGTCTTAAAATTCCACAATACTATTTTCAAAATAAAAAATATGGTTGTTGGATAGATAAATGAAGACAAAATCAGTGTTTGATAAGTATGAAGCGGTTTGAGAATGGGATTTTGGCAAGGATCATGGTTTGGGAGAACAAATGAAGGTGGGAAAATCATGATCACTTTTCATCTTGAGAAATGGTTAAAGTCAAAGGGCATGGGCCTCTATATATAAGTGTGGTCCCCTCCTACCAGGTCCATCTTTTCTACCACAAACCATTTCAGTTCAAAACTACTTCTATATTTTACTTTTTGCCTTTTCCTTCTAAACAGACACCATTCTAATGGGGGGGGGATTTATAGGGTCTTGAAAATTGTGCCAGAGGAAGAAAATACCCCACAGTGGATTTCCAAAAGGAAATAAGTACTTTTATAAGTTTAGTAGGGTGAATGGACTCAAATCAAGTATCAATTTTTAGAAGAACATAAAGGAATTCAAAATTTCAAAGCATTTCATGTGTCTTGTGTTCCATCACCGGGAAAGGTACATAGACCAACAAGATCATGAACAACTAGGTATGTGGGATGATCCAAAATCGATGGCCTGCAGAGTGATGGCTAAGGAAACAAGGGAGACCATGAACCGTATCGCCGAAGGAATTGTGTGCATGAATCCAATATGAATACCAGACCACGAACCTGTAAGATCATAGATGAAGCGAACAAGAATGGTTTCAAGAACCATTATTGTGAACCAAAGACTTTCAAAACACCTAATTGACTGAGTATTCTATAGGTTCGGATGTCACTTCATGGGCCTCTTCAAATGGTTCTACATGCCAAATAGATACAATTGTCCCAATTCTATATAATGGGACCACATTATAAAGGAAAAGGTATAGAAGATGCAATCGTGGTGGGGAAACCATAGGTTATGGGAAAGAGTTTGGAGGAGACTATGGCTTCAGTCTCGATTCATCAACGAAGACCAAATCGCGAACCAAATTCCCTACAGGTACAGCTGAACGTGAACAATAAAATGGGGAAAATGAATAACAATTATAGAAATACAAACCTGAATAGTTAAATGAGAATGACATACTTATCATGGATGAATTCCCCACAAACAATAATCCCTCGGACCCTCCTTAAACATGCTGCTCCAACTAGTCTATCACTACGTGTACTAAACTCGAAACCACGTACTGCATCAGTACATGGATGGAACCTAAAATGGCATGATGATCCACATACCACTATCATATGCGGTGTTTTATACCCATGCTTGTGTACTGCATCAGTATTAAGATATCCCTTCTTCCCACATACCACTACGGTATGTGGAGCCTCCCCCATCCACTATAAGAAATTAGTACGTGGAATGGAGTGTTTCTAGGAATTATTTTCTCCGGTCCCAACCTCACCTTTCAATTACTGTCTAGTACTCCATAGTTCCTCTGCAAAATAGTCATCCGGTATCTGGCCAAAGAATCCTCCAAATCCATCTGACCCGTATGATCAGACCATCGGGTTCATCTGTGCATCCCTTTGAGTCTACATATCCATGGTAAGTGGATTCACGAAGGCTCACCCCACAACATTTCAGTCTTCAGGAATGCATGTGCATCTACATTCCCATGGTAACTATAAGTTCAACCTTGGGATAAAAACATGAATCTCATTGTTTAATGGATTAAGGGTGATTATTCTCTTTTCCATTCAATGAAGAATATCGATCAGTCGAAGGGGTAATGTTCACTCCCCCCTTTGATGTGGATGAAACTCATCCCCTTCACAGAACGTATTTTTGGGGCCCTCCCATTGAAGTAAGTCCCCAATATTTGGAGGATGGGTTGTGTGTCCATACATTCCATTTCACATGGAATGGTTCATCGCTCCGCACCCTCTCCCACCATCTTCCCAGCCTTATCCACTGTAGGCTCTCCCTCCCAAACTAGTAGGCGAGGAATCACGTGCCCTATTGAATCTTTCAAATAATATTGTTTCACACACCGATCATGAATCATGTGGGATTAGAGGTTTGTAATGGTTACAAAATATACTAGATTTGTAACAATGAGAACTAGGATTCAAGGTCAAACCATGATATGTAGGATGACTACCAGATGGTACGATCTCAAAAGGGTTCCCATCCAAAAGGGTTCACCTAATCATGTCTCCATAAATGGGCATCCTCCATGCATAATCCCAAACACTAATAAACTACAAGAACTCTAATTTATAACCAAATCAGAATATTTAATACACCTACCTAATAGCCTAATCTCAAAAAGGGTTCCCATCGATAAAGCATCCACCCAACCCTGACCCCTTAAATGGGTTGCTTCCACACGTAAGCCCCACACAATCCAAACTATGTTGGTTTTGATTCCTCTCCCAATGATATGCTTGAAAAACAATCTTATGGGTCTGATCCCAAAATCCAAGTCACCATCCATCCCCCATAGATGAAGATAAAATTAGGATAATCATATTATATAGATCAAAATAATATCACCACTGTAGCATCAAATATATTAATGCTTGCAATGTTCTTGCAAACCAATGGTTGCACATGGACTCACTCTTCGAGAATGAACCATGGATTCATGAACATATGAACATGACATGAATCTATAAGAGATTCCCATAACAAGAAACAATCCTCTCTCAAGGTGTGTTGAGCCTGACCTCCCATCCTCTTGAACAATAGATTCTTTATGTGTCGTTGGCTGAATCATCAATCAACGAGAACCTTCCATTAGAAAGAAGGTCCATGAATCATCGATACCAAGGCCGTTGGGAAATTCTGGATCCTCAATTAAACCATCTGGAGTCCTTTCAAGGAAGTTATATCTGATAATGGCCGATTTCACAGGTACTCGACACCCACATAATCGCCTGCTGGGACCAACTGTTCATGCAAGGTTAATTCTACCTTATTTTATGTATAACGATGCTGAAAGGGTCAAAAAAAAAGAAATTGTGAATTCAAGTGATCATCATGTGAATGTTAGTGTTTTAGACATACATTTAATAGTTTTTAGGAGTCAGTATGGTCTTAATGAGTACTTGGTTATGCCGTTCGGACTCAAAAACACACCTACTATCTTTATGAAACTTATGAATTGGGTTTTCCACTCGTTTCTTGATTCATTTGTTGTTGTCTTTGTAGATGTTATCTTGATGTATTCTCACTCAAAATGTGACCATGTAAACCATCTTTAGATCATTATGAATACACTAATAGAGCAATATATCTATTCCAAGCTCAATAAATGCCACTTCTAGATTGATAAATTCCACTCCATGTTTCATATAACCTAAGAGTCATGAGTTTCTGTTGACCTAAGGAAAGTGAGAGTGGTTGTTTCTTGGTAGCATACAAAGAATTTAATTGATATATGAGGTTTATTGGGGATTTTTGGAAACTACATACATTTCATATAGGATTTATCATTCCTTAAAACACCAATTACCGATCTAATGAAAAAGGGTGTGAAATTCAAATGGTCGAAATCTTGTGAAGAATATTTTCAAGAGTTGAAGGGAAGACTTACTTCATCATAGATACTAATTATACCATATCCATGAAATGTTGACACATTATTTTGTAACACACCCAGTATTTGGCATGGAGCTATTCTGCTTTAGGAAGAGTGAGTCGTTTCACATGGTTATCGCTAGTTGAGGCCTCCCGAGTAGAATTACCTAACGCAAGATATCAACCTCATAGTAGTTGTGCAATCGTTACACTGTTTGAGACGCTATTTTTTGGGATATAATTTTATGGTGTTTAAATACAAAAATATCCTCACATACATCTTCAAATATTTATATCTGAATCTCAATCAGTGTAGGTGTTTTGAGTACATGATATCCATTGATTTCAAATTGCCTACACTCTAAGAAAATAGTATTCAATAGCCGAGGCTCTAAGTCGAATGACTCAGATGCAATATTTCAGGATTCTAGTGATTAGGTGATGCTTATTTATTTATTCACATAAATGTACATTGTGGTTTGATAAGACCATGGTCAAACTATCCTCTCATCCTAAGCGGTGAAATATTCCATTATGTAATTAGTAAGGTCACAAAAACTATCTGTTCTTGAAGGTTTTTTCCTACGAGAGAGTGTCTCAAATGATGACACATCTTCTAGTTGGATAGTTGATATAGACAATAGTCTTCTATTATGTGGGTCTTTGTGGTTCCCATCAGACATCAAAGAAGATATGATGAGACATTTCCACACCTCAGCGTGGGTGGTTCACCATGGTGTCACAAAAATGTACCAAGATCTATGAAGTCAATATTGGTGGACCAACAAGAAATGTGAGGTAGCTGGTTTCATTATGTGATACTCCACCTATTAGCATGTTAATGACGAACATCAATGTTTGGAAGGGATCTTTCAGCCATTTTCCATTACTGAGTGGAAATGGGATGCAGTTTCAATGGACATCATGATGGGTTTAACAAAAATCACCTTGAGGTAACAACGCAATGTGGGTTGTGTTTGAATGTTAGACAAAGGTTGCATGCTTCATTCCTATGCGACTGACATTCTCTATAGATAAGTTGGGAAAGTTTTACAACATTGAGGTGGTGTGTATTAAAGGGAAACACCATTCAATTGATTTTTATAGATATGTTCAATTTATGTGACAGTTTATTCAGGGTTTGAAGAAGGATTTGTGTATGAAAGTACTCCTGAGCATGACATATCACCCATAGACCAATGGGCAGATAGAATATAAAATTCAGGTTCTTGAGGATATTCTATATGCATTCATTATTGAAATTAAGGGTTCTTGAGAGAAATAGATTCCCCTCATCAAGTTTTCATATAATTACAGCTTCCAAGATACCATTGAGATGGATACCTATGAAGCTTGGTATGGTAGGCCTTGTCGCTGACCTCTTTACTGGTTGGATATTAAAGATTCAGCTATCCTTTAGCCACATCTCGTGCAAGAGACTTCAGGGTAGGTCTAACTGATTCAGAAGCATATGATGGTAGCTTAGTCCCTACCACAATCTAATGTTAACAAGATCCCATGACCTCTTGATTTCGAGGAAAGAGACCATTTATTCTTGAATATATCTACTTGGTTGGGTAATAGACATATTCGAAATTAGGGTAAACAATCACTATGTTTTAATTAACCCTTAGAGGTTTTGAGGAAGATCAGACAATTGAATTACTATTGGAACTTCCTTCAAGACATCATTCAATGCGCTATGTTTTTTATGTATCTCACCATCACTTGTATTATGTTGTCCAATCCCATGTATTTTATCCTAATGAGGTTGTGCTGGATATGAATTCTTCTTCCGATGAGTATCTAGTTCTAATTGTTGATTGGAGTGTGAAGACGCTCTGAGGTAGGATTGTTCCTCTTGTATGGGTTATATGGAAGCATGAACAGATACATGATGATACATGGGGGTATTAATCTGAGGTATGATCTCAATGGATGTAACACTTTGCTAACAATACCTCTCAAACATCAGAAGGGAAACTCGGGAAAGAGTTTATTTACGGGGGGAGGTTATAACGACCTAACTCCTTGACCAAGGTATAGATCGTTATTTTTTCTTTTTTAAAGTCTTATATGGTCTTAATAAAGTCAAATAATCAAGATAATAAGGACACATGAGTGTTAAAGGAGTTATCTTATCACAGAGATCCAAAAAAGAGAATGCTGGATGGGCCACATGGTTTATCTAAAATCGTGTGGCCTTAGAACACAACCATGAAGTCAGTTGCATATGGTGGTAGAGACCATATACACAATCTTTGCAGGGTTAGTTAAAATGTTCATAGAGTCCATTTGGTTTTCCTTGAGATGTAGTGGGGTGAACATAGTGTGTGTACTATTTGGTAAACTATGCATAGAAACAGTGCAATCTAGTTATAAGTGTAAAATGACCATTTCCCATCCCTTTTATTTATAATTATTTATCTTCTCCTCACATCCTACAGACATAAAATCAACCCTTAATCCTCTTTGAGTATCTTCTCCTATATATATTCAATCACTAGATACTCTAATACCTGTTGAATGATTCCAATTCTGTCAGAAGCATTGGATTTTTTGAGGTAAGGCAAAACTTGTGTACTCCTCTTTGCTTGATTAATCTCACAATATATTGCAAAAATTAGATCCATGCTCATTAGCCTTATATTTATGTAATTTAATGGAAACTTTTATCTACTCAACCATGCTCCTAATTTGAGGTAGATACTCAGTGAGTCATTATCTACATACCTATGGTTGGTGGTCATGTAGTTTTTCATATGATTTTTGGTTGTTTTTTATTTAATCACATTGTACTACAAGAAAGATTTTACCAAGATCCCCCATTATGTTGATTCCTTTATGTATAATTGACCCTATAATGATGAAATAGGTTAAATAAACCATTTTTATGGGTTTATATAACATCCTAGACACATACAGACACCCAAGGGGTGCGCCACCCAAATTTTACATTTTAGGCCAATTTTCTCAAAATTTCATATTATGATTTGTAGCTAATAGATTGGATTTTTATTGAATGTACCATCATTCCATGTGTATTTTGATTAACCCAAGACACCCCATGGTTTCTTGGACTACATAGGTCTAGGATTGGAAAGATGACCATGTGACTATTTGATAGGGCCTTTCCCCAGGCTTGGGACCTTTCTAATGGATTTCCATGTTAGGCATAGATGGTGGATAAATATGTATGATGTCTAGGATTAGTTAGAATAAACCTTTTAAATGAATTTTCTCAAGTATAATTATTACAAAATATTTAATGGATATACCCTTACATTGTTTATTTATAGAGGAAGTTTATAATGATTTTTCTTATTGAAATTTAAATGATGTAAGATGGTTTGCGTTACATTTTATAATATAAATGTTATGCCTTATGGTTGTGGACCCATGGACTATGATAGACTTGATGTGTGGAAGATTGTGTGAACTTCCATTTGTGGACTTAAGGATAGTGAGAGCCCTGAGGATTGAAATACCATGAGAGCTCCCTCATGTATTTCCAAGAGTCCGTGAAAGCTCTTGTAGTTAGACCAGGAGTTAGACTATGAGAGCTACCCAGAAATTGGATTTCTAAGAGTTACATCTCGATCTATGCCAACATAAATATATATATCTCTTTATATATATCCATATATATATATATGTGTGTACGGTTACTCGGCCATACATAACATCCTTTAGCTAATGTAGATAGACACAGTAGGTGCCTTTCTGGAACATGAGTTGGAGGTTATTTATTATTTCAGCATTATTTTCATTTGTCAATACCTAAACACTATTTACTTATGAGTGAAAACATGGATTACACATAGACATCATTGGTGGTGGACTACTGAGATTTATCACACATCCTATTCGGGACTCCCTTGGCACCTGAGTAGATTTATTCCCCGTAGGTATGGATACATGCAAGCATCACTCTTCTAGCAGTAGATTCATTTAGTTTTGATGGATCTTAAAAGTAGAGGACCAGGCGTAGGCTCGAGATAATTTATGAATTTTTTTGATTTTGTTTCACTTTTGTAGTATTGTACTGTGTATTCTTATTTCCAGTTTTCTTCCAATTTTGTACTGGAATTCCATTCATGCATACTTGTATTAGACAATACCTATAGGGAATTTTGTTATATTATCTGTTTTCTACTATATTTTTATTCATCTAATATTTACATTATCTATATATTTCTTATTATTCCACTACTGTATGTTATTGTTACATCCACTATTTACTCTGATCTAAGTTAAAGTTTGTTTCACTGATTTTATCGTTACTCCCCCATTTCTAGTCGGTACCCACTGGTTTATGGGGAGATACACTAGGGGTCATGTGGATAACCTGTCTTGAGGCATGAGTCATGTGGAAACTAGATATGGGATGTCACACAATTGTACTCCTGTATGAGCTAGATGGAAATTGAATCTTTTGATGAGAGTCACTTTTTATGGTAATCCATCAGGTAGTCCAAAGCATCGACTCCCTTGTCTGAAATACATTCCCATTTTTTGATGGGTCTTTCATTGGAGTCTATTGGTGGAACTATCCCTCAGTTCATGACATCATTACAAAATCAAAATTGGGGAATCTCACTTTATTGACAAACTTACATGTACATTACATGTTTCCTTTATTTATTTTGTGGTTATAAAAAGAAATAATGTTGTATCTAGGGTAATTTTTTCTTATAAAAATATATTGTAGAGAACTGATCTGCATTTTACCCATTCTCAAACCCATAAAATTATTAGGGATCTAAAAATAATTCAATGATGAGTTGTTATGATACAAATACATGTACATCATCAGAATTTTTCATGCTCTTCCATCCTTGGGTTCTGAGCTATGGAGAATATGACCAATTCCATTTTAAAATATAGTATATTTATGATCTAAATATTACCATGATATCCTTGATAATATATGTGGTTATCAATCAACCATTGTTGAGCCACCCACAAGTTCTAGCATAAGTCAGGCATGCACTCATTCAATAGTTTATATTGGATCTCACAAACAGAAGTGGTGATCATATAGAACATGGGTTGGAGTTTCTTTATTGTGAACTCTCTCTAAATATCCATGTCAAACTCTTATTCATAAAAATTATATACCTCTACCTAGTAAGACCATATATGTTACTTTTTTGGGTCTCATACTGACCATGTTCAAGTGATACTGATTATTTATGAAGAACTATATACCGTTAACCCCGTTGTTTTGAGAATCTATCTATACAATGGTTTCAAGGGTTTTAGAACCTCTCTTTATGAATGTTTATATGAAAGTGGTGGATTTACTTATCTGGGAGAGATTTCACAATAGGGAGTTTAACCACAACTGATGTGAGGAGTAGAGACCCTAGGATCTATCATTGTACTACTATGTGGATTAATTTCAATGTAGTGATCACCTTATAATTGGGTTGAATATACGATGGACTACTGAGGGGTTTCTGATATGCTGCGCATAACATCAATGATATTTTATTTGAGAAGATCATGAATTTGTTCCTCATTCTACATCATTCCTAGAATATTTTGGCCTACCATTTGTGGTTGACCATGTATATAATCTAGCTGAATGAATATTATTGTAGTATATTGATAACCATTTTTTTCTATGAGGATATCACCACACTATTGGGAAGCTTCTAGAGTATGTCAATGATCATATGTATTGTCGAAAGTAGTATGATTTTTCATATGGGTTGTTTCAGTAATATGTTGAACAATCATGGATTAATTGTGGGAAACGGAAATGTTAAAATATGAATTACTAATCATAATATACTGATGTAAATATCAAATTGGAGATGGTATATGGGCCTCCTTTTATATAGATTGTGAAGGATGTTGGTGTAGTCATTCATTAGCAGAGGTAGGGATATTATCCTAGATTTCATAAGATGTTTCAATAGTCTATGTAGCTTTAGTTTTATGGATATGAGCCTAATATATGGTGATTTTCATATTGTACTGAAAGAGATCGTCTATTGTTGATATATTTTATTGAAACTATAGAAAGGTGAGTTTAGTAATGTATACCTACATGTTCTAAATATCCCATATATATTAGAATATTCATTTAAATGAATAAGGGATATATTCCCACTCATATTCTACCTGTGCTGTCAGAATATACCGATATGCTTCTTACGCAGGGAAGAGATATGTGCCTCCACCATTATTATTGTACTACTATGTGTGAATAATTGATTTGAGTGACAAATAATACGAGACATCTCATTGGACACTATGGGAATTTGTTTATGGGATTCTTCAATGGAAGTGAGGATATAATCCCACTATCATTTATCCATAGCTTTCCACAGCCAGTGATACCTCCTTGGTACCCATGCAAGAATGTATATTGTGGAAATGCATTGCGTGTTTTCTCAATAGGAAACTGATGGGAATTGGAAGAATGATTCTATTGATAATGGTTGATAATAGAACTCTTAGATGTCTTACGAATTTGGATAGAGTCATAGTCAGCTCTGTGGTCTGCCTTTCAAATATATAGAAAGTGATAATAGACATGTTTGAGGATATTATTCCAAAGTGATTAGTGGTTGTTATCAATGGGTCTAGTTTCATTTTACATGTACTTGAATGACATGAATTTTTTGGCCTCCTCACTTGGATACATCTATGTGAAACATCATGTAATAACCCAGATCTTCATTTCTGGTATGTTTTTCCTTTTTCTATAGTTTTTAAGAAAAATGAACTTTCTGGAAATTTTTGAAGTACACACCTTGTACTTTCTATGTACACGCCGTATACTCTTCTACAGCTCAAAGCAGTGTGCTGGCCATGCTCGTGCCACACACACGTTGTGTAGTGGTGACGTGGAGGCTGATTTTGGCTGAGTATGGAAAAGACCTAGTACACGCTGTTTACTCTAAAAGTACATGCTGTGTACATTATTTTTTTCACTAAATGAACTGTGGTCTCCTCTGACGCACAGAAACACCTTCTTCTAGGCTCCGTTCATCTGAGAGCGACCCGTACGACTGGGTCTTCGACAAGGACCAGTCTCCTCGTCCGTTCTCCATTTAAAGCATGGTCAATTGTGTTGGAATCGAAGTGGTAATATCTTCCTTCTGACTGAGCTTCGACTTTTGATTCCTCTTGATTTTCGAGTTATCTTGGGTTGATCATTTTGTGCGTTTTCTCAGATCTACGACGTTATAAGGGGAATCAATCGTCATGGTTCATTTATATCAATCTCCTAGGATTGAGGTAGGTGTTTTGTGCCATTCTGTTGATAGTCGATGAGTATTTTGTGAAAATTCCATAAATTCCCTTGGGACAAGAATTGTGGCTTTCCTGTTTTTCCCCTTCTGTTTACCTACTTTGCTTTATTGATGTAGTATTGGTTTATTCTTGTGAGAAGAGAAATTTGTTTTGTGCTCAAGATGCCTTGCCATGCTTGTTTTACTTTTGGGAGTTTTCCAATTGCCATGCTTAGTTTTAGGATAGTGGAGATGTTTCTTATTTGTTGCTATTGAGCCTTAGAATGATAGCCAAGTAGTTCCTGAGGTTTACATAGATGATGTACGCATGATGAGCTTGTTTATTATCACACAGGACTGTGAGTAACTAGTGTTGCAGACCATAGAGAGAATTGACATAAGGGCTTCTCTAGAGTGTCTTTTAATATGATGTGATACCACATGGGGAATTGACGATGAGTGCTTCCCAAGAGAATATGTAGTTCTTCAACGCGGGCCACAGGGGGAATGAGAGGTTTAGTGCTTCCCCAGAGAGCCTTTTGTACGATACAGGACTATAGGGGGAATTGACGGTGAGTACTTCCTCAGAGAGTCTATTAATTTCATAGCTGAACCAGAGGGCTGATACTGTGTGTGCCTCCTTGTGGGATGCTAGTACTTGGGTTGAACGATAAGGGTTAGGCTGAGAGAACTAACCAAAGGGTTACCTGTTTCTTCTTGTCACGAGCTATTTACTTGTGTACTTTGTTTGTTAGAACTGTGGATTGTGGCAGCTTGTGATTTCCGGTTTACTGCTTCTTGTTTTATTACTGCCATGTATTCATTGACTGTTAGGCACAAATATTTGGGTGATTGCCTACTAGGATTGGATCTCACACACGGTTTAGGCCATGCTTTTGGGCCCAAGCCAACTTCATTGTTATAGGTATAGATAAGGGAAAGCACCCTTCTACTTCAGGTTCTTGATTGCACTGGAGCTGGAGAGCATGGGACCGAGCCATGGCTCACGATGCTGAGGAGTTTACTTTGTTTTCCTTTTCACTTTTTTTTCAGTTGTACTTCAGCACATTAGTTGTTTTCTGCTTTCCATAGACATATGTACCATGTTTCTTCATTATTATTTTATCTACTGCTTCCACTGTTCAGTTCAATTATTGTAATCTTTTTATTGTTTCTACTATTGTGTCTGGTTTTTTATATTGTATACTTATCAAATGAGGGAATAAGTTTCCCACCGACTTACCAAGACCCTAACTTCTAGTCGGCAACCTATGGAATTTGGGGAAACACACTTGAGGTCTTCGTAACGACCCAAATCCGGAGCCCCAAAGTGGTATCAGAGGAGTTCTTTTCACTTGTTTTACTGTTTGGAGACTTTATCCAGGGATAGGATGGATTCAGTACTTGGTATTAAGCTGTGCTTAGGAGTAGCTAACCCATGTACAGGGAAAATCCATACTACCTCGTTAATTTTAGTTTGTTGGTTTTGAGATTTCCGGTTGATATGATTTCACCTAGAGGGGTTCACATACTTTGTGTTGTTATTTTATTGATGATTGCAGTTCTATTTCTGTCGCAACCTGATGAGATGAGGGTATTCCATCTCATGAATCATATATCGACTTGTAAAAATCACATTCCATGCATTCTTTCCATGCCATCTAGGGAGCATTAGCGATTTCATGCTGTTGTGATAGGCTTTGTGTAGATTATGCATGCTGTTGTGATATATGCTTGATAGATTCTTTGATTTTATGTTAGAAACTATTTGTTCTCCCTTGTATGTGACTGTAGGAGATGCCACAATTTGATTCGTGGGGAGTATGGGCCCTCATGAATCGGAATTTGGCCCCTCGATGCCTTGTTTTTATTGTTTCTGGGGTTCTGTGCAGTTTCTGAGATACTACCAATAAAAACCTAGAATACACCGCATGTACTTTTTAGATACACACCATGTAGTCTTCAGGAGATGTCACTGACCATGTGAGTAGAACACGATGTCATGGAAGTATCTTTAGAAACATGCCTTGTGTTGTAGGTACACGTCGTGTAGTAATGAGCCATGTACCTGACCATGTCACAAACAACACGAGTCATGGATGATCGGGTAGAACATGCAGTGTCCAAATGGAACATGCCGTCTGGTCCTATCTAGGTACCCGGCCGTGTCACGAACAACACGGGCCATCATTACCTTCTTTTCCACAGGCCATGTTTGTTCGGAACACGCCATGCAGTCCTGTTCAGGGACTCGGCTGTGTCACAAACAACATGGGGCGGTGTTTCCTTCACCTATACATGTTGTGTTTGTTCGAAGCACACTGTGTAATGTTCATTCATGTAGAAAACCTTGTGTTTAACAAAACGGGCCGCTGAAACCTTGTTCACTACACGCCGTGTCCGCAGGGAACATGCCGTGTAGTCTCATTTTAAGAAAACTGTGTGGGTCAGCTGTGTAAGAGACTCGGGCAGGGGAATAGTTTTCAGGTACACGCCGTGTAGTTGAGGTGTTACACGACTTGTAGGGAAAAATCACACACCCATGTCAGTGGCTTAAGAAAACATGCCGTGTAGTTTTTATACATGCTATGTAGTCATGTTTTGTAAACATGTGTGTTTTCCTTCCCCTGTTTCCATTTTGTACTATTGTGTTCTCTGTCCTCGTTTCTCTAATATAAGATATGATTTTGATCTTTCAGAGCTATGTCTCTGAGATTTCCTCCCGTCACACTTCTGTCTTCAGGTAGTGATCAGATGCCAGACAGGGCTGATCAGGGGCTTCCTACTGATCCTCCAGTCGGGCTAGCCTTGGCACCAGCTGTTATACCAGTTTTAGGCACTGATGCGCAGTTCAGGGAAGGTTTTAGGAGGATGACGCATGCCTTCCAGGGAGTTCCACCTCCTTCCATGACTATGGCAGACCTGATGCAGGTTTTTCAATAGCAGAATCCTCCCACGTTCTCAGGGGAAGGAGGACCTCAGGCTGTAGAGTCATGGATGGAGACCATGCTGACTATCTTCGAGCATCTGGAGACGCCTCCAGAGAGGAGAGTCAATCTAGCTACCTACATGCTATGAGACTACACCAATAGGTGGTGGGACGTGATATCACAGACGGGTCATCAGCAGGTAATGGCTTGGGAGTAGTTTCAACACCTATTTCATGACTACATCTACCGGGAGACCCTGAGGGCCGACCGAGCCTAGGAGATCATGAGATTAGAGTAAGGTACACTTTCTGTCATGGATTATTCCTCTCGATTCACCGAGATGCAGCGTTTCACACCCCTCTTGGATGGAAGTGGTGTGTTCTTAGCAAGTAAGTTTGAGGATGGTCTCAGGAGGGAGATCCGCTCGTAGGTGAACATCTTCCAGCTGGCGTCCATATTTTCCATCGACAACCAGGCATTGATTACGATACCCAATATGAGGGACTTTGGAGCTGTGAGCCAGGGAGGTTCTTCTTCCAAAGCTAGGTTTCCTCCAGATGACAGCAAGAAGCACTGTAGAGAGTCTACACATGGTGAACCGGGGAAGCGTGATGCATTGTCAGGAAGCTAGGTGACATGATACCAGTGTGGCCGGTCAGGGCACACGAGGCCGCCGTGCCAGAGGGACCCTATGGAGTGCCGATATTGCGTTAAGATGGATCACCTTTAATGTTTCTGCAAGGATTTATCACCTGTAGCTGGTGACCAGGGTTCTTCCATGACTCCTCATTCAGGAGCAGCACCATCAGTTTCTCACCAGTCGGGGAACTAGAGTTCTTTCAGCCATTCAGGCCGAGGTGGAGGTAGAGGTCGTGGCAGTCAACCACCAGTCCCTCATCATCAATAAGGTGGATCAGCTCAGAGTGTTCAACCAGGGGCCCAGGGCCATGGTACAGGTCAGTCTTTCACCGTGGAGCAGATTTATCTAGAGCAGGACCTCGACACTTCTACATTTTGAGGTACGATTTTAGTGGCCTCAGTTTTATCTTCATCCCTTTTGAATACTAGTTATACACATAGCTTTGTCTCTATTGCTTTCATGGAGAGACTTGGGCTATGCATCTTTTCTTCTGCGGACTCGTTAACACTAGACACACCTATGGGGATGAGGACATCTAGTGTACGCCAGTGTATAGAGTGCCCTCTCGAGGTTGCAGGGTACCATTTCTTATGGGACCTCTATGTCCTATATATGACAGGCTATGATTTCATCTTTTGGATGGACTGGTTGGTTACCTTCGAGTCCGTCGTCGACTGTTATCGCCGTAAAGTGAGATTCATTTCACCAGAGGGTGAGTCTTTTCTTCATAGTTGCGAATGTGACGTTTGGGTGAGTTGAGCAGGACTCGAGCATCATGGGGTTGGAAAGGTGAAAAAACAGATTTGTAGTCTTTATCTGCATGATCAGGGGACTCCACAACTGGAATTTCCTCCAGTGGTGGATCGATTCAGGGATGTATTTGCAGAGGACTTTTCATATTTTCCTCTGGAGTGTGAGGTATACTTCTCTATTTATCTCTATCCCGGAGTGGCATTAGTGTCCATTCCTCCCTATAGAATGAACACCCCTGAGTTCCAGGAACTCACGAAGCAGTTGGAGGAGTTGCAGGAAAAGGGTTTTATCCGACCCCTTACTTCTCCTTGGGTTCGCCTATCCTGTTTGTGAAGAAGGCAGATTGTACCCTTCAGCTTTGTGTGGACTATTGGAAGCTGAACTAGTTGACAGTTAAGAACCGATATCCCTTGCTGAGAATCGATGACCTCTTCGATCAGCTCGAGGAGCCCAGGTGTTCTCGAAGAAAGATTTGAGGTCCTGTTATAATCAGTTGCATGTTAGACCATCAGATATACCTCTGACAGCCTTCAGGATCAGGTATGGTATTTATGAGTATATAGTTATGCTGTTTGGTCTCATGAATGCACCTGTAGTTTTCATGGCACTGATGAACCAGGGGTTCCATCCATATTTTGACTCTTTATTCGTGGTCTTCGCGGATGATATCTTGGTGTACTATCACACTCGACACGACCATGCTACCCATCTTGAGATCATTCTGAGTACACTGAGAGAGCATCAGCTTTATACTAAACTCTCGATGTGCCACTTTTGGATGGATCGGATTTACTTCTTGGGTCACGTCATCTCAGAGGCAGGAGTATCTGTGGATCCAGAGAAAGTGAGAGCTTTAGTTTCTTGGGAGCAGCCGAAGAACATCTTTGAGTTACGGAGCATCCTATGGTAGGTTGGATACTACAGAAAATTCATTCATGACTTTTCTCGTCTAGAAACACCATTAAAAGGTCTATCCAAGAAGGGGTCGATGTTCTTATGGTCAGATTCTTGTGAGTCTTCCTTTCAAGAGCTAAAAGGGAGGTTAATGTCAGTACCGATACTAGTCTTGCCTGATCTAGGAAAGAGCTACACTATTTACTGTGATGTTTCAGGTATCGGGTTGGGAGATGTGCTTATGTAGGGAGATGGAGTCGTTGCGTATGGGTCTCGGCAGTTGAGGCCACATGAGAGGAACTACCCAACGTACGATCTGGAGTTGGCAGCTGTTGTCCATGCCCTATGCTATTGGATACACTACCTGATGTGAGATCACTTTGTGGTCTTCACCGACCACAAGAGTCTCAATTATATCTTCACTCAGCATGATCTGAATCTAAGACAGTGCAGGTGGGTCAAGTATCTTATGTATTTTGACTTCGAGCATTCCTATACGCCAGGAATGGGAAATCCAGTGGCCGATGTGTTGAGCAGGAGAACTCAGGTTCAGGCAGTTTAGGAGGCCAGTAGTGAGTGGAAGTTGATGGCTCTATTATCTGAGATGCATCTAGAGGTGCACGAAAGACAGGGACATACTTTCCTTTCTTCTGTAGTTGTTACCTCTACACGTCTTGATCGAGTACGGATGAGGCAACTATCAGACTCATAAGGTGTAGTTCTGTGGGAGAGTGTGTCAGGAGAGGACCCTCTTCCTGGATGGACAGTGGGCGAGGATGAGATCTTGCATTTCCAGGGACGTGTATGGGTGCCAGAAGACATACACGAGGAGCTGATGCGGGATTTTCATTCCACTGTTTGGGATGTTCATCCTAGAATCACCAAGATGTATCCGGATCTTCATCGCCAGTACTGGTCGCCGGGTATGAAGAAGGATGTTGTTGGTTTTTTCAGGAGATGTTCTACTTATAAGAAAGTGAAAGCAGAGCATCAACGACCAGCAAGCCTTTTACAGAAATTACCCATTCCAGAGTGGAAGTGGAACGATGTTGTGATGGACATCATGACTGAGTTGCTGTGATCGCCTCAGGGAAACGATGTTGTTTGGGTTGTCGTCGACAGGCTCAAGAAGGTTGCCCACTTCTTTCTACTCAAGGAGACCATCGGTGTCGATGATCTGGGATGAATTTACATCCAATAGATCATTCGTCTACATGGATTTACACACTCCATTGTTTAAATAGGAATGCGCGCTTTACTTCTCGGTTCTGGAAAGGGCTTCAGAAGGCCTTGGGTAAACATGTACTTTTAAGTACAGTATACCATCCCCAGACTGATGGCCAGTCCGTGCGCACGATCTAGGTGCTTGAGGATATGATCTGAGCTTTCATCCTAGACATTGGTGGTTCTTGGGAGAAGCATACTCCTCTGTTGGAGTTCGCCAACAACAATATTTTCCTGGCGACCATTCAGATGGCACCATATGAGGATTTGTACGGTAGGCCATGCCGATCACCCTTATGCTGGCTGGAGGAAGGAGAGGCAGCTTTTCTGGGACCTTGTCTTGTTCAGGAGACTTCAGAGTAGATAGAGTCGATTCAGAAGAGAATGGCTACAAAACAGTATTGATATAATTCTTATGTTGATCAGTGGAGACAACCTCTAGAGTTCTAGGTCAGGGATCATGTTTTCTTGCATGTCGCACTGAGGTTGGGATAGAAGAGGATTCGGAGATAGGGTAAGCTTTCACCGCAGTACGTCGAGCCGTTTGAGGTCTTAGAGAGAGTGTGACCGGTCTCCTATCGGTTGCAGCTACCTCAGAGGTACCGGGCCATGCACAACGTCTTCCATGTCTCTCAGCTCGGACGCTACTTTTCAGACTCGTCTCATGACTTTCAACCAGAGGAGGTTGAGCTTGAAGCAGATGCATCGTTTGAGGAGTATCCTATCAAGATTTTCGATTGCAGTACGAAGGTTCTCTGCGGGCAGTCTGTTCCTCTGGTACGGGTTCTATGGCAGCATGGGAAAGTACAGGACGAGACATGGGAAAGGGAGGCCGATGTATGATCGTAGGGACTAGAGCTGTTTGGGGTTTCTTCTTCTACACCACGTTAGGGAAATTCAGGGACAAATTTATTTAATGAGGGAAGTTTGTAAGAACCCGGATCTTTGTTTCAGGTATGTTTTTCCTTTTCTGGAGTTTTTAAGAAAAATAAACTTTTTGAAAAAATTTTATGTACATGCTGAGTACTTTCTGAGTACACGCCGTGTACTCTTATCTGACTCGGAGCTATGTGCTGGCCATGCCGGGACAACACACATGGTGTGTAGGGGTGAGGTGGAGGACGATTTTGGAAGAGTACGGAAAATACCCAGTACACTCCATGTACTCTACACGCCATGTACTTTATTTTCTTAACTAAATGAACTGGGGTCACGCCTGACGCACAAAAAAACCTCCTTCTAGGTCCCATTCATCCATGAGCAACCTGTACGGCCAGATCTTCAGTGATCCCTCATCTCCTCATCCATTCTCCGATTTGATCACGGTCGATTGAGTTGGAATCACAGTGGTAAGATCTTCCTTCTGCTTGAGCTTCTTCTTCTAATTCCTCTTCATTTTAAAGTTATTGTGGGTTGAGCGTTTTGTGCGTTTACTCAGATCTACAACATTCTAAGGGTAATCAATCTTCATTGTTCATGTATATAGATCTCCTAGGAGCGAGGTTGGTGGTTTGTCCCTTTCTGTTGAAAGTTGATGAGTATTTTGTGCAAATTCCACAAATTCCCTTGGGTGGGTAATTGTGGGTTTCATGTTTTGCCCCTACTATTTACTTGATTTTCCTGATTTTTGTAGTAGAGGTTTATGCTTGTGAGAATAGTAATTTGTTTTCTGCTTAGGTTGCCTTTCCATGCGTGTTTTACTTTTCGGCGTTTTCCAGTTGCCATGCCTAGTTGTAGGATAGTGGAACTGTTGCTTATTTATTGTTGTTGAGCCTTAGAATGATAGAGTTCTAGAAGATTACTTAGATGATGTACGCACGCTGAGCATGTTTATTATCACCTAGGACTGTGAGTACCTAGTGTAGCAGACTATTGAGAGAATTGATGTAAGGGCTTCTCGAGAGCGTCTTTTAATACAATGCGAGACCACAGGGGGAATTGATGATGAGTGCTTCCCCAGAGAGTCTGTAGTGCCTTGACACGGGCCACAGGCAGAATGAGACATTGAGTTCTTCCCTATAGAGCATTTAGTACGATATGAGACTATAGGGGGAATTGACGGTGAGTTCTTTCTCAGAGATTATATTAATTTCATAGCTGAACCAAAGGGGTAAGACTGTGTGTGCCTCCTAAGGGGTTTCTAGTACACGGATTGAACCATAAGGGTTAGGCTGAGAGAACTAACTAGGGGGTTACCTATTTTCTTCTTGTTACTGGCTGTTTACTTGTGTACTTTGTTTGTTAGAACTGTGGATTGTAGCTGCTTGTGCTTTCCTGTTTACTGCTTCTTATTTTTTTACTGCCATGTATTCATTGACTGTTAGGCACAAATCTTTGGGTGATTTCCTATTGGGATTGTATCTCACACCCTATTTGGGCCATGATTTTGGGCCCAAGAAGACTTTGTTGCTTCAGGTATAGATAAGGGAAAGCTCCCTTCTACTTAATGTTTTTCATTGCACTGGAGCTAGAGAGCATAGGACCGAGTCGTGTCTTGTGATGCTAAGGAGTTTACTTTGTTTTCCTTTGAACTTTGTTTTTTAGTTGTACTTCAGCACGTTGGTTGTTTACTGCTTTCCATAGACATATGTACCATGTTGCATCATTATTATTTTATCTATTACTTCTACTGTTCAGTTCAATAGTTGTATGCTATTGATTGTTTCTGCTATTGTGTCTGGTTGTTTTTCCACTATATACATACCGAATAAGGGAAAAGTTTTCCCACCAACTTACCAAGGCCCTCACTGCTTGTTGGCAGCCTCTGACATTTGGGGAAATGCGCTTGAGGTCATGTGGTGAACCGGGTGCGGGGCACCAGGGGAGGGGCTCCAGATTCAGGTCGTTACACATCAAGTGTCAATATCTCACCATTTTGGTGGTATTCTTAAAAAATCGCATATTACACCTAAAGAATATGACACCGGGTTGGTGATTTTGTTTTGTGACAATTGGAAGTTACTACTATATCTCAGTTTTCATAACATTATCTGGATGATGAAATAATATCAATTCATGATTTATGTGAGATATGTTTTTATATTCATAGAGATTGCAAGTAATAATGTCTCCAATCATTGCATTGTCACAATTGTGAAACAGTCTCAAAAAAATATTGACGTCTAACAAAGTTGTCATATCTTGTTTTCAGTTCGACTATTTTCATCATGTGGAATGTTCTCAGTGATAATGGATGATTTCTTAGGAGAAAAGGTAACAATTAATTATTGAAGGATTTCACATTGATAAAGTCATTTTTTATTCCTTAGGGGACACAAAACAAAATTTCCAGATGCAATATAAATTTAAATTTTTTATTAATTTAGATATTCAATCAGGTTCACAATTTTGGGTTAATCTAGATATTCTAGTTTGACGATTTATTGTGAAGGGATTAGAATGGTATAAAAATCAATGATCTTATTAGGATTTAATTTTAGTAAACCCTAATGGTTTCCATATCTAAAATGAATTTTGGAGTTATTTTCAATGGTAAAAAGTCAATTAGGGTTTCATAACCAATGATTCTTAAGAAATCCCATTGGTTAAGGGGATGAAAGATAAGTATTGTCAAACCATTTTTGGTGTTACTATAGAATATTTTGAGACTCTCTTTAATATTTAAGATATATTCATAAATGTATTCTAGATCCTAATACAAGTCTTGTAACCCTAATAAAATGACTGGGTATTAAATAATTTTGTGTGTAAAGGGGAATCAATTAAATATTCCATTTGTATATATTTGAGTAAACCCATTAATTTTGATTTATTTCTTATAAATATGTAGATTTTTATATTTTTAGGTCGTATAAGTAGGCACTATAAAGGTTACTAACAAAAAGGATGTTGATTAGTGTTTCTAGGATTGGATTGACCCTTCATGTTGTGTCCAATATATCCTATATTTAATAGAAACAAAATCCCTTATACTTTGTTTAAGTATAAGCCATGTCGTTTTATATCACGAGGAAAAATAATATATGACAGAACTTAGGCTATGTGTGTAGATTTTGATCCTTGGAAAGGAATCACATATATCCTTATTATAACAGGAATTAGATTCATCATTGTTGTATCTACCATAAACCCATTGATGGTTAAATACATATGATCATTACCTTTATGGGTAATTTCCATAATTGTTTTCAATATGGGAATTCCTTTGGGACATGAACATTTGTGGAATAAATTGTATGAGGTATATTGTATCATGTCATTGAACATGTCTTACACATTGATTTCTTATTGGGTTGGGAAAATGTACTATTATACGTATTTGATCATAGAAAATACTTAATTCTGTTTGAGTCTTCCTAAGTGTGAGAAAAAAGGGATAAAAAGTGATCAGACTCACAAAAAATGGATACAGGAATTAGGAAGTGTGCTTCCCTAATGGGGTTTTTGATATGAGTCTCGAACCATTGGAATGTGTGCTACGTATCCTACTTTTAGCTGGAAATAGATTCTTCATAATTCAATTAGTTTCTCAATTTTCTAAAGGATGATAAAGAATAATAAACACACATGAGTGTTTGGGTCACATGGGTTTTAGTGGATGAGATATGGATGGGATTACACCAAGATGGAGACCCATTAAAATATTTCTGAACCTTACCCTATGATGATTAAAGAATAAAAACCATGGGTTGATAACTGAGAATGTTTGGATGGAATGTGGAACCCATAATACCTATAATATGGAATGATATTCATTCCTAACCTGTAATGGAAACATCCCATATTAAGGGGGAATAACCAACCAAAGACTTATGGGTTGTTTTTCCCATGGTTTAAGGGATCGTGCCCATGTACATCAGTTAGATAAGGCTGAAATAAATAGGGGTATCCACTTAACATGACCATAGTTTCTACCTGGAATATCTTTGTTATCTACCTAACATGTCTTGAGTGTCTAGAAAACATGTATGAGGTGTATTCTTGACATTTTTTACATGTTAGAGGGTCTATCGATGGCATGGTTTACATGTCGGTGATTTCTACCATAAATCCCATAGTTTTCTGGAAAACATGTCTAAGGATGGTCACATGATAATGATGAATTGTCTGAGGACATACCATGTGGTCATTGTAGACACATCCCAGTGAATTGTGTGATAATGGATGGAATTTTAGAGGCCTGCCACATGACCTAGTCGACCAAACCAAGTGTTGTCACATGACATGACCAAAATGTCTGAAATACTTTGAATAACTTGGATAACATGTCATTAGGACAACACATGACATGGATAACATTCCTTGTTATTGTTTCAAGATCTGGATTAATTTTTCAAAGGACTTCACTTGACCTGTCTAACATGTTCAATGGACTTCCTGTGATTGGGATGACTTTCCTGGGTGTTATCACATGACTGGGATAACATTCCTAGGGGTGTCACATGGTAAGTATGACATCTCTAAGGTGCTTCCCAGGACTGAGGTAGGCATGATAGAGGTCTACCGTGTCATTCATCTATCTTTTATGGGGATCCTTCACATGATCTACATATACATATCCAAGGGTGTCATGTTATCTAATCTGATATGTCTGGAGGACTTCACGTGACTTTGATGATTTTTTTCGGAGGACATTATGTGTCATGGATGACTTTCTCTGGTACTACCTCATGATCCCAGTTACATTTATAGGTGTTGTCACATGACCAATGAATAGGTCATAAATTATAACCAATTTATTTGAATTCATTTAATGAATCCATATTTTTTTTCCTTTATCAGTCAAGTTCCACAATTTTTTTCTGGAACTGGGCTATTGAGACCCTACATGACAAAGTTAATATAAGGAAACTCTTTAACCTAATTACATGAGTGCACGAAGATTTTTTATAATGATCAATAAGGTGATCACAGAAAGGATATAAACATAAATAATAATCCCATAATTCATTCTATGGGTTTACCAGGTGTAATACCCTTGTGATTTCATGGATTTCTGTTATGAGAAGTCCTCTATCACCTCTATGTTCCCATGTGTGGGTTTTTGTGTCAAGTGGGATGAATTTATTCACTTCACCACCCTGAACCTTTTATTATTCACATGGAACATATATGTTATAAATGATATTGATTCCATGGAGTATCACAAATTTAGTGTGAACCAGTCATGGGTTATCCATGATGTCATATTTTTTTGCGTGATAAATAGTGAATGTGATATCACACCATCATCACCGGATTTAGTAGAGCTATGATTTTCAATGTATTTTCAAAAAATTAAATCAACATTTTAAAGGGCATTCAAAAGATATTTATGATACGTTAAGGAGTCTTCATGAGGTTTGGATACCTTTTGAAGTGTCTTTTGTGTGATAAAGGGTGACTTGTCTCTGGCCATTCACATGATCTAGTTTCTTATCAATGGGCCTTCACATGACAAATATTGTATCCATAATTCATATAAGGGAACCACATTTTTCATATTTAATTTTGTAAGACCTATATATCCATCCCATCAATTTCAATTATAAAATCATGTGATTAAGTAAACATGTCTGACATCCTTCACATGATGAAGGCAGTATGTCCAGTGGACTTCACTTGATGAGGCTGACATGTAAGTGGGTATTTTTCATGATTAATGGGCTGGTCATGATAAATACATCATAAAATTGTATAAAAATCACTGCTACTCTCTTTAACATGAATGTCTCGCCATTTTAAAATTTTCTTCTTTATTTTGTAGTATTTTTTTTTATTTTTCCAGTGATTTTACCATCAGGTCATGTCATGATCGAATAGACAAGTATGAGGGAATTTACATGATGAAGGTGACATGCCAAACTGATTTATCATGGCATGTATAACATTTTTTTTAGGATCTCACATGATCATTGAACTGGTCACATAATTCATATAATCAATTCAAGTGAAAATCATTATAACTTTAATCACATGAAGATTAAACATTTTTCATATGTTATTTCATAATGGTGTTTTGGTGATTCTTAAGTATCTTTCTGTTGAAATGTCTCTTCATTAGAGGAGATCATTTGATGATGGATCATATAATCTAGACGCCTTTTAGGAAGAGATTTGTGTGATAGAACGGGCTGTCTGATAAGGGTTTTTATAATCATAAGGATTCACTAAAGGGGGTTCACATGATCATTATCCTATCATGTGGAACACATAATCCGACCATGTGAAATTACTAGCATTATATGACCACATGCCTCTGTGGGATTCACATGATTCACAAGATCTATCTAACTCATCTCCCTATAGTTATATTTTATATTTATTCCATTTTTTGAGAAAACAATACATATAATTTTGAAAATTTTCAATCATATATTTTATTTTTCTCATTGGGAGAGTGTAAAAAACTATACATATAGTGAATTGACTACACAATTTTTATATATTTATTTATCTTTATTTATTTCCCCTTGAGGGTTCTCAACTAAAAGTGAGGAATCCAACACACAAAACACACATTCTTAGCATAGTACTATGCATTATAACGTGATCCACAATTGAAATTATGGCCATCCTAAATATTTTCCTTATCCAAAATCGATCACCTGGATTATGTATTGATGGTGGAGTCGATTTTATCAAGAAAAAAGAAATATAATAGTTAGTATATTCTCTTTATTACCTTTATGAAATTATTGATTAATCATTAAATGTATCCCACTATTTTTCCAAACCATAGTATCCTTAACTTTTATATTTGGAATAGTCTATCACTTGAGTATTCTAGTGGAAATGATACTTGAAATATCTCCTCATTGTCGAAGGTATTACTACAACACTACTCAGAGAGTTTCATGGATGACACTAGACTGGACAAACATATTAACTCAATACTCATTGAGTTGTTGAGTTTATTACCAACTTCTCAGAATCTAAGCCTGAAATGAAAACATATTTTCTACCAATTTTATTTAAGTTAACCAATTTTTTTCAAAATAATCCTCTAGTTTTAAGAGGCACTCTTAATTCATTTTTATGATCACCCAGAAAACATGGTTTCTTTAAATTTAAATGATCGAAGGCATTCAAGGATTATTATTACTATGAGGGTTTTTATTATTTCTCTATGAATGTAATACTTGTGTATTAGATATATTCATTCTCATAACTGGTCATGCGTTAATCGAAATACATTCATCCCATCATTATGAATTTTTGAGTTTATTATTTTATGGGTTATGAAAAATATGAACATTAAGATAAATAATATGCAATTAATTTATTAATAAACAACATATCTCATTTTTAGAATCTAATATTGATAGATCCTTTTATACTAATTTTATGACTAGTGATGTGAGATATCAAACCAGAGTTGGGTTTTAAATCATAAAACAGCTTTCCACGGTCCAATATTTTCACATCTCATTTGGGATACCATGTCCAATTTGTGTGGTCTATGTCTTATAGTTTCACCATAAATAGTAAAAACACACTCACACATAGTAGAGTGGGTCTCAGGAAGTGATGTATATATATATAGAATAAAACTAATTAATGTGGTGACCCTTATACATATAAAAATAATTTGTGATTAAAAAACTATTAAAAATTAACTAAATATTAAAATCATAAAACACAAATGAAATAATTAAGAAAATAAAATTTTAGGAACAAATAAATCTTTGTCACAACTCAAGACACGTCAGTAGGAAGAATAATTGTGAGACAAAATTAAATAAAAATAAATTTAATGTCAATAGAAATTATATGAATGAAATACATTAATTTAATTCAAATAATTTTAATTTTAATTTAGTCCTCAAATTTAATTTATTTTTTTATTCACAAAAATAATATTCAATTAATTTATTTTTATACCAAAATTAAACTAATTTTTAAGAAAATTAAAAAATTATTTCTTATCCAAAATGTAAAACTTCTTATATAGAATATTTAAAATACAATATTGAGCCCTAGAACCCTACCCATATACATTTTGGGATAGTCTGACTCAAGGTTAGGAGGTTTTTAGTGGGGATTACTTGTGCAGTGTGACTCTAACCAGCTTGGACATGTCCATGTCCATTTTGGGCCAGACTAGAGCACACATGGCCAATTCTATGTCAGTCAGGACGTAGATAATCATGTAAGTTAGTTGATTGGTGGAGGAGGTGTTTTGAAGTACTGATCGTTGTCATGGGTTCTGGGTAAGTTGCAGCTAGTTGGGTGAGCTGTCAGAAGATTCTAGGGACAACAAACAATGACTATGTGTTGATGTGGTAGTCCAAAAATGGAATAAACAGAAATTCTACTATGAGAGGTAACCAAAAAGAAGAGATGAGATAAATAATGTCCATGTTGGATGCATGGAAGCCTTATGGGGGGGTTCTAGAGAAAGAAAAATAATGTTAGTGTTGTGGGAGAACAACATAGGTGACTGGAGATGGATCCTAGCACGACTTCAGATGATGGTAGTGGGAGGAGGTGCTGATATTGCCTTGGGAGTCGGTCAGGAGGTGTTTTTTGGTGCGGGGGGGCATAACAGTATGAAGTCAACAAGGGATATATGGGTTAGTCGTTGGTGATGGAGGCACACTAGATTTCTTCTAGTAGAGTATTCTTTAAAAAAACCAGATGTTTTTATTAAAATATTTTATGTTTTTGTTTTAATACTAAACTAGCTACCCCATATTTTTTCATATTAATTTGCAAAAAGTGAGGAGAAGCATCCCAATTTATGATTTATTCCACCATTCATTTATTTTCTTTTTTTTGAAATCATTAAATATATCATAATTTTTGGTTTGTGATAGTTTTGTGTTTTTTCATTCATTTGATCAATTCCACTAATGGTGGAATTAATTTCCCACTAAGAGATACAATTGTAGAAAATCACCCCCGATGACACAACTCGATTAAAAAAACACATAAAAAATATAGTCTTCATTTTAAATACCTAAAAACAAACCAAAAATATTCTATATAAATTTTTTCGGATGAATGTAACCTGGAAATTTGAAATTGGATCGATATATGGTTAGATATTTTGGTATAGAAATGATTCCCTCTAATTATTTTATGAAATATTAATTTTTTATTGGTTTGAAAATTCACATGACCACTCTGAAATAAATTTATGGTTTTAGGGCACACAAAAAAAGTTGAGGTAGAAATTTTAAAAAATTTCATCACTAGAGTGATGAATCTTTATTGTCTATGGGGATCTGATTCCCAGATCTGGTGTTAGGATCTCATGTGAATTTATTAAGCATAAAAATAAAATGAATAATAACCTCGATCAAATATGAGATGCATTTGACTATAGCTCTTATGAAATGATAATTTAATTAAGTATTTGAGGTTGAGCCCCTCTATATCATCCATTCATTCTTCAATATCCCATGTGAACACTGATAATAAAATTATAAGAGCTAACAAAAAGCTCCAAAAAATCCTTTGATGTTGCGATAATCACCACTGCAACATTCCATTACTCCACAAAGGTGTTCTTGTAATGAACACTTATAAGGAGGATTTATATCTCATGGATGTGGTAAGAAGGATATCAGATATCTAAAATTCATGGGTATTAATATTTCTTTTAAAAAGATCTCTCATTTTCTTATATAGTGGAGGTTAAACACCAAGAAATGGTTCCCCAACCCTTGTAAATAAAACACCCACTTAATAAGCTGAAAATGAAATCTTATGATAAATTAACTTTTTCATAATTTAGTTTATAATTTATCACTTATATTTAATATATAAAAATTATAATATCTGATAAAATTGAGTTATTATCCCTACATTTAATTCCCACAATATTAAATGATCCTTGAATATTAAAATAATATGTGATTGTATAATATTTTCCAGGTATTCATGTAATACCTTATGAATAATATTAATAAATAAAATCAACCAAAACGGTCTATAATCAACTAATAATGAATTTATTTATTCATTTTTTATCATTTATTCTCCAATATCTTCTGACCCATGGTAGGTCCCACAATGACATATTTTTCTATATAACAGAAAATGGAAGAATTTTGAATATACTATTCAGTGTTATCCCATTGTCCCTTCTCTTGATATAATTTAATAATATTAATAGTTATACATTAGAGTATAGAAAGCCACCAAGGACCCTATAAAGTGAAAAAATATTCATCGTAATGATAACCTCCCCATGAACACACAATGTGAAATATAAATTATTTTCCCATGATAACTCATATAGTACAATGAAAAACATGTTTAAACATCTATACTTCCTTTATTATTCATTGATCTGACTGTACAACTTTTCTTCTTCTACCAAAACAATGTATTTAATTAAGGTACTACCATTCAAATAAACTAGGCCCGAGATATCACTACCTTAACTAAAAAGAAAAAAAATCTATCTTAATCATTCAACCAATTCTATATGGCCAAAGACTCCCCCAACATAAGATACCTATCCATGACATGAATGTCATAGTTTTTTCTTACATAAAAGTACACTATCAAATGGTAAAAATTGTTAACAATATCATGTCATGGGACCAATACACATGTTCATTGATAGTAATTACCAATGGAACCTAAAAAATTTGGTCTTCCAACTTGCAAGTAAATCCTCACGATCTCACCAATTTGGGATAACCATGTAAGAACATCATGAGAATAAGTCTCAATTCTTATAATACCCCAACACTTTATAGTATCACATCATCTATATCCTTTTATTATAATTTATCTAGACCATAAGACATAAATAAAATATTACATTCATTGAATCTATAGGTTCTCATTATAAAATTGGGACCACTATAACCATTTGATACAATATTTAATCTAAATATATTACCACAAATAATGTGGATGAATAAGTATAAACACTATTTGGGTAAGTTAAACAAATATATATTGAAAACTATATACATGTAATGGTAATCAAAGTATATAGATATGTTGGGTACATGGAACCCAATTACAATAGTTAACCCATAAAATTATCTTTAATGTGGAATTTTTGATCCATCACAAGTTTTTTTATATTGGGAAAGGTCTAATTTAGTCATCAATGACATTTTGAAGCTCATTTATTTGGGATTTGTCTTCATCCAAACCTCAGATCAACTGTTTTTGGATTTGGAATAATATTTCATTTGGAAGTGGTTAAAAGGGAGTCTTGTAAGTATCTAGGATTTAAGTGACCATATGTATTATGTTATAGTCCCATTGAGTTTATATTTGATGGTTATTTGGAGGATTATTTTTGAATGGTGCCTTCCTTAGATATATTATCCATTCATAATGAATAGGTGTATATTATTTTGGTAGTACTCATACCTTATTTCTTTATTATTCCCATGGTGGTTATATGTAATAACAATCAAGTGTTGAGACTTTAATTTGGAGGAGTTGATTATTGGATGACTATGATGTGTGTTGAGGTCGCTAGTATGAATAACTTTAGTTTATAATATTAATATGATCAAGGGATTATTTCTAGTTTGATCGAGGGTGCTACTAGGATAGGTTTTATATCACTTCCATCATCAATGGGTGTTTTGTGGGATGGTTTCAAAGTTATTTACTATTTTACTTCATAACCAAAGGATGAAACCCATGTTGGTTGTTTTTAGGTCATGTTTTTTGATGCATTTATACTTCCTATTTTATTTTTAATAGATGTTTTAGGATTTATTGACCCTGATGGTGGTATTTTGAGTATTTTAATTTATTATGTAATATTTATTGGATTTTAAGGAAGTTATTTAGATAATATTTGATAGTTAGAGATGAATATTGTTTCTATTATGGTAATTTGAGAAAATATTTTTCTTATAGTGATATCCATTATGTAAGAGTGTTTATCTTTTTGACTCACCATTTTATATGAATTATAAATGTCTGGTTGAAATATTTTTGGTCTCAATGATTTAATATCCTTCTATACCTTGATTATAGTTTAGATTGTTGGATTTCTTTGATGATTCCCATGTATTGTTTGAATAAATTTTGGGTATTTTTGTAAATTTTCTTGTTCTAAATTGATATTGAATATATTTTATTTCATTTCCTACCCCCAAACCTCATTTATTTAGTTTGAGTGTCTTAGGATTTCCATTACTTATACTTTGGACCATGAATTTCTGATGGTATAGTTTCATGGTGGAAAGCATAGAGACACCCTAATTTCACTGTGGTATATAATATTATAAAAACATTATTTAATTTTCTAATTTTATTATTTTTCAGTAATATTAATCAATTTTAGTGTTTAATAAGGTTTTCAGGTTTTCTTATAAGATGTAGCACCACAATATGAGTAGGTCGTGAAATGAAGAGTGTGTTGGGTGACTTAAAATTATGGACCATATGTGGTCGCATCATAGCAAGAGTTTTTTTTCATTTATTTATCTATTATTGATAAAGGAATTCCATTATTACAGGAGAGGTTAGACGGTGATGCAATATAGGGTTTTAAGTAATTTTTTTGGGAGGCTTTACAATCAAGTTCCTTTTTTTCAAGGGATCTCGCACAAAGTGGGAATTATACAGAGAAATTTGGGTCACATGGTGATGTGATTCTAGGTCGTGGGACCAAAATTCTTATTTAGAGGTTGGTAATACTAATAAAGGGATGTCTAATCATGAAATTATTGTTCCTAGATTTAATTTTGTGGTTTCTGTATCTATACTTATTCAGTTTTAAGGGGTTTGGACTCCCTCTTTCCTCTGTAATATAGCTATTCAAGAGGTATATACAAGGGATATTTACCCTCACATCCTCCATGATTTGAGAAAATTATAGTTTTATTTTATTTTGATTTTTGTGGTAATCAACTCTTACACTTTTATTTCTCTTATCATATTCTCCCTTGTTCCCTTCTCCCACGGGTTACCATTCTCTCATAAACTATAATTCATATTGGGGTCAGATTTATGGTTAAATTGGGGTTCTAATTAGAAATTTTAAGTTTTTGGAATGTAATGTCCATTATTTTTAGTATATTGGATTTCACAATTGAAGTGTGATTCGTTTAAGTTGGATGAGGTTGGTGTTTTTGTGAAATTATATTATTTATAAATTTCATGAAATTAAGAGGTTTCTAAATTCATTTATTATCAAATTATATGTTTGTATAATTACCTTGAGAATGATATAAAATTTTTTTGATGGCTTTATTAACTTTTCCTAAAAGTTTTTCCAATGGTTTCTCTGTATTCCTTTTTAATTAATGTGTGGTGTTTTCCATGTTTGTTTTGAAAATTCCAATGAGGCTCTTTTAAATGGTATTAATATTAAATGAGGGTTTTAACCCTCATTTTATTTTTAAAGGGTGTAACCCATTTTTGATATGATATTCTGAATCAATGGTGTGTTCTATCTTTTTAAGTGACTCTTAATGGTGGAAAATGATGTTTTCATGTGATGGGTACATGGTTGCATTCTAATGGATGATTTATAATAATTTTGATTGATTTTCCAATTTTTTTTCAAATCCATGATTTTAATTTTAAAAAAATGGGTTTTAGATGATGATTGTGCTACCCTCTATTTGATCCCCTTGATTTTCAAAATAACAATAGTATAAAATGTGGTAGGGTTTTTTTCATGTGAGGGAGTTGGTGGGGTGATAATATATATTGTTGTTGTTAATTATTATTTAAATGCTCAAAATCCTTGTTGGATTGTTTTTTCACATCAACATGTTTAATTTCATGGGATTGTGTAGCTATGTAAGGGATATGGTCTATGACATAAGAAATTTATTTGTGGGTTTTTAGTGTCCCCAAGTATTGGGTTTTCTCTTAAAATGTATGGGAACTTAGTTAGACTATGGTAGCTAATTTGATGGTGTCATTACCCACCATAATGGGGCCCATGTTGTGACTCCCAAAGCCCACCTCCACCATGCTAGGGGGTAGTGACTAGCCCTGAGAAGATATATCACTAACATGGTATAAATTTTCCTAATGTACTTTTATACACATACACATCTTCAAGACCAAACAATGCTCCAATGTAAAATATATGATAAACTATGCATGCAAACACTTAAATCCCGCAACCAAAGTATGAAAATGATTAATTAAAAGTAAATAATAAAAAATATAGGCCTATAAAAAACTATCTAAAAATAATCTCAACCTGGATGTAAATATGGGGAAATATATCTATATATACAATATTACACAACTTATTCTCTTAGGATCACTAAGGCCCACCTAGTTATGATACACCAAGGAATATATAAAAAGGTTGGTCACATGCACAATATAGAACATGTTTTAGAAAATATAGTCCAAGGATGTGTATAAAAATACCAAATAGGAAACCCCAAAACCACATATCATATGAATAAATAATAACAGTCATATAAACATATGTATATTTTTACATGAGATATATTAATAATATCTAAATATACTCAAACCAGACACAAAATTTCGAGGTAATGTCATAACTATAATGCATGGAAATGATTTCTGGTCAATGGTTCCACATAGAACACATCCAGGAGAACATAATCCACTATTTAGATAACATTAATGATGTCCATTAAATAGTAAGTTGTCATTGGGTATTGTTATTGGATGTATATGTTGGAAGACTGAAGAGAACATCACATATATGAGGATGACACCTAAGTGCATGGGGTATATCAAAAACTAAAAATTAAATAAACATTTAGGCAGAGGACCATCATAGATATAGTATTAGTTAATAAGATACAAAAAACACCACATAGGGAAATAATATGATAGAGGATCTCAAACTGAGCATCACTGACAGATTCCAACAACTCTATCTAAGAAGTCGTACTGAAGGGATCACTATCATATGTATAGTATGTGACTCTATATTAACCATTAGGTAATGGATATATGGAAAACCCACTAACAAAAAATTTCCATACATAAGATGAAATGGTATTAATTTTTTTAGGAGTATACGATGTTTAAATGTAGTGAATTGTGTGTCTCTTCAACACAGGGTCCAACCCATGTATCACGACTAGTGCTCTTGTTCGTGTCAAATAACAGTGTGTAACCTTTCCCATTTACTTCTTCCCGTTTCCATGTATATAGATCTACACATTTCCACATAACATGTTCGTGACTGCGTAGAAGTACATGGTGTTACTGTTCCCCTAAAGTCCTGGTTGAGCCTTTGTACACTTTGAGGCACACCCCGAGTTTCCAGCGAAGGGTCACACACTGTGAGAATGAGTCTCAATCCCTGTGAGAAATTAATTCCCATCAAAACACTATCCATCACACAAGGGCCCCCACTGATCATGTAATCCTAGAATATATTGTTTGTGTTAAGATATTTTTCAAAAATACAAATTTATATTCCGCATCTAATAATATAGCTCTGACCACAATCCAGCCACCCACCATGTCAAAAAAACTTGAATCCATGGTTCTTCGGCCTTTTAATCATAAAAACTAGGGTCTGTCTCTTTAATCTATTTAGGAAAGGGTATCATAGGAAATTCATCATCGCATGATGAAGATCACCAATCGAGTATCTCAAATCTATTTGAACCACTAGTTCTTCCTTCATTTCGTTATCCCCTGAGCACATTGATTCCATATCTATGAAATAAAATCATTTTATTGATAAATGGTTCTGTGATTTTAGATTTATTAATATTTTTTAAACCACAGGCTAAGCATTTTTCCCTTGATAAATTAAGAATCAGGAAAAAAATCACAACTAAAAAGAAGAACATCAGAAAATGACTGTATTGGTATTTATTTTTAGATATTATAATGATAAATGAATAAATAAAAAATAATCAGTGGAAAATTTCCCCAAACCATAATCATAACTATTCGATAACTACAATATGCATGATGCACAACTGAATTCATTGATTGATTGATTCAAATTCATAATAAGAAAAAATAAACAAGGTTAAATCCATATAAAACAATCAACCTACCTTGACATGGATTGATATCTAATGATGAATCAAGCTATTTAATTTTCATTGGCACCTTGAATTCCATTGCACGATGATTGATGATCCTTGATATGGCTGTCATCCACCAGCATAAGTTCCTCCATACTCTCCAACTATAAGAACCCAACCTTATTACATACATAATCTAGAATTTAGTCATGAAAACACTTCATTTTACATTGAGAATCTTTTCTCATTTAGAGCTTTAGAGAATCAGGACAATACATTCATAACATTTCACATTATTACAGAGTGGAAACCATAAAAACAGTTTCCATTTTTTTCAAAATATAATACATTAAAACTTAAAACAAGACTCCATGACAATTATTAAACATATGAAATGTATTCCATTCTTGTCTTACACATCTATGAACATTTAAAAATAATTTAAAAACTTGGGATGAGCACAAAAGCTCAGTAAGGGATTGAAAAGAAAAAAATATCACGTTAGTCCCCGAATACTCATAACGTAAGAAAGAATTATCAAAAGACATTCTTGTCACCCATATATACTTAATTTGTGAAACATGAGATTTAAATAAGATCCAGAAAAAACAAGAGAACAAAAATATAATCATAAAGGTATCTTGGGGCATTACTTAAATAATCATGTAACCATTCTTGGTTGCCTTATAATTTCTAACCCCCACGACTACCTTACTTTGTGTAAACATCACAGTTAAACTTGGAGTAACCATACAAACAACCTCCAACATACACACACCCAATGAATTGGAGGGAAATATAGGTCCCAAATTTCATTATAAGAATGCCCAAGAACCAAAACACACTCATACAACATGAATAATATCATAAAGACATTTCTTTTGATTTTTGTAAAACAGAATTTAAAAAGAGGATTTTTAAAGAAAAGTCCCTTAAAAATATCTTACAATTGAAGAGAGACATAATAGAGTGGATGGAGGATGTATATATACTTTTAATACACATAATAAAACATAATATAAATACATCCCAAAACAAAAACAATTTAAATATCACATAAATAATGAAGTAGAAGGTTAACCCGAAGAATGGAAATCAGGTAAATAATTCCCTTACCTTGGGTCTTTATTACTTCAAACATGTTTAAAAATACAATATAATTGTTAAAATAGTGTTATTTGTATTTTAAAAAAACATTTTAATGTTCTTACATCTTATGTTATCATTTCATAACATCATTTCACACTTTAATTGATATATTTTTATCCTTGCACTATTTTGGGGTGAGTTTTTAACATGATTTCCATGATTGGTTCATGGTGGATGTTCTTTTCGATTGGAAGTGAAATTCCAAAATTGAAATGGAAAGGTATTTAAATAATTCCAGTACCATAATTTATACTAATTACTATTTTTATGTTTAATATGGGGATTATTAATATGTTAAAACATTAATGATGTTCGTTTAGATCATTTTACTGGTTCTTTGATAATAAAAACCTCATTTTGTCTTATAAATTAGAACCATGAGTAAAAAAGAATTACAGAACCATGGGTGAGTAATAAAAAATATATTATAACCTATTTCAACCATATAAATTGTTTCTTGACCAAAGTTTAAATAATTAATGTAAATTGAAATCACATCTTCCACGATGTCGGTAATTCGACACATCACGGGAAATGTTTTTATTCCTTAAATAATTGGGAGAGGGGAAGAAATAATGATGATGAATTTTACATGAACATAATAACATCCAAAAATATAAATTATTAATGGAGATTTCATGTCTCTTGGGTAAGAAGAGATGAATAAATAATAATTAAAGAATGGAACTCAAAACAAAATAAAAATTTAGAAATACCATATGAAAATTCGGCAGCCTAAAGGCTACGCAACACGGTTTTAGAAAATATTAAAAAGTTAGGGGACAAGTGTCATGAATTCATAAATTATTCCTAATATATATTATATCATTAATAATAAGGGAATAATAATGTTGAATGGAAACGTGAATGTTATACCACATAAAATAGAACACGAATGGAAAAAAGAAGAAAATTGAGAATTTTCTTACCTTGTAGAGTAACCATTGAAACATTAAGGTTAGGATCTTGGGGCCTAGGGGAAACCTTAGGAGGATTACTATGAATGTAAGGTGGCTAAAAAATCATTTAGGAGTAATTGGTAATGAATTTAATGAAGGAATGTGTTTGTATTTATAGGAAATGTAAGGGAATATTTTAATAATTTCCAAGGGACATCTCAGGGGTGGTATTTGAAAAACCATGTGCTTGACCATAGTATTTTACCATTGTATAAGCCATATGGGGCACCTCGCATATTATTTAACTATTAGAAAGTTGACCATATTTATGAAATCATTATTATATCATTAATGATGTCATTAACACACCGAAACTAAAAAAAATACTTTTTACTACTCACCAAAAAATCTACTGTTTCAGAAAAATTCCCAAAATTCACCCTAAACATTTACTGATGTGTATATTTCAAAAATGAACTCCATTATTTTAAAATAATTTTTTTAAATAGTTTTTAATTTAATATTTTAAAATAATCATACTTAATTAAAAAATTAATTATATAAAAACAATAATTTCTTTTATATAACATTGAAAAATAAATCAAGATGTCGATATCATAAATCCATAAGAAAATAAAATAATAATACAATTTACTATTCAATAAGATCATATTTCTATTCAGAAGTGTATTTTTCTATTCCCCAAAAAAACATTTTGGTTTTAATAGACTCCAAATAACATATTAAACACAATTGTAGATGACCGTATCTTGAAATTCAAAACATAGAAGTGGAAATATTATGTTTTAAATTATAGTTATAAATTTCTACTTAAAAAAGTTACATTCATTTCTATTTATTTTTAGAAAAACATGGGGTGTTACATTATCCCCACCTTCTAGAAATTGTGTCCTCGCAATTTTATTTACTTATTAAACATCTAAGGGTATTTTTCCCTCATATCATTTTCATACTCCCATGTTTCTTATTCAACAATGTGGTTTCTCCCAAAAAACCGTTACCTAGTAGATTACCTTATTCCACAATACATATTCCCTTCGATCAAGAATCTGAACTGGTTTCTCTTCATAAGAAAGGTTCTCTTCCAGATGAACTGCTTCTGGGCTCAAGACATGTGATGAATCTGGAACATACATTCTCAACACCGAAACATGAAAGACATTTTGTTCCTGGAACAAACTCGGAGGCAAAGCTACGCAGTATGAAACTATTACAACTTTCTCCAAGATTTCAAAAATACTAATGAACCATGTACTTAGATTCCCTTTCTTACCGAAACGCATTACACTTTCCCATGGAGGGATTTTAAAGAAAACATGGTCACCTACCTCAAAAGAGATGTATTTACTTCTATTATCTATATAACATTTATGCCTTCTCTAAGTTGTCCTCATGTGTTGCTGGATCATCCTCACTTTCTCAGCCACTTCTTCATCAAATTCTGGTCCCATCAACTTACTTTCACCGACTTCATCTCAAAATGTTGGAGTCCGACACTACTACCCATACAAATCCTCAAAAGGTTCCATCAGAATACTGGAATGAAAACAGTTTTTATAAGAAAACTCAAATAAAGAAACACGTTGATCCCAAATTTCCGGATATTCCATTGAACAAGATCGAAGCCTATCCTCCAAATTTTTAATTTTTTTGTTCTGAATGACCATCTAATTGAGGATGAAAAGATGTACTGAAATTTTCCTTTGTGCCCAATGACTTATGAAGTCCTTCCCAAAAGTTTTAAGTAAACCTGTGATCTTGGTCAAATACAATGGAAAGAAGAACTCCATGTAACCAGAAAATCTACTTGAGGTACAATCGAGAAAGATGATTCAATGTCATTATATCTCGAATAGAATTAAAATGTGCAGACTTTGTTATCCGATCAAAAATAACCCAAATCGTATTGTTACCTCGAGAAGACTTTGGTAGTCCCCGCCAATGTGCATGGATACATTCTCCCATTTCCACTCTGGCACTGGAAATGGATGAAGAATCCACTTCAGTAACTGCCGCTTTTCTTTAACCTGTTGACACGTCAAACATTTCATGGTAAAATCAGCAATATCTCTTTTAATTTCATCCCACGAACAATACTCTCAAAGGTCTCTGAACATCTTAGTATTGCCAGGATTAACCGAAAATGGAGAACTATGGGCTTCACACAATAATTCTTTCTTGAGCAGAGAATCACTAGGCAAAAAGGACATTTTACCAAATCGTAAAACACAATCTTTATCAAGATTAAATTTTGACAACATACCCATTTTAACCAAATTTTCCCTTTTCTATAGCAAACAGTCTTCCTTCTGCACTCACTTAATTATGTATGATAAAAATAACTAAAATGAAACCTGAAAAAAATAGAGGTATTCTCTGCACCAACATGTTTGAAGAGAAAACTCATCAAATCATTAATCAAGAGATCATGTTCCAAACATATCATGGTTAATAATGGATGATGTTTCCGACTTAAGTCATCTGCCACTTTGTTTTCATTCCCGTGATGGTAATAGATCATTTATTCATAATTCATTATCAGTTCTAGCCATCTTCCCTTCCACATGTTTAATTTCTTCTGAGTGAATATATTCTTCAGTCTTTTAGGGTTAGTATATATTTGACATTTCGTTCTCTATAAATGACTCCACCAAATTTTCAAAGAAAAAATAACAGCTACCAATTCTAAATCATGTGCATGATTATTTAGCTCAGGAGGGTTAAGTTGTCTCAAATAATAGGCAATTACCTAATTATTATACATCAAAACACAACCAAGTCCCTTCAATGAAGCATTACTATAGATGAAAAACTCACCATTTTAGGAAGGTAAGGCCAAAATTAGAGGATTCACTAATCTCTTCATCAGTTCCAGTAAACAAACATCACATTCTTTTGTCCATACAAATTTAAACCCTTTTCATGTTAACTTAGTTATCGGTCTAGATAACCATGAAATGTTTTTACCAAACTGTCTGTAATAATCTGCTAACCCAAAAAAAACATGAATCTCTGTACCATTTGTGGGTCCTGGACATTCATCAACTACTTGTGTTTAGGCCGGATCAATTGTTATTCCATCCTTATTTACAATGTTCCCGAGAAAAGAAATAAGTTGCAACAAAAAATCACACTTGCTGAACTTTCCATACAGTTTAATTTATTTTAAGGTTTGTAAAAAAACCCTTAATTTTTTTCAGGATCTTATTTATTTTTAGAATATACCATAACAACATCAGTAAATACAACAAAAAAATTATCCAAGAACTCATGAAATACTCTATTCATAAGATTCATGAGTACTACAGGGGAATTAGTTAATCTAAATGGAATACCAAAAAATTCATAATGCTCATATCTAGTATGAAAGGTTGTTTTCAGGATGTCATCCTCCTTCACCTTCAGCTTATGGTATCCAGATTTCAATTCAATATTGGAAAAGTACTTAGCTCCATAGAGATGATAAAACAAGTCATTGATATGAGGCAAACGATACTTGTTTTTAATACTGAATTTATTCAAAGCTCTATAATCAATGGAATGTCTCATGGAACCATCTTTTTTTTACAAACAAAACAAGGGCTCCCCATGGTGAAGTGCTAGTACGAATGAAGCCTTTGTCAAGAAAACCCTGAAACTGATTTTTCCAATTCAAGAAGTTCTATTGAAGCCATATGATAAAGAGTTTTTGAAATTGTCTTAGCATCAAGAACAAACTCAACTATGAATTCAAATTCTCGATCAGGTATGACACTGGTTAACTCATCTGGAAAAACATCAAGGTTTTTTATCACCACTGGCACATCATTAATTTGAATAGTTTCCTTATTTTCCAAAATATGAGAAAAAGAACATTCATTTATGTATTTCAAAAGTTTCTGAGCTTCCTGATATGTTATCAGTTGTATGGGTTCATTATTGTATTCAAACTGAAACCATTTATAAAGAACAACTTCATTATCTCTACAATCAATCTATGCTTGATAATCAGAAAGCATTTCCATCCCTAGAATAATTTCAAACTTAAATGAGGGTAAAACAACATGGTTTGTAAGTAATGTATTTACATAGAACACAATAGAAAGATTATTATAATTCCTATTTGTTATAAAATTTTCCCTTGTGTTTTAAGAACAATTTTGGGTCTCATTTGTTGAGGTGATATTTATAATTTACCAGAAAATTTCTTAGTGATAAAGGAATGTGTAGACCCTGTATCGAACAAAACATTAGAAAAATCTGAGTGAACAAACAATGTACCTGATAAAACTTTATTTGATGGCCCAACATCTACTGATGTAGTCTCAAAGGATCTCATTACACAATTTTTTCTTATAGTATGACTTATTTGCATCATTTAGATATCTATTTACACAGGAATTTTCATAATGACCCATTTAACAACCTTTAAAACACTTTACAGTCTTAGAATCATTTTCAATGAAATCTCGAGCTATATGTCCGAACTTACCACATTTAAAACACTTCCCAGCTTTGCTAAAACATTTCCTAGGGTCTTTCTTGCCACACTTTTCACAAACTAGAAATTGGAATTTCTTACTATCAGATTTCCTTGGTTGATTCATACCCATTTCTTTCCAACTGGACCTCTTATTCTCTTTGTTTCTAAAATTCATGTGATCATCAGAAAACTACTTCTCTACCGTTTAAGTACATCAGACAAGTTTCTTATAACATTTGGATTCACAGGAGGCCAACTCCCTTTGATACCTTGGCTTCAGTCCTGAGTAAAAGAGGTTGATTTTGCAACTAAGATCTAGAATATGATTTGGATCATACCTCTGTAGTCGGGTGAATTTCAATTCATATACAGCCACCAAATCTTTCTCCTTCTATTTCAATTCGAAGAATTTCTTCTCCATTTTAATTCGCACCACCATAGGAAAATATTTTTTAAAGAAAAGGATTGTAAATTCAACCAACTCTAAGGCATCAAAATCTTATCTCCCCTTGATATTCCATACCATTGACCACCACTAATCATCTTCCCCTTCAAAATGATAAATCGAAAGACTTACCTTTTGATTATCTGAAAATACCATAACATCGAATATCTTTTCCAGGGCTTTGATCCATCCTTCAGCTGCTACTGGGTCAAGAAGATCCAATGAATGAAAGAGGATGTTGTCTCATAAAATGTTCCACTATTGTCATGTTATATTGTGGTAACTTTATTGGTTCTATTTCATGGATGTGACCACCATTTATTTCCTACGTTAGCTGATCCATTGCTATCACAAATTACTCAGTTCTAATCCCTACTATTCTGGGCTATAGTTTTAGAAGGATGTCATTCTGTCAGTGCCTCTCCTCTTCATCATCCATGAACTTTATGCAAATAACCATTCATAATGAACATTTCTTAGATTAAGAAACAACGTAATCAATAAATTCTATAACATTTCAAATTAAACATAGATTTAAAATCATTTATGGTATTCTATTTACATCACCCTAACCCCTAAAGTTATCTAAACCAGCCTCTAATACCAACTATAAGGACCCGACCTTATTACATACAAAATCATGAATCTATTCAAGAAAACACTTCCTTTTACATTGATGATATTTTCATGTTTATATAATTAGAGAATTAAAAATAAAACATTCATAACATTTCACATTATTATAGAGTGGATACCATAAAAACACATTCTATTTTTTTTTCAAAATATAAAACGTTAAATCTTAAAACAAGACTCCTTAACAATTATTCAACATTTAACAAGGCTTCCTTCCTTGTCTTACACATACATTAACCTGTGAAAATCTTTTAAAAACTTGGGATGAGCACAAAAGCCTCGTAAGGTATGGAAAAGAAGGAAAGATCACATTTGTCAATGAATACTCATAACGTATGAAAGCATTTTCAAAATACATTCTTGTCACCCATATATACTTACTTTGTGTAACATGAGATTTAAAAAAGATCCACACAAAACATGAGAACATAAATATAATCATTAATGTATCTTGGGGAATTACATAAATAATCTTGTAACCATTCATGTCCAGCTTATAATTTGATACCCTCATGGCTACCTTACTTTGTGTAACCATTGTAGTTACACCTGCAATAACCATTCATTGGACCTCCAAATTACACACACCCAATGTATTATACGGAAATAAAGGTCCCACAATTCATCATAACAATTCCAAAAAACCAAAACATAATCATATAACATGAATAATTTCATAAAAACATTAATTTTGAAATTTTTAAAACAAAATTTAAAAATAGGATTTTCAATGAAAATACCCTTATAAATATCATACAATTGAAGATAGACTTAATAGATTGGATGTAGAATGTATATATACTCTAAATACACATAATAAAACATAATATAAAAATATCCCATCACACAAACAATTTAAATAGAACATAAATAATGAAATAGAAGGCTAACCCATAGAATGGAAATCTGGTTAAGAATTCCCTTACCTTGGGTATCTCTTACTTCAAAATTTTATAAACTCACTGTATAATGGTTAAAAGAGTGTTATTAGTATTTTACATAAATATTTTCATTTTTATAACATCTTATATTATCATTTCATAACATCATTTCACCCTTTAATTGTTATTATTTTTCTCCTTGCATTGTTTTTGGGCGAGTTCTTAACATGATTTGAATGATAGGTTCATGGTGGATGTTTTTGTCCATTGGAACTAAAATTTAACAATTGGAATGGAATGTTATTTACATATTTATAGTACCATAATTTATACCATTTATCATTTTTATGTTTAATATTAGGATGATTCATAAGTTAAAATATTAATGATGTTCGTTTAGATCAATTTACTGGTTCTTTAATAATAACAACTTCATTTTGCCTTATAAATTAGAACCATGATTAAAAAATACATCCAGAACCATGGGTGAGTCATAAAACATATATTATAACCTGGTTCACCCATATAAATGGTTTCATGACCAGACATGAAATAATTAATGGAAATTGAAATCACATCGTCCACGATGTTGGTAATTTGACACATTACATACAATTTTTTTATTCCTTAAATAAGTGGGGGAGAAGAAGAAATAATGATGATGAATTTTAAATAAAAATTATAAAATCCAAAATATACATTATTTCTGCCTATTTTTTGCCTCTTGGGTAAGAATAGATGAAGAAATAATAAGGAAATAATGGAACTCAAAATAAAATAATAATCGAGAAATCCCTTATAAATATTCTGCAGCCTAACGGCTACAGAACATGGTTTTGTGAAATAATAAAAAGAGAGGGGACAAGGGTCACCCATCCATAAATGAATCATAATATAAATTATATCAATAATAATAAGTAAATAAGAACGTGGTATGAAAACTTGAAAGTTATACCACATATAAGATAACTTGAATGGAAAAAGAAGAAAATTGAGAATTTTTTACCATGTAGAGTAACCCTTAGAACATGATGGTTGGGACCATGAGGGATTGAGAAAACCTTGGGAGGACTAAGATAAAGGTAAGGGGGATAGATATTCAATGAGGAGTAATTGGGAATGAAGTTAATGAAGGAATGGGTTGGTATTTATAGAAAATGTAATGGAATATTTTTATATTTCCCAAGGGACACCTCATGGGTGGTATTTGCAAAACCATGGGCTTTCCCATGGTATTTTCCCATGGTATAAGAAACATGAGAAACCTAAAATCTTATTTAACTATACAAAAGTCAACCAGATTTATGACATCATTATTATATCAAAAAAGATGTCATTAACACACTGAAACTAAAAATGGTATTTTTTACTATTCACGAAAAATCAAATGTTTCAGAAAAATTCACAAAATTCACCCTAACCCTTTATCGACGTGTCTATTTCAAAAAGGAAATCCTTTTTTTGAAAATAAGTTTTCAAATATTATTAATTTATGTTTTAAATAAAATCATACTTAATTAAAAAATCAATTATTTAAAACTACAACTGCTTTTATATCACATTGTAAAATTAATCAAGATGTCATTTTATTAAATACAAAAGAAACTAAAATAATAATATAATTTAATATTCATTAGGGTCATATTTCTATTCATATTTCTATTCATAAGGGTATTTTACTATTCACCAAAAAATAGAAGTTGGTTCTAATAGACTCCAAATAACATACTAAACACAATTATAGATGAAAATTTCTTAAAACTCAAAACATAGAAGTAGAAATGTTATGTTTTTATGTATAGTTATATATTTCTACTTAAAATAATGTTCCATGCATTTCTATTTATTTTTTGAAAAACATGGGGTGTTACACCAACGACTCTCCATGATTTCCATGAAAAATTGGATACCCATAAAAATCTTCCTTAAGTGGGTTTAAAAATAAAAATAATTAGGTCATTGTGTCATCAAATAAAATAAAAAATTTCTTTAAAATATTTTATTCATTTGAAAAAATCCCTACCCTTTTCACAAAATCTCAAAATCGACAATGGATACGATGCACCTAACATAGAACATGAATTTTGAACTTAACAGTTATCTCAGTTTTCTGATTCGATCCCCCCATTTAGATGTTATTCATCATTTTTTTGGAAACCCATGGATGTATAAAGTTAATATCTTTCAAAATTTTATACTGGGAACACTGGGCCTCAGTGTAACACTCCAACTCAGTACCATGTCTCAAAAATAATCTATACAATATCCAAAAACAACACATCAAAAATTAGAGTTGTTACATTCTACCAACCATGGAGATTTAGATCCAAAAAATTTAAAACAAGTGGCTATATAAAAAGATTTCAGTGTTGAGAAATCATATGAGCCTCCCACTCCTAGGTGATCTCTTGAAGATTAACATGCTTCCACCCAACACAAACTAAAGGAATCACTCACCCACGGAGGACTATCTCTTATTGATCCTCTATCTCTATTCGGTACTTAAGAATGTTCTCCACATCCTCAATGTTCAGCCCCCTATCAATAATATGCAACATGTCGTTAACAGACCTCCTCACATATGAGTTGTAGAAAACATCAAGTACATAGTCTAATAAGAATTGTATAGATAATAGCTATGACACATAATAAAATATACACCGTATCTATAAAGGCCCAATCAATCTCATATATATCTTGATGCCCTAACCAAATCATTGTAATCCACATTGTGGTGAAACCCATAGAAACACATGGTCTCTCTCCTCGAACTCAAAATTTATTTTTATTTTCTACTTATAGGAATTCTAATTGATTGGTACTTTCATTATCTATATTTGGATGATACACACCTTATCTATTGTGGATAACACCAACTCTGGCCCATAAGTGTTGAATCTCCAAGGACATTTTATCAAAGTGGTGACCTATAGGATATCCCATAAAATATTTCGAATGGTTCTATATTGATGGTAGAAGGCTAGCTGCTATTGAACACAATCTCTACAAATGATAGGTGATCCTAAAAAATATGGACAAATGTCAGCAAGAAAGCACGTATACTTTCATATAGAACCTCAATGGTTTTCTTAGTCTATATGTCAGCCTGGGGTGGAAATACATGCTCAAATACAGGTGAGTCCAAAAAGTCTCTTGAAATCCCTTCCACAACCAAGAAATGAAAAAATAATCATGGTAAGGAATTATCATTGAGGGAATTACATGGGGACCAAATATCTCTTACATGTAGAGGAATCCTAAGAACACTACTAAAATATTCTCTCAAATAGATAAGAAGTTGATAAACATGGTTCACTGGTCTATGATCACCCATATGGAATCATGTCCCCTGGAAGTATGCGGTGATACCATCACAATGTCTATTAATATACCATCCCACTTCCACTCTGAAAACTCAATGGGTTTAACAAAATACAATAGATCTCGGGGACCAACCATCAGTTTCTAACAAGTAAGGCATTAAGAGACACACTCTGCAACTACTTTATTAATCTCTAGACCCATAAACTAACATCATAGGTCTTGGTTCATATTTTCAACACCTATATATGTATGAAAAGGATATGTATGAAATCAAATCGTAACGTCCTCCCTCAAAATCACTAATATCATCGTGAGTCCTCTAAAAATAATGACATACTCCCGACCTTCAGAAAATCAATCAAGAGCATGTTCAGTGGATATCTAAGTATACAAGGTCACATAGTCTGTATCCCCAAGCTATTCCATCCTGACTTGCTATAAAACAAGTGGGATAGAAAATATCTAATGGAGAGAATCTTCACTATCCCCATCCACAATGGATAACAACAATCGGTAAAAGTTTTCTAATGCTTCCCTCAACAAATATGAACAAGAAATCCGGATGATAGAATCATCTACCAAATTTCTCTTCCCAAGAATACATTAAATCTCAAAGGAATATTTATGAGGAACATTATCCATCGCATCAGTCTCAAGTTAATATCATTATGAGAATGATATACTTGTGAATATTTTTGTTAGAATAGATGATAAACCACTCACCCATAAGGTAGTTTCAATATGTCTTTAGATAAAAGAAAACTGATGTCAACTCAAGATTATGGGTCACGTATTTATGCTAATGTGTTATTAAATAACATGAAACATATAAAATCACTAATTACCTTTTTATCGGAACACAAATCTGTCCAATTCTTGAGGAAAAAAAGATCAATACTTACATGAAGCCCTCCATAGTTAATCATGAGATGGGATCCCTCATCTATCTCTTCAACAAATTATTAATATCTTTTCATCACATCTCCATCCACATTAATGGATACCCCTCAAGATTAAAATCTGTTTTTAGATCTGATATCCTAGAGAATGTAGGTATGAATCTATGGTAATTTCCTACCAACCGAAGGATGTTAGGCCCCTACAAAACATTATTGGGTGACTCCCAAGATGGAACTTCCTAAACAGTTTTCAGGTAAACATCCACACCATCTTATGATATAACATGTCCCTTAAAATGTACCTAATAAATATAGAACTAAAACATCAAGAGATTCCTATAAACTGGTTATATTAGAGTATATACAACACTATATTCATGTGTGTCATGTTCTCCTACTCAGCTACTGAGTACACAAGGATTTATTTGATAAATATTACAAATAATTGGTCTAAGAAAGGTTGAAATACCTAGTTCATGAGTCCCATGAACACTGTAATGGAGTTATTCATGCTAATGGAAAACAAAAAATACTCATAGTGACCACATAAACATCCGAATTTCATATTTGGTATATCCTAATTTCATACTACCAACTAGTGATATCATGATTTGAGTTAAACCTCTAAGAACCACCACACTCCTCTAAACTGACCAAAGAGGTCACAAATCATTATTAGGGAATAATTATTCTTTATGGTCACTTGGTTTAAGTAACTATTGTCTAAACATAACCTCAAAATCTAGTACACCTTCTAGGTGAACAAAACTGGGGATGCCTAGGATGAATCAATGGTTCTATGAAATATAATACTATATAAGTCCAACAAATTCACTGTTAGCTTGTGAAGATCTGTGGGAGACATCACATATATTGGGGAAAATATTGGTTTCATACTAGGGTGTAGATCAACGATTAAGTCTTTCTATTAGTGGGGTGGTGATCCTAGAATATCCTCAATAAATACATCCCCATAATCCTCCACAATTAAAGGGAGCTAAAAAATCATAACATCCATATATAAAAGGGTCATTCTATCCTACTGATGGGTAATTAGATGCAACCTACTATAAAGGATTCTATCATATACTACCCGTGTTTCGTTTTCACCCACAAATAAGAAACTTGTCTCATTGCTGAAGACACGCCCCATCCTCCACCTAAAATTTATCTATCTAGGCTTGAAATGAAGATATCTAGTTTATACCCAAGATGAATTATTAAGGCCTCAATTACTCTAAAAGATATCCCAACACAATATCTTTCCTCCATTATTCAGGTCACACTTTAGGCATAAGTGTGTGATCGCTGGGTTATTTCTTATAGGAGTATCAAAGCCTAATGGTCGAGTCAAGGACTCAACCAGAATCTCTCAGTCACAATCCCAATATGTAGTAATAAAGGAACAACAGAAACCTATGTCTATAAATACTGTAGCTAATTTATAAAAGTCATATATCATACCTTGTATCATTACTAGTGCCTCTTGGTCACCAACCTAGACTGCCTGTAGCTGTCCCCTCCCCTATCCTACAACTCCTTCAGCTTGGTATGGACTGCCTAGTGGCTATAGGGGTAAACGGTAGACGAATTTACAACCTCCATATACTCCCCAATATCATATTACATATCTTATTCATATTAGTGAAATCTACTCTTTACACTTCCTCTACCTTGGAGCCCATACAATTTCTCACAATCATCCATATGATAGGTCAGACAACCTCATGCAAGATGTATCCTATAATAAAATGAGTAACACCACCTTTCCATAGGATGACTAGATCCTTCCTATGATCCCAGAACCAAAAAACATCTATCCTAGTACATCCTCATAAAATTCATCACACATCGAGATCCTAGAGACTAACATTGACACCCTGATGCCGATGTCTCTTCTCATGAGTGCCCAACGTTAGAAACCACTATCTACATCTGCTCAGTTGGGAAAATCTCAACCACCAAAAATCACTCTAGAATCCCAACATAATTAGGACTGAATAAAGGTATAAAATTGGATTAGACATCTTTATGAAGTTCTAACTCGATGGTTCAAGCTGAGAATAACTAATCACGAACCATTTCAATCGAGTACCTGGAGAGGTTGGTAAACCTCGATGAATAATTACCCACTAATAAACTTCTATTATAAATCTATAGAAGTTCTTGGATACATAGAAACATCAACATATCTTGAGAAAACTCCTCCCTAAAAAGGATCTCAAACTATGGCTATGTGAGAGTTGACTCATTGTAAGACTGGGTTACCAAACCCCACCATCGTCTTATAGAGAGATAGAGAATGATCACTACCAGAACCCCCATACAACCCATCAGTTTCCCGAAGAGATAGAAAACTCAGGTCACCACCACAAGATAGTCCCCAGCCTCCTGTAATTTGGGATCACCTCAAAACCCAAGGATTCTCTATCACTAAATCTCCTGAAGTTCACTTAGCCTGCACACCTCATCTTTTGGTGATGCAGGTACCATCTACTTCTCTAGATGTGATGGTATAACTGGTTCAATACATGAAGGTAACACCTCTATAAGTTGTCCCTATATCGATGCCTCATCAATGAGGGGATAATCATCATGATCCAGATGATGAATTCAATCCTTCATATATTGTGGAGGCTTCAAGAAAGTAAACAATTTGTATCATGATCAAAGAATATATCTAGAGAGTTGAATCAAGAAGTACATTGATACCATAACCCATTCATATATGATACATGTACCATTTAATTCTATACAACTAGTGTTCTCATGTAATGAGTTAAAAGGAAGACGATAACAATCATAGTGTATGGACACTTCAGCCACCACAGTAAAAAAAGAGTTCCTAGCTTGAATGACAAACTCTAAACACATATCAAATTTTCCACAAACCAATATCACAAACATAATTCCTAGGGTAGAACTGAATTCTATGATAGTATGTTGTCACGATCCATCCCAATGGGTTATGTTCCATGACTCCCCATGTCCACCGAAAAATGGCTAGGGGTTGGAGACTTCTGTTGAGAAGGTATATCACTGATAGGGGAGAATTTATCCCAAAGTTCCCACACTCACATACACACATCTATAAGACAAAATAATGATGAAATTTAAGACATCTAATAAACAACGTATTCAAATATCTAAATACTACAAACAGAACATGGAAACATTTAATGGAATGTAAGTAGGGCCAAATAAAATCCTAACATAATGGATCTGAAAAATATCCAACAAAAAAGTATAGATGGAGACATCTGTCAAGAAAAACATAGGAACACACCTCGTTCTATCTACATCATTAAAAACCATTTGGTTTTGTTCCCTTTAGGACTCTTTCAAAAGGTCAATCATCTTCAAAATACATGACATGTGTGAGCAAATCCATTTCAGGGATGAGTATAGTAACACCATGTTGGAAAACCCAAAACCAAAAAGAATATTATAATAAGATTATTAGTCTCATATAAATAGTTATATATTTATATCAAATATGAAATGAATATCTAGATATAATAAATGATGAAAGGCAGTCTCTAGGTAAACACATAACCGTAATGCCAGCCAAGGATTCCTACTTGATGTTTCCACACAACACTCATATGGGAGAACACACTCCATGGGTCAGATAGAACCGATGAAATCCATCCAAGAGGTCATTATTGTTGGGTCTAATAATAGGATTTATACACTTGAATTCTAAATACAATGATTCACATGCATGAATCACACCTAGGTCCAAGGGGTATGCCACCAACTTATTCTGAAAAAACCCACTAATTATGGGATCACCCCCCCATAGAGTGTTGATCAAAATGATACCATGAAATTCACATAGGACAAGAATATTATATAATATCTCACTCTGGGCCACATAGAATGATTCAAAAAAATCTATCTAATATGTCCTGCTGAAGGGATCACTATTTAATGTATATAATGGGATTCCATAAAAACCCTCCAGGAATGTATATAGGGAAGGCTCACATACATAACAAGTCCATAGTGAAGAAAAAAATGTATTTTTTCAAACATTGAAGGAGTAAAAAACATGTAAAAGAATTATATGGTGTGTCACATCGACATCAAGTCCTATTTATGTATCACAGTTCATGCTCATGTCCGTGTCAATGTACATGGTGATCCCATACTTGTGTACTTCTACACATGTCCATGTTCACGACTCTTCCCATGTCCACTAGGCCTAGAAATGTCGTTTTTGAGTAAACTATGTGCATATAACTAATTACTAAAACCATTCATGCATATTATAAGAGGTACAAGTTGAGTTTCTAGGGAAGGGCCTCAAGTCATGTGATAATTAACTTCTCAAAAAAACCCTTATCCCTACACCATGGGTCCCACATGACATGTAATCCTAGATTACACACCATGTGTTACATAATATTATAGATACCATGATCTGTATTGAATGTATAGACCCACATCTTAAACCATTGATCTAGCCACCTTCCTTGCCAAACAAATTTGAATCCATGGTCAGATGACCTATCCACTGTTGAACACCTAGATTCAACCCTAAAATTCACTCTAAAAATGGTCTCACATGTCATAAATCATTATAATCTGAAAAAATGAATTTGGTATTTGAAATATATGGGATATTCATCACAATATTCCCTCCTTAGTCTATATCAGGATCTCTGATAACAATTTGTTACATTATGAAATGAGTGCACACCATTCAATTTATCAGTATCTGTTGAACTATGGGCCAAAAGATTTTCTCACAATGAATGATGAATCAGAAAAGAAAATAACATCAAAAAATATGAGGAATAAAATTTAGTGAATGTTCATGGTGTCCTCAATCCATTTTTATTACAATTAAGAATTAAGAGATAAAAAAATCAAAAGCAATTTCCCCCAATCCAGAATCATCACTGTCCCATACCCGCAATACTCACGATCCGCAAATCAATTTACCAATTAATTGATTTGTGTTCCTCATAAGAATCATGAAAATGTATAAATAAAAATAAAAAACATCCTACCATGTTTTGGACTGATAAATAATGAATAATGAATTTGTGTCATTGTCACTAGAATGATCGCTAAATTTTGTTTCACAAAGATCGATGACACTCGATCTGGCTATCATCCACTAAAAAAAGTTCATCCATGCTCTCTAATGGATCTCCTTGATTTGTAGTGTCATTTTTATACCCTAGAAAATATTCATTAAGCATGTGTCAAAAACATTATGCCACCGTGTTAACAAATAAAAAAAATTAAAATTATTGTATTCATTTTACACCCATGAGGAATTTTTAAAAAACATCCTATGCTGAAAAAGGTTATGCCACTCCTAAAGTCCAACACGTGTTTTTTTACTCAACAATGACCTCCAATTTCAAATCATGGACCAATTTATAAGTTATTAAACTTTTATAGGAAAACCACCCACACACACGTGTAATATATTTAATTTATTTTAATTAATTATTCTAGTAACAACAGGCCACATAACCTTATGCCGTGACAACAACTGGAATCGAAAATAATCAATAAAATATACAAAATTAATACATGGAAAATATATGTTTCTTTAGCTAGTGACATTGTAATACAGTTGGATCATATAGACAAATTTGTTCCATTGATTATTTTCTAGTACTATCTCACCATAAAAATTTATGATTTTCTAATGAATCATAGTTAATTTTGATTATTCCATAGATGGGATAACACCTAACACGTTATTACATCCCATAGTTCAATCAAATATTTTGTTACCATTGGATTTTTGTAGTTTGTTTTCCCAATTGTTTTTCATTGACGATGTGGTGTCCTCTATTTTTACACATTCAATTTTTTATGGTTCAGATTTATTATCCAAATGGTTTCAAAAATGGATTGAATGATTGAATTCAAAATGAAACTGGAAACCTTTGGTTTATTTATTAGATTTTTTTTAATGTTTTTAGAAATGTAAAAAAATGATTTGTTTTTTGTTATAAATAATAAAAATTCCTCATTTTTGGGATTAAATTGTTTTTATTTATTAAGTGGAAAATCCTAATTGTTTTATATTAAAATATAAGTGAACTTATTTGTTAATGGTGAAGTGTGATTTTTTTTTATTTTTCACCTTCTCACAGAAGAAAATTATTTTTATAAATATGGTGTAACATACCAGATCTGGGTGTCGCCCAAAGGTGCCCCGAACTAGGTAGGTCATATAACCTCATGCACATATCCCCTAATTCTAGAGGATATCTAGTAGTAGTGGGGGCCAAGGTGTGATAATGGGGTAACCATTCCCTCATTGGCATAGTATACACAATGAAAAAAAATCAGGAAATATAGTACAAATAGTAATACCATACAAGAGAAGTAAACAGTGAAAGTCTAATATTAATAAAACAATTAAAGCATATATATATATAAATGATACATGTCACATGTGTCTAGGAAAGCAGCCAAATAAGTCACAATGCAGTAAATACAATACTGAAACCAAATTATAGAAATGATAGTAAACTCCAATAGCATAACAAGCCTTAACTTGGTCACATGCTCTCCAACTCCAACACCAACCAAGTACCTAATGAGGAAGGGCACATTCCTTTTTCTATACCTACAATTATTTTACCTGTTTGGGTCCAAAATCATGACACAAATAGGGTATGAGACAGATCCCAATAGGCATTCACTAATAGATCATTACCTAACTTTAAGTGAGTGTATATACAAGGTAATATGAAGAAATGAAGAAATAAACTAGGATGTAACCCAATGTAAAAAATCCTACAATATTAAATTACATTCATTTAGCATATATTATTAATTCAATTAAATCACGTAATCTCAGGATCTAGCCTATGCTCTGTATCCCATGTGTAAAGTAACCAAACAGCTATCTTTGATGACCATCTAAACAATCAAATAAGAATGTGTCCATGTTTGTGATTTGGCTTTCCGGACTCATCAAAATCATTGAACTATTTATAAACAACCATTTTGGATTGATCACATGGTCTAACCCCTATAGTCTAATAAAATATCAGTTCAATAATTAATTACCCTCTAAAAAAGCTCTCATAGTTTAACCCGTTCATTCACACATCATATAAATCACTTTCAAATGACCACCTGCGTAGCTCTCATTGTCAATACCACCTTGGTCAACATAGCATCAATAAATTAATATTCCCACCTGGATGCTCTCATAGTCAATGCCCTAGGGTCCAACATTCATTTAATCAAATAATAATGATCACATTGGAAACTCCAATTGTCTAACCCATTTAATTATTAAAGACCACCTGGGTAGCTCTCACGGTCTAACACCTTTAGGAAGCTCTCACAGTCCAATACCCATTGGTCAAAATTCACAATGCATATCAAATTAATTTCATATAATCAAATAAACTCCATCCTAATCAACCAAGGCATGGAAAAAAGGTATGCCCCAAAGCAACATAGAAAAAATAGCCATAACTATCAAATAGGGGAAATACACCCATTGGGTGTCCTGATAACAAGGTCTCTAACCTTACAGATAATAAACAACCCCTTTTTAAAAAAATAAAACAAATATATTTATTAAACAAGGTTAAATTACAAATCAAGAAATACCCCAAATGTGTTTATGTGTCATATTAAGAAGATATAATCCAAGGATGAACAAAAAAAGGTACAAACCACCTAGTTTGATGTCGTATGATCAATACCCTTGAATGTTAGCACTTGAATTGGCATCAATCAGTGTACATCTACAAAAATTTAAAAAATATTAAACAATGAATAACTCACGAGAGAGGAGGAATTAGGAATGAAGGCTCTAGGGGTTTTGAGAACATGCCGGTGAGATTCCAACGCACCCGACAACATCTCAATCAGAGTTAATACTAAAAATCGGGAGGGGTTTCGATGTTAAAAAAAATTCCATCGCTCTTCTATATAAAAAACAGATAGAAGAAGAAGTTTCTGATGATGAGATGTTACCCCACACCATTAAAATGAATAAAAATAAAACTACACAGCTTGATAATTAAATGTACACTCCATGTAGTAGCCTTACATAGACCTTGCCTTAAGTGGTCTTCTAGGTCACTTACACGACCATGTACTCAGCTATTACACAGCTAGTACACATGTGTTTGTGATTCCCAGGTACATGAAATATACTCATAAGTACCTGACATGTACTATGAAATTACCCATTTCTTCCCTTTTCTTAAAAAACTCCAAAATAAATATGCATACATGAAATGAAGATCCGAGTTCTTACAAACACCCCAATTAATGAAATTCATCCCCAAATTTCCCTTCCAATGGTGGTGAAGAAGAAACTTCAAACAACACTGGCCACTGTGATCATACGTCGACCTCCATCTCCAAAGTGTCATCTTCTACTTGCCCACGCTAGTATATCACTTGTACTAGAGGAACTGAACGACCATGGATATCCATCGTGATGTAGTCCACTATCCAAATATAATGATCCTAGAAGGATACATCCACCTCTAACTCAACCTTCTCAGGATAAAAAACCTGAGACATGTGTTAAAAGTAACAGTATTGCAAATAAACATGAAAGACCTCATGCATATCCCGATACCTCTGAGGTAACCACAACTAATCGACAACCAAAATAACTCTCTCCAAAACCTCAAATGGCCCAACTTATCTCATTGAAAGCTTTCCTAGTCTCATAATCCTCATGTTTTCCATCCTCAATTTTACACATAAGAAAACCTGATTTCCAACCTCAAACTCCAGAGGACATCTCTGTCTACTAGGATAAGATTTTTGTCAAGATTGTGCAGCAGCCATCCTATTCTATATCAAATCCATCTATGCAGTGGTCTCCTAGACCAAACGATCTGTCAACATAGATGCCTATCCTACCTGTAGAAAACATATGTGTAATCATAATGTACTACCCTAAAGATCCTTATAAGGTTCCATATGAATTGTTTCCGGAAAAATTTTATTTTTGGAAATCTAAACTAGGGGTATGCATCCCCCAAAGGAGCCCCCAAAATCATGGATGCATGCTCAAGGAATTTCCTCCGAAACATGAATTGTGTGATCTGATAGGAAATAATTCTTGGGATGGTAATCTATATATAGAAGTTCATGTGTACCCAAAGTCATATGTAGTTCTTTCCAGACAAAAGATGTAAACCAGGAATCCCTATATGAAATGATAGAGTATGGAACCCCATTGAAACATACAATTTCATAGATGTACATATTTCCATGATCATCAACAGTAAATAATTCCTTGATCGACAAGAAATGTGAAACTTTTGAGAGACTATCGACCAAAACACAAACCACATCACTTCCTCGAGGTGACCTTGATAAACCTATCAGAAAATCCATCATGGAATCATTTCAATTCTAATCAAGGATGGGTAACATCATTAAAACTTCTACCAGTCCCTGATACACCCCAAACACCTATTGACAAGTGGAAAATCTCATAACAAAACCTGCTACACCCCTCTTCATGTATGGCCACCAATAATGACGATGTAGATCTCGGTACATCATGGTGACCCCAGGATGAGCTGCCCATACTGAGGCATGAAAATATTTCATAAACTTCACACGTCTATCTGATGACACCCATAAATTTCCCTGAAAATGAAAAAAATAATCCTCATCTAGGGTCCACCCAGGAGTAGTGTCCTCACCTGACACATTCTCCAAATGGACTAGACCTTCAAAATATGATAGCTGCTTCATTGTCACCCAATATAGAATCTTATAGGTAACTGTTATTGAAGAACAAAATGTATAACCCAATGTATCGTGCTCCTCAAAATTTATCATAGATAACATACCCATAATCTTCCACTCACTCTTGGCCTCCTAAACTACCTATATCTATGTCCTCCTTCTCAATGCATCAGCCACTACATTGCTTTCCAAGGAATGTAGGAAAGCACAAATTCAAAAGATTGAAGGCACTTAACCATCCGTCACTATCTCAAATTGAGATCACAATAGGTAAAGATATACTTGAGGCTTTTTATTTTATTTTATTCCACAAAATAATCTCCCAAAATATAATTTCCCCAAAATCACAAATCATGCACAACTACAACAAATTCGAGATGGTGCATCAGGTAATTATTATCATGTGTCCTCAACTACCGAGACCCATACAAAAATAATCCTTCTCCATGTATAAGCAATACTCCCAAACTGATACATAATATGTCGCAGTAAACCGTTTTAATTTTTTATGGCACTATAAAAATCAGTATTTGTGCTAAATTCAACATCCATTTCAGCTCTGGAAAGGCTGAATCGTGGAATATATCCACAAATACTTCACACAATTTTTAATATGCCCCATTAACGATGTTTCTAACCTTGAAAAGTCCTGTATAAAGAATATGTAATAACCAAAAAGTCCTAGAAGACTCCATTCCTCAAAGATGTTTTTCATCTTCTCCGAAGAAACTACCACTCTCACTTTATCTAGGTCTACTGATCCTCCTGTCTCTGAGATGGCATGACCCAAGATGTAAATCTAGTCCATCAAAAAGTGGCACTTTAATAGGTTGGTGTATAAAGAATTCTTTGTATGTGTAATAAATATGATCACAAGATGGATGTCATGGTCATGATGAGTGCGAGAGTGCACCTAGATATCATCAATGTATACTACCAAAAAAGTGTCCAAGTAATATTGGAAAACTCGGTTCATCAGGTCCATGAAATTTTTAGACGCATTTGTGATACTGAATGGCATAACCATGTACTCTTATAGACCATACCCGCTCTGAAAGGATTTGAGAGGTATATTTGAGGGTAAAAACTGCAAATGGTGATAAGCAGACCTCATGTAAATCATTGAGAACACTCAGGCTGGTCGAATCTCCACAAAGAGATCATCAATCCTCAGTATGGGATATCAGTGCTTGACCATAAATCAGTTCATATTTTGATAATCCACACAATGTTTGATGGTATCCTCCACCTTCTTTGAAAAAGAGGAATGGAAAAGCCCAAGGAGAAGTAATTGTTCAAAAAGAAGTTCTTTCCTTAAACTCTTCCAACATCTTTTTGAGCTCCTAAAATTTTGGCGTGGCAATCCTATAAGAAGGAATGGAAACTAGTGCCACTCCTGGTACAAGATTAATAGAGAAAGCAACATCTCAATCCATAGGTAAACCTGAAAAGTCATCTAGAAGGACTTATCTAAAATGATCCACCACTGGAGGAATGCCCATCTGTGAAGTCCCATAGACATCCTGATATAAACTAGAAATTTGGACTGTAATTCCTCTAAACCCATGATGTTCATGTCCATCTCTACTCACCTAGACATCCTGTTCACCCTTTCAAATCAAATACATGTCCTCTAGTGATGTGAAACTCACCCTGTCGTGACAGAAGTCTACAAAGGCTGGGAAAGAGACCAACCTATACATTCCAAGAATGAAATTTAATCCTATCATTTCTAAGGCATAGATATCCGATAAGAAGTGACACCACTAACCTCAAGAGGGGGCTCCTTACACTGACATACACCATTCATCCTAATCCCCAACTTACTGTCTAGTGTCATAACATCCTTATAAGTAAAGAAAAAAAGCAAAATGATCTCTAAAATGACAATAGATATATTAAAATATGGGAATCCTATGTATCAAAAATATAAGAATCTAAAAATTAAGCAACTAGAATTATACCTTTAACCGTAGAGGGTCCAGGTTCAAGATCCTGCTGGGTCTGTTCCATGGAAAAATTCTGACATGTATCATTGACCAGTGACCTTTCCTAGCTTCCCTGAGCTGGCCTACTCACTATCGTTGAAAACTTGGCATCTAGTTACCATGGCTTGGACTACCTCCTCATCCTGAACAACCTGAAGAACCCAAGTTCTCTAAATGATGAGAAACTGGTGATCCTTCTCTCTAATGTTGAGTCATAACATATCCTCTCTTACTAGATGCTAGTAAGAATATCTTAAAAAAATAGAAGATGTCACATCAAACCATAAGACCAACACTCTAGTGGGTCCCTCAGGAAATGTGGTCTCATATTCCCACTTTTCCTAACCTGGTATCACACCACCTAGATACCTAAAGAAAAATCTCATGAAATATCCCTATGGAACTTCTATCTATCTATTGAAGGAGCACAAGCCCTGGATGATGATCCTCCTTAACTCATAAATCCATACTCCCTCAGATTGCACTTGGTAATAAATATATAATTTAATATAGTAGTCACCAATGTTAGCTTGAATACATTCACCTACGATCAGATGTTGTACTTGAGACTATCCTCAAATCTCCAAGCCAAATATAAATCGTCACCACATGATATAAGTGTGAAGCACTAATGATATGTAAAGAGATAAGAATAATCGATCACTTAAAAAACTCCCTTCTCCATGTACATGAACTCCTGGGCTAGGTCAGGCCTCAGCGTATTAGGGTATATGTAATTATAGAATGTTATTTTAAACTCTCCCCAAGCCATATCCCATTGACATCCCACATGTGAGATACAATCCCCCAATATCTTGCTGAAATCACATACCATGGATGTTTGAAGCTTCACCCACCTCTCAGGAGTCATATCTTGATACAAAAAGATTTATAACATGGTATCTAACCATGACTCTACAGACTATGGTCCTCCATACCTTTAAAAAGTGGGATGATTCTACTGTTAGAACACTCATGTCAATTCTTCCATAGTCAGGGTAGGATGTGGAGCTCCCTAAAAATATTTCATAATCCTAAAAAATCCTTCACAGAACTGTGCATCATCACTTATGTCCTGTATAACAGGTGGTTCTTAGATGGGTATGAAAAGATGATCTGATGGTAGTCTCAAATCTACCATTTCTAGTGTCTTCTCATTGCCCTATTAATAGTGTAAAATTGATGGACATCTCAATGGAATGACTCTGCAAGGACCGACATACACCTGAGTACATGATTATCAATGACTACAACTTAGATGTGAAAAAATAGATCAGAAGAATAAAAAGATTAATTTTATAGAAAATATGGACACACAATATCTTGAAACACTACACCACATGTTCCATTAATCATTAACCTTGGCGTGTACCCTCTTCCATCCTGGTCGAGTAACACCCCATACACAGAACGTGTTCCTCCTGAGACATGGCGTGGAATTTAAAATTCCATCCTGCCAAAATTCCTCTACATATATAGGATTACACGGTTCTATTCTAGTGTAATGCTACACAGAGAGCACTCTCTTGACATGGCATGTGTCCCAAGGTTCCAACCACCCGTGTTGTTTGTCAAATGGTCAGAAACACATTCCACTATAGCAAGAGGTGTAATCCCAGTACATGGTGTTTTCTACCAAATATTCCCCAACCTCATTTCTCTGTTCACACAGTCAGGTCACATTGTCAACAACTACACGACAAGTACATATGGTACAAGATATGTACATAATAAAATTCAGAACATCCAAATAATATAATACAAGGAGAATGTTCATAACATCACACACCATGGTGTCTAGGTTTCCAGAGAGTAATCCTATGAAACTTTTCTGAAACCCTAAAAAACATTGAATTTTGAAAAACCCATGCCATTTTCTGATCAATGAGAGCCCAGACTTCCTGCGAATAAATGTTTTTCATCTTTATTCAAGTCATTTCATGAAAAACATCAATTAATATTAAAACATGGTCACACAAATTCCGATTCAAGAGGTTCCATAACACCATAGGGACCAATGTTTGGCATCCATCAAAATGAAACCTTACATATACATATAACCTATCAAAATTGCAGTTATTCAATCACATCATCTATCAAAACAACATGCATATCTGTCATAACATCTATCATAACATCATGAAATTATTAATTCATCCTAAATGTAATGACAAGAATGAATGAAATGTGATATCTAGAATGTTACTATATGATTCATGTGATGAAATAACCACATATCATCGGGTTAAAATAGAAATAGAACCTCTGTAATATCAATGATAATAGCAAAATACATATGTATCACCCTATGGTGAAATGAAGTAAACTATACAAAAATTGAAATATTTGAAGAAAAATGGATTTTCCCTATACAGGGGTTAGATACTCCAAAGCATAGGTTATTAACAAATACCTATTCCTTCTAATCAAAGTCTATAGGCTCCAAATATTAATGAAAAGTATTAAATAACCTTATCTGATACCACTTTGTAACATCCCAGATTCGAGTGCCACCCAATGGTCCCGCGAACCAAGTTGGCCACATATCCTCAAGCATATTTTCCAAAATTCCAGAGGCTTCTAACTTGTAGTGAGGGACAAGGTGTGATAATGGGGAAACTACAGCCTCATTGGTAGAGTATACGAAGTGGAAACCAATTTGTAAATAATAGGTGAAGCAGTAAGACCATACAACAAATGTAAAAAAATGTAAGACTGATAGTAATAAAACAAATGGTGCATATATATATATATATATGATTCATGTCACATGTGTATAATAAAACATCCTAATAAGTAACAATGATGGAAATATAATATTGAAACCAACATATAGAAAATATGTAAACTCCAATAACATCTAATGCCTCAGTATGGTCCCATGCTCTCCAGCTCCAATGGAAATCCTGTACCTAATGTGGAAGGGAACTATCTTTTATCTATATATGTAACCATATAATCATTTTTGGTCCAAAATCATGACCCAAATAGGGTGTAAGTTGAATCCCAAGAGTAAAGAACCATAATATTTGTTCTTAACTTTATGTGAATGTATATAGCTGGTAATATACAGAAATGAAGTAATAAACTAGGAAGTACTCAAACATAAACAATCCTACAGTTTTAAATTACATTAATTTAACATTTATTATTCACTTCATTGAATAATGTAATCTCAATATATTTCCTAGCATTGTATCCCATGTGTAATGTTACTAATCCGATGTCTCATAATAACTTCTAAACAATCAAGTATGTTCGAGTCCAAGATTGTGATTTGGATTTGAAGACTCGTGACAATCATTCAACTATTAAAAAACAACCCTTTGGGAATGATCACACGGTCAAACCCCTCTGGTCTAAAAAATATCAGTTTAATAATTAATGACCCTATGGGAAAGCTCTCATAGACTATCCCCTTTGGTCCCACATGTTATAAATCAATTTCAAATGACCACTTGGGAAGCTCTCATGGTCAATACACCTTGGTCAACATATCATCAATAAAATATAATGAATACTTGGAAGCTCTCACATTCAATGCCCTAGGGTCCAACATCCATTTAATCAAATAATAATGAGCATATAGAAAACTATTATGGTAAAACCCAACAAATTATTAAAGACCTCCTAAGAATATCTCAGGGTCTAAACCCTTTAGGAAGCCCTCATAGTCCAATCCCCATTGGTCAAAATTCACAATGCATTTGAAATTCCATTTTTATAATCAAACAAACTCCATCATATTAACCAAGGCAAGGAAAACAAGGTACGCCATAATGAAACCTATACCAAACGTCCATAACTATCAAATAAGGGAAACACACCCATGGGGTGTCCCAATAATAAGGTCTCTAAACTTACGCATAACCAACAACCAATTCATAATCAATAAAACCATAAAAGTATTAAATAGGGTAATATTCTAAATCATGAAATACCCAAAAATTGGGCATGAAAAACTTTAATCATATATAATCCATGTAAGAACATAGAAATTCAAAAACCAACTACCTTAATTTCGTATGATCAATAAAATTGAATGTCATCCCCTAAATCAGCCTTGATCATTGTAGATTTACCAAAAGGTGAAAAAAATTCAACCTTTAATAACTCACAAGAGATGATGAATCAAAATAGAGGCTCTATGGGTTTTGATAACTCACCAGTTAGATTACAACGCACCCGATGATGTCTTAATCAGATATCCGATGGAGAATCAGAATGGGTTTGAATTTCTTCATCCATTCAATCTATCTCTTATAACGAATGGTATGAAGAATATGTTTCCAAATATGATATGTGACCATACTCAGATATAACAAATAAAAAAGAAATCTATGTGGTGTGTTTATTAAATGTACAATGAAATTAGTATCCTTAATTGTCCCCACCTTAAGTGGTCTACTTGGTCAACTGCCTGACCATGTACTCGGCCGTTACGCGACTAGTACAGAACTATATATGGGACCTAGGTGCATGAAATGTACTCATAAGTACACAACATGTTCTAATAAGTTCATGGAGTGTACATAGAAAATCCCCACTTCATCATTTTTCCTCAAAACTACCTAAAAATATGATCCATACTTGAAATGGAACCTCCCTCTAGTATACATATTTTAATCATCTATTATTTAAAGTTGTTTGAATGTTGGATTTGTAGAGGTTTACCTTTTGGGTTCTGCTGTAAATAGTGACCTCTCTTCGCTGAATCTTTGCACTGCAACATGAGATTCTATTGGAAGATGACTTTATACTACTGGTTGACACCGTCTTGTTTTTTTGATCCAAATCTGTCCTGGTTTTCTCTTTTTATTTCTTGTTTAGTGTCTCAAGGACTTATTCAGATTTCATTTTTTTCATTACTCACAACTGTATAGAAGTGTTAGATGAGTAGCTAATTTTGATAAAGAAGCATTGTTGAGTAGCATTTCAGATGTTCAGCAACAAACATACTATGTTTGAGCTTCCAGTGTCATCCCTTCAGACTGGATGGATTGGAGAAGTCCCGTTTGAATAGTTAATCTCATGACTTTACTGGTTTTTCCTCAGTGTTTCTTAGTTTATTATTCTCAAAATTACATCAGCTGTAAATTCATTGCACATCCTGTTTGTACTTCTACTTTTGTTTTTAATAAATTTCCTTGGGTCGTGAATTGGGAGACCAATTCATGTCACAAATTTTATTAATAAAATTACCTTACCTGAAACAAATGTCTAGGTTATTATATATGGCTCGAACTATAATTTAGGATTTTTAATACAATTTTATAGAGTGTTTGGAAGAATCATACAGGTATTTCTAGCTCACATCTTATATACACACCAGTGTGCACATGCATGGGACCCCTTATGTTTTCTTTCAATTTCTCAGTCTTTGATCTTAGTTGAGATGTTTTTTGGGACTTTTATGTATTTTATGAATTTGGTGGGTAACCATGGGTCACATGCAGAATTTAATGAGGTGGAATGTGATGTTTGTTTGAACATTGGGATGATAATTTATCTTGTAATTCAGCATGATGTAATACTTATATTCAGGGTTTTATTAAGTCAGGACCTTGGGATGTAATATATTGGGTTATGTATTTTACAAATTAGTTTTATCACTTATATTGATTACGAATCATTGGGATATTTTTATTGGTCAATCCATTTTTTGTTGGATTTATTACTCAGAATTATTTGTTTTATATACATGGACATGCAATGTATAGATCCAATATAGAAAATTCTAGGTATATTCTAATGATTTATTATTATGAATCAGGGGTGAATCATTTCCCACCATTTTTATCTGTAGATACCTAGGATATATTTGTTATTGGGAAAGTGAATTGATCCTTGTGGAAGATTAGTCAAGCACAGTGTCAATGGTATCCCGAGATGGCTAATTACTCCCATTTTGAGTACTGTATTTAAAATCTATATATAAATTTCCAAATTTATAATGTCACATCTTTAATAATATTTAAATTTTAATTAGGAACCACCATATAAGAGAAAATTAATTTTTTTCTAGGATATTAATAGTTTTGTCCAACCTAGAAGTACCAATGGGGGTACTATACGTACTCAAAGCACTCATTATACATGATCACACAAAGACCCTTCACCAAATATACGATATAGAACATTTAATTATCCCAATGTAATGTTAGTGGAACCAAGGATACTCCAACCATCTATTTATTCACCAACATTTTTGTTAGGTCGTTATTTTCATATACCATTTTCATATCCAATAGTGTCTCCTGCTTCTCATCCCTATACCATATAGAACATTTTTAAGAAGTTTTTTTATTCTCTAAATGCTACATGTTGAAGGGGGATTACACCAATGGTTCCTAAGAACTGTTGTTATAAGCGTTATATAAGAATATTTATAAGGAATAATTGTATAAAATATCAAAATCAGGCTATACTGATGGTTCATAATAACTATTGGAATAAACATATCCCTACATTCTAGGATTTAATTGTTTAGAGAACCATTGGTATAGGCTATACCAATGGTTCACATGCCTATACTAGTGGATTATATATGTTTGTATCACAAGTAGATGTTAGTAATGTAATGTACCCATTTTACCAAAAAATAAATATATATTCTTATTATAGGACATGAACTCCCCACATTACATACTTTCAATTCATGTTAACATTTCTAGGATGCATCACAGAAGAATAAATTCCTTAAAATATCACCCTCATGCATATATCATCTCTATTAATCTCATATAACACTATCCTTTCGTGGTAACAACACCTAATGTATGGGACCCATTGAATAGTTCAATCTAGGGGTCCACCACATTGTTCCCCAACCCATATATCATTCTTGTAAGAAATAGGTCAACACATGACCCCAATAATGTCAAATAGTTAATATTAATAGTCATTTCTACAGTGCCATATCACCGGTAAAGTAATTCAGATCATATAAATAATTTTTTAAAATGTATATGTATAACTTATCTTAACGAAAAATTTTATTGTTGTAACCAACAATCTCAACACAAATCAACAACTTAAGGTATAATTATCTTTATAGTGACTGTTTTTAGTTTGAAAAACATTGGATTAAAATAAAATTTATCCAAATAAATATTAAATAACTATAAAATAATTAATAATTGAATTCAATATTATATTTTTATTAATGACGTTTAATTTTTCCATTATTTTTCCCATTTATTTTCATAATATAAATATGATAACACCTATCGTAAAACAGTAGTAACATGAATCCACATTTAGTCCAATCATATCATATCATTGTATTCTATACTATAGATAAGAAATATCACACATCATTGTTTTAATTTATGCCTCATAGTTAGGCATTTTTTATTTATAAAGACTCATATCCAAAATATAACATATCTTAACAACACAATTCTTTAAATCTAATTAAAAACATTAATAAATCAACCATAAAATAACCCTAAATAATTCCTCACTAGAAATTACATCATTTATAGAAACTATTATTTTTAAACCATTCTAATACTGTAAAATAAATTAATGAATACAATTCGAAACTTTTTTTGAAAAAAACCCATGGCATTGTAAAACACATTTCCCTAAAACCTCATTAATTTCAAAATTAGGTATAAAAAATACTACTTATAAAAGAATCCTTAGTTAAAATTTTTATATGAACACATGTATTAATATAAAATTTCATAATATCTAATATCATGAAGGTATAAATCAATTATAAGAAAAAAAATCAGGATTATTTTTTGAATTTAGAGATAAATTGATTCCATATATAGATTTTATATTAAATTTATAGATAATTAAAACATGACCAATAATTAGTTGATAATAGTTCATTTATTTATTAGTAGTATTGAATTAATATGATATTTTTTCAAATTTTGGTCTAACACAAAATAAACCTTAAATTTTATTTATACACAACGAGATCTATATGCCCCTATCCATGATACAAGGGATGAATAGAATACTATCACCTCAATAGTTAATTGGTAAATAAAAATAACATAATAAATATAGGGGTAATAGTAATGGATATCTAAATTTACTATAATTTACTTATAAACATTTATTATGATATAAATATAATTACCAAAAATATTTATTTATTACTTATCAATTCAAAATAAAATAATATATCCACATCGAAACAATAAAAAAAATCTTAATGAATAGCTCTCACACCATTTTAAAGTAAATTTTCCTAGTAACAACCTATAATTCAAAAGATAAACTAATTCAAGATCATAAAAACAAATCTTTATATTCAAAATAATTTCAACTCATGAAGTGATCATAAATAAATCAAAGATATAATATTACATCAATGATAGAATTATAATCTTATTGGAAATAAAACATTTGTATTGCACATTCTACGAATACCATGATATCATCCTAACATAGATGATATGGTGATGATAGAGCACCTCACTCTATGATGAAGGAATACATGGGATCTTTATGTGTCATAAGATTTATCACTCACCTTGGAATATAGATCCTTCAAAAACTATGCTCAATATGATGAATTGGCGATGATAAACACTTATTAAGAGTTGTCCATGGATTCCATACTTTTTGAATGAATGTTTTGTTATATATTTAGACTTATTTTAAGTGTATTATAAGAAATGTTGGCTTTAAATAATATTTTATGTTACAATAGATATCTATGGGCTTATCATTTGATTAGATTCAATTCGATATCTATTTGAAAAAAGAAACAGACACGCTCGAATAAAAGTTCTAACTATTTAATGATGTTTTTTTATAAATTAGTTCATGAAATTATAAAGGCCCAGAGTTAAACATGGATTTTTTTGGGAACCCAATTGAATGAGAATAAAACACCATATATAAAGTAGAGTTCACAACCTAAAAATGGTCCCATGAACTCCCAACTCCAGGCTATTCACACATCTTAGTCAAGGATGTGCGTGCTCCTCATTCAAACTGGGGTTCATGTAAATATGAATAATTTGTGACTAAACATTCTTTCCCAATAAATTGACCCCAATTATGTACATTTGATACAATGTATAAAGAGGAAAAATAGAGTGAAAATGACAACATGTATATCATGCTAAGTGTCCATGAACACACTAAAATTTATTTTTGGATCACAACATAAGCATAAGAGATTGAAAATTGGCCATCATTAATCTTATGATATTTTTGAAAATATGAAACCCATAAAAAATCACTTTAACCATATATTATATCATGATTTGTGCGATACACCCCAATTAAGGTTATTCCAAGGTCAGATAAGTGAAGGTAGTTGGTTACACTCTCCCTCTAACCCAATTTTGTTTCATCCATCCTCTATGGAATGACATGAGATCAACCTTAAAACATGAAACATACAAAAGAAAAGAACATACAATTCATCCAAATATCACATTAAACACCATAATATTAATTACACTAGTATTCATTCCCAAAGGGTGTAATGTTTTCTTGACCATGTGGGATAAACCATCCCCATGTAAACTACCTTGGTGAATCCGTCTAATTCTCCCTAGTGTCCCTAACCTAGTGGATTTAATTTTTAATAAGTCTTTTCCATATGAATATTAATTATAATAACCATTATTATCTAAGAAAACTTTCTATAATGATACCACACTTTTTCCTAGATCCAAATTGTTTTTCAGTGGTATTATTATTATGATTTCCAATGTTTTAAATCGAAATCACTTCAAGAAATTCCTCATCCTCAACATCAAATCTGGTGTAACATCTATACCATCATCAAGTTCAACTATTAGTGTGAACCACCTAGGGATTATCATGTATAATTCCCACACATAAAGTATTTAAGGTAACCTTTTCACTTGTTATCATAGTTATATGACCATGAATGAAAAAACACATAGTATCTAGCTTCATGAACTTGAAGGAAATAATATTAGTCCTAGTTATAAGACAATAAAAGGGAAATTATTTTCTCTTCACACATAAATATAAAATGTATGATAATACAGACTCATATGGATTTAAACTATTTGGTATTCCTTCTTTATAGGCTATAATTTTTTATCCACTTCAATAAATATGAGTTTCATATCTTATAATATATATGTAATCATTGAAATTGATCTATCTGGGTTTTAATTACCAAATTAATTCTACATAGGGGTTATTCCATGCTCCCAATCCAAACAACGTGAAAAATTTTACTCCTTATTAATCATTAAGCCTTAAATTATGAAAATAAAATCCAACATGACCCTTAATCTTTAACGAATGGAATTAATTTGTTTTGTAAACCCTAATGCATACTAAATTAGAATAAACATTAAATTTACTCTTAAGCCTTCCATGAGAGTGAAAAACTGTAGAATAACCCTTAAGACTTTATAGAATATGTCAAAATATAGAGTTCTATTTTAATGGTTTTAGTCTATATTATAACATACATAAATATATCATCATAAAATAAAAATTATTTCACCCATTACTTGAGTAAATATTATTTTATATTTAATATGGTAACCGTTTAAAAAATAAATGTCATTAAATTCCATTCATAATAGGTGTTTACCACAATAGGGTTTTAGTCAATGTAAATTAAATTTATATTATTAATATAATGTATATTGAAAAAAATTAGTTATATAAGAGTGTCCTATAATAAATAAAAAGTGAATTTATGATAGAAATTGACCTTCCATCCCAATAATTTTAGTATGTACACTCGAATATGATTTTGACCCAATATCATTCTCATAATGAATTGGAAAAAACCATAGGGGTCAAAACATTGAGAATGAAAATAAAATCATAAAATATTATTCATTACCTTTTAAATAGATTAACTGAGCTTACATGAATTATTATGACACCAAACTAACAAGTTATATGCTTAAAAAGTTTCTACATAATCCAAATATCACACAAAAATATTGGGAAATAATGTTTCAGGTTTTCTTCCCATTTTTTGTAATCTAATGATGGATAAGTTTAATACTAATAATAAACAATTTATACCTCATATTATGTTAAAATTGTATCAATAATTACCTTTTATTATAGTAAATGATGTACACTCACTCTTATATGGAACTTATATCACCTGATGGTGAATATGTTAGTCAATGTGTATTTCCATGATGAAAATATCCCAAATATATTAGATTCCCATGTAATCATTTAAGGGATAAATTCACAGGGGATGGTTTCATGACAATAAGAAATTAGGGGGGGGGGGGTTTAAATTCTCTATCATGAAATAAAAGTACATTGCGAGTTTTTATATAATGCGAGATAATTATTTCATACTTTATTTATTATTGTTCGGGGAAATTATTTTATAGATTTATATAATTTCATAAGAGTTTTGTTGGAGGACATTTATCAATAATTCTCATCATAAATTCCACACAAACCCTTCATCTCTATAAATTTATGAATAAAGCTATTCCATATTCATCTAAATTTATATATGACGTAAAAAAAATACCATTATGAGCTATCATTTAATAATACCCAGGGAAACGGTGATAATTCCACCACAATTTATTACCAAGATTCCTAGGGGATCAATGGAGCAACACTTGAGTGTAGAAGAGAATAGAGGGTTGTCCAATTTTTACCAAATACCAAATTTTCATTTAAGATTTATACCCTTAGGAATTTGAACCTAATATTATAGTAAATACTATTATATAAATATTTATTTATCATTTCATAAAACTATATGCAATTAAAGTAAGGTAGTAAAGGGGGAACATGTGTTTTTACACGGTTTTGTCTCAATATGATCTTAAGCATGACTAAAACTGATTATTATCTGAGTCCATAGATTTTGCACTATGAATATTATTTTCACTAAAAATTGAATATGGTTTTTGTTATCCTAACCCAATATCTCACAATATTACATAAGGTAGGGTTCCTACAATGTTACACAAATGAAAAAGAAGCTTCACCCCAAAACAACTCTTCAAACTAGCATCAATCATATTGAATTTGGATTCCTTTTACTATTTGAGTTAAATCATAAATATTGTTTAGAGATGTATCTAAACTAATTAAAATTTGTTTATTAACTCAAACTGAGAGCTTCATCTAACTATTGATTAATATACATGAAATGTTATCCTCTTAGAATCTGTCCAGGAAAACAACACTTTTAACTATTATATTACTCTTTATTAGTTCTTTTATTTATTTTTCTTATTCAATGATGATATAAATTCAATAAAAAAATTCACCTCAATCATATTATTCAATAAATTTTATATATTTCTCTCTTGGTTATGTATCCGTTTCTCCCTTTTTATTGCTACAATATACAATGGAGACTTCTTCTTCATCTTCTTTATCATATTCTTATTTTTAATCTTATACATTATCTTTTTCTTATTTTCCTTATAGAGTTTTAGTTTATTGGTAATAACTCTATACTACCTTCCATTTTTCACTCTTAATCTACCGACCAATTTTTTTAGAGCCTCGTCTATTTTTTATATTACTATAACACATTTTATGGGGGTACTTATCATATTCCAATTAATGAGAATTATTACATGATAATAACTCTATATGAATACACAACCTCCCAATGATTTCTCATATCATTATTTTTCAACAATGCACATGGGATGGTCCCTATAACACCCCCAAACTTCCACGGTACATTTCCCATTGAATAATGCAATAGCTTTCATTGTACGCAATTTCACGATTCCAACACATTGCGACCAATCAAACTAAACCTTATGAATAGTAATACCCACTTTCTAAAATTTTATAAATTTTATTTTTAAAAATGGACTTCATTTTTTAATTTGGTATATAAAAATTAGCTTAGGGTTAATTCTTGGTATTTTTTGGAAAACATTTAATTTTTGATGAATATTGAAAAACACTGCGTTATTGGTAAAAACTGGATTTTCATTTAAATAATTATTTAATTTATTTAAATTTATTTTAGGTCAAAATAGATACATAATACCTATATATGTTAAATTTAATTCATTGGATTCATTTTATAATATGTTTAGATATATAAAAATTTTATTGAACTTTTTACCGTCTTTTACCCACATCCTAGGAGCATTTTCAAATTTGCATAAAACTAAATTTTACATCTTCTGTAAGTTGAATGTTAAAACTCTAAGAGACATGGTTAATATAATTATGTATAATTTTGATCAATAGGATGAAAATAATTTTTTTTTGTGAATAGTAACATTTGACTTTTATTTACCACAATTAAAAGTAAATAGGGTAATTTAGGGTAAACATTATATCATAATTACCCTAACATATTTCCAAATTGTATTGGATAATTATAATTCAACAAAAAACAACATTATGAATAAAATATGACCCTATTTGGTTCACATGGATTAGATTAGGACATTTATTGTTATTTTATTTAGAGAAGAGTTCAAAGTGTTAAATTCAATGTTTAATAAATAAACAGTTTTTAATATAGGGTTATACATAATATAAATTCGACTATAAATATTCATTAGAAAATTAAAAATAATTCTTAAATTATAGTATTTTATTTATAATTTTTAAAACATTATATAATTTAATTTATTTATGACACAATGATGATTGAGTAATTACCTAATAAATGAAATATTAAAATAATTGATATTATAAATATCAAAATAAATGTAAACTGAGACATCTAATGAATTATACTAATTTTATTGGTTAATATGACATGTTAGGGTTGGTTAAATAAATTTTACTCAAAGTGATAAAGTTTTTATCTCTTTCAAAAAAATCAATTACTAAATAGTGTCAAAAGTTGACACAATTAAGTATTTAAAAATAATATTATATTTGTAATTGATATAATATTCCAAAAAATATAAGGTTAGGAGAAATAAATTATATAAGGTTATATATATTAATAATTAACCCCATGAGGTTCTCTTGTCTTATTATAGTAATTTTATTAACCTTATAATATAAAAACACAAAATAGACATGGTAAATGTCAAACTAATTAACTAAGAGTTAAATCTAAAATATAAGGTTAATATGATAACCTAAACTGATATAAAACCTATTTGTTGAAATATTTTTGACCCATAACCACTTTAACCTTTATATAATTCATTTTTGAGCCATTATTAACCGAAAATGATTTTATTATAAAATAATATTTCAAGCTTTTCCTAAAGTGACTCTCAACTCTCTTATAAAATGTCACTTCCCCTTCACTTAATTTTACACCTCCAAAGCATTTTGGATCAGCAAAACCTACCCAAAAATCCATAAAAATTTCCTCCCGTAATCATAATTGCCTTATTTTGGTCATAAATCCAACCTATGGATCTCTTTTGAACAGATCAAAAAAAAAGAACCTGAAGAATAGGTAAATATTTCATCACCTCTTTCAGGTTCTTTTCTTCTTCGTCTTACTCTTTCATTGTTGTTTAAATCCAAAAATAATAACTCAAGTATATTCTATATAATTTGATGATATTATAAAAATGGTACAACCATATTCATTATTCTATAAATCCTATAAATGGAAAAGTCACAATACATGCAAACGTATAGATTACCGTCTCCACATCGTGGTGTAGTTTTTTATTCAAACACTTCAATATTTGGATGGGTATAATAATAAATATAAATTATTTAAATAATAAATATAACATGTTAATGATTATGTATATATTATATAACATCAAATTAAATACTATTTCTCTATCAATATAATGATATTATCGCTCGTGCGTACGTATAGATTACCGTCTGCACGAATGTAATGAGATTAATTCCCCATAGTAATCATTCAAGAATAATTTTTATTTTACGATTAAACATAATGTTTATGAACATAATATCATTCTAAATTTGAATATAAATCCTATCCATAACAAACATGGATTACGTAACCAAGCATATAGTGGAAAACAAATCAGTTAACACCTGCAAAGATGATACTTCTAAAATATTGTTAACAAAGAAATATTATACGATCATATATTATATAATAATTATGTATATAGTTCTTTTTTCATTTAATAACAATGTTTTAAATATTATACAGGAGGTTTACATACCATCTACTAAAGAAAAGTACAACGTATGGGTTAATTTCACAATCTCTTTACTATCTGAGGTTGTTTTTACGTAAGTATCTACCAAGAGCTCATTATTATCCACATCCATGTTTTATTTAAAATTTATTTCAAATTTTATTTATCATTTACTAGAATATGTTTTAAAGTCTTTTATACCATTATTTGACCTTATATGTTTTGAAAAGAATATTTACATCATTTTCCAAACAAGGTACATTATGGCCTTTTCAACAAAATTATGGTATGAATGTTTTTTATCTTATACAATGGGTGCATCTATTTACCACCATTATAACATCGTCGAATGTTTCTTTACAAGATTACAAAAATATTTTCAAAATAAACGTTTTCTTTTATAATTACTTGACTTCAAAATTATTTCAAAATAGAAATAGGTTTTTATTTCAAATAGTTTTGATTTCATCTATGTCAACATCCTTTGATGGATTTTAGACTTGTTTGAAGTTGATTTATTATGATACACATATTACATATTGTATTGATTGTTTTGAGATATTTTTGACTGTGGATGTGCTATTTTTAGACCATTTATTTTTTATGTATAATGTATTGACATTTCGTATGCTAGTTTTAACCTAAATGTTTATATTATGTTTGATCCTTTTTATATGAGGAATGCATTGGACATAGTAAGTGATGGGTGGAGCCTACTACAGCTCCTAGATGCATCGGTAGGTCTCATAAGACAAACTAGTGTCGTGGAAAAAGGCCTTGACTAAATCTTATTTGTAGTCATGGCACAAGGCCTTGAATATGGGGTTATGAAGTCTGGCATTATGTATTCCATCATTATGAAAGTTTTTATTGATATTGCTTGTGATTATTCGACTAGTATAATATCCAAGTGAATAAGTAAATGGAATTATTTGATTTTCTATTTTCCATATTATGTTTAAGTTTTTGTATAAAGGGCTTTTGTTTTAGTCTTATACATTGCCTTAAATGTTTATGCTTATTTACAAATGTTTCCGCAATATTTTTATCCTTACTGAGCATTTGAGCTCACCCCTTTCTATGTTATAATTTTCCCAAGACGTGAATAAGTATTTTATGGTTGACCTATAGGTATAGTCAAAGGATATAAGTGTGTTCCAAAGGGGACCAATTGTTGTTGATTTTTTTATTTCATGATGTAGTGTAAAACATATGAATATATCTAGTACTTCCAATGATAATAAACAGATCAGTATTTTGGGACATGATTCCTTGTATCATACTAATGGTATGTAATAATGCACTGATTTGGGGTTACTGGGTTCGGGGAATTAAAGTTTGTATTAGAGGATGTTTTGTACAAACCTTGGATGCTAGATTTATAAAAACTCTGATTAGAGAACATTACCCTAATATAGGCTTTGAGGATTAGTATAGAAGAAATTCATAGAATTTTGGTACTGTAGAGATTTTGTGAGTTTTCTAGGAAATAAATCCCTCTATAGATATGAGCAAGTAGAGGAAGCTCTAGCACAAATGTATGTCGGGGTAGAACCCAAAAACACCACATTGAGATAGACTAGAACGGGAACTAGTGATGACAACGGGCCTTGAGGAACTCTTGGTTATGACATTCCCATGGGATATGATTAGGATAATTCTAATTTTCATTACAAACCATTATAAAGTGTTTATGAGTATATAATTCTTCAGAGGAAATATTTTTAGGATTATGGACTATATATATAAAATATTCAACTTATGTTAACTGTTTTACATGTATAGAATTAAGTATTGTGATTCATAAAATAATCTAGTGGATGCCCTTGATTAGAAATAGTGCCTAGTGGAAGGAATGGAAACCGTATCAATGCACATAATCGATGTATGGATTTCCATCCTAATCAATATAATTATAGTGGAGTTGGTGAAGTAACTGGTGCTGATTAGCATATCACCATAATGAGACAACTCACTCACGTATGAATAATAACCTTACATGTATGAAGCACCCTGACCCACATCACGGAGGATCAATTTTAGACTGCTTCATGAGGAAACAACCACCAACAATAAATGAGAGTACAAATCGATTAGTATCTTAGCTATGGATAAATTCCCTAGAGAAAATATTTCTGCTTTGGGGAGTAGGAAAAAGGAAAAAGATGTCATAGAAGTTTACCGCCTCATGGGAGATGTAGATCAATGGTGGTAATTGATTCAGAACAGAAAGGAAGATGATGAAGTATCAAATATGGAATGGAGGAGGTTTACAAATCTTTTCATATAAAAATAATTCTATCATGGCCATCAAGAAGAAATGGAAAGGTAATTTCTTGAGTCTTAGGAAAAAGGATGATGAGAATGTCACAAAATATGAGGCTAAATTTATAAGTTTAGAAAGTCATGAAAATAATTATATACGTAATCCAAGGAGTATGATTGGCTGATTATTTTATGGGTTAAAACCATTTCTTCGTCCAAAATTAGTCTCACAATCCTTCTCATCATACAAAGATATTGCCTCATGTGCTATCAAGATAGAAAAAGAATTATCTAAGCCTTACGACATTATAGAAAAGTAGGAGAAAACGAGATTTGTTGAACACAATAGAAATAGAATTAAGAAGAGGAATGGTAAAGTTGAATATCCATCCTGTGGTAAATGTGGAAAGAAACACTCTGGAACTTTCCAAAAGGGAATGGGAGTCTGTTACAAATGTGGTGAAAAAGCCCACCAATCTCATGATTACAAGGGGAAGAAAGAGGCTATTGAATGCAACAAATGTAGATAAAAAGGGTAATTATGCAAATGAATGGCCTAAGAAACAAGGTAACATACCTCAAAAAAGTCCAAGGGATCAAGGCCAAGCTTATGTGTTCACTACTACTGAGGTTGATGCTTCAAAAGACGTGGGGTCATAAAATTTAATAGTTTCCTCAAGTTTATACAATGATTTATTTGACTCTAGATCATCTCATTATTTCATATCTTCATAGTTTTCTATGAAAATTAGACATTTTTAAATTGACTTAACAAGGTATTTTTTAGTTAAAACACCTAAGGGAAGCATCATCACAACAATGTTTTGTCAATAATTTCCTATTTGGGCATATAAATGTTCTTTATTTTCAAATCTCATCATCATACCCATGATTGAATTTGATATAATCAACATAATTGATTTTCTTTTAGACCGTGTTGCGAAAATTTATTATAATAAGAAGGAGGTTACAATTTTCGATGAAGATAAGGAGTTCCTTACCATTAGAGTAGCAATTTAACCACCTGATTCTTATCTATATCCAACCCCAGTAGCTCATCAAAATTCAATTATTGGATATGAAGAGAATTAAATAACTATGGGTGAGAAAATTAATGGTTGAATAGAGGATGTAACTATTGTGAAAGAATACGTTGATGTGTTTCCAGAGGATTTACCTAGACATCCTTTAGAACGAGAAATTCAGTCTTCCATTAACTTAATACTTTGTTCAAAACCCATATTAAAAACCACTTATAGAATTTCCATTATGGAATTAATGGAACTAAATAAACAAATAGAGGAATTGAGTAAGAAGAGATTTATTCACACTAGTGTTTCTCCATTGGGATCCCATATCCTTTTTGTTAAAAAGAAAGACGGATCTATGAGGTTATGCATTGACTACGGGGATATCAATGATATAACAATAATGAACAAGTATCCCATACCTAGAATTGATTATTTATTTGACCAAATTAATGGAGATCAATATTTTTCAAAGATTGGCCTTCGATCTATATATCATTAGTTGTGTGTGGAGAAGGAAGACATTTTGAAAATATAATTTCAAACCAGGTACGGGCATTAAAAGATTACAATAATGTCTTTTGGATTGCCTAATGCACCCTATTTCTTCATGGATATAATGAATAGATTTTTCAATGAATATATTGATAAATTTTTAGTGATATTTATTGATGATATTTTGGTATACTCCAAAATCTATGAAGATCATGAAAATCACTTGTTCATTATCCTATGGACTCTTAGAAGAAATGAATTATATGGGTAATTTAGAAAGTGTGAATTCTATCTTCCAGAGATTTCTTTTCATGGCCATGGTGTCTCTAAGGATGGAATCCATGTAGATCCTTCAAATACCAAGGCAATCCAAGAATGCCTAGCACCAACGAGTATAACTGAGGTACACAGTTTTTTTTGGTTTAGCATGCTATTATCAGCATTTTGTCCAGAATTTGGCTTGATTGTAAAATCCATTAACCAAGATCACATGTATCGGGGGTAAATTTTTTTTGAAAAAATATTGTTAATAATGTTTTAGAGAACTAATGAAATGATTAGTCAATGCTTCTATCTTACCTCTACCACTAGGGAATGATAGGTTTGTTTTATATAGTGATGCTTCAAAGAAAGAAATTGGTTGTGTCTTTATCAATAATGATAGAGTTCCTACCAATGCATCACGACAACTAAAAATTCATCGGAAAAACTATCCCACACATGATCTTGAGTTATTAGCTATAATATTTTCTTTGAATATTTAGGGACACTATATCTATGGTGAAAACGTTGAGATTTATACTGATCATAAGATTTTTAAGTATATTTTCTTACAAAATGAACCCAACATGTGGAAAAGGATATGGCTTGATCAACTCAAGGATTATGATTTCATAATACACTACCTCCTGGGGAAGGAAAATAAGGTGGTAGATTATTTGAGTAGAAATAATCATAGAGTTTTGAACAAGATGAGAATTGAAAGGGATCTTATTTTCATGCATCTAGTAAAAACAGATATGGGAATAATCATGGAAGGTGAAAATTCATTATTTTTCCAGATGGTTGCCAAACCATATTTACTAGAAAAGAAAAATAGTTCTCAGAATGATGATGATGAATTTCAAAAGAAAATTAATGCTGTGAACGATGTGAGATTGATCAACTTCATATATGAATATGAAAGTTTGAAATTTGGGAAGAGACTTTGTGTTCCCGATATACCTGATATAATAATGGAATTGTTGGTTGATGATTATAGTTCTGATTTATATATACACCCTGTTAGCATTATTATGTATAGATATTTGATGGAACATTTTTTGTGGGACAACATGAAAAGGGAGATTGCAGATTTTGTGTCACGATGTATGGTTTTTCAATAAGTAAAATCGTAAAGGTAAGAACATGGAGGATTCATGCAACCTATCCCAACACCTCAGTTGAAATGGAATGATATTACGATGGAGTTTGTGATGGGACTACCATATAATCCTAGAAGGAATGATGAAATTTGGGTCACTAATGATCATTTTACCAAGTCAACAAATCTTCTTTCTATAAGAGAAGATTTACCACTTGACGTTTAGCTAGACTATATATTAATGATGTTGTAAGACATCATGGAGTACCCCTATCGATTATTTCCAATTGTGATCCTAATTTTCCATTAAGATTCTAGAAAAGTACATAGAATTCTCTGGATACTGAACTTTGTTTGACCGCTGCCTACCAACCTCAACCCGATGGATAATTAGAGTAGAGTATTCAAACCTTAGAAGACATGTTGAGATCTTGCTCATGAGACTTTCATGGTATGTGAAATCAATATTTACCTATGGTATGATTTTCCTATAACAATAGCTTTTATTCAAGTATTAATATGGCACCATATGAAGCGTTATATGTAAGAAGACATCACAGACCAACTTGTTGGGATGTTGTTGGTGAAAGAAAACTCGTAGGTCTAGAACTTGTTGGGGAAATGATGGAAAAGGCAAAGGTTATCCAAACCCACATTAAAGAAGCTCAAAGTAGGCAGAAGATCTATGCCAATAACTGGAGGAAGGATTTTAAATTTTAGGTATGATATAATGTTTTCTTGAAGGTATATCCATGGATGGGAGTTATACGATTTGGTAACAAGGGTATATTAAGTCCCTAGTTCATCAGACCTTTCGAAATTCTAGAACGAATTGGTGATTTGGCATACGTTGTGGAAATGCCGCCAAGTCTGTCAAAAGTTCACGATGTGTTCCATGTATCACTATTGAGAAAATACATGCCTGACCCAATTGATGTACTCACCTATGAGGAAATTGAACTGGAACCTGATCTATCTTGTTGTGAAGATCCTGTCAAGATTCTTGATATAAGAGAACAAGTGCTATGAAACCGGAAGTCTCGTCTAGTAAAAGTCCAATGGAGAAATCATATGATGGAAGAGGCAATGTGGGAACCCGATGAACATATGATGAAGAACCATCCAAATATTTTTCTACAGTAATATTATAGAAATTTCAATGATGAAATTATTTTAAGGAGGGGAGAATGTAACACCCCAAGTTTTCACGGTACGTTTACCTTTGAATATTGCAATAGCTTGTATTGTACACAACTTCAAGATTCTAACACAGTGAGACCAATCAAACTAGCCATTATGAATATTAATACCCACTTATTGAAATTTTATAAATTTTATTTTTCAAAATGAACTTTATTTTTGATTTTGAAATATCAAAATTATCTTAGGGTGAGTTTTTGGTATTTTTCCGAAAACATTTAATTTTTGATGAATAGTTAACAAAAACTACGTTATTGGTTAAAACTAGATATTTAATTAAATAAATATTTATATTATTTATATTTAATTTAGGTCAATATAGATACATAGTACCCATATATGTTCAATGTAATTCATTGGATTTATTTTATAATAATTTTAGATATATAAAAATTTTATCGAACTTTTTACCGTCTTTTACCCACCTCCAAGGTGCATTTGAATGATTGCATAAAACATAATTTTACAGCTTCTATGAGTTGAATTACAAAAATCTAAGACATATGGTTCGTATCAGTAAGAAAAATGTGGTTCAATGAGCTGACAATAATTTTTGGTGAATAGTAACCGTTGCCTTTTATTTACCACGGTTAGAACTAAATAGGGTAATTAAGGGTAACAATATTATCATAATTACCCTAAATCATGTCCTAATTATATTTGATAAGTATAAATCTACCAAAAAATTTTTTAGGAATAAAAAATTACTATCTTTGGTCCACTTGGATTAGATAAGGACTTTTATTATTATTTTATACAAAGAATAGTTAAAAGTGGTAAATTCAAAGTTTAATAAGAAAAATAATAATAATATAGGGTTACACAAACTATAAATTCAACTATAAAAATTTATTAGATGGATAAAAATATCTCCTAAATTATGGTATTTTATTTATAATTTTTAAAACATTATATAATTTAATTTATTTATAACATAATGGTGATGCAATAATTACCTTATTAATGAAATATTAAAATAATTGATATTATAAATATCCAAATAAATGTAATTTGATACTTATGATGTATTCCACTAATTTCATAGGTTAATATGACATGTTATTTTTGGTTAAATAAATTTTATTCTATGTGATAAAGATTATATGGCTTTCAAAAATATCAAATACAAAATATTGTCAGAATTGACATAATTGAGTTTAAATTTTTTTTTATTATTAATTGATATAATATTCCAAAAAAATATAGGGTTTTGCCAAAGGACTTATATAAGGTTATATATATTAATAATTAAGCACATTGGGTTCTCTTTTATTGTTATAGTATGTTAATTAACCATACAATATAAAAATACAATGATATGAGGTAAATGTCAAAGTAATTAACCTAGAGTTAAATCTAAAATATAAGGTTAATATGATGATGTAATCCTATATAAACCCTTTTGGTTTAATGGTTTTAGATCCATCCCAACCATTGTCTTTATATAATTCATTATAATGACATTACAATCTAAAAATTATTTTATTATAAAATAATATTTCAAGATTTTCCTAAAGTGACCCTCACCTCTCTTATAAAAGGGAATTTTCCATTCTCTTAATTTCACACCTCCAAAGCCTTTTTTCCAGGACAATCCCAGCTTAAATATCCACCCAAATTTCCTCCCTTAATCTTAGAGGCCTTCCTTTGGTCATAAATCCAGCCAATGGAGCCCTTTTCATCAAATCAAATGGAAGAACCCGAAGAAGAGATAAATATTTCATCACCTCTTTCAAGTTATTTTCTTCTTCCACTTGCTATTTCTTTGTTGGTCCTATTATAAAATAATAACTATAGTATCATTTATATACTATTATGTTATTATGAATATGTTACAACCTTATTAATTATTCTATGCATCTTATAAAGGACAAAGTCACCATACGTGTGTACGTAGGATTACTGTCTCCACGTCGTGGTGTAGTTTTTCATTCAAACACTTCATTATTTGGATGGGTATAATAAGATGTATAAATTATGTAAATAATAAATATAACATTTTAGTGATTTTGTATATATTATAAACCTTACAATTAAAAATTATTTCTATATCAATATAATGATATTGTCGCTCGTGCGTGCGTATGGATTACAGTCTGCACGAACGTGATGACATTCATTCCCCATCGTAATCATTCAAGAATAATTTTCATTTTATGATTAAAAATAATGTTTATAAACATAATTTAATTATTTATGTAAATCAAATACATCCTATCCATAAAAAACATGGCTTACTTAAACAAGCATATAATAGAAAATGAATTAGTTAACACCGGAAATGATGATACTACTAAAATATTATTAACAATGCAATATTATAAGATCATATATTGTATCATATTTATGTATATAGTTCTTGTATAATTTAATAAAAATGTTTTAACTATTATATAGAAGTTGAACATACCATTGACTATGGAAAATTACAAGGTAAGTGTTAATTTAAAATTCTCTTTATTATCGGAGGTTGTTTTTATGTAAGTAACTATTGTGTCCTCTTTGTCATCCACATCCATGTTTTCTAAAAAATTTATTTCCAAAAATTAATATTATTTACTAGAATATGTTTTTAATTCATTTATATTCTTATTTTACCTTAGATGTTTTGAAAAGAATCTTTCTGTTTTTTTCCAAACAAGTTACTTTATGACCTTTTCGACAAAAATAAGGTATGAATATTTTTAAACTTATACGACGGGTGTGGATATTTTCTCCCATTATAACATCATTGAATCTTACCTTATAATAATATAAAAATATTTTCAAAATAAATGTTTTCTTTTATAATTACATGACTTCTAAATGATTTAAACATAGAGTGATTTATTTCATTCAAATAGTTTTGATTTCATCTATATCATCATCATTTTATGGATTTTAACCTTCTTTGAAGTTGATTTATTATGATAAAAATCCCCCATATTGTATTGATGTTTTTCTGACATTTTTGACTATGGATGTTATTTTTTTACAACATTCATGGTTTACAGATAAAGTATTTGACCTTTTGTATGCCGGTTTTAAGAAAAAAATTTATGTTATGTTTAAACCTTTTCATATGAGGAATGCATTGGACATAGTAACTGACGGGTGGAGCCAGCTATATCTTCTTGATGCATCAGTAGGTATCATGATACAAACTAGTGTCTTCAAACAAGGCCTTGAGAAAATCTTATTTGTTGTCTTGGCACAAGTCCTTGGCTATGTGGTTCTAAATTTTGACATTATGCATTCCATCATTATGAAAGTGGATATTGATATTTCATGTGATTATTTGACTAGTAGAATATCTATGTGTATAAGAAAATTGAATTATTTGATTTTTTCTATTCCATATTATGCTGATGTTTATGTTTAAAGGGATTTTTTTAGTCTTTTAAATTTCCTTAAATATTTATGCTTATTTACGAAAGTTTACTCTATATTGTTATCCTTACTTAGAAACTGAGCTCCCCCATTTCAATGTTTTAGTTTTCCTAGGATGTGAAGAAGTATTTTACGGTTGACCTGTAGGTATAAGAAAGTATTTAAGTGTGTTCAAAATGGGGAAAAATGTTGTTGATCTTTTTATTTCTTGATGTAATGTATAACTTATGAATGTATCCTATAATTCCAAGACTGCTAAACTGATATGTCTTTCGGGACACAATTCCTTGTATCAAGGCAATGTTATCTAATAATGCACTGACTCTGGGTAACTAGGTTCGCGGCATTACAGTCCCACCTTCTATTTATTAAAAGAATATCCACTATATGATGAAATATTTCACTTCATTTATTTCTTCTCTTACCATGATATCTAAATCCGTCTTCCATATTTTCTATACAGTTGCATTGAATATTCCCTTTCTAAAGTGTTCAATAAAGAAAAACTACGTATATATATTCATCCAGTATATACAAAATATATATGTATCAAAAAACGTGGTAATGATTCATCCACTTGTTGAATGAAAACAAATATTTTAAAAACAACCTCTATCGCCTCCACCTGATCCCTCTTTCTTATTATCATGCTTGGAACACAAATGTGTTTTTATATTTTACCCACTCAAGAACAACTCAAGCATATTTTAAATATATTTTTTCGTTTTATGATTTTATGAAATATATATATACTCTATTTTAGGCTAGAAAATTACTATCCATCTATCTCATATCATATTTCTTTTTCACTCAAATAACTCAGATCAAAATGATTTAAAATATGATGATCTACCAAACATTGAATCATATTTATCAAAATTATTTTAGAAAACCCTAAACATTATTATTCATTGTCATCCAATCATAGATCACAGTTATTCCAGTAATCAAAATTTTTTAATCTTGATTTCATAGCTCTGGAAATATAAAATTCCATTTAAAATTTAATAAATAATTCTATCAAATCAATTTTAGTGTTTATGAAATGTCACAAAAATTATTATTGATACATTCATATTCATCTCCATGGTTTGAAGATCAACTCACTTAATTTTCAATATTGAATAAAAAACCATTTTGTTTGATTTTGATGTTTTATAAAAATGGAGATTAGCTTTGGTATTATCCCATTTGATTTTTTCTTAAGATTTTAAATTTAGAAACTAAATTTTTTAGTCTATATAAATCCATGAAATTTCTCAAAGTCAATATGTTTATGAAAACCGAGATCATGGTTATTGAAAACCCAAATCATCACTAAGCATGTTAATGATTACAGATACGATGTTCATGTTGGTTAAATAATTATATTTAATCATATCTACAAGATATTTATAAAGTATTCATATGATTCTTATGAATAGGGAAGATAATTACATTGATAAGGATTCATGTCTATGCTGTAAGATGATGTTTACATTGACCATATTATTTTTTACATAAAAATGGGACAATACTTACACTATTCATATATGATGTTTATAGAGAACAAACATTTACCTTTTTAACACCAATATATACTAGATAATCTTTACTCACATTAGAATATCATCCTTTAAAAGTATTGGATGATGTTTTTACAAAATATAGATGATCATTACATTGAATAGGGAGACAATCCATATAGTTATTGAAATTTTAAAATTTATCAACATTTATAAATTCTAGAGTGCTTCAAATTAATAATGAGATACTTCAAATGAATTAATAAAATCACCACCCTTCTTAAATATTCATCCAATAGTTGATCAGTGAAATATTCAACAATATTAATTTGTGTTACACAGTGAATTGATTTAAATAGTTTTTCAAAATTTCAATTAGATATACTTCAATAAATAAATATATATTTATTCATTGAACATGATGGATTATTCTAAATCACTTATAAACTATTGTATATAGTTTTCCCATTTCAACAGATATCTTTGAGATGAGTGTTAGCTCTCCAATTTTATAGTTTTAAGGGTTTCTTACCAAGAAACCAACATCATTTTCCATTACTCAAGTCCATTGGAAACCTTCTCACTCTATTTACAAAATGTTAATGATCCTAGTTTTAATATACATTTGAAATAACTAAGATATTATTTATAACAAGTTGAATTTCTTCATATTTTTAATAAATACTTCTTGAAAATATCAAAATCTAAGGGCACTTCAATCTCCCCCTTTGGGTTTTTTGTCATTTCCATTTGAATTGACATTTCATGGAAAATTCACCCTCCCCTTATTTATAACAAATAAAATGGTGGGAAAGTTTTTCTCCCACATTATTAGCTATATAAAGATACATGAATGATTATTATCCCCCTTATAAATATTATAACACCAAGGTATTAGTTATCATCTTTTTTCTCAGAAAATATATCTCCTCCAATTATTATTCACACATTTTCCATGTTCACCATCAATTTTATGAGAGAGGTTTTATACTACATTCTTCTTAGAAAATTTCTATAAATTAACCAAATCCAATCCTAGTTGGGATAATTAGGTTTAGAAAACAATATTGATAAATTTATAAAATAATTTTTTATACTTACTCAATTCAATGTGTTATAAAATAAAAACATTACATTTAGAGGTTGTTTAAACTGGTTCTAATTAAATTTCAATAACTTATAATCACATGATCATTTAGGTTTTGAAGGTAATATATGTTTCTATTTGGAATTATACCACCCGTATTTTTTTTATAATAATAAAAAAATCTATGATGTAGAAGATGGAAATTTTTTGGATCAATGAAACTCATTCAAATATTAATTTACATAAATTTTAAATCCTTAACGGAATGATCATAAAATTTAATTTTGACTAAATTTTCACTGAAATTATCCCTTCATTGATGAATACATTGAACACTTCTCGTCTTACCATCATTGTAGAATGACGATTAAATGGTATAACTTGTGTAGTGGTTATCTACATGTGCAATAAAAACATTTTAATGTCACCATTGAAACCCTCGAGTTCTAGAGTTGAATATTATATTGATTTCATCATTCATTGTGGAATGCTATAAGAATCACATTTAGGTCATAGGGATTATTTATATTTTCTATAGATTGTAGTGGGTGGAAGAGGAGGATTTTTCCCCATTCCTCAGATTATTTTACGATAAAAGATACCTATCAAATTGAATAATTCACTCTAGGATTTAATTGTTCAATTTTAGAATTAGAGTTGATAATTATATAATTAGGTTTAAATAGATATTGGGTCAGAAAATTATAATTGCACATGTTCAATTATTATTTTCATAATACTTATGGAACTTCATGTCAAAATAATAATAATATTGTTTAATTGAAATTAACATGACTCATGGATAAATATAAATTATTTCTTGAATCAATATGCTAAATTTTATTAAAATAATATTTAATATATTATTTATCAGTAGACTATAAAACATGACCCATATATCATCCTCAATATTTATCAAACCTTGAATGATTTATATTTATTTAATTAAATAAATATCAATCAATTAACTACTAATAAATAAATATTATATTTACCAAAATAATGATTAAATATTTATATAATATTCAATTCATATTTATTTTCATGAAAAACTATTGAATGAATATTGGTGATCAGTGAAGAAATGGTTAATTATGAAACCACATATGATAATAATATTAATTCAACATGTTAAATTACAATAAAATTTAACTATGGTCCAGAATATAGTTAGTATATGACATTATTTGACTCTTTCTCAGTAAAATTATGCATTAGTGCTTAATTTATAAGATTAGTGTCTAAAATCACAAAGAAGAACCCTTACAGAAAGAAGCTAATGTCATAATAATATAAAAACTCACATGAACCTACACTATGTAATATCATCACATTATCATGATATTACTAATAAAGTTTTTTGTGCACTAGTGTCATCAACTAAGATGTTTAATATATAGTTGTTTAAATTTATAGCAGTAAAATTGGTCAAAAACACGATGTTCATAAACATAGTAAAGTAGTTTCATTTACTTAAATAGAGATAATATATCAATTTACATTACAACAGGAAATGAAAAATCTTTTTTCACATTATTCCTTAATGTAATTCCATTAATGAAACACTGAACATATCATTCCCCAAGAAGATCATATTTTTTCATGAGTTTGTTTAATAAATATAAGTATGGTAGTCATGATATGCAGTTAAAAAAATTTAATGTCTATGGATCATTAAACAATTCAGTAGCTAAGAACATCCAATGAAACATATAAATTTGGATTTTGTTACTGTTTGGTAATGTTATGTTAACTTCATTTATTAAGATTATCATGGTTTTAATTCATGAGAAGAAGTAAAAATATCTTATGAGACCATACCCCTGACATCCTATATCATTTTTAAATAAAATTATATCATCTTGGAATTGAATATGTATTTATGAATACATTCATTATAATTCTATGTTCTCATCATAGTGCAGAGGTTCCATGACCTTTCAATGAGAAAAGTACCCTTATGGATCTATAACATAAAATTTCATGATGAAGAATAGTCATGATATGATAAGAAAATTATTAATATTAAAAAAATTATAATATTAATAATAATAATGTATATATTTTTTGGTTCAAGGTAACTAACTCTAACTAAATCCCACTTTCACTAGATCCAATTACAAACATCCTAAAGTGCTCTAACTCTCACATGATATTCATACTTCTAATGATATAATGATTTATTCAGGGGGTAATCCATGTTATCTTCCGTGGTATCTCTACCCCCAGTGGCCTCTCTAATATAAGAAAAAAATACATTGAGAGTAAATACTTTGATGTATGTGCCTTGTTTATAGATGTGACCGTGTCTCCCTTAAAAAATACACTACTGTATTATTATCAATATAAAATGTGATAATTAATTTATATATCATCACCACATGAATAATTTTTATGAATTTTTAAATCCAAATAGCTTCCTTGGGTACCTCATAAGACACTATATACTTATATTTTTCTATAAAATCAAAAATTACTGAAAACATTGAACTCTCCAAGGATACAACTTCCTCATATAGACTAATGACATATTATGACAATAAATATAGATTATTATGATCTTTTTGGAAACTAATATTAGTATATTCCTTAATAACTATCTCCTTTTCTCTTGTATATATACGGTTTATATCCTTTATACCCCACATATTATTTAGGATAATATAAATAGCAAACTGATGCTTCTCTCTTGAATCCGATTGATATATACCATCCCTGATCAAGGTTTTAAAAGAAAAAAGTCCTTGTACATAATATGTAATGCATCATATATACTATAATTGAGTTTTAGGGGAGATTATTCATTACCCATTTTCTCTGTTGTGTTTAGGGACATATTTTCTTAGAACTGTGTATACCATGGGAAACTGGAAGTAATCCCATATTGGATTTTTAATTTTTAAATGTGTCTAATATAAAGTCAATATATATATATACCATGGCTTATTCTATGAAACATCTTGGATATATCATTAATGATCATTATATTTAGAATATAGGATATCTCAGCAATTCCTTCATATAACACTTGTTCAACCAGTTTTTAATTAACTATAAGACTATATAAGACTTATAATATATAATATTTCATCAACATATACTAGATGGAATATGATAAAAATCTAATTAATGAAATTTTAGGAACATTGATCAGATATATTCTTTAATAATCAAATAATTTTATAGCTCCATTGAATCTAATTTTACCTGATTTTGATGATTTCATAAACAAATAATTGAATTTATACAAATTTCATACATTTTTAGCAGACTTCAGTGTCATAAAACATTTTTGATCCGGTTATATAGACATCTTCATTATTTTCCCTATTAAGGAAATAAATTTTCACATATATATGGAAAATCTAATTATTATTAAAATACACTTTATCAAGTAGAATTCTGATGTATTTTAATATAAAAAATAAAGAAAATGATTCATTATAGTCAATGACTTAGTGTTTTTTTGAAACTTTTATCCAATAACCATTCTATATAGGTATTCACTCTACCTTCCATGTAAAATTTTCTTTAGAATGCCCATTTTCACCTAGGGATATTTACATCAACTTGTAGCTTTTTCAGAACCCATACATTGTATTGATACATAGAAGCAATCATAGAATTGAATCCCTATTAACATAGTGTATCTTATAAGATCTCTAATATATCCTTATTTGAAATATGATAATTATTATAATCTGATAATGAGTCATTGTATTCATTGATTAGGAAACCATATCATTATGAATCATTAACATATCTTATTCTCCAATGTAGCACAAGTGAATAAAATACAAACTCTTCAATGAGGACTCCTAGAATATGTTTCTCCACAAAAGCTTTTTTATCTTTTTTATTAAATTTATTGAATCCAATATTTCTCCCATAATCTATTTTATATAATCTCCATCTTAATAAATATGCATATTCCCATAACTAATTTATTATTTGAGGGTTCTTATATTCAACACCCCTTGTTTCTATAAGATATCCTATTAAATTACTTCATGAATATAAGGGCTAGTTTTTTCATAAAATTCTCTATATAAATCCATAAAAACACCATTTATATATATCTTATAACACAAGTTTCATTGTACTCCAAATATCAAATAGAATTCAATTTTCACCCAATTTTCAACTTAGTTTCATGTGTATTGTGATTTATTTTTTAGTATACCTAAAATGATAATTGAATATCTATATGGATCATAATTGACCACACCATGTTAGGAATGGTATAGTTTTTCCATTCATTACCATTATTCCACTATGGTTTATAATTAAGAGTATGTTCAGATAAAATCCTATCCTTTTATAGATATTATATGAAATCATGGTTAAGTTAACCTCCACCAAATATGATTAAATCTTTTATATCATCTTAAAATATTTATTCTATACTTAATTATTGAATAATTTTAAAATCCTAATTTATTCTGATTTATAACTCATTAAATAGATATATCCACATCTACTCAAGTCATCAGTGAATGTAATGATGTAAGAATAAAAACATTTATATTTTATTAGAAAAGATATACACACATATGTATATAATAATTATATACTCTCTATTTCCCTTTCAAACTATCCACCTTAGGGTAGATGGGTCACCTATACTTATAAACATGTTAGACATCACTCCAATAGATTTTGTTCAAAATAATCTAAATAGAAAATTTGATAGATCTTTCCCGTCCAATTCTTAGTTACATGGAAATGATTGTGTTTTACACAATTGGGGGTTAAATGAATCTTATAAAGTTGAATAATTATAAATTTCCAATAATTTTCTTTTTAATCAAATACATAAAAATTATTTTAATAGTCCATAATTTTATATATGTTTTCTTTATAAAATATAAAAAAATTATTTAAAAATTTATAAATAAATACATATTCATCCAGAAAGAATATATAAATTATTTCATGGTAACATTGATAACATAATAATAATTTTCCTGAAACCATGATCATTCCAATTTGTAATAATTTTTTTTAAATTTCATATGATCATTTGATATTTTATTACCCCTACATATCAATATCATTTTTCATGGAGATGTTTTTTTTCCGAAACCATATACCATTTTTCTTATGGTATTTAATTTTAATTTTATTTGATTGAATGGGGAAATATTGTAATTCTATATCCTTTACTAAATATAGATATTGGGTAAGGCATATCCTTTATTGAATATGAGTAATGCTTTAGACATGTAAAAAATGGATTGAGGACTGTCTAAGGTAGGTCCTATAGGTTGGGGACCAGTTAATGAAATCCCCTCGATGCCTTAGTAGTCTCATGAGGTGATATTAGTTGGAGAAAACCCTTCATGTTTGTTTCAAAGAAGAATAGATGGGTTTCTACCCATAGTTGTAAACTTTATTATGAAATACATGGATGGTATAGGTTTTCATGTGCCTTTTACATGGTATACAATAATTAATAATTTCCCATCATTATTTTTTTGTTCTTAATCATTCATGAAATTTTGTGTTGAAATATATATGGATACATTTCATTTTCGGCTCATTTATTAAATCAAATGTGTTACAATTTTCTTACCGTTCAATATTGATTTTCCCTTATCAAGTTATTATAATGGAATGTGTTACTAGTTATAAAACTTCCATATTGATTATGAAATTCCTTATCATTTTATTAATTTCATGGTATGTGTGTTAAATTATTTACAATACCAAAATCATTATTCTCTTTGATTCATTATTGATTACAATATACTCTACCCTTACTAAGATTTCATCTCACCATTATTATTTTTCCTTTCCCCAGAAATTTGATAAGCATACTATAAATGATTTACAGGGATATATTAAATAGATTAATGTTTATATACCTGATGATATTCATGATTTTTTTTGTATTTAGTTTATTCATTTTTAAATACAATAATCAGGTATGTATCTATTTTTTCATGATAATAAAGTATTTGGTCATTTCATACTCTATTAACATGTACCTTATGCCAATGTAATGATAGAAGACAGTAGCTCCATGTTATATAGGACTAAATAAATAATGTTGGTATTATAGTAGGTTTAGTGGAATCCTTGGGAACTAGATTTAGGAAAACATTAATTAGATAACCTAACCCTATAGTAGAATTTGAGAATAATTATAGATAAATATCAAAGATTTTTTAAGGTAGAGATTATATTTGTATTACTAGAAATACATACCTATCTATAAACTACAAGTCGAAGTGGGTCTGGAAAATATAGACTAATGAGTAACAACTCTGACAAGGTGCAACGAGCCTGACTGGACATAACCTGATACACAACAAGGGGCCTTACTGCACACTTGGTTGGACACTTTTGGGGGATATTCTTAGGATAATTCAAATTTTATTTAAAAAAATTATGATGGATATTAATAGATAATGAAAATGAATAACCTTGGTTAAACCTTTTAAAAAGGATGAACCTTGATGGAAATAAATGGATGGCATATTTATGTATTTAGTTGTACTAAATACCTTAGTTAAAAGTTAGTTTAGTGATTAAAATAATTTAAAGGATACTCATCATAGTTATTTAAGAAATTAAATTAATGTGATTTTAGAAAAATATTACTTATAATCCAGGTGAGAACTAATAAAATACATCAAGTATATGAGTCTTGAACCCATGACTAATTTATGATAAGGGTTTCACACCAACCACTAACCTACACAATGTCGTAGTTAATATATCATTTTCTTTAGTTGAACAATTTTATTAATACATATTAATGATAAACAAGTAGTGTTAATTATTTAATTTATATATTAATTTATTAACTATATTGAATTTTAAAAATAGTTACAAATAAATATTTATACTTTTCACTCTCTTATGGGCCAAACGATTCGTTAAATGTGTATTTCAGTACATACAACATCAAAAGTAATATTTGGATGAATTAGAAAACTAATAGATGAAAAAAGGATGAAAATTTGTTCATATAAATATATAAACTAAATATATTTCATTATATTCTCGTGAATTGAAATAATTCCAGAATATTAGGAAAATGATAGAGAAATAAAATGTTTTCCTAATACCGTAATTCTTATTGAGTTGATGGTTCTTTAAATCATTGTAGATTTATGGATTTGAAGCCCTAAACATTCCATTGATAATTCAATTTATTGGGATTGATGAGTTCGATAAATAAGTATATATTTTTACTATTTTAATTAATGTAAATTTATTTACTTTCCACTAAAGGTCTCTTAATTAGAGTCCTAGTTATATGTATTTACATGTGACCATTATACAAACTGTTATCGATTTTATAGTGTAATTGAAAAAAACCTTCTCATGATGTGGGAATTAAATTTTATGAAATATCAAAAAAAATACTAATATTGAGATAAAATTGTGAGGAAACAATTAAATTTATGTCTGTAGATTGTAACACCCCAAAAATTGAAAGAAAGAACATTGTATTTGATAGCATGTATGGAACACAACACAAAGTGTATAAGAGAACATAATAACCTGAGTATTTTAAATATATTTACTATTTTAAATAAAAAAAATATATATTTTATATCTTATAATGCATTAAACACTATGTTATATTGTTTTATATATAATAGAGACTTTCTCCAATAGAATAGGGTACACACAAGACCAAGTAATACCAAGAAAGAATATATTAATAAATAATATTTTTTAATATAAAAATATATAAAAAAGTCATTAAATTAGTAGTTATGAAATCTAATAAATAACTTATAAAAATTATGGTTTACAAAAATATTAAATGAATTCTTTGGTAATAATGTAATTAGAAATGATTATAAGAACCAATTAATGATAAAGTGACTAATTTTATAGAAACCTATTTTTATAATCACCAAGATTTTTTATCCTAACATATTAAATTAATTAAAATTAGTGATCGATATTAATTTAATATATATTATATATATTAAATATTTTTTTATAATCATCCAATAGATATTATATACATAAGATAAGAATAATCTCAATATTACCCATAAAAAACAATATTTTTTTGGTAGTTTTCTTTTATTTTAATGGAGAACCTATTTTAAATTAAATTAATGGAACATTTATAAATTATATACATTAAAATAAAATTAATATTTTAAATTTAAACATAAAAATTAGTTTGAGGTAACTTTTTACTATTTTATGAGAATATAAATTTTTTAATGAATAGTCTAAAATAATAGAATTTAATACAAAAATTAGTTTTCATATAATTTATTTATATGGATAAATTAAAATTTTAATTGGTTTTAATGTTTAATTAGATCATATTTTTATCAAATAATCTAATTTATTTCATTCCAATCAATTTCAACTTGAATTTTGGTATAAAAACATAGCATTCTTTCAGACATCTTTACTTTTCAAAGATATATTCTCATCCTATTAATGAGATTACATTTAATTAATTTCTTCCACTTATGTGATTGAAATTTAAAAAAATGGATTACACATTTGGAATAATAAAAATATATAAAATATAATATGTTAAAAAATTATTTTCTTACCAAAATTATTATTGAATGTAATTATGATTAGTTACAATGATTAAGGTGAAATTATGTTTAATAATGGAGTAAACCTTAATCATAAGGGCCCAAATGACCTATAAAATTGTCCAAAACCCATTTTATAGTTATAAATAGGCCATTAAGCTAAACATACTACAAATGTTTTTGGTTTTTTAGTACTTTTTTTGTGTAATAAACATAGGTACCCCTAACTTGTTTTAAAAAATGTCAAGTGAGTGCTTTTCTTCCCTTATAAAGGCTGAAAAACCTCCCACATCCCCAAAACTCTAAATCCACATAGGTATTTAAAATATATGAAAAATTAACTTCCCAAAATCCCTTCATTATTTCTTGAATCATCAATTTGGTAGGAAATAAATCAAATCAATCCCTTTGGTTCATACCACAAGGAGTCACCCTATTAATAGCTAACGTCTTTCCTGATGCTCTTAAGTATTATTTCAATTTTACACACTCTAATATATATATATTGCATTATTATGTAACAAAACATGTATCCTAAATATAGAATGAGGTTTTTACTCTAAGGGTTCATTATACACTTAACAAAACTTCCGTCTCAGGGGAAACACACATACTATTTATGTGTAAGGTGAAATACCACATCTTGAAATGATAATTGTTAATTTTAACTTTACCACCTCTCACGGTGGAACTTACGATGGACACTATATTTATATTAGTTATATATGATATTTATTATTTAATTAATATTCCATAATTATTTTATAACACATGTCATTATACTTTCCATTTTATGTAAAAATGATAACATTTTCTGTCATAGTGTGGACTACCTCCCCCATAAAGTGATGTGATTCATTCGCATGATACATGAAATGTATAATGGAAGGTTTTAATTAAAAATATGTGACATAAAAAAATATTATATTAATGATATAATTACCTTTCTATTAATATAATATATTAATATCATTTTCTTTATTACCCTTTCACATACACTTAAAATGTGATAACATCTTTCATGGACGTGTTTACCACCACCTCCTCAATGTGATGTAATAAATTTTACATCACAATTATATATATATATATATATGTATATATAAATAAAGAAAATGTAATTTATGATATAATGATCATTTTTTAAATATTTAATACTACTTATCATCTTTCTATAATGATATTTGAAAAATTCAAACGTTACTCACGCGTATGTACATCTCCATGATTGTAGAATTGGTTCATTTTTCATAAAAATAATTAAGGATTGGTTTTAAAAGTATAATTGATGTATAAATATAGTAATTATGTATTAATTATTATTCTATATATGTTATTTAATGAACTCTTTGACCACAGTTGACCTACCAAATTTTTTTTTCACACATAAATCGAATTTTGTCAAAGCACCCGATGTAAACTAGATTTTTTAATTAGTTTTATAAAAAATAATTAAAAGTGAAAAAAATTTAATGATAATAATTTAAAATGTTATTAATATATTATATAGTAAAAATAATTTTATTATAAATTTTGTTAATGAATGATCACTTGAAAGAAAACATATGGTGAGTGAGTTTCATGTCACTTTTTTACATATGTGATATAAATATCATGTTCACCCCTTAGTTATTTTTTAGTGGTGTATCTACTTCACATTATTAAATATTTGATCATCAATTAATTTTTCATAATGGTATATATAAATTTCATTTAATATAATTCCTTCACGAGGTTTTTTATTTAAAATGATCAAAGTAGAATGGGAAACTTTGGAATGTTTAAATATTTTTTTTGATCAATAACATTTATAACAATTATTCAATGGTATTTATATTTGAGACAATTATATAACCATTGTTCAATAAAAACATTAATTTTTAACCCCTTTTGTTATTAATGATCTTTTTATGTATTATTACATTATTCCCACTCCTTGGTACTTAAATGGTTTTAGAAAATATTTTTCAAAAAACCCGAATTTATTTTTATCTTTAGTTAGATAATCAGTTTTACTATAAAAACCATGTTTTATTAAAATGTTTCAATATTTTTTTAGCTTTTTTAATTATAAATTAATGAAATATTTACCCCTTTTTATTAATGATATTTTCAAAGAAGTATTATTGTCGCTTTCTGAAGACGGAATTTTTCTAATATTTTACCATTTAAAAACAATGTCACTTTACCTTGTACATATCATATGAATTTACCCACCATTATTTCTTTTATTCTTATTTTCCATGTTTACAAGATAATTTTTGAAATAAAATATTATAAAAATTTATTTTTCAATGATAATATTTCTCAAAACATCTATGATAATAAAATAACATTTTCCTCTAGAATATTTTTAAACGATAATTTTATAGTATTTCTATTAATCATTAATAAATAACATTATTTTACTCTAATTCGGAGAATGTTTACTGATACCATCCTTAATATTCCTCTAGATAGTTTATGATTTATTTGGTCAATTATAGTATTCACCTTTAACTCCTTGATAAATTTCAATATCCTTGAAATATAAAATTTTATATGATCATTTTGAATTTAATTTCCCCTAAACATCCATATCATTTTTATGGATATGATTATTTCATTAATGATATTCAATTTTTTGAAACACTACTTAATATAAATGTAATATTATTTAGTGGGGATATATTGGTAATTCTATATCATTTTCTCAATATATTTAATTGATAAGTAATGTTGTTTATTTGATATGAAGAATTTTTTGGACTAGTATGACATGGGTTTAGGACCACTAATGTATGGACTATGGGGTGAGGTCTGTGAAATTACAACCCCTTGATTCATCGGTAGTCTCATGAGGTGAAATTATTTGGTGAAAAACCCTTCACGTTTGTATCCTTGTATAATAGATAGGTTTCTACCAATAGTTTTAAGCCATCTTTTGAAAGGTCTAGAGAGTATAAATTTTAATGTGGAATAGAAGCAACATCCATCAATTAATCAGTTCCCACATTTAGTTTTAGTTAGTATTCAACCATGAGATTTTTTTTCAACATACATACTGAGAAATGTCATTTTAATATAATTGATTAAATTGCATGTAATTCAGTTTTCTTACACTTCCATATTTATTTTTCTTTATCTAGTTTTTAGATGGAATTAATAACTAGTTTTTACATTTCCATATTGATTATGAACTTCCTTCTTAGTTTTTTGATTTCATGGTATGTGTGTTCAGTTATTTACGATACCAAAATTATTATTACAATTGATTCCTTATTTCAACCACTGTACTATACCCTTATTGATAATTTGAGATTACCCTTATTATATTTTCTTTTCCTAGGAATCCAAGATGTGTATTATTAAAGAAATGAAGGGATATACTAGATATAATAAAGTTATTTTCCTATAAGTAATTTAGGGGAAAATTTATTTTTTAAATAGTTAATACTTTTTTCATACAACACACATGTATGTATCTTGTTTTCCAGGACTACGAAACTATTCGTTACATTGAGATGTAATTCAATGGAATATTATGCTGATATAATGATAACAAACATCAAATCTGGGATTTCTATGGTCGGGTCACTATAGTTTGTATTAGATAATTTTTTGTTGAAACCATGGGAACCTAATTTATGAAATCATAAATTAAAGAACATAACCCTATGGTAGAATTTGAGAATTATTATATAATAACATCCTTGAATTTTTAGTAAGGTAGTGATAATTTGGATATTCAATGAAATACATCCCTATATAGATAATACAGGTGGATGTTGTTCTGGAACATATGTATCCATGAGTAAAAACACCGACAAGGACTCTCGGGCATTACTTTGCATAGCATTGTACACAACAATAGGCCTTACTACACAACTGGTTTGGCCTTCTTGGGGGGTAACTCTTAGGATATTTCACATTTTATTTGTAAAAAAATATAATGTATTAAAATAAATAATAAGAATGAATGACATAGGTTAAAACTTAGGCCTAGTAAGGACTCATGTGGAAATAAATGGTTGAAGTATTTATGTATTGGGATTGTAATAAGATCCTTAGTGAAAAAGAAATTTAGTGATTAATTTTTTTAAGGATTCCCATCATAGTTATTTTGTAAAATATTTTGATATTATTTTATAAAAAGAAAAGCATTAAGCCATTTGAGAACAAATAAAATCCTGTAAGGATGTGGGTCTTGAACCCATGACCTAACGACAATAATTTTTTCACACCAACACTAACCTACAAAATATATTGTTTAATATATATTGGTTTTTAGTTAATCAATTTTATGTATAAATATTAATGATAAACCATTAGTGTTAATTTTTTTGGTTTAGAGATTAATGTATAAACCATATTGAATCTAAATAATATTTTGAAAAAAATATATAGACATGTCACTCTTTTATAGGCATTACGAATAATTAAATATTTATTTTAGTACTTAAAGAATCAAAATTAAATATTGGATGAATTAAAAAACTGATTGAATAACTAACAAAGGATGAAAATGTGTTTATAAATATATATGATGTAAGTATATTTCTTTATATCCTCCAGTAGTAAAAAAATTACCCATCATTAGGAAGATGACATAGATATAAAAATTTTGCCATGATACGTTAATTTTTGTTGAACCGATGGTCTTTTAAATCATTGTATATTTTTGGATTTGAGGTCCCCGTCATTCCATTTATCATTAAAAGTTTTTTATTGGTGACCTCAATCAATCCCTATAAAAATTTATCCCTTTTCTTCAATTAATATATCTCTACATTCCACTATTATTCTTATACTTATAGACCTTGTCATGTGTATTTTCATGTAACGATTGCAATTACCATTCTTGCTTTTATAAGAGTATTTTTATGAATGATTATAAGGATGTTGGATTTTAAATATAGGAAATATCAATCAACATATCAAAAATATCAATTTTAAATTGTGAAGACAAAATTTAATTATGATGCTGAGAATATAACACCCCAAAAATATAATTTATGATCATTGTAGTCAATAGCATGTAGACATGCAACACCAAGCATATAAGGGAATATATAATCACGAGGGTTTATATTTTATTTAATATTTTAAATAAAATGAATATATATTTTATATCTTACAATGCATAAAACATTGAGTTATCTTTAATTAAATGGAAGAGATGCTTTTTTTGATAACCTGGTTTATTTTCAAGACCTTGTTTTACCAAAAAACAATATTTTATTATATATTATTATTTAATATAATAAGATATAAAGTAAGTGTTAAATTTTTAGTTATGAATAATAATAACTAAATTATGAAAAATATGGTTTAAAAAATTAGAAAATAAATTAATTAGTTAAAACATTATTAGAAATGAATATAAAAACCAATTAAATCTAAAGTAAATATTTCTATAGAAGAAAATTTTTATGCACACAAAGCTATTTTATAAAAATAGATTAAATTAATTAAAATTAATGGGTGATATTAACATTATTGAAATATTATATATTTATTAAAATATTTTTGATAATCATATAATTGATTTGAAAGACATAAGATAAGAATAAACATAAAATTACATAGAAAAACCTATATTAATGTTAAGGCACTTTTATTCCCTTTTAAAAGAGAACTTATTTTATATTATTTTTTTGGAACTTTTATAAATAAAATATGTCAAATTAATATTAATATATTTAATATGAACAAAAAAATTAGGTTTGGTAACATTTTTGGTATTTTTCTATGAAGATTAATTTTATAATTAATAGTGAATAATACTGAAATTTAATTCAAAACAACATTATCATCTAATTTATTTATAAGGATAAATAAAAATTTTAATCTTCTTATAGTTTAATTGGATCATATCTTTATCAAATAATACAATTTATGTAATATTCGTCAATTTTACATTGATATATTTTATAAAAACATTGCAATCATTTGGATGCTTTTATATAAAAAACCCTGCATTGTCGTCCCCGTCTGTGGGATTAAGTTTAAATTAATTTCCACCTCATATGTGATTGAAATTTGAAAAAATGGATTAAATATTTGTAAAAATCATAATTTATAATATCTAATAATTTGAACATAGTTTATTACCATAAATATTACTGAATGTAATCAAAATTAATTATAATGGTTAAGGTGATATTATCATTAACAAGGAAATACAACTTAATCATAAGGTCCCAAATGACCTATCCACTTGTACAAAATCCATTGGAATAAAAAATAGGTCATTAAAGCTAAATAATTTTTTTATTTTACTTTTTATGGGATTTTTGGAATAAAAATTTTATACACCTGACTTGTTTTAAAAAACACCCAGTGAGTCATTTTTGTCCCTCATAAATGACCACCACACCACCCACTTCATCACACCTCTCAAAAAACAATTGTTAGGAAAATATATTCTCCATTCAATTCGAAACAAACATCCCATAATCTTTTAGCCACTTTCTTTGAAGACCAAAATAAAATTAATCCCTTCGGTTTAAAACAAAAGGAGTTACTCGATTTAGAGGTAATGTCTTTCCTAAAGCTCATTTTTTTCATTTCCATTATCCTCTCCCTAAAATATTCTAATTACATTATTATATTGAAACAATTACTCATACATATAAAAGTATTTATTTATGGTATTGATATACCTACACTTACATAAATATCCATCAGAAGGGTAACAAACATACCCTCTAAGTGCACGATTAACTACCGCCTCACAAAACCATGACTGTTTATTTCTCTATTACCACCTATCAAGGTATACATTTTTAATCAGACTCTATTTACATATTTTATAAATTATATTTAACTTATCACAAATATTATATAATTATCTTAGAACATATATCTTTATAATTTACATTTTTCTTAAAAATGATAACATCGTTTGTTGAAGTATGGACTAACACCCTCAAAGAGATGTGATTTGTTCACATGAAAAATGAATGTATAAAAGATGGATTTAATTAAATATATGTGAAATGAAAAAATAAAACACTCATGACATAATTAACTTTCATTAAATATAATTTATATAACATTTTCTTTATTACACTTTCACACAAACATAAAAAGTGATAACATCATTCGTGCATGTGTGAACGTCCATCTCCTCAACACGATCTGATTCCTTTTTACGAAAAAAGTTATATATATATATATATTAGAAAATATTATTAAATAATATGGTAATTATGATTTAATGATCATTTATGAAGGATATTATATTATTGAACTTCTTTCTATAATAATCAACGAAAAAGAGGAATGTTACAGATGTATACCTACGACCTACCATCTCTATGTTTGTAATGTTGGTTCATTATTCTTTACCATAATTAATGATTAGTTTTAAAATTATAATGGTTTATAAACATAAAAATAATGTCATTGTTATTAGTATAGATATGATATATAATGACCTATTTGACCATAGTTGACTTTCCAAAGTTGTTTTTGACACATAAATCGAATTTGGTCAAAACACCCGATGTATACATGATTGTTTTAGTAGTTGTTTACAAAATAATAATAAGTGAAATAAAATTAATTATAAACATGAAAAAGTATATTAATAATGTATATAACAATAATAAGTGAAATATACATGAATTTAATGTATGTTTACCTGACAGGAAATTCATGGAATAAGATTTTCATCTCAATTATTTTACTTATATGAGATAAATGTCATGTTCACCACTTAGTTATATTGTTTTGTGTATCTACTACCCATATATATATTATAACATGAATTAATTTATAATTATTGTGTTTAAATATTTAATTTAATATTATTCCATTCTGAGGTCTATGATTTAAAATTATTCAAAGTAGTATGAGACACTTTGCAATGTTTAAAGATTATTTTCTTCAATAATAACTTTTATGATCATTAAATATTATTTTCATTATAAAAAATTATATGAACATAGTTCAATAAATTCATTAATTTTTATCTCATCTAGATAATAATGTCCTTTTAAATTATTAGTACCTTTTCCACTAATTGGTACTCAAAATGTTTTCGAAAATTACATTTGTAAAACACAAATTTATTTATCTCTTTAGTTAGAGAATTGTTTTCCATCTAAAAAACACATATTCTTAAATATTTTTAAAAAAGTTTATTACCTTTTTAAAATTATTTGGTGAAAAAAATTTAGCCTATTTTTATTATACCAATTTTTTATTTTAATAATATTCTCTATTTTCGAATAAGAAAATTTTATAACCTTTTACACAAAGAAAAGAATGTTATTTTACCTCATAAAGTTTATATTTATTTACCCAACAAGATTTATTTTAAGATTTTTTATCATGATTAACTGGTTTCTTTTTTAAGGAAAATTTTTTCAAAATTTATTTTCAATGAAAAGGTTTTTCAAATGTTATTTCATAATAAACAGATATTTTCTTTTATATTATTTTAAAAGATCCTTTTATTGTATTTCTATTAATCAAAGAAAGAACCACTATTTTAATATATTCGGGATATGTTTTATTGATTCCATTCTTAATTTTACTCTAGAGTTTTATTATTTATTTCTTGAATCATAATATTAACAATCACCTACTTTATTTCATTCAATCCCCTTGAAATATTCAATTTCCTATTATCATTTGAAATTTAATTTCCCCTAAATAACCATTTTATTTTTCATGTACATGATTATTTCTTGAACCATATTACATCATTCATATGTTTTTTATGTTGAAAGTTATTTTATTTTATATTGGAATATTGATAAATCTACATCCTTTAATAAGTACTGATATTTTATGAGTCATATTGTTTATTAGATATTAGGAATGATTTGGACAGGTTAGCCATGTGTTGGGGAACATTTAAGGTAATCCCTATGGTTTGGGGACCAGTTAATATTATACCATGGATTCTTTATTGTTTTTTAGTGGATATTATTTGGTGACAAACCCTTCGATTTTGTTTCCAACCCGAGTAGATGGTTTTCTTCTCATAGTTTTAAAACATATTATAATAAGTCATGATGGTATAGGTTTTCATGTGATGTATACATGGAATCCAATAACGAATCATTTATATAATTTATTTTTAGTAATTTTTTATCCATGCGATTTTTCATTTACATATCTATGGATATATTTTAATTTTAGTTCATTGATTAAATGACAAGTGTTTCCATTTTCTTACCTTATTGTATTGATTTTTCTATTTTTAGTTATTTTAATAGAATGTTTCACTAATTATTACCTATCCATATTGATTAGGAAATTCTTTCTATGTTAATTGATTCAATGTTCTGTGTGTTTAATTATTTACCATACCAAAAATATAATTCTCTTTGATTCATTATTTATTCTGTTATACTTTACCATTACTGAGAATTTGAGATCAATGTTATTATGATTCTATTACCTAAGAATTTATGAATTATAATATAAAATATATGAAAGGATGTGCAAGATAGAATTATGTTATTATCCTAACAATTATATAGGATAAAAAAATTAGGTTATAATTATTTTATTCATTTTTCAATAAAAGGTGAATGTATGTATTTTTTTCAAGACTCTTATGATATTCATCCCTTTTGTAGGAGAATAACTTATATCATATGATAATTTAATGATATAATACACTAGATTTGGGCTATCAAGGGGTAGGTTGTAATAATCCAATCCTAAAATGTAGGGTATAAATTTCCTCAAAATTTTCTTTTTAGTTACTATAATGCCTCTTTGGGAAGTGAAACCTTACAATGAATGATGTTATAGAAAGAAAACATATATTAAAATTATATTATAATTTAAATAACCCAATGTTTTTCCATTCAAGTACTTAAAAATAAGATTTGATCAGAACTTAATTAGAGGAATGTTTTGGTGAATTAATATTTGGTTTTGAGGTATTTTGATTTTATATAAATAAATTTAAAATTTTATCTAATTACATGATTCTTTATATTATTTTAATTGTACTTATGCGACTTAAAAAATCTTAGAAAAAGTTTAAATAATGAAAATTTTATTTTAATTCCATATTGGATGATTTCTATATAATGAACTATGTTATAGAGATAAAATATCCATAAATAATTATCTATGAAATTGATAGAAATAAAATAAATATATTTTTAAGATCTTGATTTATTGTAATGGGTTTTTATAAAGAATATGATTATCCAACCCCTAAACATAGGGAATAAACACTTGGAACATTTCATGGTTGGAGTCTCACCATTCTATTCGTGTACCTATATATCTCATGGATTTTCTTCACCTTGGTTCAAAACATGATCCACATCAACAATCATGGAAACTCCATCTATTATTTAATATTTTTTCATATGGAAAATAGTGGATAATCAATGTTTAGGGGTTTAGATAAAAACATAGTCACCCACACCCTATCATAATGAGAATTTAGGGTGACACATAAGCCATTAATTTAATTTAATATATTATTAAAGAACATTATAAAAAAACTAACTAAAAGAATCAAATCATATGCATTAATGTATCTAATCTCATGATCATCAACACACAATCAATAATAATGAATTTAATAAATTAACATTTATTTAGAAAATTATTTATTAAGATAAAAAATTATCAAATAATTTTTATATTAATTAAATAATAAATTCATTTATATTAATTTTCATCCCAAATAACTTTTGATAATCCAATATATTATATGTTTAATCATATTAATCATAATAATTTTATTTTGAATTAATATAGTACAAAGTTTATACTAGGAGGTAACATGAAAAGCACCCATATGAACTACCCAAACTATATTATGGTCATATAATATATAATAATATGGTACTAAGAATACAAATTTTGTCACCTAATGACATGGATTGTAATCTCAATAAATGACACACTAACAATTGTAAATTTAATTAACGTATAACGCCTTTAATATTCATATATTAGTCAAAATATTGAAATTATACATAGTATATAGTCGTTAGTGATAAATAGAAATTAATTGAAAAATTAATATATATAAAATCTATCACACAACATGTACATATAATAAATAAAAGATATATTGATGTTAATTAGTTCTTAAGGGAATAATTAGTTAATACTAATTTAAGAATAAATAGGTATGATAAATGGCATGTAAATTCGAGCCATATTCCTTGTATGTCTCTTAGCTACCTTTCCACCATACATTCCCTATGATTGGACATGGGAATCGACCACAGTCATTAATCGGGCACGTGATAAATATTGAAGTTTCTAATTATTTGGCCTCAAAGTTACATGGTTTTCAGTCACATGCATCATGTAATAAATTATTAACATATATTTGATTCATGGACTATATGATGTGTATTTTTATTACAAAACATGTAGTCAAAATAAATATATTTCAAAATGGCCTATCAGTACATGAATGTTATTGAAACAAGACACATGTATTTATTACCCAACAACCCAGGTGAATCACAGTGCATCCTCGTGATGTTTACATTGGTATACAGAGTGCACCAATAGGATGCATTTAGTGTAATCATTTGTTATTTAGATATAATACATATAACCTATGAGTAATATTTTCATAAGTTTTTAATTTATTATTATTCATTTTTTGATTATTTATTTAAGAGAAAAAAATATTTAGATAATATCTCCACTTTAGGTTTTAAAAAAACAACAAAACTAGAATGGAAAAATAAAAGTAAAGGCATTAATCAATCAATTGAGGTGACCCAATAATACAACACATTAATATTACATATATTTACATGAATATTTAAAACATAACAGGATAATAAAAACCATATAACAGTATATTTTTTCTTTGTTGGAGGCCTGATATATAATCATCTTATTTATAAACAATCTTCAACATCGAACATAAACATTATTCATATTAGTATCCATTCCAAGCATATCATACATTGAACCTTGCATAAAAACAAAAGGTTATAAAATATAAGACAATGTGATATTAGATTCCCATTAAGGGAAAACCTATTAAATATCAACCATATTTAAACATAATATGACTATAAGGGTATAATGACATAATCAAGTTCATGTTCTCAACGTAAAATATTCATATATAAAAAATCATATATTATAAAATGATGGTTCTGGGCGCAGCGGAATCACATGGGTGGATGTTCCCACTTGGATTTTTTTCATTAGAAATGATCAATTCGGGATCAATATGATGATAAATGCCAGTCTCCATGGATAGATTCACTAAAATAGACAAAGAAGAATAAAGGTCTCAGAACCCAAAAAGTGGATCATCATAGGTTGATTATAATTAATTTAATTAATTTACAAGAAGTACCTTTTAGGTGTTCTTTCTTAGTTGATATTTTTGATCACGTTCTGATGTGATTCGTCATTGCGTCGTAGAATCCAAGTGTATAATTCCTCTAGCGATGATCCACATGTTCACCTCGTATCTATGGACGCTGCCAATGGAGTCTCTGGGTGCTAGACTAGAGAAAAATTAGCTTGTGTTTTCCTCCTTGGATCGTCCTGATCCGATGGAAAAGAATCTCTCTTGGTCATGAGAGCGTTGTTGGAGGAATAAGTTCTTTTAGCCTTGAAAGAATTATCCAGAATTTTTGTGCACAACGATTATATTTGGAAATGAGTTGGGGTTTTGAGGATATTTATAATCAGGTTTTAGGTTTTAAAGTTATGACAATAAATAAATGAATTATGCATTTTATTTATTTCATTAACTCATTTGACATGTACCCTCACTGATTATAATAAATATCTCATAATAAAATGATATTATACCCTAAAAATCCCGACATTCAAAACTACATGGCGCATAATCATAAATACATGGAATGTACTTGTTTTTATAGAAAACAACATGACTTGTACATTCAATGCACACAATGTGTATATCTTGTTTTCATTTATTCATTTCCTTTCCGAAATGAAAACTACACGGCATGTACATTCAATAATACATGGTGTGTACATGTTTTCAAAATAAAACCTACATGGAGTGTAATAATGAATACACGGTGTGTACATGTTTTCATTTTATTCATCCTCCAGCATTAAAAATATTTAGGATTCCTTGAATAATTATTAAACCACGTATGGGAATAATCATTATTCTACTTGAAATACATGGATACACTTAGTGTGTGCCCCTCTAGGCCTCTTTCTCATTGGGATTATTCGGTCTTGCCTAACATCCAAGATTACTGTCTAGCAACGGGTTAAGTCACCAAAGGGAAATAAGTTGACGCCGCATTGACGTGCCACCTCATACGAACACATACCTTGTAATTTTATCCCTTGGATCAATATATCATCAAGAAGATTTCATGGATGTTTCATAAACCTATATGTTTGATCATCCATTCTTTGACTTCCATAAATAAACTCATCGTGTCACCATAACCATGGTATTTGTTCAATAGTTCCATTTAATCAAATGACCTGAGATATCTACTTCCATAAATATGGATGGGACAAATCCTTAATCGACTTATCTAATTACATCATGTCATTTGTGACACACCAAACATACCCTACTTCCCACCAACTCTCTTTGTGACTGTTTTCATTAGTAAATCTAAGTGTGTGAGTTATGACATGAGATAATGATAATCTTCCAGTCTATGAACCATTACACATGCTCGTAGAGAGAAATGTCCGATGACATAAAGACTTGCAGAATTACTACTGGAAGTTCTGTTCTCATAATCTCCCTTCTTGGAGATTACCAAGTGTGATCTCTATGAGAGAGAGTCTCTTCTTATTATGAGTACTCACACATAATGGTCTGTATACTATGTGTCCTTTAATAGTATGTCATCTATCCACAAAAATCTATTTAAGAATATCATTATAGCATTTCAAGGTTCTCATCATAGCGGGGATCTTCCATGACCTTATCAATGCAACAAATAATCTGGGAAATTATTCTATTATAGTCATACAGAACAATACACAATATATAATAAGTGAACATTCATGTAATAAATGTACAAAAAATTTGGTTCTCTGGACACCAACCCTAACAAACTCTAACTTGGACTAGACCCAACTACCTACGACTTTTAGTTCACTAGACCTCACATGATGATCATGTTTCTGGTGAGTAAAGGCTTTAGACAAGGGTTCCTCCATGTTGTCTTCAATGGAAATACTGCTCACTGCAACTTCCCCTATCTGAGAAAAATATTTCAAGAGGTGATACTTCCAAAGTATGTACTTTGTCTGTTGATGTGACCTTGGATCTTTTGCAATTCCCACCACTGCAGTATTATCACAATAGAGCGTGATAGGATCTTTACTACCAGGAACTACATCTAGCTCTTGGACGAAGATTCATATCCATACAGCTTCTTTATCGACCTCAGAAGATGTGATATACTCAGACTCTATTGTAGAATCTACCACCGCACATTGCTTTGAGCTATTACATTTCACTGCACCTACATTCATACTGAAGATGTATCCAGTCTACGAGTTCATGTCATCTTGATCAGTCTGGAAACAAGTATCTACATGTCCTCGGATGACTAGTTCCCCATCTCCTCCATAAACTAGGAACAAATCCTTAGTACACCTCAGATACTTAAGAATATTCTTGACTACCATTCAATGGCGGTCTCTTGAATCATCTTGATATCTGACTACCACACTTAATGCATAAGAAACATCTAGCCTTGTACATTTCATAACATACATGACTTACCTAATTGCGGATGAATAAAGGATCCTTACCATTTTTTTCTTTCCTCATGTGTATGAGGACACATTTTCTTTGGAAGATGAATGCTATGTAGAACTGGCAACAGTCCCCTCATGGATTTTTCCATACTGAATCTCTTTAGTATCATGTCAATGCTTGTACTTTGACTTAGGCCCAGCATTCTCTTAGATCTATCATGATGGATCTTGATAGCAAGAATATATTCTTCCTCACCCAAGTCTTTCATGGAGAAGAATTTATCTTACTATGCCTTAACTGACTGTAAGACATGTAATTCATTTCAAATTAGTAATATGTCATCAACATATACTTGTAGGAAAACGAAAACACTTCCACTAAACCTTTTGTGACAAAAGGATAACATTCATTCTTAACAAAGCCGAATTATGTTACGACCTAATCAAAAAAAAATTTCCATGACCATGATGTTTGATTTAATCCATAAATGGATTTATGCAACTTTCATACCTTGATGTAATCCTTTGGAGTCGCAAACCCTTCAGGTTGTGTCATGTAGACATATTCCCAGAAGTTCCCATTAAGGAATGCTGTTTTGAAATCCATTTTCCAAATTTCATAGTCATGGTAAGTGGCAATGGCCAATAGGATTCTAATGGATTTCAGTAACAAAACTAGTGAAAAAGTTTCATCATAGCCAATTCCATGACGTTGTGTAAAACATTTTTCAACCAGCCATGCCTTATAGGTGCTGACTTGACCCTCCATGTCGAGTTTCTTCTTGAATACCAATTTATTACCAATATTATTTATATTAACCGAAAGATCTACCAAAATATAATCTTGGTTTTGGAACATGGAATCCATTTCATAATTCATTGCTTATTTCCACTAGGCAACTTCTATGCCTTCAAATTCTTCCTTGTAGGTAAGAGGATCATCATTTTCATCTAATAATGAGTCACCATCCTTGGTGACAATAAAACCATATCTTTCTGGTTCTCTCACCTATCTCATGCTCCTACATAATTCTTATGTATCTCGAACAGATTTTTCATCCATTGGGATTTGTGGAATCTATTCTTATACCAAATCATATGTATCTTGAGCCTCGAATTCATCGAAGTCTATCTCGCTCCCACAATCTCTTTTGGAAATGTGCTCCCTCTCAAGTAATATGGAGTGTCTTTCCATTGTAACCTTTTTATCTGAGAGATTGTATAAGTAATATCCCCTTGTTTCTTTGGGATATCCTATAATAATACATTATGTGGCTCAGGGTGAATGTTTGTTACCTAAAGAGGCCTTAAAAAATGCTTCGCTACCCCACACATGTAAATTCCATAACATAGCATTGCGCATACTCCATAACTCATATGGAATACCATATATCGATTTACTCGGTACTTGGTTTAGTATGTGTGCTTCTGTTTGTAATGCATATCCCCAAAAGGAGAATAGAAGACTCGCATGACTCATCATTGATCTCACCATGTCCAATAGGGTGTGGTTCCTCCTTTTTCTTACACCATTCCACTGAGGTGTGTAAGGAGGAGTGAGTTGATATAGAATCCCTAATTCCCGTAAGAAATCAATGATGTCCTGATTAAGATAATCTCCTCATTTTTCTGAGAGGAGTTTCTTAATCATTTTACAAAGAAGGTTATCAACTTCATTCTTGTATTCTTTGAACCGATCAAAAGAATCTGACTTATACCTCATTAAGTAAATATATCCATATCTAATAAACTCATCGGTAAATGTTATGAAGTACAAGAACTCACCCTTTTATTCAACTAGATATGGTCTATACAGATATGTGTGAACTAATTCTAGATGCTCTTTATCCCTTTCAAATTTCCCACTAAATGGGACTTTTTTCATTTTTCCTTGTAGACACTCATGACATACACTCAGTGGTTTTAGTTCGAAAGAATCTAAATACCCATCTTGATGTAATTTTTTCAAACGTTTCACATTGACAAGACCTAGATAGTGATTCCAAAGTTGGGTGTGGTATGTGTCATGTGAATTAACATTGTCATCTATATCCATTACTTGGTTTGTGTAGCCTAACACATAAAGGTCGTTATATAAATGTGCCCTACCAAAACAAATGCTATCTTTATAAAAGTAGTAACATCCACTTCCAAATATGAAGATGAATCCATCAATATCTAATATGGATATTGAAATAATTTTTTTGGTTATAAAGGGTAAATAATAACATCCTGTCAAAACCAAGACCATCCTAGTATGCAATGTGAGGTGGTAGTCTCTGAAAGCTACAACACCAAGTCTGGCTCCGTTGGCTGCTCATAGATCAACCTCACTTCGGTCAATCATTTTGAATCTACTTGGTTCCTGTATTTGGAAACATATATGAGAACAACAAGAAGTATCTAATAACCAATTAATAGAAACAGATAGACTTTATTCGATAACAAACGCACCTGAAGATTCTCCTTACTTCGTTGGATAGTTGCAGTTCTTCTTCCAGTGGCCCTTCTTCCCACATGAGAAACAAACAAACTCATGTTCTCTTGCTTCCCCTTTGATCTTGCATTTCATGGAAGGTCCTGAAAAATCTTTGGGCTTAAATCTATTCACCTTCCCTTTCCTTTTATTCACCATGACGATAGAAGGTTTTTCACACTTCATGTCATTGTCTACTTGGAGAATGAGGATATGAAGATCAGATAGAGACTTCTCAATGTTTTTGATGTTGAATTTCACAAAAAAGTTAGAGAAGCTTTGGGGGAGTGATGCAATAATGAGATTGGTACCCAGTTCTTTGGAAAGTTTAAACCCTAGAACCTCAAATCCCTCAATGTAGCCAATGATCTAGACTACATGAGGCCTAACTGGGGGACCCTATCCATGCTTGATCTGGAATAGAGCCTTGGAGATCTCAAACCTTTCCTGTCTTTCTCTCTCCTGGTATAGACCATAGAGGTGCTCGAGCATGATATAGGCATCCATGTCCTCATGAGACATCATGATCTCACTTGACATTGACGATATCATCAATAATTTAATGATGAGTGCATCTTCAAAATGTTGATCATAGACCCTGAAATCTTCATCACTTGACCCTTGGGAGGGCGAATCAGGAAGTGGGGACTCCATCACGTAAAAGTTTCATTCAGGGCATAGGATAACCCGAAGGCGTCTAAATCATTCATGAAAGTTACTACTGGTGAGTATATTTTCTTTCTCTAGAATTGATTACATAGAAAATGTGGTTGATGAGTTTGCCATTTCTATTCTACAAATTAAAAGAGAATATTTATTAGTACATTCTTGATTACATTTTTATGATAAATAAAAAAATTTATTTAGTATCCCACTATTTATCAAGTCCCAGTATACCTCACCATTGAACTCATAATGTCCAGTTTCTTCAAAATTATAGTTGAAAGGATCCATATTCCCCTTCACATAACCCCAAAAAGGGTTGGTCAAGCTATTGGAAGGTATTTAGGTAGGCAGGTCTTTGCCAACTGTGACATTACACTTCCTTGATCTGTTGAGTGGACTCCCCAATCCTGAAATCTAGACTTGGATTTCCTCAACTCTTGCCTCCAACATTACACTATGTCTTACAAGGGCTACTCCTCTTGATGTAATACTGCTAAGTCGACCCGAAACATTCATAAGGGCTTCCTTTATAAAAGTAAGTGTTCCAAAAATGGTTAGTCAAACACATAGTTTTATTGAATCTTTCCCATAATCAAGTAACAGAAGGCTTAGTCTGACTTAATATGGAATTTAAAGGATTTAAATCATTTATCAATAGTTTCACATTATCACATTCCTTTTAATATTAATCGATGCTTTATTAAGTGATTAACCATGTTCTGATATTGTTTACCCATAGTCCAGTTTTATTATATTCCATCTTTTCATGATTGTTTATTTCATTAATTATGTGATCGCGACAAGACATACATAATAAATAAACCATTCTATAGAGACCCAAATTTTGACGTACATGGACATTAAATTCCTTTTGAAGAATACTTAATACATAATAAAAACCAACACTTAAGGACCATAATAGTTTAGTGTCTTTGTAAACTCAGAACATAATCTTCTAATCGTGGTGAAAGATCTTCAACATCTCCCATAATGATATTCCCCTTTTGTTTTCTTACCTTAAACTTTTCCTTAAATCCTGAAAAAAAAACATATAATGTGTGAGCTCAAATTCTCAGTAAGGGTAAACATAGTGATCATAAAACAATCCATAAACATTTGAATACAAAAACTTGAACATAAAATATAAATATCAAAATCCTGAGCAAAGACATGAATCTTGGAAGTACGTAAGGAATATATCACAAGGGAATAACAGTCATGATAAAATATCATGGGAATAAAACATATAATTGTGGAAAAACATTAATCACATGATATTATTTCCATAGTAGCCAAGGCATTACTCTCAAGACCATCTTAGTGGACAAAGGGCTTTTCTGAATAGAGTTCACTCCTCATTTCAATCCTATATCACTAAACCAGATTAACATACCATTCCAGCCATGTCTATATCATGAGATATAAATCATTACCCAGTGCATTGGTTGGAGATATAGGTCCCGCCCATCTCATAATGAAATCATTCTTACTTGTGCCACAAAATAAACTTAAAACATTCATCATAACCCAAAGAATAAAATGGGTTTCATAAACATCATCCCATCATCACATAATCCACATAAAAAATAGATATTTCATCATAAGAAAAGTGAAACCATGTACATCATAGAGACATTATACTTTAAACATACACATATGAAATAATGTCATCTTATATGGAAAATGGTTTTGATAAAACTTTTGAAATGAATTCTTGATGAAAATATCCTTTCTTCTTCAAAATCATTTTATTTTCACAAAATTCCATGGAATTTTAAAAGAAAATGAGTTTTTTGAAAATAATAATGCAAACTTGTTGTGTACGCTTCATGAAAATGAGGAGTTATGAAATCAAAAAAATCTGTTCACGCCGTATAAGTTAAAAATAACATTCTCCTCGTACTTTTGTTGGAAAAGTCAAAAGTACCTTGTATGGTGAAAAAAGAAATATTACTTACACACCATTTATTAAAGGTCAAAGTGGGTAAAAAATATTTTAAAAATACATGAAATCATTTTTATAAGACATGGACATGGATGAAAAATATAACCCCAGTGAATACTTACGAATAAACAATCTCGGATAAAAACGAGATTGGAGAAGTTATCCCTTACTTAAGGTCTGGTATGCTTCATACGTATCTGAACCTCCTGTATAATGATTTAGATAATGTCATTGACTTATTACAGAATCATATACATTGTTATTATATCATATATGGTTCACTTATAACTTTATATTACCCGTTCTTTTGCAAATCCCATGTTAAAGCAACATTTTGCGTAAAATCATATTATTTATCGTACATGTTTAGACTTGTTGTTAATGATTTTATTATTACATATATCATGATTCAAATACTTCCAGAATTTAAATCATGATTTATATATCATATATATTCATTATATATCCCTCATATACATGTATTTATATTTTTACATAACATATGGAGGTAAGAAATGAAATGCACCGTTCATAGAGACGGTAAACCGTACGTATACATGAACGCTACGTTAATTTATATTTATAATTTTAATGGAATAGGTATATTATAATTCCAGTATAATTTCATATATAATATCATTAACTCCATCATTTATACATTCTACACAAGTCATTAATGAATCACATCATTTTGAGGGGGCGGTAGTCTGCACTTCCTCAAATGTGATCATCATATTTATCCACTATGGAAACCTTAAAGGATTTATATAATTGGGATTTAAATATGAATAAGAAAATAATAAACATAATATATATCATATATAAATACAGTTCCATCATAATGGCCACCGTGAGAGGCGGTAGGAGAAAATCGAAAAATCATTGTTTCGTGAGGCATTAGTTTTCTATCACAGAAACATTCTGTTCTTCATCCGTTAGATGTAGGTGTCTATAATTGTAGTTTGAATACTTCTAATAACAGAATACTAGTATATTTATTATACTGGTGTTGTTACAAAATAAAGGATTAAAAAGAGTTTAGGGGTTGGAGAAGTAGAATAAAAGAAAACAACTTAAGAGAAACTGTTACCTTTAATTTGGGTTACTTCCTTTGGATTGAACCAAAAAAATTTCTTGAAGTGACTTATTACTAATGTAAGGCTTCAAGAGGTAGGATAGGGATGTAGGGAGCTTAGTTGGGCAGAGTTTGGATGAGACAAATGGCATGAGAGGTGTGAGGAATTGCGTAGAAGTAGTCTCATTTTAAAAGGGATAGGAGGGGCTCTTTAGGAAAGTGTGAAAACATTATGTTATGATAAACATATATTTTGTTTAAAGAGGTCCAAAACACATTAATGTCGAAGATAAGATGACTAATATTCGAAATAAAATCACCCAATAAGAATTGGACAGGTTTTGGATAATATTTTAATCATTATAATCTTATTTATTTAAATCATTTATTAATGAGGTAAATATTGCATCATTATTGTGTCATAATTAATTTAATATATTTGATGCATAAAAATTATAATAAAAATACCAAAATATAGGAAATCATTTTATATTACCAATGAATATTTATAGTTGAAATGATAATTGATATAGCCCCTTATAAAAATTGATTACTAAAGGATTTTTGTTAATGCCAATTTTGTCTTTACATTAAATAAATTAATGTAATGTGTCATTGTCTTTCATAAGTGGCTCCATGGGGTCCCAAAATGCACCCAAGGATGACCATAGTTGGCCATTACTCATCCAATAAGGTTTGGACAAGTTTTAATGTAATTTTGAATTATTATAATATTCTTTTAACCCTGGATTACCCTATTTACTTTTAATCGTGGTAAATAAAAGTAAAAAGTTACTATTCGCTAATTTTTTTATATAATTGAACCAAATTTTACTACTTCATATTAACCGTGTCTCTCAGATTTTTGAAATTAAACTCACAGAATCGGTAAATTTAAGTTTGATGAACAATTGCAAAAGCTCATAAGAGGTGGGTAAAAGACTGTGAAAAGTTCAATACAATTTTTATAAATCTAAAATTATTATAAAATTATTACAATGAATTAAATTGAAATAAAATAATTATTATGTATATATTTTGACCTAAAATAATTTTAAATAAACTAAATTATTATTAAAAAAAAATTCGGTTTTAACCAAAAACTCAGTGTTTTCACTATTCATCGAAAATGGAAGTTTTTCAAAAAATTACAAAAAATTCAGCCTAAGATATATTTGATATTCCGAATTCAAAAATGATGTCTATTTTTCCAAATTCAAAACATAGAAGTGGAATTAATGAATTTTAAAAGTAATTCCCATTATCAAAACAAATAACGTGTTTTTAAGAAACAATAACTATCAAAAGATTGATACTTGTTTATGTCTAATTTCAAAGTGAAATTAATTCAAATGACCAAAATTGGATTAAATTTTAAAAATATATTCTAATTACATTTTAAAACAAATTGAAAAGATAATCTAGCCATATAAAATATTGCGATGAAAAAAGTTGGATTTAATTAAAATTTAGCATGTTTTTACTATTCATCAAAATATGAAAGTTATCAGAATAATTTTAAAAATTTATCTAAATTTAAATTTTATATCCTGATTCCATGGAAGACATTAATTTGTCAAATTGAACTTATAAACATGTCAAAAAATAGATTTAAGGTCAGTGCGCCATCAAAAAGCGGAAAACTTCTTTTTTTTAAATACTTATTTTACTCGAAAAAATTATTTTCTTATCATACCATGTTCTAGAAAATATGTAAGATGTATAATAATGTTATAAAATTAAAAATGTGGTCCATAATATTTATAACGTCTAGTCTATAATAATATTATAACATTATATCGTTGTTTAGTGAAACCCGGTATTGCGTACTACACACGCTTTAGAGGAAGGTTTTGATTGTGTGTAATGCAAGCCATGTCAGGGTTGCATGTGATGCAATAATCCATCATTGTTTCATATAATAGAATCCAACCATATTTCATTTATACATTGAATATATATATATGTATATACACACTCAATGTTTCGTAGAATAACTACTATCAAAATTTTGTGTAACATGATCCAAGGATAGTGTTGCGTATACTGCAAGCTAATACATTGTTGCGTATAGAGCAAGGTTATCTTGTCGTAGCATACAACAGAAGAAATAAATGAAATTGAAAGGATATTTTTCATAAAATCTCAGGGGTGTTACACATGCAGTCATACAGAAATAAAATAAGATGGTATGATCATGAGCTTCTATTGGTTAGCTTATCTAGAAGTTTGATAAGCTAACCATGACCATGGGGAAAACACCTTGAATGCATGGTTCATGTTTTACAGCTCCCACTTGCCCACCATTGTGTGTTCTTGGGTTGGTTTCTCCTCAGCTTCGGGTTTTGAACCATCTCCTCTAACATGGGAGATCCTCCATTACATCGAGTTTACATTAAAGAAACTATGGGCACACATGCCCTACATTTTATTAGAAGAAAGCTCACAGGCCAATGAATTAAATTAAAAAATTTAAATGAAACCAAACACACATTCAAAAGGGTCTTTGGTCTATCTCAGGATCATCCATATCATGAAACAACATTTATACATATTTAGAAAGGAAATTCTTTTAATCGTTCTATTATTTAAGATAAGTCTCACTTTAAATTAATTAATTATGATCTTATTGTTAATCAATTCTTATATCTTAAATTAATTTCTGAATTTCCTTGAGATTATTCTCATCCATATCTCTTGTACAGGTCTTTGTACTTTTGGTGAAAACCTGGTGAAATTCTATTTCCGTAAAGTACACAGTGTGTAATTTATATTTACACGGCGGGTATTTCTTTTCACCCTACATCCAAAGTACACACTGGGGGATTTAGTGTGTGTTCTATAATTTGGAAATTTCTTAGCACATGACATGTAGATTAATATAACACAAAGTGAACATCCTTGTTACGTGGTTATCGGACTGGCAATCCCGTGTACGTGGAACACAACATCTCCTTGTACATGGTTTCACTTGGGCCAGATCGGACTACACAACATGTTGACTCAACATAGACGCCATGTATTCCGGTTCCATGCACCATTCATTTTTGGCCAACACGATGTAATTAAACTTAGGTATACTCAATTCACACGGCTTGGATTGGTGGACCAGTACCAGTTCATTGAACCTGAGTACACAATGTGTAGTTTTCATTACACACCGTGTATTACCGCGTTGTACAAACAGAAATCTCGGCATCTCCAGATGAGTTCCTCATTTTAATTTTAATCAAATTTAAAATTAAAATATAATTTCTATGATGTGAATTGAGAAATTAAAGAGGAAGAATAGATCTCGTCCATTCAGTTTAATAGAATGATTTATCACGAATTGAATTAAGTATAAATACGTAAATTATCAATGAAAATTAAATAACTATAATCAATGTTGTAACCTCGCTCATATACCATTTTATGGTTCCAAGAATAGTGGAAGTTCATGTGTGGATGTGCCAAATTGGATATTTGTCATTAGCAATGGTCAATCTGGGATAAAAATAATGATAAACGCCAGTCTCCACGGACCGATTCACATAAATAGACAAAGAAGAAGAATGGTCCTAGAATAACAAAAGTGGATCATCACAGGTTGATTATAATTTATCTAATTAATTTAAAAGAATTACCTTTTAGGTGTTCTTTATACATTGATATTCTTGATCATGTTTTGATGGGTTTCAAAGTTGTGCTGTAGAAACCACGTGTAGAATTCCTCTAGTGGTGATCCACACATGCACCTCGTATCTCTGGACATCGCCAAAGGAGTCTCTTGGTGCTAGTGTGGAGAAACCTTTTCTTGAGTTGTGTGCCTTAGATCATCTTGATCCGATGGAAAAGTATCTCTCTCAAACTTGAGAGCATTCTTGGAGGATGAGGTTCTTTCATCTTTGAATGAATTCGCCAGAATTGTTGTGCACAACGATTCTTTTGGGAAAGGAGTTGGGGTTGTGAGGATATTTATAATCGGGTTTTAGGGTGTAAATTTATGAAAATAAATAAACGTGTTATGCATTTTATTTATTTCAATAAATTTTTGAAAAAACCCATGTCGATTCATTAATTCCTTGACATGCACCCAAACTGATTATAATAAATATGATTTAATAAAATGATATTATTTCCTCAAAATCACGACTTGAAAAACTACACAGCATGTAATCATAAATACACGGCATGAACTTGTTTTTTATTGAAAACTAAATGGCGTGTACATTAAAAGTATACAGAGTGTATATCTGGTTTTCATTTATTCATTTCCTGTCCAAAATGAAAGCTACATAGCGTGTACAATCAATGATACACGGCGTGTAGATGTTTTTAAAATAAAACCTTAACGGTGTGTAATCATTAATACACAACGTGTACTTGGTTTCATTTTATTTTTCCTCTAACATTAAAACTATGTAGGCTTCCTTGAATAATTATTAAACCATGCACAAGAATAATTATTATTCTACTTGAGATACATGGATACACATAGTGTGTGACACTCTAGGCCTCGTTCTCGTTGGCATTAGGCATGATTGCCTAACGTCAAAGATTACTATCTAGAAACTGGTCAAGGAACCCAAGAGAATGAATTTGACGCTGTATTGACGTGTCACCTCATACGAATGCTTACCGTGTAATTTAATCCCTTTGTCTCAATATCACATCATGCAGGTTCCATGGCAGTGTCCTAAACCAATATGCTTGATCTGTCATTCTTTGACTTCTAGAAATAAACTCATTATCTCCCCATGGCCGTGGATTTTTTGAAAATTATATTTTAATCAAGGGGCTCGAGATACCTACTTCCTTAAATATGTAAGAGACATATCCTTCCAAGTCTTATCCATTAACAACATGTTATTCGTGACGCACCCAACGTACCCATCTTCCGACCAAATCTCTTTGTGAAGGTTTTTGTCATAAAATCTAAGTTTACAAGTCATGACATGAGTTAATGATAATCTTCCAGTCTGAGGACCATAACACACTCTCGTAAACAGCAACGTTCGATGAAACTAATACATGCAAAATTGCTAGTGGTGGGGCTTTTCTCATAATCTCCCATCTTAGAGATTACCAAGTGCGAACTCCATAAGAGAGAGTCTTGTCTTATTAAGAGTACTCACACATGACGGTCTGCATACTATGTTTCATATCCTAGTATGTCATGCAACCAAAATACTCTATTTAAGAATATAGTTATAGAATTTCAAGGTTCTCGTCATAGAAGTGATATTCCATGACCTTATCAATGAAACAAATATTAAAGGACATTATTATATTATAGTCATGAAAAACAATGAATAATACATAATAAGTGAACATTCGTGTAATCAAAGTACAAAACAATTGGTTCTCAGAACACCAACCCTTACATAAACTATATAATAATTTAATTTATAGAATAATTATTAGCGATGGATCGAAAGTAGAAATAAATATTCAAGATCGAAAACATAATCAGGTGGATTAATAATCATAAGATATAAAAATCTTTTGAAAATGGTTTTTCATAATAATGATCACACATAATATTGTGGGCATAGAAAGATGCAGGAATACTCAGACATCAACATGTGGACATAACTCATAATTTTTTTAACTATTTTTATCATAATAATACAATGTGATTTATACATCACATTAACTGAGGAATTTGAAGGCTTTAATAGAACCACCCTTCATTTAATAAAAAATATTTGGATGTTTACCATAAGATCATAATACATTAATAATTTAATCATAGCATAACCTATAAAAAATAAATGGGTTTCATAAACATTTCATCACCACATTACATTAATGTATCCATATAAATAAGATGGATGGTTTAATTAGATCTGACCCCTAGTAAACCATAAGAAACATTAAAGGTATTTAACATAGATGAAATATACATTTAAATGTTTATCGAAACATTTCCTTGAATACAATAGAAAATAACCATCTCATTTGATATCTTTGAAATAGGAAATTTCTGATCTATGGTAAAAATAATATATTTTAAAATAAACATAGAATATTTTAAGGTAATCCGCAAATTAAATAATATTTATGATTGTGGGAAGGTCCCTTCATGTGGTAAACAATAAAACAAAGATTTCTTTTTGTCCTTTGATTGAAAGCCCAAAAGCACCTCATTCTGAAAATAATTAGAATATTATATTATAAAATCTGGAAGGAAATATAAATATGGATAAAAATAAAAGTAAATGATTATTTTATCCTTGAAAAAAAGACATTATTTATGTAATTTTAAAAAATATGTACACGGAATAAAAATTCTATCAACAAAAGGGGAAATTATATTAACTTCTCTTAAAAACAATTTTTAAATCATTTTATGTACCACAGAGAAAAGAATAAAATGTAAATATGAAAACACTATAAATAACCAAAGGATAATATAATATATTAGGTTTAAAAATAACATTATTATATTTTTCCTTCAATGTAATTTTGACATAGACAATCTTGAAAACAAATTAGATAATATCATAAATCACCTACCTCAAGTTTTTCTTTCCTTCATATGAATTCAAACCTACTTTATAATATATATTGATTTATTATACTTCTATGACATAAATATAATCATATATATATATATTAATATAAAATTATCATTTAAATTTTAACTATCACATTACTAACAATTCTCTATTTAAATCATTTTTATGATAAAATTTATTTGTTTTCCAATAATGTTTCTATTTGAAAATTCTAGTGCATGCAAATTTGTAACAGTTTCATCATCCAATGTATATAAAATATGTCTTAAATTCAATTTTTATTTATATTATAAAATAAAATAATTATTTCAAAAAAATTTAAGTATAAATATGAATTACATCACTTTGGGGAGAGGTTAGTTTGCATACTCACACAAGTTAAGTTTCCACTATTTGATGAAAAAATGAAGTAAATTAAAAGAATAACACAAATTTCTAGAGTAATTATTATATCATAAATATCATAAAAATTAATAAAATACATCCTTAGTACAATCCATGTTAATGATAAATGTAAAACATGTCATATCACAATAAGGATATGGTAGTCCATAGATAAACATGAGTTTCAATATCATTTTCCAGAGGATGGGGAGGTAAGAAGGTAAATAAGATATTATCATAAAATTATTTCATAAATATCATATATAATTATAAAATCCATCATAATAACCAACCATTGATGGTGTTGATGTAAAATAAATACATGGCATTGTTAATATGGTGGTCCATATATACACAACAAGTGATTCTTTTATTTCCCATTGGATGTAAAGAGGTATGAAAGATGGTTGTCCCATAATAATAATAATGTAGATCCCAGTTTGAAAAATAACATTGATAGGGGATGTGGGTGAACTAGTGAAGTAAATTTTATAATTTATTCATTCCAAATTAACTTCTATGATCAGCTGAGATCTCGATCAAACATTCTTTTGAGTCTCACTTCTCTCGTATGAAATAACTAAATGCACTAAAAAATAACACAGTGTTTTTTACAAGGTTATAACCTAATGTAGGTGAAACATTCCGTTATATATTTTTTGGATAATATCAGACATAAATTATCAACTATTACTAAATAATGTGATTAAAAGTACAATATCTGTAAATTTATGATAGACAAACTCATGTAATGTCTAATCGCTAATGATTACTATTGACCATCTCCTAATGTTACATTTAGACTATAACCCCCCCAGTGTTCATTATAACAACTCCCAATAGATTATCTATCTTAAAAAAATTATTTTCCTATATTGTAATTTTTCTAGTTATTCATCGATCTTTACCACCTCTAATGAATTGGTCTTCAACTACTTTTTTCAACTGAGGCAACGTGCTCATTGGCCTTGTTTTGTTTCCAAATCACTTAGTTAATCTATAGATGATACAATTTATGTACTTTCTAAAACACATATTACTATTTCATAACTATTGTTATCCCATATAGTCATATTTTATTCAAATCACTAGATGACCATTTATATTTGGTTTCACATGGTTTTACTTCGATAAGATCATTCATGTATTATCCAATGTTAAAGAATCCAAAAAATCATTAAAAAATGATCGAAATAATTCATATGACAATCATAAATAATAATTTTTAATGAAAATAGAAGGGAAAAAACTTTTTTCAACTTCAATCCCACTATCTTCTACGTTTATGTGTGTATGTACTCACTGTTTCATGCACAAACTTGTTCACACAACTCCTTCATGAATGTCACACTATCTATGTGTGTGTTTACTTTGTGTAAATATGTATGTAGTATTGCTACATCAAATACTACAATTAAATACTAATGTATGAGACCTATATTATTATTATTTATGATACATAGTGTAATTGTAAATTGTAATCCAACACCATAGAATTATTCATATAAACCAGGGACATGCGAATGAATCTATATCGAGATTCTTTGTAGAAAAAAGATTCATCACAAGAATCCTGCATTCAAGGTTCACATGTATAGATGGACACAAGATATTCCCTTATTCCCATAGGTAGAAGCAATATGGGACATACTCTTCACCAACCAGACCTTCCATGTGGATTTGATTTCATTGGAAAATAATAACACATATAAAATTATCAGTAGAAATATCCTCTGAAACGATTCTATATTTATAGGTTTCTCATATCTACCTTATATCATATTTATTACGATTCATCAATTACTCCTTAAAATCACTAATAAAAATTTCATATCTTAGATTTCATATAACCAACTTATTCGATGTTTCTCAAAATTGTTACATAGAAAAGCATGGTGCCTTCATGGTTCTTCTCAGTATTACATCCTCATATACTTGCAATGAGAATCACATGTATTATAAAATATGGAACTAATATATGGTGATCATATGATCGAACAACCTCCTAAAACAATATTTTCAATTGGCCGATGTTTGTTCATACTATTATCACATGGATGAATAGTGTAACATGAATGTAAGGTGATTTGATGACACATCGTCTCTTAATCCCAGCCATAGATTGATAATCATTGCCTCAGGTTGATCATCAATGGTAATAACATAATTAATTATGAATAGAACATCAATAAAAGTTCAATATAATGAAGGGGAACATAGTAATTTAAACTCATGGGTTTGGGAAATTGGACAGTGTAGATTATATTGACGAATAGTCTGTGCTATATCAATCGTTTTAATAGGTGGGTGAACAATACCCCCAATGATTTATCCTAAATCAAAACTAATTGAATAATTATATATAGTATATAAACAATCTGTGCCAAAATATTGTTAATATGGACATGGGGGGTCATCACTAACATTCCACATTCATAAGCCACATGGTCTTCGACCCACAAGATTCTATCCCAACCTATGCATGCCTCTAGTCCTTCCCCCTCCAGGCCGTGTACATGCCCCACTAGATTATGTGAGACTCCTAGTCATTTTTCAACTCATATGGACCTATACATTATCCTCCACTACTTATATACCATGAAGCATCCCTGCATGTTCGTCTTATGAGGGATTACCCCTTGTGCCTTATATGTTTGGTTGAGGGATATACCTGTGAGATTGCAAGGATTGGACTATATTTTATTACAATAAATCTAATTCCATAATTATAAATAATCTTTGTATCTTATGAATGAAATAAAAATCCTTCAAAATTAAATTTATAAACCTAAACTATCTAAATTACCATTCCTATCTAAATTGTATACTTTATGAAAATCAACATTCTCATACCAACATCAATTATTCTTCTGTTTATAAAATTTTTATTTACATGTAATTACTTTTTAATATTCATATTGTATTCATTATTTAGTTATCTATTATATAATAAATATAAATATAATGAATCATCACATTTATAAAAGATAATTTCCCATGCATTACATCAATTTTAATTAAATGCATCCATAAAAATTCTCTAGGAAACACCACTTCATCAAACTCATCAAAAACATCATGACACATCATTAAAAAACTTAAAAATTTTTCCCAAAAATAATAACACGTCATAATTTTTAGGATATTAAAGTCATTATATTAGTATGAATTCAATATATTTAGATAAATTGTAAGAATAAATAAACTTTTAAAGAGATCGGAAATACTATTACTTCTTATTTGAAATACAAGATCTGTATTTTACCTTAAATTTTATTAGAATGGTTTTAGTGTCTGAAAATAATATCTATAATGAATGGAATTAATCTAGGAGGGAATTTGGGTAGGCCTTATCTGAGATTGAGTGACCAATATTTCTAAAGGTAGGAGAAGTAGTTTTCTTTTATAAGTGAGGGGAGGAACCTAAATTGAATAACATAATATATTTAAATAATATAGTGTTTATTTCATGTTAAAGTGGCACTAATCCACCAATAATTTCAATTTATTATAATATAATGTTGCAATTTCTTATAAAAATTATATTTAGGCAAGTTTATGTTGTATTTTTACAATTCCATTATATTTTCTCACCCAAAAAACCAACTTTAACCCTAATGTTTTATTTAATTTACTATTTTCCCAATTCATTATGACCAAAAATTCAATTAAATTATTAAAAAAACATAGAAGTACTATTCCAAATAATAAAAACAATTTTTAAAATAATATTCATATAAGTGATGAAAATGTATTTTAAAATAATAGCGCAAATCACAATGAAAACCGTTTTTAAGAGAGGCATTTTAATCATAAAACATAATTTATTATCATTATATGCATAATAAAGACCATTAAGTGAATTCTGAAAAATTTTAATTGATATATAATATATAAATTTTAATAATTTAATTCTTCCATTTGGAATAATCTATTTTATTAAAATAAAAACACATCACGCACATAAACGATATTTTTAAGAAAAAAGATATTTTTTTGTTTAAATGATATTATACTCATTTAAAACATATTAATCACAAATTAATGCATTTTATACATGTGTAAGAAATACATTTAATGATTTTTATTTATGGAATTAATTTTTAATTATTGTAAAATTTCATTTACATAAAACACACATGATAAAACAATGATCATAAACAAAATATTTCAAAAAAATATATTTAGGATAAATTATATTTCTGAAGGGAATAAAAAAACTAATTTTGATAATTGATGTAAAATTAAATACTATATATTGTGTATTATATTACAATACATAATCATTATTCACATATGTTTAGTGTTTTTTTAAAAAGTAATCTTTCAAAAACATTTTCAAAATAAATATATCATAAAGTATCATGGAGTTACATTAGACACCATTATAAGAATTTAAAACTTGAAATTAAATCAATATGATAAAAACATATGAGGATACTTATACCTCATCACATCATTGGGTTCTCATGAAGATTCATAAAAATTCTGGTTTATTAAAAAAACATTGTCCATGTGAGTGGTCTTATTTAATATGAATTTATATCTACAATTCATGTTCTCCATGTGTTGCGCCTCATAAAAATGATCATGATCCTATGGCATATCCTCTATGTTTAGTACCTGTGAAGGAAAAGGTGTGTACTTCCTCATAATAGATATGAATAAAATATCAATATCTTGAAATAGATTTTTTGTAAGCACTATGTGATATGAAAATTTAATGATTTAATCAAGAATATAATATGATACATTATATATAGGGTTCAGCTTCTATTTAATTCAAAATATATTAATATTCATCCATGGAGATATCCTTAAGAATACATTAAAAATAATTTTGAAGTCTAAATCTCACCAATTATTTTATAAAAGAATTTTATTTTTACTATGAGCTTCCCTAATGTGTTGCTGAATAAATATAACATTCGATTCCATTTTCTCATCTAGTTTGGGTCTTAAGAGAATAATTTTTCAAGCTTCATCCTAGAAAATTGGATATCTAAACATCATACTATATAGAAATTAATAATAATTCAACTAAATTCATTAGTGAAATCTAGTATTGTAAGAAAACTTCACACAAGATAGTTATTTATCACAAAAATTGTTGAAATCCGTAAAAAAGGTCAAAAAATCGTTTCTAGGGATCAATTGGCCATCTTTGTCAAACTATCAATCCAACGATGATAATAATTTCTAAATTTCAACTCTATATTCAATTTCTGATGAAATATTCAAAAAAAAATTAAGGTAAACCATAGATCATTATCTGATGTAATAGAATATGGTATTCAATGAAGCTATACAACTATATTAATGTATATCCTAGAAGGATGATCATGAGAGAAATATTTTTTTGGTGGAGATAATCAATTTTGATTTCATAAGTGAAATTAAATACCTAATATATCATAATTCCCTTTGAATATCAAATCAATTGCAACAATGAAATCCTTGGTAATATTTTCATATTTCCATTCTGGTATGGGTAATGGTTGTAACAACCCATTAGACATTTGTCTATTAGACTTAACTTTATTTCATACCATTATCACAATACATATTCAATAATATCCATTTTCATGTTATACAACCAAACGTACTATTAAATATCACTATAAGGCATTCTACTTCTAGTATTAATAGAGAAATATGAACTATGAGATTCATAAAAAAATTTCTCTCTAGGTATAGTATTGATGTGACACATAGTCATTTCCTAAACCATAACATTATATATAAGCAATGGGTGAACTAAGGAACATTTCTCACCATATTATTGTGTCCACATCCTCCTTATTCCACTGTTTAATCCACAAAAGGATGGATGATTGAATATTCATCTATGAAAGATATGATCAGTCACATTTCCTCATGATTTGGGGATCCATATTTATTAAATTGATAATTATTATATCTATTTCAATAATTATCATGGGAAAACTATAATTTTCATTCCAACTCAGAGCATCAACCTTCTTGTTCTCCTTCTGAGGGAGGTAATGTATTGATATTACATAATCATCAATAAACTCTTAACAACTCCTTTAATAAATATTTAATCATTTCCACATGAATATATACTTCAGTATCTTTTTCATTATTTATATAATACCTTTAACAAAAAATATAATTCCACTATATTTCGGATGAACTAATTAGCATTTCAAACTAAAAACTATATTTCAGGAAAATTAACCCATGAATTTTTAATTCAAATGAGGTATAAGTTATCAACATTCTATTCTACATAAGAAATTCAACTCCCTTATTTAATTAATCTCTATATATCACATTATATTCTCTATTATATGTTATTTTGAGGATATGTTCCCAAAAAACATTCCTTTCAGGACAATTAAAATTTTCTCACATTTATATGTATATAGTATCTAGGATGTCATCCATATCAACTTGGTTAGTGGATTAGACAACCATGATAAATCCCTCATAAAAATTGGATATGAACTAGAAAACCCATGAAAATTTGGATATCAATTAATGTGGTTGGTTTGGGACATTAAATTATAATTTTTATCTTTCAAGGGTCCATAAAAATTCTATTTCTTGAGATTATAAGACCCAATAAAGACACTTAGTAAATTTGGAACACAATTTCTCCTCCCACAGGGTCTTTTGCACTATCTACAAAAGATCTTCATGATCATACATACCCTATGAGTATATAGTAATATAATATATAAATAAAACAAAAAACTGATCTTTTTAATCTCAAAAATATACATTCATTATATCTATGAAGGTAAAAAAGGGAATCAGTAGTTCTGAATTGAATTATTATAAATTCATATTGACTATCTCTAACATGAATGATTTTAGTTAGTATATCATATTGGTCGACCCTAATTTGTTAATATATATAACAAAGTCCAATCATTTAAGATTATTGAGCTCCACATTTTTTATCAAATAAGTCATCAATAGTCAATTAGGAGACACATAAACCAATATTTTATCTTAATAAAAGTAATAGGAGAACCCATTAGTGATAAAATTAGGTGTCTGAACCCATTTTCAAGATTCTTCCATAGTTTATTCTTTATAATACTCACCTAAATAAGTTATATTTTAAAAGAATTCTTTGAAAAAATATTAACACCATGTATGAGTTCAATTGAAAACAAAACATTATGATTCTGAAGAAAACTGGGTAAGCCATTATGAAATATATCAGTAAATTTCTAAAAAAGTGACATATTATTAATTATGAATTTATCTCATACCATTTTATATAAATATACCACACTAATATGTAACAATACTCATATAGTGAAAGTAATTTAAATTAAAAGTTTATATTCATCCTCATACAAATAAAACATATTTGGTTCATTTAGAATATGAAATATGACATTCATTCCACATAAATTGATATTAGATTTATATAAATAAAACTAATACATTCCCAAGAAATATTAATGTTCAAATTGAGGTGAATGATAAATTTTTCGTAAGAACAATCCCAAAAATTTATCTTAGATAAAATCTATAAATATGAGAAGTGATCATCACGCCATACAGAGTTTTCACTGCCAACTCAACATTAAATCATTTATGTTGTAATGTGATACGGTTAGTAAATTCATTATATATAAATGTTTTTGGTATATCCAGAATCATATACAACATTTATTATTCTAGAGTGGATATAATGTTCACTTTTCTCCAAATTGTTCTCATGATCCACTTCAGTTGTGATAGAAAAGGGATTCACATTATACTTTTTCTTAGGGGGTGTTGAATCCTATCATTCTCATCATCTTTTTGATTAAATAATCTATTTTTATAATTCATAATATCAATAAATCTAAATCATTTAACTTCATTGGTTGAATACTTATTCACTACTATTATATTTTATATTATTTTTTCACGCATTAACAATCACCAACTCAATGTCCATCCTTTATAAAATTGAATAATTTCCCAGTCCCATTTTGGAAAATTTCATAAGTGATTCCCCAACTTTTTTATCTTATAGGTTACAGAAATTTCATTATTTCATCACATTTACCAATTGAATTTCCATGAAACTCCATTTTTCTCATCTATATTAGTAAAACTAGAAGAACAAATTTAATTAACACTTTATATTTATATATTTATAGAACATTGAAAATTTTATTCATATGTACTAAATAATATTTTGTCGAAGACCTTTGAATGACTTGGATTAATTATTCAAAATAATTTTTCGGTTTCTCTTTAAGGTTTGATGATATACATAGAAGAATGCCTTAAATGTCCTACAAGGTTTTCCTCATGGGTACCAATAGAATCATAAAACATCTGTTTCAGCTCCAAAAATTCAATTTATATCATAGTTTTTAGTGTTTTAGGAATGTATTTATTGAGAAATAAATGTTTCAAACACTCCCATTCCATGATGTTTATTTTTTCTCCTTCAATGTGTTCTAGAGAAGAGTCCACTATTGATCAAATTCATTTTACAACCAATATAAAGTTATAAAATTATTCTCTTGATATAAGAATTTAATGAAACAAAATATTTTCCACCACATTGACCCATTCCATTATAACCATTGGACCAAAATACCCCTAGTAAGAGGTTCTGCATTGTTATGTAAAAGACCCAATGACATGTTTCTCCCTATTTGGTGAATTTTTATTCAATGTATGATTTATAATATTTTTAATAGACTAATAAAGTTTATTGAAAATTTTTATAATATATTTCAACCTAACTCCAAATCCATTTTTTCTCATGATGGTAGTTATTTTATTTCCTATCACATTTATTTTTAATATGATTACATCATCTTATATTCATTGAACTAAAAAATAAAAACTAAAAAAGTTTTAATCTATAATAAAAAATGTAGTAAATCATTAGAAAATCATTCCTGAGAGGTTTTAATTTATTACATATTATTATCAACCTATGAAACTTTAGGTTCATCTTATATTAGTTTTGGTTCACCATAGGATTTCTTATGTTTTATCCTAATATTCACAGTAAACTAATCTCAAATTTAAATTAATACTACTATGATTCTAATTAAATTGACTAAAGAATAAAAAACATCTATATAACATCAATTTAGATGAATAATAAATACAAAACACAATTTAATGTTCCATTTAATGGTGATGGTTTATTTTCACGGAGACTAGACACACAATCACCTTATTTATTATAATACTTCCTATATCCTAGAAATAATAGTCATATATTATATCATTTAAACATTTCATACTTATAAAATTCCACCAAAACAGGGGAAACAAAAAATAATAATTGGTGATATCCGATATATAGTAAGGGTGAATGTGGGAGATAACAGTCATAAGTGAACATAAGATGATCATAATGGTATGATGAAAAAAATAAATTTCATGTTCTCAATGTAAATGATTCATACATTAAAAACCATTCATCACACAATCCAAAATCATATCATATCTAGATGAATGATTAATGTTGGTGTAAAAGAATAAATTATTAAATTTTATAGCATAATTCTATAGAATCACATGCATATAAATTAATAGTTTTTTAGACATAAATATTCACAGTCACTATTAGGCATAATCTTATGGTCATTTCAAAAAACAATCAAAATCATGCATAAAAATGTCAAAAAAAAATTAGTTATTTACATTCTTAGAATCATCTTATCATAAGATATCTAGATTAAATTACTCAATTAGTTGGAGGGATTAAATGTCCCCACCCAGTAAAACCATTCATATGTGTGACACAATATCATAAAACATTCATCATTTCATCATAGCTTTACCCATGGAAAAGACACCAGTTTTATTAATTTTTCATCCTCACTTAGTAATATTTCATATTGATAGAGAACATTGATAGTTTCATTAGATATTTTACATAGTGAAATATAATAAATAACAATGGATGTTTACATATATTTAAAATTACATGAGAAGTGTATGTGGACATTTCTTTCAAAATAGGGGAAAATAACCTTCTCCTTTAGTACCATTATAATTTCTTTAAAAAAAAAAATAAAAATGTAACATAAAAATTTAAAATTCAAATTAATGAAAAATTATGTTGGTGGTAAAATTCATTCATTAGGTAAATGTTAAAAAAAATTCATTGCTCATATTTGGAAAAAATACATAAGTACCTAACTCAAAAAATGAAAATAATATTCATTTTATAAAATTTAGAAATAAAGTAAAAAATGGATTAAAATAACATTAATTACTCATTTAATCATATAAATGAACACTATTGAATATATTTTAAATAACATTGACATGGATGAGAAATTTTATCCACCAAAGAGAAAATGAAGTCATCATTTCTAAAATACATTTTCTTAAACATTTAAGTTACCAAATGGATGTGAATGAAAGTAAAAATAATAAATAACAATAAATAACAATATTATATAAATAAATATGGGATTTATAGAGTAAATATAATATAATTTCTCTCAATGTAATTTTAACATATATAAAATACAAAAGTAATGAGATTTTATCATAAATATTATTCCTCACGTCTCACCTTTCATACTATGCATTCAATCACACTGTATAATAAATATATATTAATTATACATAAATAAGAAACAGTCATATATAAATATTTCTATATATAATTCCATAAAAAATTTAATATCTTGTTATTAGCAATTCTTTATTAGAATCATTTTTTGGTGAAAACCGGCCTATTTTCCATTCATGTTTTTGTTCAACAGTTCTGATATTTTCAACTTAATCATAGTTTGATCATATCCATATTATATAAAATTTCATAAATAACCTATTTTCTCATTTTTTATAATTTTATAACCATTTCAAAAAGAAAATCCGTGAAAAAAATGAATTACATCACTTCATAAAGATAGTAGTTCATACGCACGAATGAGTGATGATTCTAATATTTAATATATGGAATAAAAGAAAGGTAAATAATAATTCCCATACAAATAAAAAATATTATAACATTTATATTCATTAAATATATCTATATTAATATCTATGTAAAATAGAAATGAGAAATGAGTCATATCTCTTCGTGGAGGTGGTACTCAACATGTATGCACAAGCAATGTTATAATCGTCCAATAGATGGAAATGAAATAAGGTAGATAATATATTAAAATTATATATATATAATTATTTCATAAATATAATATAGAAAAATAAAATACATCAAAATAAAAAACCATGAATGTTTGTGATGAAAAATTGAATGCATCACTTTGTAGAGATGGTAGTCTGAACACATGCACAAACAATTATTTCATTTCAAATTAGATGAGAAAAGAGATAATAATGGTTTCCAATTATTAATAATAAAAATATAAATATATTTATAACACTTAATCCATAATTTCAGGCATAATACTTTATATTTAGAGAAATTATATGAAGAAATAAACATTTATGAAAGTTGGAAAGACAATTGCATATTCTTTTAGATACCTCAATTAGATTATTCCTTAATTCTTTTACAGGAAGTTTTTATGATGATAAATGAAGCTAAATAATGTAGGTAAGGAATATATTATAGTTTTTTGGAAGGGATTTTGGATCTAGATTATCAACATTAGTTAATAAAATAAGAGAAGAGGATCCCTTTTATAAGTCACGGGAGGGATGAAAATTGAATTACATAAAGTAGTAAAATAATATATTGTCACATTCTTATTGAAGTGGAACAAAATGGAAATAAATTTTAAGGTAAGAAAATATTATGTTTATTGTTCTTAAAAAAAGAAAAAGTTATTATATTTTATTTTTAATTTTTTAGTATTATCTTTTAGTTTAACCCACGGTGTACTAATCTAAACCCTAACAACAAAGACACATTTTTTCCCTAAATTTACTACTCACTATGACCAAAAATGAAATTAAAATATTTTAAAAATTTATAAATATTGATTCAATAAATGGAATAATTTATATCAATTTAAATTCACATAATTTTTATAAATAAATTTTAAAATAGCAACCCAAAAATCAATGGAAACCATTTTGTTTTAAATAAATATTCACCATAAAAACAAATTTAGAATCCTTCCTAACCTATTAAAAACCATTAGATGAATGTTAAATTTTTTTGAATATATAATCCATAAAATTAATTATATTCATTTATCAAGAGTTATTACTTTATTCTATTATGATAAACACACATTTCCTGCATGAAAGATTATTTTCAGAAAACCAACTCTGTTTTACCTTATAATTCTTTTATTTTCATTTCGAACAAATTTCTGACCAATGAATTCATTTTACATAGGTGTATTTTTCTTTCTAGTATATTAATATTATGAAAATATTTTTCTGTAAAATAAAATATACATTAAATAAAACAGACATGATAAAACAATAATAAAAAAGAAAAAATTTCAAAATAGTTATTTAGGATCAATAGAATTTATTAAGTGAATTAGAAGTTATTTTTGATAATTATATTTCATTTAAATACCATATAATCGATTAGATTTTATAATCTATAAAAATTATTCACATATGTTTAGTGTTGTGTATATAACAATCTATCAATCAATACCAATTTATTTAAAGACAAATACATCGTTAAATTTCATTGTGTTATATCAATGATCAATAAATAATTATTAATTATAAATTGACAAATTTGATACCACTTATAGTTTCATAAATATAATAATCATTTATAAGGATGTATCAAACTAAAACTTCTCCATAATCAATAAATAATATGAAATTTACAAGATGACTAATTTAATTCCCAATGAAATTAATTCGATAACTAATTGATATAAACTACAGAACCAGGAAGATGATATAATAACATATAATTTATATTTAATTTATGAAAATAAGTAATTACCTTCCAATTTAATCATTTATTCATTAAATATTCAATAAACCATTGTAATACCCAAATATTAAACTATATATTTTCGTTTAAATAAACAATATGTTGTTAGCTTGTTTTACCCAAAACACTAAAATATAACAATATTAAAAAATATTAAAGAAATATTTTTTATAAAACTTATAAAATATTAAGACCCAATGTAAATAAAATGATATTAATCAACTACATGTTCTTATATATAGAGGATAAATAATTAATATGGTATAATATTTACAAGAATTGATCTCTCTCAAATAACAATTTTTCTGAAATTGTTCCATTTATTATTCTCAAAAACAATTTTTTTGAAATATTTAATTATTGAACTATTATATTAAATCGTTTTAATTATAAATTTATATGAAATAATATTTAGAATACTTATAACCATTATTTCTCAAAAAAATTATTTTTTATTTATATTTTATATCCTCATTTTATAAATATTATAAATTTTAGAAAATAAATTTTATGAAATGAACTAAAAATTTTAATTAATAATGAAAAAATTAGTTTGGGTTGAGTTCATTAAAATTATCTAAAAAGTATGAATTTTCAGTGAATAGTGAATCATAATTATTTTTTAAATAATGATATTTTTGGACATTTTCATAAATATATAATGAATAAAAAATTTAAAAAAATTTTATATATAATAAATATAAATTAATAAACAAAAATAAATACTTTCAAAATTAAAGTTGTGAATTTTTAGAACCCATATTTTAAATTTTAGAATAATGAGTAGTAATTTACTTGAAAGAAACTATTTTTAGTTCACTTCTTATAATATAATCACCTTGATTTTTTCTACATTGAAAACCACATTAATCATATATTGTTATTAATAAATAATTTTAATTTTATAAATCAATACCATTAAAAATTATATCATAGTCATGTCCTTAAGGATAAAAATTCATTTTTTAATAATGGTGTTTTCATGTTTTTTACTCTAATGTTAAAATATATTTTTATCACCATTGTAATTTTCTTTAATAAAACTTATGAAATATTTAGAATAAGTAGGTCCAACCAATGAAATATGGACTATTTCTTAGGTATCATAAATAAATTACATAGGTACAAATTAGTTACCACGGTAAAAACCAAAAATGGTAAAAGTGAAAAAAATAAGAGTAAAAAAATAAAAAAAAGTGTAAAAATTTATAATTGAGGATATATAAATCTTAACCCTTTACAAAATATATTATATTCCATTATTGGACTCACATTGTCTTTTTATAATGACATTGTTTATAATATTTTTACAAAAATGACACTCCTCTCCCTTATAAAAGGATCAATCAACTCCGCAGTTATACTCACACCTAGAGCATCTTATATTTAGAAAAAATATGAATAAATAAATTTATAAAACTATTAGATACATCATATAGGTTTTATAATTCTAAAAAAACTGTCTGGCAAGACTTAATCTAATTTTAAAAGGATCCCTTCCAAAGAAAAAAGTAAAAATCTCAATTACTATTTTTTCATTAATTTTGTATTTTTCTTATTATACATTCTCCAAATATATTATAAAATGGTGAAATAATTATATCAGTGTAATAATTTTAGTGAAATTATAATATTTTTATCGGATAACCATTTTATACCATCATTCCAACCTTTTAAAAAACCGACATGTCGCTTATGTTACATATAGACCAATACCTCCATAGGTGGCATGATACATTTTTCATAACCGGATTATATAAATATTTAAAATGAAATTTTTTATGAATAAATACTATATTAATGAAATAATTTATATTTAAAAAAAATTTACCAATCCCTTTATTATTTTAATTCTATAGAATATGGTTATGTTGCCCATGTGTTCGTATAGACTACCCCTTCTAAGAAGCAACATTATTCCGTTCTCATGTTGACTTTTAATCCTTATATAACTATATTAAAATATGATTTGTAATATTAAAATCATATAAATAATATAATTATACTTTTTTAATAATAATATTATACCAATTGAATCACATTCTTAACCATACTCACCCATCGATTTTAGCACTTCCTTGTTTTAGTTGGTTTAAACACTTACATGATCAACAATATACATTTATTTCATGGATAACTATAGAAACCTAAATAATATTTTTATTATAAATAAATGAGATAATAGTTTTTTATCAATATCAAACAGGGTATATTAATATTAAACTTATTATTAATACACGACTCGTTGGTTGAAAAAATATACTGAAACAAGTACACCACCAATTTCATCTCCAATAGATATAACTAAAAATATGATGAAATCAAATTTGAAATTTTGTCATTATAAAACATCTAATATAGTTAATTTTATAATATATTAATTATTAACTTGTTATCCAATAATAGGGAATGACATTAACATTACAAAACATGTTCAAAATAATCAAAATTACCACCATCGATAATAAAAATAATTGATAATAAATAAAAGAATGCACAATAAATGATTATTAAAAGTAGTAAAAAGGGTTATAAACATGAATAATTTTTTCAAATTTTCTTTAATGTTTTTATTATATAAGAGGTTAAATCACATTTATTTGGGCTATAAATTATGGTTAAGGTATCTTATTTCATAATTTCCTCCATTGAGACATGTTTTATATTATGAATATGTGTTCTTATATATGTTGTATATACCGATTATTTAAATCATTATATCATCATTGTCTATTAATTTGTGGAATTTAGTGTTTTATTTCATGTTCACATACTCTTAATATTTCTTATTCAAATGATATAAAAGAAGAAATAAGTTTCTTGTCCGAATTGTTGTTCTCTATGATATATTCCAAACCCAACACTTTTTTTATTATTAGTTATGTATATACTACCAATGAATTTGTTTTAAAATAATCAAAATAAGTATAAATGTTATTAATATCCATATAAATAACATTCTTTCAATGTATTTTGGTTCTTGAATTCACAAATTCTTAAGGGATCTTTCTTGACTCTACTTCTTTTTTTGAGTCATAATGATTCACCTATGACTATAGTTTTACAAGATGGTTTTATTCTTTTATATGGTGATATTATAATTCTTTTTTCCATTGTTTAGAAAAATAAATTATTGAATAAATTATTTATAAATTTTTATGATGTTAATAATAGTTACAATTCTCTCCAAATAACTATATTTTTTAGGCCTATATTTTTCAGTAAAGTCACCTTCCCAGTTCTCCCTCAAGTGACCAAAATATATTGCCACATGAACTCAATAAAGACTCCCCATATTCTAGTTTATATCAAGTAGTGTATATGTAAATATATATATATTTCTGATAATATACCCTATGGTATAGAATAAGAGAATTAGAGAAAACAGAATAAATTAATCAATATAAATCAACTCAAGAAGATAAATAGGAACTGTCCAAATCAATACATAATAATAAAAAAATGAAATGTAATATTATAATGTTTAAATTATATTATATGATTATCCTAATAGAAAGAGGGTATCAAATGTAACACTCAAAAAACTGATCCTGAATCCCATAATTTGTCGCATCTCAAAATAGTTTTTCCAGCTACAAAATCAAAAAATCAAGCATAGGGCCCCTTAAAAACGTTGTGTAGAGGTAATAATATATATATTAGAGCAAATATAAACTCTAGTATAAAATAATATTATTATAGAAAACAAAATAATTTTATCAATATAAATCAACTCATGAATATAAACAATAAAATTCCAAATCAATCCAAAATAATCAAACCATGAAATGTCATATTGTAATTTTGTAACTATATTATATAATTAACCTACATAAAGGAAGGAAAAAAGTAATATTCCAAAAAACTGATCTAGAATCTCACAGTTTGTTCCATCTCAAAACTATTTTTCTATCTATATATTCAAAAAAATCAATCATTGGGCCCCTTAACCTTATCTAAACATGCATCAATAAAGTCTTACTAGGTAGAAAATAATTTCTTGAATTGGGTGTGAATAAAAATCAGCAGGCCATCACCAATAATGTCTTAAAAATTAATATGAATAATAATTCAGTAAATAATGTAGTATAAAAAGGAATTAATTCCTATTTTAAATAAAAATATTAAAATAAACAAGTTAAACCTTGATCTTCAGGTTGACACCCAGGTTTTTCCCAACCTCTTAGATCACTATGCCATATGTCTTTGTCCAAAATCATAACTACGTATAAGTGGATTTTCATGCTAAGTACATCATTTATGATTGGATTATAGATGACTAGAATTAAATTCATATACCATTGTTGATTTACACCAATAAAACCAGTGTAAATTCCCATGCTAGGGAAACATAATTCCTATAATGACATTAAAACCGATACAGATTCCCATGATAGTGATGATTTATGTTTCTATTTTATAAAATAAATAAATAAAAATAATACCAAAATAGAAAACATGATTTTTATGTCAACATACGAAACATTTCTTAATTAATGTCAATTTACAATTCTCATGTTATTTATTCATTTATTCCATGTTTTAGACACATGCGATGTTCCCTATTTTTTGGTAAGTTTTTATGAAATTACAATTACTAGTTTAATACTAATACAAATTCTCATATCAATTATGATAATTCATATTCACATAAAAAATCAACCAAATAAAAACATCACATTTCATTGTGAGATTTTCCAATACCATACCAGTTATTTAATTATGAGTTATATGATATATGTAAAAATTCAAAATATATGTTAATATAATTCAAAACATAATCTATCAATTGTGTATTAGTAATCAATTTTTATAACTTCCATGTTCTATCCCAGGGTCTTGGGTGGGAACACCTCTCAGTTTCTTGAAAGATCCTTTATCATTCTCCCATGGACCTGACATGATTCATGGGAGGTATAAGAATGATGAATCAATAAGTACCAGTGAATTACATTTAATATTGTTCACACACATGATTTGTTGATGTGATCACACATGTTCAAAATATTATGATATCTAAATAATACCTTAGGGATATGTTTCATCCTACATACCTAAAAAACAAAATGAATAATCAAAGGATCAAGCATCCAGATAAAATCACACCAGTAAGAGTCATAAACCAATACATATGGATTGAACCATGAGTGAAGGAATAAATGGAATGAATTAGAGAATCTGTAAAAACACTTGAAAACCCTTCCAAAATTTTTATCTAGAATTAGGGTTAAAGAAGGATGTTTAGAAAATTAAATGGGGGTTTCATGGGTATAAATACTATTCTTTCCATTATATTCCTGACCTCGAATGCTGCTACTAACTAGACATTATATAACACCAGAAAGATGGTGGTTCCATGAATCATACCAATGCCTCTTGAAACCCTAATAGAAGGCTAGCGTATTTCATTTAAGCAACCCATTCAATAAGGTTTCCATCAGCTACCTGGATGACTCCACCAAAGAGCCATTGGCACTATAATAACTCTATTAATGCATTCCACTACTAGACTTCTCTAGTCTGTGTCATCTAAACTCTCTCAACACATATGGAAAACCATTTTAAACTAATATCGAAGAACATTTGTAGAATTTAAAATGGATTAGTGAAAATATAAAAGGGGGAATGTTCTAGGGTAAAATATGGTATTCTTATATCCTCTAAAAAATATAACACTTTTCCCAAAGATGTACTCCCATGCATCAATGATGGGTATTGGTGAATAAATCAGGACACTGTTCATACATAACCAACATCCTATACTATGTATCCTCCAATACACAACCATGATAGCACAACACTCACAGAATATAAATAAGGTTTCCTTAGAGATTCTTCTCACTATAGTACATGATATGGGTTAGATACAACTCAAAGGATTTATCATTATCATGCTAAAAATTATCAATACATATCCCATGATAAAAATCATGGTGATATCTCTAAAGTTGAAATATATTAAACACATCATGAATTAATTTGTAGGACTGTGGAAGAGACAGTAGGTTTTCCACTAGAACTACCCTCTCCATTATCTCAAATGAAGCACCAATCCTAGGTCTTATCTTCCAATAATTACATATATATAATTACCCCGATTTAAAATACACTAAAAAAATAATGACCAACCACAAATTCTTGTGGTTGTCACTGATTCTCAACATAATATTTCTGAATGATTTATGGGGAAATATACCACATTCTAATAAACTGATCCAATTTTAACATCTCTTGCATGAGACAAGGTCCAATGTGCACTAACTCATATACCACAAACCTGTATAAATATCAATTGAACAACCTACAATATAAATTAATGAATGAATATATTTTCATCAAATCCTGAAAGTTATTACATTAATATAATCCATGAGTTCCAAATGATTCTCTAAAAAACATGGATTTTGATAACATTTTCTAATAATGTGTCCTATAGAATCTAAATTATTTATTTATAATGTTTTAGTCTAAGGATGATGGATTTTTCTCAAAATTACATTCAATTCCAGCTCCTTTAGAAGGAATTTATAGAACCACAATGTAAAATGAGGACCCTGATAAAAAAAAATACTTTAAATAACACCATGAAATCTAATAATCTCTTATATATATACATTACATAGGTCAATAATGGTAAAGGTATCCCTAATAAAAAACAAATAGCCTACCTTTATTAGTCCACCCAATAACACCCACACCATATCATTCATACAAGGTGTCCTGATTATTGTCATTATGAATCCAATAGTCATATCATCTCACTTCTATTTTGAAATGGGAAATGGATAGAATTACCCAACATAGAACTAATATTTCATCCTTTTCTTGGTGGTAGGTGAAGAATCATTCCCCATAGTATTGTATCTCTTTCCATATCATTGGTCACCATCACACCATATAGAGATCACAATACATATTTTTATACCCACAGTTTACCTCCCATTTCAAATCATTTAATTCCTTTATCATCTCTTAATGGATTCCTATAGATACCCATGAATGACCATGGGCATGAAAAACATCACAAATTTTATGAAACCAACCTGATGTTGGATTCCCACCATTTTTTCTCATCATGGATAAATCCCTCATTTTTAAAAAATACATTTTATTAAATCAGTCAACTATGTTATAAAAAATTGATATCGACATTAGAGTATCTATCTGTTGAGACTCTTAATTATCCATATGAACATTATAAAAAATTACTATTATATAGCACTCGTCACTTGATTTTGACACCCACTTAGATTGTGTATTATACTCAAATAATAAAAAATAGTGTTATCATTTAAAGGAATATATACCAACTCAATGTTATAATACTATAGATTCTTGATCCACCTCCTCTGCCAATGGTTCTAGACATACTATGAGAAGATATACATTATACTTGGCAGATCAGTGTACACCGTGAATATCTCTACTAACAGATAATTCTATTAGTATATCAAATCATGCACCACTATAACTAAATCCATATCATGAGTTGGATAATTATTCTCATTAAATCTTAATAGTCTAGATCCATATGTAATAAATCAATTGTCATGAATTAGAGCAACTACAAGATCAAATATTGATGAATCACAATTCATGGAATACTTCTTATCGTAGTCAGGTAAGATCATGATCAAAATTGAGGTCAAAATTATATTTAATTCATGAAATATATCCTTAAAATAATTATACGAAACTATGGTTACCGTTTCTTGGAATGAATGGAAATCAGTGCTTCCTAATGGATGAATTCATAGATAAAACAATAGTAATAAAAAAACCCCAAAATTAATCAATTCCTAAAATTGATATGGGGTCCCCCTAACATAAAATGAGTGTCACCATTTATATGTCCTTCAAGACTCTATCATATGAGATTATGTGTCCTAATAATGAAATATTTAAATCCATAAATTAAATTTTGAAATATAGGTTTATAACTGATGATATCACATCAGAATTCAAGAGATGTCATGATATTGGGAATGATCATCACTAGACATAATGCACAACATGATTTCATCAATGAAACACAACAAAAATAGATCTAGATATGGATGGAAATTATAATAAATCAAGGTTGTGAATTACTCCAATTTATTCATCATACCAAATGACACTACCAAAAAATCAAACAAACCATACATACTTCTAAAACAAGTCTAGGGTATATCAGACAATCTAACTCTCAACTGAGGGTATGCTAGTTTCAAATTAATTTTGAAGGACATATATTTACCTCTTAGATACAAAAAGAGATTAGTGTTTCATGTAAGGGGATAATGTTTCATGATTATCATCTTGTTTATCCTTTGGTAATCCATACATAAAATAATTTTTCTATATTTACTTTTAGAAAATAAAATAAGAGAACCCCATGTTGATTTACTAGGCCATATGAGTCCCATAGATTCTAGATTTTACTACTTCAATTTCAAATCTTGAAGATCTTTTGGTGATATCAAGTAACGATGGATAGAAATAGGTTCACCTCCTAGAAAAAACACAATAGATAACTTGTTCTAGAACTTGGGATACATTCTATAGAACTCTCCAAGAAATAAATCTTGAATGTGGTACACCAATAGAGGGAAAGTATTATTATTTGACTCCCCATTATCTAAAATAAGGAATACTAACAAGGCAATGAGCCAGAACACTTTGAAATTAATTTTATTGGGATTTCCAATATAAATATCATATTCCCCAACATGAATACATTTTCCCTATTTAAAAATAGAAATTATATGATCCTATGATAACTGCCAATATTATATCAGAATAGAAATATCTAATGAATACCTCAAATGAAATAAAACCGTAAACTTTACTGCAAAAATATCCCATAGGGGAAGTGGTTGGAACCAATTTCAAGAGGACACTCTATATAGAATCCATTAACCGCTGATTACATCTCGAATGGTGTGTATATGGTCCAAACCCCCTCAATTATTTCTGAAAAACCTATTCATTATAAAATTTAGAGGATAGTATGTAATTTGAATCTCTGGTATCAAAAAACAAAAGAAAGGGTAGATTCTACAAGATTCATACATCTAACTATGGATGTTCATGGATTCGTTTGGGTAAAAGTAGGCTGCATAACATGCATCTGAATCACCCCTTTACTTAAGTCAAGCATTAATCTCTTGATATTCTCCCTCATGATGATAATAAAGCTCTTATATTGGGGTACCATGCCCCTAACCTAGCCTAATAGAGTAGTGGAACTCTAAATACCTATCAATTAAGGGGTGGTAGAGTCCCTCTCTAAATATAGTGTATATGATGATCCCTAGACACCACTCAATTATTGATTTATCCTGCTAAAATTATTTAAATTTTCCATCTTCACATATGTATGAAAATATAATAATGATAAACTAACCAAAAATCACTTGTGGGTAGTCATAACACACTAATATCACTACCCATGGATGTAGTCCGGAGATAGTTTTCCACTCCCCTAGCTACTCTACCCACTACTTCCTTGGAAACAATTCTAGTAGAAACACTTATTTACATTCGAAGAGGAACTTCCCAGTCATATTGTTAATACATAATTACTTCCATGTGTGGCCTCCTTAAAGATACCGTTGCTAATGAGTTTTTGATTCATCTTTCTAGAGAATTAATTCTAGTAGAATATATTCTCCTAAAACATTAAATAATACTAGAAAAAATCTTTGAAGTGATTACCATGTCAATCTAATATCCTACCACTAATAGAGGAAAATACTATAGGTCAATTAAATAGCCAACATATTCCATCAAAAAAATCCCATGAGTCATGTGTATGAACATTGATCCCATTCATCCCTCAGAATCTATGAATATAAGTGACTCAAAAACATATCATTGACTCATTTCCTTTTATACTCTATTTGATTTCAAGAATATTAAATGATTTCCCACTAGTTCTAGGATATTACTCATAGAATATAGTAAGAACGTTTCACCCTCCTCTCAACTAGTTCCTTCTGGTTACTAAATATCATCTAGACGAACTCAGTCATGAACTCTACAACCCTTTGGTCTCCCTTCCCATTGAACATGGGTGGGTACAATCAATGGGACTCCCTCGTTAGATTAATCATTGAAGGGTAATCGTTACTAGAAATTTTCTCTATGTATCACATGACCCATAAAAAACTATCGTAGAGATTATCTACCATTTAATTAAATGGTTCACTATGACTCTTTGACACTGTTACCTAACATGTGATCTCTTTAGCACTCTCCTAAAATTCAACTGTAACATGGCAGTGAGACATTTCTATGGAAGGGTAAACAATATTTTAAAATAATAGGGTTTAATGAAATATCAGCATAGATGGAAAATAGATAACAGATATGAAAGGTCACAGGTACATTTCAATTTGTTGCATAAAAAGTGAATTAAAGATATTTTAAAATATAAATTTTATTCCTTTTTTTGGAATGTCATTAAATTTCATTGGAAATAAATGAATCCATAGAACGAATAATGAATGATAACATACTTTATTATCTTCCCATTGTGATGAATGCATCGAAAACATATGTAATTACATTACAATAGAAGAATATCATAATACAGTAACATCACACATCAAGTACGTCACCCAATGTAAAATATCATCACAAATTTTACAAGTGAATATCAAGAACAACAATCACATAACTGAATATAAGGGTTACCCCCTTCACATGGGTTAGCCACATAAATGTTTGATTTTATTTGTAATAAATTACATATATTATAATCCTATATAAATTTCCCAAATAGTAAATAAAAAATAACTCCTCTAATAACTCATTTTGATGTTCTCATCCCAGTTCTGCCTTATGTGTCTAAGATGGGTCACCATGTGACCTTCGACGTCCCTCTCATATATAGTTGAGGTTTTTGAATACTGTCAATGGTATAATATTACAATTGGAGAAACTATACCCTCCTTTATAGGGGAAGAGATATACCATAAACATGATAAATATATCTATATAAATCAAATTTAGTAGAAAAATAGGAAAATGAAATTCCAATCCAACATAATCAGCCAATGTAATTTCATATTTTAATGTTAGAATAATTTCATACTAGAAAATAATAGACAAAACGACTCCAAAATTAAGTTTCTCTAAACTGATCTGGAATACCATACTAGTTCCCATCTCTATGATCTATTATCAGCTATCAAATAACATAGTAATGTCCACAGATCCATGCTATTTTCTAAAACTACATCCAAGAAGTAATCTAGGGTATCGAAGTGCCACCAAAATAGGGTGTGCGTAGAACATAGTTGGACACATATAATGGTTTCTAAAAAATCTTGTCTAAATAAAATTTCATCCCATATTGTTATATAAAAATCAATAAATTCATATTTAAATATAAAACATAAAAAAGAACCCAGAAGACCCTCAAGCTCAATGTTAACACCTGAGGCCAGCTAAACTATCTATGACATAATGCCAAATGCCTCTTTCCATAATCATCACTGGGTCTAGATGGATTCCCATTCAATGGACCCACTGTGATTTTGGATCATAGTATACTAAAGAATTATTGCAATGATAATGGTGAATTACATCAATAGACCATGTGACAATTCTATTGCAAGGTCCTCTTACAATATTAAATGGTATTGAACCCAATTATAATTTCTATGATAGGGTCAATTTAATATACAATTTTATAAAAGTAAACAAGACAAATAATTCAAAAATAAAAATAAATGAAAAATTGTTAACATATACCTTATAGGTAAATTCATTTTAATTAAAAATTCTCAACCACTAATTCCATTATGCCATGTTCTAAACAGATGACATGTTACTTTTTTGATGGGAAATTATTATCAATTTCACAATAACATATTCATGCCAATGATAATTCAAATATCAATTATGAAAATTATGATTCAAATTATAAATAATTCAACCCTCCATTTCAAATTTCATTATTCAATTTTCTAATACGCTAAAAATTATTAAATTACAAGCCATGTGATCAAAGTAAATTATCATTTTACAGGTTATTCCAATCTAAAATTATATAAATAAACATATTATTAGGACTCTATGTTTATAAATTCTAGGTTACAATAAATGTTTAGGGGTGGAACACAACTTATATTCTAAGAAGTCTAGGTATAATTTTCCAATGAACCTGATAAGATCATTAGGTGGTATAGGAATGATGATACTTAGAATTCAAGTGGATTACAATAAATTGAGGTCACATGCATCACATACCATCATGATCTCAAATTATAAACATAATTTCAAAAATAAATAATACCATAGAGTAATTTTTATACCACCTAACATAATATAAAGAAGAAGAATCCAAAGATCGAGCATATGGGTCAAATACAAACACCATGATTCTAAATTGAGGACATCTAAATCGGACTATAGGGTAAAGAACTAAGGGAAGGCATTGGATAATCAAAATATTCTATATATAATAATACCAAATTGTTAACCCTAAATTATGATTGATGGAGGAGGTTTAAGAACATAAATAGGGATTTCATGGGAAGAGATATGTGCCTACCACTTATATTACTGACATAGAACGAAACCACTAACTACCTCCGACTAGAAGTTGTTGCGGAGAAGTGAATTTTCACCACTAGGAACCCCATTAAAATAGAAATTTATTTTCTATAGGAAACCCATTCTATCATTTTACAACTGGTGAAATGGTGGGTCTCATCAGTTCACCCGTTGGATTCATAAAACATTACAAAGCTACTTTCAAATCTACCGGCTGGCCGGTGCACTGCACTAGTGAGCCAGTTGTCCTAAAACATATATATTTCTACAGGACACAACTATAAGTTTCTATTATTCCTCTTATAATATACCAATCACATCCAAATAACAATTTAAACCCTATAAATGGCTCATTTACAAAATTTAAAATGGTTAAAAAATCATAAAGAGAGAAAGGACATGAATAAAATATGGGGATCATATTTTCACATCCCACCAATGTTATAATTTATATTTAGAATCCTAGTAATATATTATCTCATATGAACTTTATATTTACCTTTTCATATTTTAAAAATGATTTTTTATTATCCATCTCTATGATTTGGGTTTTCCATAATGGTATTATAAAATATTAAAACGATTTTACAATAATTAATGTGTGTTTTATCTTCCACTCTATATTTTCTCCAGATAACACATTTAGTGGAAACATTATTATATATTATTTTAAGAATTAAATTAATTCAACAACATTCACTTCACATTTTTGAAATATAATTTTTGAGTACGACCAATAAATTCATCTTTTTTCCCAATGGTAAATATTTTTTCAAAAAAAAATCTACTATCTCCTTCTACATTATTATAATTATTATTTAGGAAGCTTCCATTCTATTTTTTAAAATTTATGTTCAAATTTTCTTGACTCTCATTGATTTTTCAAAAGAAAGGAAATATTTATATATCATTAAAATGTTAAAATACAATTTCAAAAAGGAATCCATGATTTTAAAAGATATTTAAAATGTGAGATTTTTTAGTAAATATGTATTCATTATCATTATATATATATATTCTAGTATAACATTTTGAAAAAATATGACCATTATAATTTTTTTGAAAAAATAATTTTTGGGATTAGCAGACACTATTCAAAAATAATTATCATGTTTCAATTATTTTTTAAAATATAAATTTTTAATTGTTCTCCAGTAGTTGAAAAAGTATAATTTTTTTTATTTTTTCACACTAATTTATCCTATAATTTTTAAAGGGTGTTCTTTATCTATTTTAATATCTATTTAAATTTTTTTATGTAGCAGTTGGAATTTGTTCTTTTCACACCATCTACCTTCAATCTTTGGATAGATTATAATGATGATGTTTTGGGTTTTTTTTATGACAAAAATTTATTTCCCATTAGTTAAATAAGATATGATAACATAATGATGGCTTTTAAGATTGTATAGAGAAATTGTGAAGGGTTTATCACTATACTATGAGTTGGTTATATGAAATCCCAACAATGAATTAGTAAAGTGTATATATAATGAGATGAAAAGGGTACAATGGTGTTCATCCCAAGACCAAGGGTGTATGGTTTGTAAGAAAAAGAATAATATGGTACAACGGTGGTATTTACATGCCTAATAGGGTATATGTGTGGTAAAATTCTTCATAATATGTTACATGAGTAGTAATGCAATGACCAAGGGCACAGAGATGGTAATCCAAAGCTTAAGAAGGTACATGTGTGTTTATCCCTAGCCAACTGATAATGAATATATTTTTGGTTATCTTGGACTTATGTTTTCTATTATTAGGTTTATAAAACACTCTTATGTATAATTCATAGTCATATGTTATGTTTTGATGGATCAATATTATTTGATGTTCCATTTTATTTTGACTCACACCATATTCTACGCTTAGATCCTTATGTCTTGATTTTTTATTGGTGGTCGATGTCAATTGGGAAATTATTTTATAATAATATTTTCATTTACATTGAATAGTCTCTCGTCATCAAATGACAATCTTATTCTCACTTATGATCATAAATTGTTATCTCTTTTGTTCTACCTTACTGGGTGTTTGAGTTCACACATTTTGTTACTGTTTAATTTACTTGGTTTTGTAGAAGTGTTTAACCTAAATGAGATATATAATTGGATCTATTATTGGGTGATTATAGAGATTGTTTTATAATATTTTTACATATCCAATATACAATGACACTATAACATTGGATCATAAGATTTCATGATTGTAATGATATGTAATGATTAAATTATGGAAATAGAATTTTGTTTATCATAATTTGTGTCACTTGGTATCAGATCAAATTTTAAAGAATGTTTAATTAGAACCATATCAAAGTGTGTGGTTCTAGGGAATCTCATCTATTGTTAGTGTAGGTTTTAGTTATTTTTTGGTATTATTTTAGTTATTTTTAATGATTTGGGTAATATAACATTAATTTAAAAACTACGGTCAATTCAATGTATAGGTTAACATCTTAAAATACTATTAAAGTTGAGATCTAATGTTTATAATAAAAATTAATTCCATGTTTTGGTACTATAGATGGATTCAGGACGAAGAATCCTATGTTTTTGAAAAATGAAATTATGTTTGATATCGATTGGGATACAGAACACAAAACCCGAACAAAAGATGGCTATTTAAATATAATAATTATAACCTATCAATTGTGAGAATGAATTTGATTAAATAATTTATGAAATATATATAATTTTTTCATACTCATCACAAATATTTTGAAAAAATATCATTAAATAATCACTCAATTTTTAGTAGTGGCCTTTTTTTATTCAAAATTCATTTTCATTAAAAATTAGTTTTATTTATCACTATGAAAAAATATTATAATTATTAAAAAGAAAATATATAAAATATTTTCAATAAAAGGAATTATATTTTTTATATCATAATATAAAAATTTAATTAGGGTATAGTTTTTTAATTTTTTTTGACAAATATGGATTTTTATTGAGGACTGAAAACTACTATTTTAAATATAATTTTCCTTTAATTTGGTAAATTAAGTAATTTTTTGTCCCATAATTATTTAAATTTATATTAAGGTAAAATATGTATTTATTATTTATATTTACAATTATATCATATTTATATCACATGTTAGTATAAGTTTATTTTTAGTTTCAGAAGCACATTTTTATACTATTTTAAAATAAATAATTTATCTTTATTATCATAAATGAAAATTACCCCTAATAAATAAATATATAAATTAGGTTTTTTTGGATTATATATATAATTAAGAATTTAAATTCATATAATGATCTTTACTTGTTTTAGATTAAAATTAATATCATATTTTCCTTGAAAAATGCATTTTTTCCGTAAAACTTCTTTCCATCACACTAGCTAATTTTATATTATTTTAAATTCTACAGCAACTATGATTTTTTCCCGTAAACTTAATAAAATATTTTTAATCAGTATAATTAATAGTTTTTAATAAGTTGATCCTATTTTTTTCAATTTTAATGGTAACAACAACAAATATTGATTACCACAATAAGAGTAAAATAAGTTAATTAAGTATAAAAATAATTTAATAAGTACACGATAAAAAGTAATCCAAATGGTATGAATATTTATATTTTAATTTTATTATAATAATTTTTATATATATTATTATTAATTTTTAAATTTTTAAATTTTTTTAATAAAAATATTTATTAGATATGTTAAAACATAAAATATATTTTGGGTAATATATGGTATTAATCAAGAAAACCTATTTGATTAATTAAATTTTTTATATAAATGAAATGTTAGTTAAATATTATAATTTAGTGCTATACAATAAATATAAATTATATTATAATTATTAAAATGTCAAATATAATTGTTATAAGTGATCGAAAAGTAGTTTTTTCAATAAAACCTGCATTTATCAATATATATGTATTATTATTTTAAAACTGAAAATTTCCATATTTATAGAATTATTTTAAAAGAAAGTAATTTTTGAATTAATAGGGTGAAATTATTCAAGGGTAAATTTTCATAATTTTAAGAACCACTCAAATTTTATTTTGTAAAAAATTAAACACAATATAAAGTATAAAGTATATTATAAAATCATAAATGTCAAATACTAATGTAATAAATCATATAAGTGGTATCCATGACCAAAAATGTGTTTTCAATTTAAATTTCTTTGTTTTGAGGTTATTTATTTTAATTTTTAATGCCATTTAAAATCTTCACAAACTTGTATCATATATAATTGTTTTCAAATAATTTCTTTATAAACATGACCAACTTCTATATCACCAAGTGTAATATCTTATTTATTTAGGCCCCTATATTTATTAGATAATTAAACGAAATTCTCATTATTATTTACCATGTTAAGAATTCATGGATATGTTTTTGGGTTTGATTACTTTATTACATAGATTCCAAAACATAAGTTTGTGATAAAACAAAGAAATTCCATCTCATTTCCTATATAAAAAATCCCAAGAACCCATTACTCAATACTCCATAACCATAGAGCATGTAATTAATATACCATACCCTCTAAATAAGGACCTCCTAGGATTTTGGAATCACCCTCTCATAATAATGGACCTTCAAATCTTCTTTTCAAATAAATAACCTTATTTGAAATAAGCCATATAAATAAAAAATGGATATATTTTAATGAATTTATAAAAATAACATTACTTTATCATTAATAATTATTTAATTATAGATCATTTATCCCCTCTCATTTTTAATTTTACCTAAGTTGTAACCATGCTAAATTTTAGTATGATATTTCACTCTTTTATTTTCCTTTCAAGACCCTTTATTAAATTTAGCCATTTTGAATCTCAATTGGATAGGTTTTTAAGAATTTAATAGGATAAATCTATTTCAAAATTGAATTAATAATAATTATATATAATTTTTCTACTATCAATATTTCATTTACCTATGCCGTTACTGTGAAAAAATTTATTACATGACCTATATCTCTTCTTTTCAATCCATGCACCTTCTTTGTATTATCCATTTTGAATTTGAATTTTTTATTTGTTAATTAGATTATAAAAATACACCTTAATTAAAATTTATGTATTTATAATGATTTTTCATTTATCCCATCTATTTATCACGTTTATCTATGTTGTTACTATGCCAAAATTTAGTAAAGGATCATATCTTTATCCTCTTTATTGACGCACCTTATTTATGTAAGAAACTATGAATTCCAATTACTATTAGTTGGATATTATTTTATAAATCCCTATTTGTGCACATTTTATTTAGTTTTACATGATAATTAAATTTACCTCTCATTATTTCATCCAATTTTTCATTATGTACCCTAATTATGTGGCCCAAATTACCCTATGGTTTTTTCATGACAAATATTTATTCAAGCATCACCCTAATCCAATCCCAATTAATTTCCAAATTTTGAATATAGATTATGTTATTTAATATCCATTATAATTTATATTTTAAAAATAAATAATTACATACCCTTTTATATATGATTAGTCCATTTTATGAATCTTTATGTTCCGTTGTTATGCCAATGACATTTCACAGTGATTTTAACATTCCAAAGGATTGTGTCATTATTATCCACCACAATTTCCTCTCAAAGGTATTCAAATACAATTAAATATCCTTAATTTATTTGGTACTCCCATTTATAAAACCCATGATAATAGATAATTGGTTAAAATGAATGAAATACATCCCTGTGTTGTATGACCTATTTGGAACACATATTCATGTACCTGATTTGAAAGAAACAGGTGCACCTATAATTAAATAGTTCTCCAATGAATTAGGAATTGTTTTAGTCTCATGAGGCATCATTGATAGGACTAGGGAGTTGACCTAATCCATGTTGGGACTTTTTCCACCATGATTTTATTTCTTGGAGGTTATGAATAGCCTATGTTTATAATTCCATGTTTAATTTTATTACTACATTCCTAGGTTGCCTTTATGTTATCATGCTATATCATGACTCAATTTTCATGTTCATGATTATTCATACATTAAATTCCAATTGAAATTAATATTATCTAACATGTAATACTTTTATCATGTTCTTCACAATTTATTACCTTATAGGGATTTAGAGATCACCACTTTATTATGTATATCCCCAGGTTATCCCATGCAGTTTTAAAATATTTGGAATTATAGAAAAATGTTATGAATGTATTAAAAAAAGGTGATATTACCCCCACTATTTTATGTTTTTATGTAATGTTCCAAGGTATAGAAAATTGAATAGGATTCTAAATCTTCTGAGAGGATTTTGTGTATTATTAAGTAATAAATCATGAATTAATGTGTAATAAAGACTACAGTGTAATATTTGGTATCTGGGGGAAGTATAGTTATTTTTGGGATTATGTTTAGACAACCCTATAGTAATGATTAAGGAAAAATCCATGTATAGGAAAAAATCCCTATGTTATGGTAAATTATAGGGTAAGTGGTTTGAAAAAAATTCCTCTCTATATAAATACTATAAATTGTCGTGGATTTTTAACTAATGTACTTATGGTGAAAACCATAAAAATATCGTATTGAGTTATACATGTTCTTGAACTTTTTCTTGTAAATGATCCTTGCTACAAAACTAGTTTGACACACTCTAGGTATATTGTTTGGTAAATACAAAATGTAATTATAAATCATTATTAAGGGAACAAAAATTATAATAAAAGTATATGATTGGAAATATATCCTAGATTACAATTATTTAATCCCTTAAATTCATAAGTTAAGAAAGTATATTTCATTTATAATTTATCAAATGAATGTTATTATATTCCCTTTTCTATCTTTAAAATTTTGAAATTAATCACTCTTAATATCCCTCTTATTTTATGAAAATAGTTAGAAATATGAGAAATTGAGTCAACAACCAATGTGATGTGAAATTCAATGAATTAAAAATATATTATCCATAAATTTATGGTATAATAATTAAGAAAAAGTATGATTATTAGAAACCATATATCAAAAATCATAGTAAACAACTGACTCATAGTTGAATGTCTAAAGATATACAATGAGTGGAGGTCAATGAAGTTCATCTAATAATGGTTATAAAGGAAAGAAGATTCAATTTCATGTGTGTTAAAAATATGTAAGGAAACAATAATTTAAATGAAAAAAGGAACATAAAGGTGTTTTAACATGAAAAATGGGGTATAATGTAGCTAGATACTGAAAAAAAATAATATTATGATGAAAGGGAATAAGTAACATTTTATGAAATCATTTTTTGATCAAAACTATTATGTATGGAGAATATGGTCATTGTTCAAGTGAGTGCCCTATGTGAAGGGTTTAAAAATAGGATATAAAAGGACCTATGTTATATAAATTGTTGAAGTTTACGAATTGAAGTGTTTATGTATTAGTATTTAAAAATTATTGAATGTACTTAGTATATCAATGAAATTATAGATAATATAATCAAAAAAATATAATTATTTTTTCCAATTTAAATTTTCTTTAAGGATTTGAAAAATACATTGAATGGTATTGAAAAACTATAAAAGGTATTTTTTTGATAAAATGGTATTATGGGAAACACATGATAGAGGGGTTCATAACCCTTAATATGTGTTTTATTTTGGGATAAACCTAAGGAGAGTTTGGATGATATTTAAAAGTATAATATTAGGATTTATATAATTGATACAACTTTTGTATATTTATTTAATGAATTTATTGAATGATTAAAGATATTTTGGGAAACATATTACAAGATAATTTTTTTTTTATTTTGAGGTGATTAGTGAAACTTTTTTAGATGTTTTATTGGGTTAATGTATATGGATCTCTTAGGTATAATATAAAATATTATTTGGGATGTATGTTATAATTTTTTTGGATGTGTATTATAAAGGGTTTGATAAAACCTCAAAGGATGAAATATTGTTGAATTTTTAAACTATTTTTGTTATTTCGTATAAAAGTGTATTTATTTAAGGAATGATCGATGTTAATCATTTTGGATTATTTTGAATTTTTGAGATTAAGGTATTAATGACAATTCATTTTTAATGTTATCTTAGATTATGCAAAAATAATATTTATTTTTTATATGCAGGAGGAATAAACTATTAATCTTTAGAAAATTATGTGATCCATTAAAAGCATATTGTAATGCATTAGGATTAAAACAATATTCTTTAATACTCATTGTTTAGATAAAAAATGACATCATAGAAGATATTGATTAAAGGATGAAATTATGCTTGTAATGAATTTATATTTACTTACGATTATATCAAAGATTGTAAAAAAATTACTTAACTATATGAAAATAACTTAGAAAAGTTTTTTTTCATATTATTATCATTTATCATGAAATAATGGTATGTTCACCCATTACATATTTATAGTTTTGTGGTCATTGAATTTATCCTCACCATGTTCAGTATCCATATCCATTTGTTCCTGAGAGTTATTTTTTTTATTCAAAGTATATATTTTTACTACCCAATAATGTTATACTACTTGGAAAACTTTTCCTGTGATGACCTTCATACTTCCCTTTCTCTCTTTTCTTGTGCAATTTTTATTATCATTTTTTTACAATGTATATTTTCAATAATGATATTTTCACATATCAAAATACTTCTTAAAATGATAAAGTTTAAATTCTAATGGAATTTTTTATTAAAGGGTGAATAATGTAATTCCTCATGTTTTGTGAAATTGAAAATTACATTTGATAGTATATGTGATACACAACAATGAACCCAAAAAACCATTACAATTAAAATATAGTAGTTATAAACTAAAATTTAAATATTATGGTATAAATAGGATTAACTAATTCATGAAATATTTTTATATATATGTACTAATAATTATAAATATATTGTCAGATTCTTAGTATATAATCCCATATTTTTTATGTGCTTTTTTCCTTCAAATTACATTTTCTTAAAAAATGATTTGTATTTATAATTATGAAACACATATTATAAGTATTTTCATGAAAATTTATAAATATTATTTGATAAAATGGACTAAATATTTGATATAATTATATAGTATGTTATTTTGGGAGAAATATTTACATGTTTCAAAAAATATGGATTTTTCAGAAAATAGTAAAAAATATAGTTTTTTGTTAAATTTTTATTTCATTTGATATATTAAGTAATTTGAATGTAAAATTATAATTTTAATTTTAATGAAAGGTAACCTAAGTAATTTTTAGTTATATTTATCTAAATTACCTAAATTTAAATAATCTTCATACCAGATATTAGTATTAGTAAATTTTAGGCTAGAAAATGCATTCTTCTGGTAACTATTTTAAAAGGAATAAGGTTTCTCCATTATAATTAATAAAATCTATACCTAATGAGGAATTATTTAAATAAATTTTATTAGATTATTTATCTATAATTATGAATTAATATTTACATAATGAATATTACTAGCTCTAATGTTGAAGTAAAATAATCTTTTATTTGAAAAAATATTTTTTTCAAGAAAACCTTTTTAGGACATTATTATGAATTTTATATTAAATTAAAGTGTCCAACTTCTATGAATTGATTTTGAAAAAATTTTCCCATGTTTTTAATCATCATCAATATAATTTTCTAATATGCTCATCAAAATTTTTTGGACAACTTGAATAGTATCTATTGAAAATAATTTTTATCATGATAAAAGGAATATAGTTTAATTAAGTATGTAAATAATTTAATTGTGAAAAGAAATAATATAAAACTAATTGTATGAAGATTTATATTTTCAGTTTAATTTTATAATATTTACATTTATTTTTGTTAGTTTATAATTTTTTAAATAATAATATTTATAAAATCTTATTTCTGGTCTATTAGACCATAAATTGTATTTAAGGTAATATATTGTTTTAATGTCGATTTTTTAATAATTAATGATTTTTAAAAAATGATTTCTAATTAAATTGTATAATTAAATTGTATATATTCAATATGAGTGATAATATAATTCTAGTAAAGTTGAATATAATTTCTATACATAATCGAAAACTATTATTGTCAATAAACCAAAATTTCCTAATAAATTTTTATTCCAATTTTAATATGGAAAATTCACATATAATTTTTGTAATCATGAAATTTGAATTATTAAATTGATATTTTTTTCATAATAGTTTGATATTTTGTAATTTTTTACAAGAAATTATATATTTTATCAAATGGTATGCATATTATAAAATCATAATGGACAAAAAGTGAAATAATAAATCCTATAAATTGTATATGTGGAAAAATATATGTTTAACCTTTAAAATACTGTGTTGGTAGGTTATTTTATTAATTATATGATGTATTTATTAATCTTACAGAACTTATAATATATTTTAATCTTATAAAATCAATTCCTTATAAACACTACTCACTTCTACATCAGAGTGGGTAGTATTTTACTGATTTAAGACCTTTTATATATAACATAATTAAAAAACTCATCTTTAGAATAAACAATTTTCAAAACCCGTGAAACAATTATTGGTTTTAATTAATTATCTATATATAGTGCAAAAAATAATTTAAGGATATAATAATGAACTACCCTCTCATTTCCTATAAAATCTCAAAAAGTACCCAATATTCTTAAAAATACAATTGAGCATATCTTTACTCTAGAATAACCTCTCGATAGTCCTCCAATGGTTCCCTCAAGCTCTCATGATGCTCCACCCATGATTTGGAAATCACACTCCTAAGTTAAAGTACCATCATATCTTCAATTCAATTCAGAATCCTTCTTTGGAATTATCCATTAAAATATAATTTTTTAATATTATAATGAATTTATAAACATTTATATACAGTACAATTGATTTTATATTTATGAGTTATCATTTATCCCATCTCATTTTACATTTACCAAAGTCATTACCATGTTGAAATTTAGTATCAGATTTCACTCTCCCATTTTCCATTCAAACACCTTATTTTTCATTTACATTTTGAATATTAATTAGTTTTTGTTAGATGAATATACTAAGATAACACTAATAACCAATTTATTTATTAAAAATTATAGAACATTTATATCCTATCATTATATAATTTACCTAAGCTGTTAATATATTGAAATTTAGTAGGGGACTCTCTCTCTTCTATTGAATTATAGATCCTTCCCTGTATTTACCAATTTTTAATAACAATAGGTTATCCTATCAGGACATTATAAAAAACACCATACAATAAAATTCATGTTCTACTAATGATATATCATTTATACCCTCTAATTATATCATTTGTTGTGGACATTACTATAATGTAATTTAGTCAGGGATCCCTCCTTTTTCCTCTTTATCAAGGCACCTTATTTATGTAATGAACAATATATTTCAATTATTGTTGACTAGATATAATTTTAAACCTCCCTATTAATTCAATTATTATTTAAAATTGATTAGTAACATATTTTACTCTCATTAATTTCTCCTATGATTCATTATGTGCACCTGGTTTACTTCCAATATTATCCTATTACTTTTTCATTTGAAATTTTTATTCATGAAAAATCCTAATCTTAGACCTCCTAATTTCCAAATTTTTATATTGAATTATGTTAAAACATATACCTCTTTATTTTTTTTGATATCTATATTTATTAGATACCTATTTCACTCTCATTAAAAAATTTTTGGAATCTTTATGTAGAACTATTATTGTAGAGAAATATGAGAGTGATGTGTTATTTCCATATAATCATGTCTTAATTATTCGCATTAATTTTCATTGAATGTTATTCACTTATAGGTACCTATCCTTATTTTATTTAATTCATCCATGTATTTAACCCACACTGATTGATATTGGGATTAAAATTGATGAAACATATCTTTATATTTTTTGATCAATGTGGAAAACTTAATCATGTACAAGATATAAAAGTGATGGGTTCTCTTGAAATCATATAGCATTTATATGCACTTGGAGATGTTTAAGTCTCACAAGGAACCATGTATAAGACCATGGAATGAGCCTACTCCATGATGGGGCTTTTTACACCATGTTATGATTTCATAATATTTATCCATATCCTAGGCTAATGATGAATTATTTAATGTTATTTCCACATCCCACACTACCTTTATCATTTCATGCTATATAATGACTGATTTATCATGATTATGATTCTTTTCCCTTTAATGATCCATTGAAATTTCTATTGTGTAAAATTTAATAATTTATACATGTTATTATTTTTGTCCCTTACTAGCTTTTATAGGTTAAAACATTCTTATATATGACCCCATGTAATCCCATACATTTTTAAATGTTATGGAATTTTAGAATCATGTTAAGGAACCTTCCAATAATTCAATTGTACCCCCACTATTTTATGTTTTTATTTAATGTAATTAATTACCCAAAAACACAAGTATTCTAGATCTACCAGGTGTATTACGTATATAAAGACGTAATAAATCATTAATTAATGTTTAATAAAGACATGGGTTTTCATACAAGCTCTGGAAAATATCTACCCAGTGGTAGTGACCCTAAAAGGGGAATATTATATATTAACTCAATTTCCACATAGATCATGATAATGAGAAATATATACACACTTGGATTTCCAATTTTAATCTATACTATTTGGTGACTCATAATTTATTTACGAAAAACAATAAGGGATTTAAAATCATTAAGTTCAAAAATATAATAAGATAATGTTAATGGAAACCATTGGTTAAACCAAATAATTGGTAGGTTGATCTATTTATATCATTGTTAAGCCAAATTTATTATATGAATAAATTAACGTTCAATTAGTGAAGATATATTAGGATTTTTGATATACTCATATCAATATTTATTTTGATTTTATTGGATATAATAAAAAAAGTGGTTTAATATTTTATTGAGAAAAGTTATATGAAAATGTTGATTTAAAATGTATGTCTATAGAGACTCCTATAACCATTAAATAAAGAATATTTAGAATAAATTCTTGAGATAACGATATATCAAATAACATGCCTAACATTGGAATAATGATGAGCCTCTTAGAATCTAATATAGTGTGGTTGATATTTCGATACAAAATATATATTGTGTTATTTATGGATCCCTTAGTTATTTCCCTTAGAGAGTGAAAATTAAATATTTGAGGATGCAATTTATTGGAGGAGAATCTAACTAATTAAAATTTTAATATATATTATTGTTTAAATAAAAATTGTGTCGATATCACATTCATTTCACAATACCAAATTAAAATGAGGCATGACATATTAAGTGTATATTATTAAGAAAATTATAAGTATAATAAAAAGTACTATAAATAAATAGATATTAATTGAATAAAATTTCTTGAATTTAAATGATAAATAATAAAAATGACTTAAGATTTTAAAAGATTAATATTTATTAAATAAAATATTTTTTATATTGTTGAATATTTTAACATAATAAATTTAATTAACCAATTTAAAAATATTAATATATATGAAATAATATTTGAAAATTATTTTTATTAGTAATTAATATCAAATAATATTAGAAACAATTAAAAATAACTATTTTAACAAAAGAAGAATATTTTTTATATTTTATACCCTCATTTAAAAACTAATTTTTTAATTTTAGAATATGAATTTTATAATATAAAATTCAGTTTTTAATTCTAAAATTCAATTTTATTTTAGGATAAATTTTAAATTATTTTTAAAAATGTAATTTTTTTGGGAAGAGTGAAAATTAAAGATTTTTCGAATAACCATCACTGCTATTACATTTTAATTATAAAAAATTATTTTAAAGATTTAAAAAAAATGTCTCTAAGAAAATAACTTTTTATAAATTTATGAAATCATTTAAAAAATAAAATATTTAATTTATAAAACCCTTTTTTAACATTTTAGAAACATAAGTAATACATTTTTTTTTAATAAAAACTATTTTGGATAGTTTATTTTTTACTTGGTATACACAAGGTGGAATTACTTTTTAACTTACCAATAAGTACACATAACTCTTATTTTTGAAATAATATACTTCTTAATTTGATATAATTAAATAACATTAATAATTTTATACTAAATATTTTTAAGCATAAAAATACACTTTTCAAGATAATGATTATACATGTTTTGTACAGTAAAATTAGAATTACATTTCACCATAGATAGAATGTTTATTTATAATGTCTTATATACTACATGGAATAATTATGTCCTAATTAGGTAATATGAACCATTTTATTTTAGGAATTACAATTAACTTACTTTAGTAAAAAAATTCCACCACGGTAAACACTAAATATGGTAAAATCGAAAAATGTAATATTAAAATACATCTAATTATATTAAAAACATTTTGGAAAATATATGTTTGATGATTTATAAAACATAAAAATTCCCCCACTACATTTTTTTCCATTATTTTATCTACAAGACCTTTGAATAGTGACTTTATCTTTTATATTATCATAATAATGTCACTCTTCTCCCTTATAAAAGGATCCATCACAACCACAATTTTCAAAAAACCCCAATCCTCTTATTTTGAATTAAAATATACCCAAATAACTTTCCAACACCCCAAACCTAATCCAAATATTTGTTTCCTCTCAAAAGGCCACCACTAAAATAGATAATCCAATTTTCAAAGGATTTCTTCCAAGAAGTAAGTGAAAATTATCAATTACAATTTTTTATTTATTTTTCATTATTTTTTCATATAAATATTCTATTTATAATATGAACATGTTTTAATAGTTACATAAGTATCATCAGTATATAGAAATTTTGTTTTGTTTATGGGATAACCTATTTCTAACCTCCTCTTAGTAATTTAAATATCCAAAACATTAGTTATGTTACGTGTGGACTCCCATCTCTATAAGGGACACTATATTTTGTTTCATAGATTCATTAAATGTATTATTAAAATAGTGTATTTGATGAATATATATAATATTTAAAACATTATTAAGAAATTGAAAATATAAAACAATTCTTACCTTCAATCAAATTTATATAAAACATTAATTTTTCCTATATGCACTTGTAAAAAACATCCACCACAAATAAATTTATATAGTTTTTCCACTATAAGTTCATTAGATATTAATATAATTTAAAATATTACTAATAACCATAAAATAGGTAAATAATATCATTATACTTCTATAATGTTAATATTATGTTAAAGGAATCACATTTTAAACCATATAAACCATCGATTTTATTAAGTTATTGTTTGGGTTAGTTTAACCTCCAATGTGAACTACGTTATATATTCATATAATGGGTGAATAAGGAAAATGAAATACTAGTATTATTAAAAATAAATGAGAAAATAATTTTTGGATTAGGGTCATGAAATGGTTACATTTAGAACACCCTACGAGTTTAGAAAAAAAAATCATCAATAAATTATATGTCAAGGATAGTTATAATGAAAAAAAATTATGCTCATAATGCATATGAATTATAAAATTAAGCACATTATATGGAATTTAATGGAAATATAATTGTCAAAAACAATATTAAATTAACTTAGTAACTAATTTATTTTCTAAAGAAATATTTTGAATTATTTTATTTTGAAGGTTTATTTTTTATATATTATATATATAAATTTGTTTATATTATTAAAATTATGAAATTTTTTTTTTTAAAATTTATAAAAATAATTTATTGTTTATTTTTTTTATAAATTAATTTAATACCATATGAAGGCAAAAGGGTTGTTTTTATGAAATCAATGTTTTATGCGCAAAATGCATTTTTATAAAAATTAAAATAATCACTATTAATTATTTTTAAAGGAAATGTGTATGTAATATATTAAATTAAAAAATATAACATTAATATAATAAATGTTACTGGTAATGTAAAATGAATAAATTCAGTGTTAGGTTCAAAATTGTGTTTTTCTAAAAAACGATTTATGTCGAGATTTACATGATTTTTTAAGAAATAAATTAATGTAACTAATTGAAATTTAATATTTTAATTTTTTTTAATATTTTGAATGAGGTGATTGAATTTTCTTAATAATTTAAATTTCATATTTGTTCATAATGAATAGTAACTGAGGTAAAATTAAATATTATAAAAACGTTAATAGGGTATAAAGAGCTTGAACAAAATATGTATGTGTTAAAATAACCTAAAATATTTTATAAACAATACTATATGGATTTATTTCTCAACAAACATATGTTTTCATTGAATTTGGGTTTCCTTGGTTCAAACTTCACTGAAATTTTTATATTGTAATGTTATATGTTTTTACAAGAGTGTCACTCATGTCACTTATAAATGAAGGTCCACTTCCCATCAATACAATGCACAATTAAATCCATATATATAAGAAAATAAATCCAAAATACCATATTATTTCCACACCCCAACAATCATTATCTTTCATCCTTTCCACAAGAACAACATTTGAAGGCTTTAGGTGTAAGCCGAAGGATGTTTCCAAAAAGAAGAGGTAATTGTATTTACCGATCTATTTAAAGATTCATTATTACTTAGCCAATATAAAATACTATATAACCATATTAAAAATTGGAAATAAAAATATGTAATATAGATAATTTTTTTATTTTAGTGGTGTATCCTTTTTTATCTCATTTCTATCTAATGAGAAATAAAAACATCATTCACATTTATATATCGATTGAAACCCCCATGAAGTTATGTAATTTTTTTTCCATTTCTTATATTAATTTATAATAATATGGTTATATTTAATAAATATTTATGATATTTTTAATATAATTATCATTAATTATATTATAATTATTATTTATCTTTTTCATTCCATTACATGAAAATTGAAAACATCAACCATGTGTATGTATAGACTACCGTCTCTACAACATTTTGTAATTAAAAATTCATAAATACATAAATTAATTGTCATAAAAGTGTATATAAAGAATAAATATTATAATTACATTTTTATTAATATTCTAGATGTGATGAAATCATTACCAATGTGAAAGAATCAAAATCATGAAACCAGAACTTACTTTGGAAAGGAATAGCTAAAACCTCATATGTTGATTTTAATAAAGAACTGATTATAAATATATAATTTTAAATTATAAAGTAATTACATATATATATATATACTAAAGACATTTTTTTTCTAGATTATGTGTCACAAAATTGAGCTCCCACTTCACCAAATTAAAATTTCCACCCTCTATAATCGCCCTTCCCTCAAACGCGATCTCATTAACCCTCCCATGATTCCACCAATCTTCCCTCTCTATTAGGGTTTCCATGTGTCATTCCCCACCCGAGGAATACCTCTCCGCTTCGTCACCTCTAGATTTTGATGTTTCCTCCTCCCCACAGAATCCACCAGAAATCTACATGCGCATACAATCAGATGATATTCCACGCCTACAAATACCGTCACATCCTTCTCCCATAATAAGTTTCGTAATCGTATTCTCCTCTAGATCCAGCTATCTGCTTCTATTAAAGAAAGTATTCAGTCGATATATTCCACCAACACAACCCTATGAATACTTCAACACCCAAAAACAAACCCTATATTCGAAAGAACATATTTGTGTTCATTCATAGATCTCGATGATGGGTAAGGATTTACACATTACAAAGCTACATCCCATTAACAGACGCATCACTCATACTATAATTGCATATCCCTATCTCCACTGTCAAATGATTCTCCAGAATTCACCTTTTAATTTTACTATATTCATATGAATTTAATATAATCTATTTAAACCAATCTTTATTCCTGTTTCATGAATTAAGGATCTATATATTTCATTCGGTTAAGATTTATTTTTTATAATCCATCTTTAGAGGCCATAAAAATACACTGATCTATTAGATGTCTTCTCGAAGACATATTTTTTCAAATCCATATAAAGTATTTTTTATTCTTCCTTCTAGTATTCTCCCCCCTATGCTCATTGGATTCTTTTCTATGTATAGTTGATGTTCTCCTTGTGTAGCTTTGGTTCTCTACTGAAAAAATGTATTATTGTTTTTTCCCATATACCATTAGGACATTGTATATGACAATGGTGGTCATAGGTTTCTCTATTTTTAAGGTAGATAGAGTAATATGTCCTACTTGGTTAGAGTAATTAACATGATGTCTATTTTATATTTCATCTTATATTTTTATATAATTTTTTTATAATTATATTGTTACATATTATGCATACATCCATTATATGTAGTACACATTTAATGATCATATTTTAGTAATATTATTTTCCCATAACCTACTTTTTATTACTGTGGTCCACTATCTATTTTATTAGTTAATTTTTATAGATTAAGTAAAATTACATTTTTATATGGGAGCTCCATTATAAAAAGATATGATGAAAATAGATTATGCGTACCACCACTTGATGTTTAGTTTTTTAATTTTAAATTTATTTTTCTAATAATGATTTGATTCATTTATTGAGTTTTTATTTTGAGATTTTATTTTTCCATTTATGGTTTGATTTTATAAATTTTGTTACAAATATAATTTTTAATATTATGCATGCATACACAAACTTATTAATAGTCTCATCAATATTTCTTAAGGAATAATAGTATCTAGGTAATTATTAATATTATAAATTATGTATTTTTGGTATTTTATATATTTCTTATTGATTTTTATTATTTTTTCAGTTGTTTTTTTTGCAATGGATTGAATCATATCTTTGAATCCAATTTCATATCTTCTAAAGTAATTCAATTTCACATTAATAATATGTTTTATACAATTATTTATTTTGTCCTAATCATATTTTCATTGAAATTTTCTTATTTATTTCTAGTTAATAAATTTCTTCTATCAAACAGTGACATGTATTTGTTCAATTTTACTCAGTTAAAAATATTAATTATTATGAAAATTAAAAACTTATTATATTTATTTTATTATAAATGTTTTGATAAAAACATATTGTTTATTCTTTTGGGTTATTAATTTCAATTTTATTGCTTCAACATTTTTTAGTAGAAACCTTTTTCTCATACCTGGTGATAGGGTAATTTGGAATCCACACATACCAAATATTCATTTCATTCATCCTTGTACATTTTTACCCTTTTGTTCATAGGTCACTTATTTCAGTTCTACAATTGTTCCTTTCCTGTAACTGTGATTTCATCATTTTTTATCAATAATATTTAATGAAATTTCAAAAAAATCATATCGTCTTCTATGAAGTTGGTGTGAGGTACCAGAATTCCTTACCCTTATACAATCGAACGATTATCATAACCTATGAATACTATTGCTTCCTACTCCTACAACAATTCATGTAAACTTACTCACCTATGGAACCTGCTACATTATTCTATTAAAGTAAGTATTCAATCACTATTTTTCACCTTCAAAACCTGATGTATGCTTCAACACCCAAAAAAACACTATATTCAAAATTCCAATTCTGTGTTCATTAAATGTTCTCAACGAAGGGTCAGGATTTCCCCATTTCAAAGTTTCATCCCATTTCTAGACTCATCACACATACATTAATTTTGTCACCCTATATTTTCTTTCAAAATTGTTTTCCAGTATTCACCATTTAATTCCACTATATTCATATGAATTTTAAATAATATTTTTCATTAAATATTAATTTCTATTTCAGTAATTAAGGATCTACTTATTTCATTCGGTCAATATTTATTTAGAATATTCTTTCATCAGAGAGTATAAACATCCACTGATCCTTAATAGGTCTACTCAGAGACTGGTTTTTTCAAATCCCTATATAAAATTTTTTATTATTCCTTCTAATATTCTTCCCCATATATTCATAGGATTATTATATACATATTTTGGTTGTTACTCTTGTGAAAATTAGGTTTTATATTGATTCTACGTTTTATTATTGTTTCCAAAATTTTATTATGATATTGTAAATGAGATTTCATAATATTTTTCTATCAATACTGTTTAATGTAATATTTCCACTGTCATATCTTATAGTAAAAATTTGTATTCATGTTCTATTTGTTATGTCTATTTGTTTCAACTATTGTTTATTTCAAATAATTTGGAATTATTGGAACTTCGACCATCTTGTGAAGAATTTATGACATGTATAATGATACTAAAAATATACTGGTGCCTACACCATGGAACAGAATACATTCTAGGTTAGTTATCCATTCTAGAAATAAATGTGAGGAATCAATATGCGAAAACATAGTCTAACTTTTAAATAAACCATGGGGGATTGAAATGATTTATATTATGAAATCCATTAAAGACCACAACAGGGATTTGGATTTTACAACATGATAGAATCAAATGTATTTTTCTTGTGGGTAACATCCCGATACATTTTTTTAATTATGAAATTTTCATATATTAAATTTGAAATTTTTATTAAATTAAATTATGAAGAAATAAAGAATATTAGTCATTTATCAAGGGTGAAGTTAAAAAATAAATCTAGCTGGGAAAAAGGACTCATGCTTCTCATGTTGACGAATACTACTGCTTGAGAACTGAAAGCACAAGATAGTATCTCCATAAACCTATCAATGTCTATTTCCACTGTATCCTATTTAAAATAGTTTCTATCAACCGCAAATGTGTAATCTCTATCTCTATCTTGTCTATTGGATAATATAGGTTTAGGATTTTTAACTGATTTCATTTTCATATGCTATAAAAGTTTTAATTGTTTTATGTAGAAATAATTTTTTCATACATTTTATTTCATTACCCCATGAATATCATTTATTCACTGTATCTCGCATTATTTTATTTTATTTATTCTATTTCATTTACCCCTTGAATATCATTTCATCTATTTCATTTCCACATGTAATTCCATATATATTTTTACTCTTTTTTTGATTCTTTCTAATTAATAACGGTGTTTCCCATAGTATAGTGTCAGAAAGTGTGAGTATTTTTGTTCGTGTTTTTTAACAGAAAAAATTACACTTATCCAAAAGATAAAAGAGGTTAGTATGGTGTCTTTAAATGTGAGTGTTTTTCCTCACTCATATCATGATCTACAACATACTAGTTTTATGAAATAATCTACCCATGGGCCATTCTAGATCGACAATGATAGTGATGGGGAAAATAAATTTATTGAGATGCATTCTGTTTGTAGAGGCTCATTTAGTAGATCCATGTTTGCATGAATTGAAGCAAAATTCTTTTGGGAAATGTGAGTTATAGATTATTTCATGTAGTGTATCATAAGTAGTGTGAATATCACTACTATGAGGGAACATTCACATGAATTGTAATCACACCCTCCTGATATGATCTCCACATATTGCATTAATATCAGACATCTCCAATTACATGTACCTAGATATAAATTTTTCTACAACCGGAATGCAACTATTGTTTCCATGGAAATTGGCTCTCATGATTATGAATTTCCTCAGTGTGTAGGTCTTGGGATTATAAGAGGAGTTTATGCATCAAAGGATATGATTTATATGATCACACCCATCATGTGTGCCCCTCTAAAGAAGTTTAGTGATTTTATTAAGGAATTAATTCATATTCTGTCATGTTTATTATAGGCTGCTGGATACATCTCACCTTATATTTCTATAGATTCCCTCTCATTTAAAAATTTGGTGTTTCTCTATAACCACATTGGGAGTGAGTACTAGAATTATTTCATTTTTTATCAATTTATAAATAAAATGGTATTGGGATATGATTGGTGATAGATACTGTGATGTTTATGATAATTTTATTTTGAAGGTACAATGTTTGGAAGCTGTGAATCTTGATTTTGGATTAAAATTATGATATCCATATGGTGGATCAAAATAAGGATTTTTAAGGGTGGATTTCGATGTTATTTATCATATTTTAGAATTCAGATGTTAATCAACTAGAGGGTGTTGTATTTTCTATTCCTGCATTTGATCATGAGGGTATTTATTTATAGTATATTCCTTCATATTGTGTCCTCCCTATGATTATCATCATTCATATGTTGAAATTATTTTGATTCTTTGGTAGGATTTTATTAGATTTATATAGAACCTTGAAAATTTATATAGAAATGATATAGAGTGATGGGTACCTATAATTTCATTATAATTCAAATGAAAAATAGTTATATTTTAAAATTTTAGTATTTTTTTGACCTTTTTAACATTATAAGAAATAAGGTACATTGTTATCATAAATAAAGAGATGTTATTATAAAAGAATATAAGTAAGATATAAGTAAAATAGCTATAAATGTGTTGTGGAATTAATGATATGTAACACATTGACTAATGTCTTTTAACCCCACATTTTATCTTATAGATATCTTACTCGATATGCTATCATTTAACATAAATCAACATTTTTTCATTTAATATGGATACGAGTAAAACATCTATAAACCAAAAATACATTTAAATAATTTACTAAATCCATTTATAGTAAACATAAGAGAATTATATATATCCATGATATATATATGTTTAATTAATTAAATTTTATATTAGGTATTGAATATAGGGGGATATCAAATCAACCAAATTTAATCAAAATGTGTTACATATTTATCATGCCTTCTAAATAAAATATACCAAATTATTCTAAATTCAATTATTAATGAAATTTTTGTTTACCTAATAGAATTTAATGTCAAATTTAAACATTTTTTAACATATCTGTTTACAAAATATTTGTTATAATGAATGTAAATAAATAATTTCATAACAAATAATATATAATTCAATTTTTTATGAAGATTAATTTCATTTGGAATTATCCATTTGAATCATTTTATAATTTAAGTAATTAATTTTTCTAGCATGAATGCCCAAAAAAATTTCTATTCCTTATTAATTCAACTAAATATTTACTATTTTTTATGATTTTTTAACAATTTTCTACCTTCTATTCAATTATTATTTACCACTTATCTTTCATATTAAATATATTCGATATTATTATGAAAGAGTTTTAAAGTTGGACTTATATTTTTGAAAATAAGATTTTTTATAGCACCGTGGAAATGCACATAGAGAGTACTAGTTATATTAAAATTAGAAATATTATTTTAGTTAAAATTAATAAAAAATGTAAAATTATTTGATAGTCTCTTAAGAGTATTTTTTAGGAAATTCAGGATATGGGGTATGGGATTATGTGACAATACAATTTATTTTTGCTATTCTATATGTTAAAAATACCATAATGAAATTGTATGAAATTTTTATTTTAAACCCCATAAATTTCATTATCTATTGGTTATTTATTTTGATTTCGTTTTTTAATTTCATTAGGTCCACTATGGAACTCTAAACTATAAATAATATCTTTTTAAGATAACTTAATTTTATCTTTTCTATAGATGAATTTTTTTCATCTAAGTCGATGTTCATTAATTTTGAAGATATTTATTTTCTTTTATACAATGATTTATAAGATAATTTTAAACCATATTAGACAATATTTTAAATACCTTTAAGAAATTGTTTTAATAGTTTTCAAGGGTGTTTTTATGATTTTTATAAAATGTGTAATAGAAAGCCTTGTTTTCATGATAATTGTATGAATAAATCTTCCAACTGTCAGGATTATTAATTGATTTAATGATTACTTTACATTTATCTAGGGTTAATTTTTATATTGTGATAAATTTTATCTAAAATGTTATCAAAATAAAAAGATATTTTCCTCTTTTTTCAAATAAAGGCTCAAAATTTATTTTAAATAAATTTTTCATCAATGAAAACAAACATTAATAATATTATACATAATAGAAGATATTATCTTATTATACCATCCATGTTGTTTTTTTTGGATGAGTTATGAATATATGATGTTTAAATCTTTTTAAAAGCCAACTCTTTTCCACTATAATTCAATGATTAGTTGATGATTTTTTAAATCGTATGGAACAAAAATTTATGGGTCTCATTAAGTGTTGGGTGTTCCTAGAATCATATAGAAATATAACACATTGGTTATTAATCAAGATACAATGGGATGACATGAAATACGATGGTGAGTGATTATGTTATAAGAATTAAAATAGGTTGGAGAGTGAACCTAATCCTTTTTGGGACTACAACAACTATGTAATGATTATTTTGGTCATGAGCCTTGAGTAATTATATAAATTTATATTATTATGATTGTGCCAAAATATGAATGAAATGTTCTTATTCTTATGATATCCTCTAATGGATCATTACTTATTAATGATGATTCCTCACTCTTATGACTCATGTATTTTGATGTGATAATGATTTATACAAAGACTCATGATAAAATACTTATAACTGATTGGGTATGGAATTCATGATTTGCGACCATACTCACAAACACTTATGACTATATAATTCTTACTTATGATAATCTAATGATAGCTGCTATATATAATCTTACTATTCATTTGAGCTCACCATTTAATATGTTTCAATTTTCCTAGTTTATAAAGAATGTTTCTATATAATATACATCTAAGAAAGACACATGGAGAGAAGAACTTTTTGGGAGATATTTAATAACAATCATGAAATTTATTTATTTGGTATCTAGTATTCATATACACTAAACCTTTATGTTTTTTAGGAATGTATTATAGTAAATTTACTATGTTTTCATCTATAATGTTGAATATTTTATTTTTATAATAATCAATGCACCTCAATTTATACCAAATTAAGGTTTAGATAATATTTTGGATTAGTTAATAACGCGTATGAGAATAAAACATAAGTAAAACTATGATAAACAAAAACTATTATTGGATGGACCAAAAGGTGTCATTGAATGATAAAAAGGTGTCATAAATTTCGAAATACCATTAATGATTATCTTGGTTATATGATTTATCATAGTTAATATGGTATCTTGATGAAAACATAATGATTTTTGGTTTTATTCAATGGTCATAAAAAGGATGAATTATATTAACGTTGATTTTTTTATAAAATGAAATGATTATTTTCCTAATGAACTTAATAACATGTTTGATGAAATATAAATAATTATTATTATGAATATGAAAAACTCTTAGGAAATGAATCATGTTGATATTATAAATTTCAAAACAAGATAAAAATAAATAAATAAGAATTAATATGGAAACATCCATCACAATTAAATAGTTTTTTTGATCCACTAGTGGCAAGAAATGGATATGTTCATATGAAGATATAATTTTCATTTTCTAGGGATCTATGCATAAAAATTTTATCCTATAAGTTTATCATTTGTATGTAAAATCATAATAAAGGTAGAATATTATTATGAATACAATGTAATATGAAAATATTTAATCAATATAATGTCATGATTTTAAGAGGGTATTTTTCTGTAGGTTATTTTCATGAACTCTTGAGAAATAATTATATAAAGGTAATTCCATGGGAAAAACTAGAATGATTCTGAATATATAGGAAAAAATATGGAAAACAGAAAACACATACAAGGTACTCTTATATATTTAACATCAAACCTAAAATAAATATGGTTACAATCTTTAGTTTCATAAAATCTACTCCCTTTTAAGAATTTCCCTCAAGGGACATTAGTATTTATCAAGAAATCATTTAATGTTCTCTCAAGGTAGAAATGGATAGTGGATATTCCTATTAATTTCATGGTTTTGATAACAAGAGAAAGTTATATCATAGAAGAAATTATATTGTAAAACCCATGGAGGATTGAAATGAATATTCATTACTTCCATTACTATGGGAAAATGAATTGGGGGATTTTTTTTTCAATGGATTGGAAAATGTTTCATGTGTGGTAATGAATTCCATTGATAAAAATAATTCCAAAGTGAATTAAAAAATTTATCCAAATAAAAGTCTAGATTTATATTTTAATTTAATTCACCACCCCCACTCTAATACAATAAATACATGGTTAATGGTAATTATATTAAAGAGTGAATGAGTGAAAGTGTTAATGATAAAGAATATCATAAAAAAACTTATAATCCAAGAGATCAAGGGGAATCTATTGTAATCAAAACTTCCATTGTTTTACACAAGAGTTAATTGGTTTAAGGAACACTTATCATCCACTCTTGAACTAAAAAAATAATATTTTATTACAATTATACCAGCTCATTTATATCTAAATAATATTTTTTGGGAATAAAATCAAAATATCAATAATTAAATATTGATTTGTCTATGAAAAACATATTATGAAATAATAATGTAATATTAATTCTATAGATCATATCCAATAGATTTATATTTAGATTTTTCATTAAGAAAATCCTATTATTATCCCAATTGTTTAATTTTATGTGTTTTTAGGTATGGGTTGGATTTATTTATATAGATCCTATAAAAATAAAAAAGGGATTTCATGTTTGATATTCCAAGTCAACCTGTGGTTTTTTATCAGTGTGAGGATGAATATAAAATTATATAAGAATATAATTCCATTATACATGTCATAATACCTATTTATGAGATATATTATATCAAATAGTAGTGTATAAACATAAAATTGAAGACATTCCTACTATGTGGGAATATAAAGATAATTTTCATAATGATTTCCCTTCAATTCAGAAAAATTAAAAAATTAAATTTTTTATAAAACACATACATAGTTCTATTCTTATTTTAAATAATTCTTATAAAATGGCTTATATTGGGTTATAAGAATTGAAGAAGAAAAAACATGGAGAATCATGATAATGGATTCCTTTGTCGATGCGCACCACAATGGGGTATAAATTTTCCTTTTTTAGGATGTAACATGGTCTAATGAATATTTTCATTGATTATCCTGAACCTAACTACATAACTATCCAGAACATATATCCTTTATCCAATAAGGATGAATTATTTGATCAACTGTGTAGAGATTAATACCTTTCAATGATCGACCTCCGATTAATATATTATCAGTTAATGCTAAAAAATAAGACATATCCAAGTCCCCATTCTTTATAGGGCATTTTCATTATGTATTTTAAATTTTTAAATTTAGAATTAAAAATTACCTCATTATACTTACATTTTTAATGAATAGAGTATATAGATATTACATTTATGATCTTTTGGTAATCTATATAGATTATATTCTTATATATTATAAGGGAAAATAAGAGTCTAAATATCATTTGTGGATTTTGTTCAATCCTTTTATGAAGGATATTTCTAATGACTAATTTATTAAATGTGAATTCTTACTCAATAAATCATATTTCTTGATTCATCTAATAATAATAAAGGAGGTATTGGTGGATCATTTAATGATATTAGTTTTTGAAAATTCATATTGAACTACCATGGTGAATGAAATCTAGACTAATCTTAGGTTTTCTGAAACTATTCATAATTTTTGGGTCAATTTATCATGGATATCATATAAACTAACTACTTATATGTGGAAGGGATATAATTTTGTTTAGATAACTAAATGTGAATAAAATTAAGTGGAACTAAAGAGAATGTTGGTTAGAGTACCTATGCTTACACTAACCTGATATAGAAAAGACTTTGTGACCTATAATGATGTATCAAAGAAGATACATGGATTTTATCTCAGTTTGAATGATATGGTAGTATCTTACGCTTTATTCCAATTGAAGGATTATATGTAAAATTACGCAACTCATTATTTCAAACTACCAGCTATAATTTATTCTCTTTGTAGATATGGAAGAATTATATTTATGGAGAAATATGTGACATAAAGAAAAATCATAAAAACTTGAATTATATATTAAAATTCAATGATATGATTATGAATGAAAGGATATGAATTTAGTTGATTAAATATTATGACTAATTAATACACTGCGATCATGGGAAGGCGAACAAGGTGAAAAACTCTTCAAGTCAGAAAGACCATGCTAGTTTTTGAATGATTATTATTTTATGATATCTAATTCTTACATATTTTTAGATTTTTGAAATTTAAATCATAAGGAATGGAAAATTATCCTATATTTTTTAGAATAATTTTCAACCATTAATTATACTGAATATTAATGAGAAAAATAAGGAAGATATTGTGCTCTGAAGGAAGGTAAAAATTGATCTTGATTTTATCATTTACCATGATAGAATGATCAGAATCACGAACTAGGTATATGTCCTATCAATATTAGAATTAAAGAAGAACTGATTGGATGAATCACATATTTCAACAATATTTATTTGACATAGATGTGTGAAGATATATAGGGATATTAATGAGAATTTTTTTTGGGAGAAATATTAAGAGAGATATTTTAGAGTAGGTTTATCAATGATTGATATTAATGGATATTTAGAATAATTGACAAATTTATATGGGGATATTACAAACATTACCCATAAAAGTGTGTAAATGGGAAAACCCCACATTGTATTTCATCATGTGATTCCCCATGAAATAAAATGTTTATGATTCTATATTGATTATTGCAATACACTAATATGATTTTAATTTATATGAATAAATTTAATTTCTTCAATTTCTTGTGCAACACGAAACAATTAGTTATAATTAAACCACCATACACTATTAATAATACTATCAAACTTAATTGTAACGTTCCAGATCCGGATTCTAGTCAACTAGTTCTTCATACCTAGTTGGCCACATGGAATCAAGCACATCCCTACAAATTCTAGAGGCTGCTGACTAGAATAGAGTTCTTAAGGTTTGATAGTGGAGAAACTAGGCCCTCATTGATAGAGTGTATCATAAAAGAATAAATAAAGAGTAATAAGGGGCTTTTGTAAACAACATGCACCATAAATAAACTATGGAAGACTGATATGATAAATAACCAAACAAAATCTCATACAAAAGATGATGTTCTATATTATGTTCTAAGAAAATATAAAAAATGGTCACACTATACAAATCCAGAATATATGATCCAAAAGAAAACATGAAACAAAGGGAACTAAGAAGCATCACAAGTCTCACCTTGATCCCATGCTCTCCAACTCCTAAAAAGCATATAATGTACCTATAGAAGGGATATTTCCCTTACCGACGTCCAAAACAATATATTCTATTTAGGCCCAAAATCATGACCGAAATTGGGTGTGAGAAATAATACAAGTAGTAAACCTTACAATATTTTTGGCTATCTTCTAGTGAGTATATAGAACAGGTAGTTTACCAAAAGGAAGAGTAGAAAAATAAGTTGTGCCCAAAAGTAAACAATCCTACAAGCCCTATTTTCCATTTTGATTCATTATGTTCAGTTCAACCATTAATATACACTAAATTATACAAATATCAATATCTATCATAAGCTTGGAAATCCCCCCACATAATAATTCTCGACATATAATTTTTAAGAAAATCTAAACAATAAAAGTGAATACCAAATCCAAGCTTCTGATTTCACGTGAAAGACATGTCATATATCATTGTAATTCAATATTCAAATAAACATATTTCCCACTAAAATAAAAATACCTCACCCATAGGGATAAACTATCTTCTACCATTGTCATAATAGATCCTCACCCACATGCATAACACATCCTCACCTGTAGGCATAAAAAAACTCTCCCATAGGCATAACAGTTGACAAGGTCAATCCCGGTATATGAACATTTCATCAAAAAAGAAAATACATTTAAATTACACTATCAAATGGTTAATATAATAACAACTCACGTGGGAATCATTAAAAACATGAATCTAATGAATTAAACTATCATAAGGATTAAACAATTATACTCACATGGGTAGTTCATCTCACAAACCTAATGTAATCTTTCGATTAAAAGGCTTAAACAAATCTACTGACATATGTAGTTTGTGTATGACAATCCATCATGTGAATTTATCTATCAAAAGGATAAACCAATATTCATCACACGTGGGAAACATTTAATTACCCAATTTCATTATAAACAACCAAATAAGTTAAAACAAATGTATTCCCAAGGAATCCTAGGCTAAACTGCTAAATAATGGTCATATGAGGGAAACACACCCATGTGAGATCCATTAATCAAACAAAAAAAGCTCTAATATACATAAATTAGTTTAATCTATGACTAAATCATCATTAGGAAACAAAAAATGTAAATTTATATTCAAGGCCATGCCTTAAACATGGGAAAATGACACTATGTCACATATAAACAACTCAACATTAAGGGAAATGAAAATGAACACCAACCTCATTGTACTACGACTCTACTCGTCTAGCCTAAAACTCCAATTCAATCTAGGATGGCATAGATATTAAATCTGATGAAAAAAATATTCCTTAAATGAAATATTTAATATAAAAAATGAGGTAGAATGGATCAAGAGGAATCACAAGATTACTGATTGGGTTCAAATGCCACTAATGGTGATCAAATCAGAGTTTGGATGAAGCTTTGGGATGAAAAATACCGTTTAGTGTAACTTTTTCATCTTCTTGAGAGAGCCTTAGTCCATTTTATAAAAAACAACACTAATTCTTGGTTTAATCAATAAATAACAGTACACAGTTTGTACATGATACTACACATAGTGTCTGTACAGTTTTGGTCTAGAACATTGCATGGCCTTGTAATGGGATTACATTCAATGTAGCCTAATATAAACATCATTTACCTATAATTTCATGATATGTAGTTACAATCACATCATATAACATTCTTGAATCCATATCATGACTTCTTTATCCCCATCTTATAAAGAATAATCTAAAACGAAAAATCCATGCCTTAATGTAAGAACCTGGTTCTTACAAACTTCCCCCTGAAAGCAATTCATCCCTGAATTTACCTTCAAAGGGTGGTGAAGAATTTTCTAATAAAAACTATGTCCATTGCAATTGAACATCTGCACACCCATTCTAGGTCTCGTCCTACACTCGCAGATGCTTCCATAGTACTCTTCCTAATGGAATAGATCATCCATGCAGAATTTTTAGGCAACGATCCACAATACGAATGTGACGCTCTTCAAAGGATGCATCTTCTTGCAACTCCACTTCCTGAGTATGAGTGACGGGATACGGGTCTGAAAATTTACATTATAACTGAGAAACATGGACGAAATTTAGCATAGCCCCATACCTCTGAGTTAACTACAATCCATAGGCCACCGACTTGACCTTTTCCAAAATCTCAAACAGACCGACGTATCTTGGAGATAGCATACACTATCTCTTAATTCTGTGGGGTCCCAACCCTATTGCAACAGGAAAGAAAACAGGATCCTGGCCTCGAAGTCTAGAGGACATATTCGGTGATCAACATATGATTTTTAATCATACTATGCAGTATCCATCTACTTTTGAGTCAAATGGAACTACTTAGATGTCTCCTGCATGATATGTAGTCCTAATTAAGCTACCTCACCTACCTCCATCTAGCAAAGGGGTGATCGGAATGGCCTACCATACAAATCGTCATTAGTTTCCATATATAATGTGTCCTGGAATCTATTATTGTAAGAAAATTCAACCAAGGTAATATGCTTATCCCAAGAGAACCCAAAGTCTAGGAAGCATTCATGTCGCATATCCTCCAACCCCTGTAATGTACTCTCTGAATGGACATCAGTTTGATGGTTGTATGATGTGCTCAGAAGAACATATGTACCCATTTACCACTGAAAACCCTCCCAAAAAACGATATATATAGTGGTAATACCTATATGTAATGATAGAATGAAGTACCCCATGATGCTATACCTCCCCACGAATATACAACTTCTCAATATCATCAACAACGATGGTATCCTTGATAGAAAAGAAGTGGGAGACCTTTATAAGTCTATCCACCGCCACCCACGTAGCATTGTTACCTCCAGAAGACCTCGATAACCCTATCATGAAATCTATAGTGACATCATACGATTTTCACTCTGGAATAGGTAACTGATATAAAATCACAGCTGGACACTGATGTTCCGCCTTCACCTGCTAATAGGTGTAACACCTCGTAACACAACTATTAAATAAGTAATTTATTCAATAGATTAAGGAATGAACAATTGTAGATTACTCGAGATCATGCATCATATCATTCCTCTCATTTGGGATCAACATCTGATACTTGTACATAATGACTCTTTCCAACTACATAAGCACTGCTTGCAGACGGATACCAGATGCATCAAAGTACCCTGTGTAACTCCTTCCCAGCACATGAAAAATTAGTATTGGGGCATACATTAATCTCCCTTTCAACTCTTTAATGTATGTCTCCTAAGATTCTTACCATGCATACTTCACAACCTTCATTATTAATCCATTCATCATCAATGCTAAGAGTGAGAAGTATTGTATGAAACCCATGTAGTTACATTTTATCCCTTATAAAATGCAAACCTCAAAGACATTCTTGGGTTGTATCTAGGTAATTGCTGCTCTCACCTTCTATGGGTCCACTAATACTCATTTATCTGAGATGACATGACAAAGTAAGTGAATCTAATCCATCCATAAGTGGAACATTGTGATATTAGCATATAAAAAATGCTCTCTTAATGTATTCAAAATGATTTAAATATGGTTGGCATGGTCATTTCAATTGTGAAAATACATCAAGATATCATTCATGAAAACCATAAAAAATACATCAACATAAGGATAGAATGCTCAGTTAATCAGTGCATTAAAAACTACTGGTTCATTTGAGAGACTGAACTGTATAACTAGATATTCGTATAGACCTTAACTTGTATGAAACATGGTATGTGGGATGTCTGAATGTTTCACACGTACCTAGTGATATCCAAACCTTGTGTCGATTTTAGAGAACACCTGGGCTCCTCGAAGCTAATCAAACAGGTCATATATCCTAAACAAGGGAAATCAGTTTTTAACTGTCAACTGGTTAAGTATCCGATAGACCATGAATAGCCTGAGGGTACCATCAACCATTGTTGAAAAAAGGTCTGGTGAAGCCCATGGAGATGTATTGGGTAGAATAAAACCATTTTACTCTAAATACTCTAGATGGCTCTTCAGATTCTACAACTCCATTGTTACAATATTTTAAGGAGGAATGGGATTCCCGGAGGATGACTCAGTAGTTACTGTATTACCTTCCTTCTATATTACTAGTTTTATAGTTTTTTGTACTTTACTGTTGGGCTTGTATTTCCAGCACCTTTCCTTTTAACATTTTATTTTTTATACACTTTTAATTAGTGTTTACTTCCAATTGAGTACTCTATTGTCTTGTTCACTTATTAAAGGTAATGCCTTCCCTTTTTTCAGGATTACACCTTTGGTGCTAGTTGCTTTCCCCAGGCCAATGGAAGGTGGGCTTGGGGTAGTCATGGCACGGGCCCCGAGGATGGGTCGTGACTATTACGAAGGAAGGTGGAAAGATTCAAAGTAAATAAATGTAGAGTTGGTTTCATTAAACTCATTGGGAATTTAAGAGATTTCCCCCACATTAATGAGGGGTTAAAGGGGGTTCAAGCTCTTGTGGGCCCCACCACATAATATCCTCCCAGGGGGGGTCATGTGCGAGTGGGACCCACCTTCAACCTCTCCATGGAGGATTAAACCACCATAATAAAAATAAAAGTAATACTTTTATTTTTATAAATCTTAATTAAAAATCTCATGAACTAACATCCAACCTCGTTAAAATGAAATTACGGTGAAGGTCTCCTTAAGAGAATATCGGCGCCGTGAGTTCAACGGTGTCCTCAGATTTCAATTCCAACCACCAGTTCAAAAGATATATAATCCCACATGTACCTTTACTGAATTTACCTGAACAAAACATCAAAAATTGATTCCAGGCACACCGGGCCTCAGAATCAAGCACTGTCAGAAACTGCGGACTCTTAAAATTCACGTGTTTTTAGGAAAAAAATGTTCCACAGAATTTCCAGGTCATTACATTCTCCCACCTCAAGGATTTACATCCCCATAAGATACAAATCCCACTAAAGAAACAAATGGGGGTATTGAGCTCGCATATGAGCCTCCCACTCCCATGTTCTCTTATAGAGGTTCTCATGTCACCAGAAAACGTGCACTAGAGGTATTGACCATCCCCGCACGACCCTCTCCTGTAGATCCTCAATCTCCTCTAGAACCTCCATGAATGTCGCCCCATCATCGATGTCTAGATCCTCGTGGTCGATGATGTGGGATGGGTCATGCACGTCTCTCCTTAGCTGAGATACGTGGAAGATGTTTTGCACGCGGTGCAACTGATGTGGAAGATGTAGTAGGCAAGCCACCTCTCCTACTCTACTGAGGACATAAAACGGTCCGATGAATCATATAGATAACTTTCCCCCTTGGCCAAATATCCGTAGACCACATCGATGTGATACCCGTAGAAAGACGTGGTCCCCATCCTCAAACTCCAATGTTCTCCGTCTCCTATCAGCATAGGACTTCTACTGGAATGTGCAGTCTTCATCCACTCTTGGATGATCTGCACCTTCTCGGTCATATCCCGCACCATCTCCGGTCCTACAAGTGCTGACTCCCCTAGGCTAGTCCAACATAGAAGTGATTTTCATGGTCAGATGTACATTTCCTTATAAGGTGTTATCTTGATGGTGGAGTGGTAGATATTGTTATATGACAACACTACCAAGGGTATGTGATCCTCTCAGTTGAAACCAAACTCGAGGACACATGCACGGAGCGTGCCCTCGAGAGTCTGACAATCTATCTGAGGATGGATGATGGTGCTCAAGAGAAGATGTATCTCGAAAGACTCATGAAATCCCTTATATAGATGGGAAGTGCAACAAGAATCTCGATCGGAGATGATCGTTGATGACACATCATGAAGCCGTATGATCTCCCATACATAGAGGCATCCCAGGATCTCTACATAACCCTGCTCTCTGATCAGTTGGAAGTGGGCCGACATGGTGAGTTTGTCTATGATCACCCAGATTGAATCGTGTCCTCTAGATGTACGTGGTAGTACTGTCATGAAATCCATGGATATCCCATCCCAGATCACCTCTGGGACCTATACGGGGTGATCCAAGCCTATTGGAACCTGGTGTTCTGCCTTCACTTGCTGACAAGTGGGAATCGTGAGAAAAACTCTGCTACTGCCTTCTTCATACGTGGCCACCAGTGCTATTATCGGAGGTCCTGATACATCTTTGCCACTCCTAGATGCACCACAAAAGGAGATGTGTGGAACTCCCTCAACACTTCCTCCTGAAGTGTGACTGGTACTATGGTACATCCCTTGAAGAGAATGATGTGATCCCCATCATCAGAAAATACATCAGGTGCAAGCCCTATGGATATCTGAGCATGTCACATCTCATAGTAAACATCCCCATGTTGTGCCTCCCTGACTCGCTAAAGAAGTCGAGGAGTGACTATAAGAGATTGCAGAAAGGCTACTCCATCTTTATCTGCAAAAAATATCTACAATGCATCCAGCTACTCTGTCGCCACCCCTAGCAGCTGAATGCTTGATCTCCTACTAAGTGCATTAGCTAAAACATTCCCCTTACAAGGAGTATTGACTATCTAGAAGTCATAAACCTGGAGTAATTCAAGCCAACTTTGTTGTCTCAGGTCTAGGTCCATCTGAGAGAAGATATACCTGAATCTCTTGTGATCAGAGTAAACTGTAAACCATTCGATCAATGAACTACAGATGAGACTAGACGATTGTAAAGAACTCGACTACACCCTTCTTCGCCTATATCCTACAATAGTTTCTATGATTTATCCTTTTGACAAAAAGATAAATCCAGTCTCATCCCCAGGATTGAACATGTTCTATGCCTAATACAATTAATCTTGACATGAACAGTACTAATTAATTCCATGGATGACGTCATAAGGACTTGACGTTACTACCAAGAGATCTAACTGTTACTCTCACCTTGAAGTGTTGAGTCACACTGTTGGCATCAGTGTGTTGTCACTAGGTATCCTCTAATAGGAATCTCAAATGTGAGGGTCAAGTCAAATGTTTTAAATAGAACCTCTCAGTTTCAACCACCCAAAAAAGGTAGGAAAAAAAACCTCACAAGGACAAGTGTCTTTTATTACTGCTGCTCAAAGTACAAATACACAAAGAAACCAGAAACAACGACATAAACAAATCTAGAAGCATCATGAACAAGGGCCTCTATGCCTGGAGCTAGTCCTGCTCCAGTCCACCTACTCTCGGATCTCTAGGTGGACATTATAGGGGTGGTTATAGTGGTAGGACCTCTAAATGTCATCCACCACCTACTCCTCGACCAGCTCCTCTGGCACGCCCGCCTACTCCCAGTAGACCACCACGGTCAAACCTCTGCCTCTGCCTGGGAGGTTCCTTAACTGTCTGCTGATTGTGTTTATGGCAGGTCAGATAGTCACGTGCCATGTGACCCAGCCGGCCGCACGCATAACACTGCCTTCTCTTTGTATGGACGGCTCTTTCTAGTGTGCCTCGCACAAACGAACCTATATCCTGGGGTCTCCCACCTAATGGCCTAGTCCACAGGGTCATATGAAACATTTTTCTACTGCTGGCTGAAGAGCACTCCACTATGTGTCGCCCTGTGGTGGGTCTCTCTACTAGTGTCTGCTCAGCAAGAAAACTCCACATATGAAGGGATCTCTCCAGCACCCCACCTACGTTGGGATGTTAAGGGTGATCATCGAAGCCCTGATCTGATTTTTGAGTCCCTGCTCAATGGTCCGGGCCCTGAAGAATGGGTCCCGTACCATATCCGTGGTGTAGTGTGAGAGTTCAGTGAACCTCGCTGAGTACTAAGCTACCGTCATGCTACCATGATATAGATGCAGTAACTCCTGCATCTGCACCGCATCAAGTTTGGATAGAATAAACTCTGATCAGAAGTGACTCTCGAAGCCTACCCATAGTAGTGATGACTTGTCACACACCTGGGGAATTAAGATCCACCATCTACCTACTTATTCATGCAGGAGACCCGCGACAAGGATCACCATGATTTCAGTTGGTTTCCATACCAATCAAAAAACTCTCACGATAGCCTCCATCCAATCCTCATCTACTTGTGGGTTCATCTCTCCCCAGATCCGAGGTGGCCTCTAGAGCTGGAACTCATGCAACGCACTTAGATGGCATGCACTATATGCTTCTAGAGCTAGTGATATCAATGGCCCAGTGGGCAGTGGATCCACTGGTACCCCCGCTGTGATGTGGCCCTGCACCGAGACCTCGTCGGTAGGTGGGCTACCATTTAATTCAAAACTCAGAACCATGGATGGATGCCTACCTGGGGCTATCTTGAAATTAAATAGGTGTGACATAGTCAAAAACATTTATACTTGGTGATATGAATCAAATAGATCACAAAGGAAACTATTGAAACAGACAAGCAATTAGTGTTTTTGTGAACTAAGTCGGAAATCAGAGATCTGGGTCCTAGTGTACGGATACGTTGGCCGCCGCACCAGCACTAGACTCCCTGGACTGAAAACCACACTCAATACTCTTAACATTATTTCTTCACCATAAGACATATCATATTCCTACGTTCTATGGTAGAACCGACTCCTCTGATACCAATTTGTCCCAAACCTTCCTCGGGACCAGTGCTGTGACTACCCCAAGCCCGCCATCCATAGGCCAGTGGCGGGCGACATGAACCAAAGGCGTAAATCCATAAGATGGAAAGACATTTCCTTTATAATTATTAAACACACAAAATCAGATTAAACAATTGGAATAAAAACACTAATCAATACTGAATAAATAAGAGGTGATGGAAAGTAAAAGGGGTCGGAAATACAAACCTAACAGTTAAGTAAAAGGAAAATAAAAACAAGTACAACAAGAAAGAAAACATATGTAAGGTGTCTAGAAGCTCCTAGATCGTCCACCAAAGATCCTACCTAAATGGTAGGTAAAGATAGCCTCCTCAGTGCTCCACTTCTGTTCGTCTCTTTTAGGTACCGACTCGTCGTGGGGCCCACCTCCAGGAACCGTCCAGTCCTTGCACACTCCACCTCTGTCAGCAATATCCATCGTCTGCATCCAACACAACGAGGAGCGAGTAAATCCTGTATAGGGGTGTGTATAAAGATACTCATTAGGGACCCCGAGAGCCTCAAGGTTTGACAAAAACCACCAAGGATAAATCATAGAATTAAGATACAAACATAAATTATCAACAAACCTTACTTAGGTATATGCGCATACATATACCTAAGTTACTAACCACAATCCGGCTCCCACTCTCGAGCCCAAGCACAACCTAGTCCACAAAGGAAGTAAAGTAAATCAACATGATGATAATGGTTGAAATACATGACTCATCTCACACATTTATACTACACATGTAGAGGGGTATAGATGATTAGTTGTACCCACTAAATCATCTCCTATGTCGAACCCACATAGAATCCTTGAAAATTATCAGTGATGTCGAACCCACGTAGGATCTTGGTAAAGAATTATTCACTCTCGAACACACGTAGGAGCTTGGTACAGAATTATCTACTTAAGAACCCATGGAGGATCCTGGTACACAAGTTATCACTGTCAAAGACACGGAGGATCCTGGTACAGAAGTTATCACTGTCAAACCAACGTTAGATCCCGGTATAGTAGTCATCATCGTTGAACCCACAGAGGATCCTGGTATAGAAGTTATTTCTTTCGAACCCACAATGGATCCTGGTATAGAAGACATCACTGTCGAACCCACGGAGGATCCTGTCATCTCAATCGCAGCCAGCCCTAGGGCTCTCGCACATAGAACGCTCAGTTCTGGGAGGGTCTGCTCCTCAAGCCAAGGGTTGATACATCAACAGCCATGAAGTCTTGAGTTGATTTATCTCTTAGTTGCGTCTCATCATAAGGAACCCAACACGATAGACAGTGCGTCAATCAGACGTCCAGTATGTGAGTTATTGGCATTTCCGTTCCAGGGGCCCTGTTGGTTTTTAGGATCAAACCAACTGGTATATACCCCAAATTCTTCCGAACCTCAAGTGGGGTATGCCAAAATAATAAAATCACTCCAAGAATTCCATTTCCATAGGTGGTTCATCAATCAGACACCCGAAGCACAGAATGCGGGCTAAAAGGTTTAAATGCCATAGCGGGTTTGGGTCTGGTCCGACCCAGTCAGATTGACCTGGTCCGAACCAGGCTATGACCCGCTCTGAGGGTCCGACCTGGTCCGAGGTAACAGCCCGACCCCAATACAATCCGACAGAAGGTGGTCGGCCCCAAGGATGGCCCAACCCGACGTAACGGCCTGGCCCAACAATGGCCCGGCCCAAGGGCGACCCGACAATGGGTGGCCTGGCAACCTCCCCTAGCCGCACACAGGGGGGTGGCACATGCCCCCTAGAACCCAAACGGGTCTACCGTTTGGGTGTGAGCTGAACCGCTGCATGGTGGTGCCGGTCTGGCACATGCAAGATCCGACATGGTCCTTCTCATCCCAACTGGCCCGAGAAGCTAGCTGCTCTGGCTCCATAGCTGCGGGCCAAGATGGCCGCCTCCGCACCTCCACCATGGCACGACGGTGCCCCGCCATCACTGCTGCAGGACAACATGGCCGTGGATTTTGGCTCCACCATGCGGCGTGACGACACTGCACTTCTTCATCCACCACAGCCCACCCAACCGTGGTTCCTCTCCAGTGTGGTGTGACAGCACCGCGCTTCTTCATCACCACCACGCCCTACCTGGCCGAGGCTCGGTTTCCTTGTGCGGCATAGTAGTGTTTCCCCCTTGTGGCGACCCAACAGCCTTGTGCTACTGGCTCCTACTTATGGCCCACCTCCATCGTCATCAAATGAGAACAATCAAAGGGGTGGGTCATACCATGATCATGCAGTCCAAACCCTCCTTGTTACATTGTTAACATTTGGTTTCAAACTATAATTTCAACAACAAAACATGGGTATAAAAACAACAAAAATAAACTACCTTGTAATCGGTGATCTCTTGAAAGATTCACATGAAGGTGACGTAATTCCATCAACATTGTAAGAGGAAGACAGGTACTCATCGTTGGTGGATGGTGTTCGAAGGTGACGTTGTTATGAGCGACATTCTTCACGGCCGACGTCTTCTACTTTGATGCAGATGAAGGTCGTTGGAGATGTCATGGGCGTCACTTCCCTTTCCTTTCCTCGATTAAACAACAATGAAGAAGGAAGAAGATGGCAACTTCATGTACTTCATGGGTGGCGGTGATTCCCTTCTTTGCCCCGGGTGAAGAAGGAAGAACTTGAGGCTCTTTGTTCTTTGAATATGAGAGGCGTTCTTTGTTGAAATAAGTCGCTCTCCAAAAACACCAAGCTTCCACCAAGAGAATCCCCAAACAAAATAAAATAATAGCTTCACTATTATTTTATTGTTGCCATGAATTCCAAAATTAATTCAAAAGAATTAAATGAGATTAATTAATTGAGGCATTAATTTATTTTTAGGTGTGTTGGAACAATTATGAAGGAAGGTGGAAATATTGTAAATAAATAAAGGGAGAGTTGGTTTCATTAAACTCAAGGGGATATTAAGAGATTTCCCCCACATAAATGAGGGGTTAAAGGGGGTTAAAGCTCATGTGGGCCCCACCATATAATATCCTCCCAAGGGAGGTTAGGTGAGGGTCGGCCCCAACTCCAACCTCTTCTTGGAAGATTAAACCACCATAGTAAAAATAAATGTAATACTTTTATTTTTATTTAACATAAATAAAAATCCCATAAACTAACATCCAACATCTTTAAAAGGAAACATCAGTGAATGTATCCTTCATAGAATACCGGCATTGTGAGTTCAACTATGTCCTCAGATTTCAATTCCATGCACTGGTTAAAAAGATATAAAATCCCTTATGTATGTTTACTAAACGTACCTGATCAAACCTTCAGAAATTGATTCTGAGCACACCGGGCCTTGGAATCAAGCGCCGTCAAAAACTGTGGAATCGTAATATTCACATGTATATAAGAAAAAAATTTCAATGGAATTAATGGGTCTTTAAATTTCATATTTACTAGTAAATTATAATTTTAAAATTAATCATGTACTATGTTTTGAAAAAATGAACTATGATACTATCTAGGATATGGTAGGTATTATGTAAGCATGATTAATGTTTCTATATACAAAGATAATTATTTAATGAGGTTAAGTTTTATTTTATCATTATAAAATGATAATAATATCATAAATACCAAGTAAATTATAAAAATATATTTATTTATACCATCCATGTGATGTGATGATGAAAAAAATAATCACATCTTTTCATGGTAGTGGTAGTCCACATGTATGATGAATGGTGATATCATTGTTTAGTGAGAAGAAAAGTAAGAAATTAAATGATATATCATCTTTTAATAATGATAAATATGTCCTAAATATAATAATTATTTTATATATATCATATATAATAATCAACATGATCCTTATTACTCTCTATGAAATTCATTGGTGAAAACGAATGACATTGCTTTATGGGGAGGTAGTCCACCATTAACAGGAGTGACATAATTATATCCCCCATTAAAAATAAATTAATAAGTAATATGTGACATAATAAATAAAGGAGTTTAATTATATTAAACATATCATACAAAAACTTAAATTTTTTCATTTTATCAATCCATGAGAGGTGACGATGAAAAAAAAACTACACTGGTTCGTGAGTCAGTAGTCCCTTTTACAAATATATTATGGATTTTTCTACAATTAGATGGATGTTGAGAAGGATTTACTATAGTAAATTAACATAATAAAATATTTTTATATTGAATATACTTGTGTTATTATATAATCGTTATTGATGAATATTCGAAGGAGGTGAAAGAAGAAATACAATAATAATATTCAGTTAAGCAGGATAGATATACATATCACAACCACCTAAGGTTAGAGCCAATAGACTTAATAAGATGGATTTCATATAAAAAAGTCTTATAAGATGTATATATTTATGTAAGGTAATTTAATAGGGATTCGATGAACCAAAGGGTTTGAAGGTTAGAAGAGGGGTGCATAAGGAGATGATGGAGGAAGCTCACAATTTTTCATTATATATTCATCTTGTGAATATAAAGATGTGTTGATATTTCAAGATAATTTACATATTGTTGAAATGAAGTGGTATATTAGTTTTTTTTCTTGTTTTTTAGTAAGTCATCATGTAAAGGTTAATGGAAAAAATTATAAGGGGATGTCACAACCATTACCAATAAAAGAATTATAAAAACCCTTATCTTTGTTAAAAATTGATTAATGATTAATTACATAATATATCATGAAATAAAACTCAGAAAATTTATAGTTATATTTTATTTCGGAATTATTTACCTTATTTTTCATATTAAAAAAAGAATAAAAATCATCTTTATTTGAAATCATCCTTGACATGTTAGTACATAAAACTACATCAGATAACATAGGAAAATACATAAGAAATGAGTGAGATATAATTCCCAGTACTTGAATAAAAATGAAAAAACGTGAAAAAGAATTACATGTTAGATAATATTCATATTAATGTTTTATAAAAGGGTTGAAAATCATATGTGTGATCCAAGATGAATGATATACGATGATAACATAAAGGGAACATGAGAAATGTGGTAACAACATCAAACTCCACATCATAAACACAGGTCAAGTCCAACTGGAAAGATATAATGATGGAAAAATTCCCATAAGGAAATCAATATCAATCTCATTTTCAATATTATATATCATGGGGATAAATATTACCCAATTGATTTTAGTGCCACAGAATTTTGGGAGTACCTATCACAAACATTTCATTCTCATGCCTATGTGTGCCACATAGATCAAAAAACAAGTATTCATTTATCATAACATCTATTTACATGATAATGGATTGTTGAATAAATACATGAATGACATCAAAAGACATGTATTTATTCAAACTGACGTAAAAAATTGATAGTAAATGGGTATGAGTATTCAACACAAAATTGATTGTCATGGAAAGACACAATGAAATTTCAGCAACATACTTGCGCCAATTATGAATTGATAAAATTAGTTGATGATAGATAAATGGATATATAATAATTTGATAAAAAATGAGACATAATTGGGGAATGAAAATATATATCCCAACAATATCAATTGTAAATAGAAATATTAATATAATAAAGAAACATAAATATGCAGATGAATTAGAGGATCCCTTAACTTGAGTGTGTGACACTGAATGTTTTGGAGGGGCTTCTTGAGATATTGGGGCACCATAGGGTGAATATTGTGAGTATAATAAAGAGTAATTATGATCTTAAAGGGTTTTTAGTGAAGAAAAATGTGATATTAAATGATTTTATATAAGAAATGTGTGGGGAATTCATTATCATTTCTCAAACATATATTTTAGACTCTATATAATATAATAACCAAAAAACATACAATGTGTTTTACCATGGATTATCCCAAATGGTAATGGTTTATATTATATTATATATCCATTGGGCTAAGAGAATAAGATAATACCATTGATGATGTGTATGTGAGTTACACTCCTAAAGAAATTATTTTAAAACATTAAAATATATTCATGGTTTTGGAGGATTCATATAAAATTTATAAATATAATAAAATAAAAATAAAATCATATTTTTTTAACATTAAATCATTTTTCTTATCGTTTATAAGATTTATAGTATTTATTAAATCTATTTCGGTTTATTATGATTTCATAATACAAAACATATATTTAGACAGTATTTAATTTTTACCGAAAAATTCAACTATCTTAGAAAATAATGAAAATTTAACAATTATATAATTTTGACATTATAATTCCAAAAATAATGTTAATTGTTACAGAATAATTTTATAAATATAATAATTTCCAATTTTTAAATAAATAGTTATATTTGTTGAAAAATGTTGTGTTTTTTATTATAATAGTTTTCAAACCCTTATAAAAATTTTAGTTGGTTTCATAAAAATTATATAGTATGTTATATTAAAAAAATATTTAATAGTAATATTTTATTAAATTAATATTTATATTCAAAATATTTTAATTCATCAAACTATATACTTTATTTGAATTTTTTTATTACCCAAAAATACAAGTTGTGTTTTATTATGTAATAATAAATATCTTTTCTAAAGTAATAATAATAGGATGAAAATATATTCATTATTCTATAAACGAATAATGCACATTGTCATATTTCTACGGTTTTTATACAAATCCCTTTAATACCCTATAAAAAACATAAGGTTTTGGTTCATGACATTGAGAATTTCATGGGGTGGTTTAGGCTCTATGGTTTGGGATATGATCTCAATGAGCTTGAACATATCTTATTAACGGTTTCACTCATTCCTATATTCTTAGATCATAGATTGGGCTTATCGAAGGGAAATTCCTAGCGATGATATATCCATTATAATCTCTGATAAAAGGGATTCAGAGTGTACAAAAAAACCCATTGAGGCCATAAAATCCTTTGTCTGTGTCAATTATATTTGTTTAAACCACACATTTACATTAATAACATGATCTATGTTCGATGACTATATAATAAATTGAAATTAAGGTTCATGGTATTTAAAACCTGATAAAATATAATAAAACAAAATAAGTGCATGTGTTTTCTATAAACATAATAACTATTAAGACATTTATTAAATTAACTGGGTGAAATATATTTATTATAGTTCTGGTCATTATAAAATTGGAAATGGGAAAAAATAACCATCAATTTTTTTATTGGACTCCGAAAAAAACTAAAGGGAATAATTCTATAAGGGGTGTGTCTGGTCACCTTGTAATGTTAGCAAACATTTTTCCAATAGTGAATATTTATCTCATGATAAACTTACTCAGTAATAAATTAAAAAAGTGGTAAGATTACATGGTCTACCACTATCATTTATATATGATCATGATGTAATGTTTACCTTGATTTTTAGAGAAGTATTATAAAATCAGTGGATATAGAGTTAATTTTTATCACTAATTATCTTAAATAGGAAAATGGTAAGACTATGAGGACCATTATAAATCATGATGTCATGTTTGGACCTTTCTCTATGTATTTTAAAGAGGGATAGGATCAAAACCTTCTTTGGTGGAATTTTCTTACAATAATATATTTCACTACAACATTAAAATGGATCCATATAAAGTCCTCTATGGTAATAATATCATTATTCAAAAATATTAGAATTCAGTTACCAAATGAAATCTATTGGGAGATGATATTTCATATCAAATGGAATAGGAGGCTATACCTATTCAACTGAGCATAAGATGGGATCAAATTTGACAAAAATATATGTTGAAAATTGTTAGATATTCTTATACAATGATTTTGATGACAAGGTTTATAATTAATATATCCGTAGAAGTGTGTGATGATATTTAAAAATAATCGAATGATAATCCCTAGGTATAACATTCTTTTGGAAATAATTTATCAGATTGATATGGAAACAAATTGATTGGTTCTTCCACAGAATCTCTCTCAAGTTCATGATGGGTTACAAATATCTCTCCTATGAAAGGACATTACAGATGCATTACATGTACGTAAAATATAGGTCGTAAAACTAGAGAACAATATTTTATATGAAGAATAGCTTATAGATATTCAATTTCATTGAGATTATGTTCAATGAAACAATACCATTCACTAGGTAAATGTTTTAAGGTGAAACCACCAGCTTGAGGAAGTAATGTAGGAACCTAAGGATGCAATGAGAAAATATTATCCCCATGTATTTTTATTATAGTGATTTATTTTTATGGATAAATACATTTTAAATGAGGTATAATGTAACACTATTATATTTTAATGAAATATTTATCTTTAAATAAATTTACTTCACTGATAGCTTGTGTTACACACATCATCGAGTTTAGACAAACGACATAACATTATTAACAAATTATGTGTCACTTTTAACCAAGATATTAGATTGGAAGGAGTGAATATTAATGAATAAATTGTAAAAAATTTATGGACTACATGTTTACTAAATGAATTCAATGGTTATCATATTAATATAATTAAGGACAAAATTTATTTGAAAAACGATTGTTTTTTTGCAAAATTCATTCTATGCACATAGTGAATATATATAATAATAAATAAAATTAAAAAAATCGTGAAGAATTATTTTAAGTAAATTTATTTATTACTTTATTTCAATAAAATTTGTAACATTAAACAAATAAATTTCTATGAATTTTATATTAATAAAGTGAGTTTTTTTTTTGATTAAAAATGTTTTTTTCTAAAAAATAATTTTTCATTGTGTGTTGGGAAATTATTTTGAAAATAATTTTAGACATTTTTTAAAACTGAATATGATAAAAATTATTCCATGTTTGCAATCCAGATGTTCAGATTTGGAAAATGGGTTTTTCTTATCCATGGTCATTATGAATAATAACTTTTCAAAAATTTATCACCTTAGTAAAAGGTAAATAAGTTTAATTTAGATTTAAAATAACTGACAATGACTTAATTATTCATATTAACTCTTATTGGAATAATTATATTATACCATTAAAAACTTATATTTAAATTTTCATTGTTTAATGAAAACCTTTCCATGAAAATTATTTATATATTATTTAAATCAAGTAAAGATGCAAAATTTCTCTCTCTTAGGTTTAAATATTCATTATATTTTCACAAAAAAAATAATACTTTTGAATGAATATTTATAGTAAATGATTTCATAATGATATTATTATCATGATATTAAATTATTTATATATTTTAGGTATTATATAGTTACCTTAATTTCTTATACTACATTGAAATAATATGCATTTAGTTAATGAAAAAAATCAAATAAATGATTTTTAAAATTTAAAAAGTCATATAATTTGAGTAATTTATAGTGTCAAAATAATTTTATATGTTTATATCAGTTATTAATGTGTTGTTAATATATTATATTTTAATTGAAACCACCTATTTTTGACCTCTAAGTCAATTAAATTAATAGTACCAAAACATTTATTATTATTATTTTATTAAAATTATATATTATGAAATTATTAAATAATAATAATTTTAATGGAAAAAATAATATATTTTTACTATAATGTCTATATTTTTATATAGTTTCCATTTATTGTAAAATTATCAACTTATAATAAATCATTACAATATTTAATATTAAAAATTTGTTATGTAGTTACATGTTTTAATTAGTTAACTAAGGATAAATGAAAATGATAAGGTTTAATATTAAGAAAATGTATAATTAATTTTGGTTTATGGGATTAAATAAATATCCTTCTTTAAATACAAAACATTTTTATTTTGAAGAATTTTAATTTAGAATGTATTTAATATAATTTAATAATTTTTTTTAAATTTCAAAAGTGACTCTCACATCAATTAAAAAAGGGAACCTCCACCCATATTTCTTCAAATAACATTGAGACCTCTATCACAACACAAAATCAATAAGGTATATTTTTACTTTTATATAAACAATATATAGTTTCCTTTATGTCTAAACTGAAACCCTAAATCCATTAAGAGAGAATCTAAAGGAGTTGTTTCGAAGAAGAGGTAATCACATTATTTGATCACATTCTTTTCTACTATTCTTTACCTCTTATAAATATATGTTATTTATCATAATATAATAATTTATGTATTATAATTATTATAAAATGTTATTATTATTATTAAAACACCATTATATAACCCCTTTTTCTTCAACCAAGATTTTAAATGTATCACTCGTGTGTTCCTAAGGCTTACGTCTCTGCGTAGAGATACAATATATATTTAATCCCAATATTTCATGGACGTGTATTATCATGTGTTTAATATTTATATATGATATTTATGACAAAATTAATCTTCTATAATTACAATATCATGTCTAAATATATAATATCTAATTTTTTCGGAAACTATAATGTCATTCAAGTGTACGTGTGTCCCACCACCTCCAATAATTGATGTAATTAATTTCTCATTTATATTATAAATTGATGAAAATAAAGAATAATTTTATGAATATATATGATCTATATGATATAATAATTATTATATAAAATTTAATTAATATTTACATTTTATCTTTCTCTTTTCAATAAATTAATACACCGTTCATGTGTACGTACGACCAACCATCTCTATGAGCAATGAAATTCATTTTTCTATCTATAACATTAATGGATGAATATATATATATATATACATATAATATAAGATATTCATATAATTATTAATATTATGGATATTAATTATCTAATATAAATATATAATAATTGAAACTACTGAGCTGAAATGCTCATGATAAATGAAATAGTTAACACCTAGAAATATTGATTTTAATAATGAATTATTGATAAATGTGGATGTTAAAAATTATAAAGAGAAAATATATAATATTATAAGTATATAAATGAAACTTTAATACAATTATTATAAATTTAAATTTATAATACAGGTTGTTAGAGTTATTTCAATGCACATAGATCTCGTAGTAAGGGGTTTTATGTTACAATCTCATTGTTTATCAAGATTGATTATGTTTAAGTTTCTACTTTTGAAATATTATGATATATCGCTAGAGAAACACATGAAACTAATTATAATTTTTTATTTATTTAAAATATAACTTTTCCTTTTATTTTATTCATCTTAATTACTTAATGGACTATAAATAATTTTTTTCTGTAAATTGACATTGTTTTTCTCTTTGGTTGAAATAACGTTTTCTTCTAGATTTTTTTTCGTTTTTATAATTATGGTTGTTAATATTATATTATTCCTTATTAATGTTAACTTTAAACCATGTTTTAATTTTTATATAATATTTTGATGGGAATATATTTTTTTATTTTTTGAATGATGTACTTTGTGACTTTTCAAACAGAAGTATAGAAGGAATTATTTTCGTAAAATATACATCTTGAAAAATTTACCCCACGATCATGAATAAATTTTCATTGTAGATTCCCATACATGTTTTCATGGTTCAATTTAATTAAAATGGGTTTCTTTATAATTATGTGGTTATTTTAAAAAAATTGATTCTAAAATTGAATGTTTATTTTCCTCATGATTATTTTAGTGATATTTTAATGGAATTAATATTAAACAAAGACATAAAATATTGATTCAATTATACTTTATTAGGAATTTAATCTAAGAATACCATATTTATTCATTCTATAGTTGTTTTATGAATACGATAAAAATATTTCAATGAATCCTTTTCTATATCCATGGGATTTGTTATGATGAAATGATGAAATATTTATGAAACCCATTTTTTCTATTGGTAATGCTATGATGGAATTTTTATGAAACCAAATTTTTCTTCTTTTTCGTTTAAATATAATATATTATTTATGATATTAATAAATAAATACATATACATGTATATATATATATATTATTTTTATTATGTGAATGGTGGGGTCAATATATCCCTATAATACACCATGTAAGGATTGATATCTCATTATTTAAACAAGCCTAAAATTGAATGTGAAAATTATTTAGTAAGATGCTTTGTCCACTATGATATTCTTAGAATTGAAACAAGACTACAATGAATTATTGGGGAGTGAAGTGATTCTTTATGATAGTGTTGGAGAAAATAACATACTACCAATGAAATTATGTCCCATTCTTATTGGAATTAAAAAATTAAATGTTTTATATAAATTTTATGTCCCATGGATGATTCCATTTTATTCAATTGGTACTCATATCTTAAAAACATCCAAGATTTATTCCATGACCCAGAATAATGATCTATAATATATAGGTTTTGGATTTTTTAATGATAAGATCATGTTCTCATAATCGCCTCTTAATAATATGATTATATGATCATTGATAACTACTGTATTTATCCTTAAAAAGAATAAAATGTCATAAATTTTTATTTTTCCTTTCCTAGGTTATAAATAATGTTTTTATGTATGTTATGTCTATAAATTGTTACTTTATTAAGACCCATGTGGTAGAAAATGTAGAATTGTAACGAAGAAATTATTTATGATTCCATATTTCAAAATACTCGACCTATATAGTTATTGCATGGATTAATATGTTATGTAAATAATATTTATATATTTCGATGTAATATATATGTGTATAAATATGGGTTTCTATAAAAATTAATTTATATTGGTATAATTAATAGGATTTTCTTTATTATGTAAAATTATTATGTTTACCTATTTAAACATCTGTTATTTATAATTAATGTTTATACACATATACATGGGTATACATATATTTAAAAATATTCAAATCCAGATGAAAATATGTGATCTTTTGAATTTATGATTTCATATTAATGCGTGAAAATATATATGCTTATAATGAGGGAGGAAAAATTTTGGAGATTAAATTTTATTCACAAATTCGTTGTTTAGACATGTTTTTAAGTGGATTTTTAAATTGAATTATAAAGGTCTGGTTGTCATTAATTAAATTTAATAATTGTTTTTATAAATGGTATTTAAATTAATAAAATACTTTCCATGATTTTTTATTGTATATTATATATGTCATGGTTGTTCTTAAATAAATCCCTTGATGGGAAAAATTAGTTTAAAATGTAATTTGGTATTTGATTAACTGAATTCCATGAGAAGTGTCGTTAATAAAATAAATTTAAAAATCAGACATGACATATTGAAATAGGTAAATAACATGGGGAGTTTGGTATCTAAGATGAGAAGAACAAATTAAACATCATATTAGATATCACCACAGTAACTAACTATTCAAACTATATAAGGATCATGATAACATGGACATGCATCATCACATCATTGGAACAAGACTTGTGATTTTTATAATATATTTTTATGCAATGTAATTGATGGGTGGAACCACACTATTAGGGTAATGTAATTTTCTTCCTAGAGTATAGTTCAGGAAGTAATTTCAAATTATTAGGTCATATGTTTATTTAAGGATCTACGATTACCATTAATTTATATAGATTTTGTATTTATTAATAGACGAATTTTTATAAAATGGTAACATATATTTGACAAGTATTTATTTAAATTTATTAAAACATATTGATTGTTTTCAATTAATTATTTTAGAGAATGTTACATTTTTCATTTATAATTTTTTTTTATTTTTTAGTGTGTTTTTTTCAATGATAAATGATGACCATCATTAAATTAATATTTAATTTCAAATTGTTAATGCATGATAATATTTTATCACATTTATAATTTAATCCCCTTTCCATGAAATATATTTAAAACTTGAATCAAGGTAGTGTTTCGAAATTGAAATTTATAGATCCATTCGTGAATAATTATTGGGGAATTTGTGATGAAAACCTACTTTCACCACTCAGTGTCAATTGGTTGTGTGGATTTCACAAGTTTAGATTTCGTCCATGATATTTCAAAGATAGGTTTGGAATTGAGGTTTGAGAGTGAATTATAGACACATAGGGATATTAATCCATGTATATTTGAATAATTTTATTCATTATAGGTATTAAAAAAATTAACTATCATTATTTTCCCATTTATCATCGGTTTTTTAGAATGTGTAATTTTAATATTGAAGATGATTTTTGTTCTATTTGTGGGGTTTTGTGTTGGTCTGAGGTAATTTATTTTTATTTGTATAAATATATTCCTCTTTTCAGTTTATGGTCTATTTAAAATTTATGATTAAAATTTATTATGTACATCTAACACATAGAGATGTAATGTAGATTTTTATTCTACATGTTTAATTTATTTTATGGAAAAAATTTAACTAAGATCATATTTGAATCATATAGTTCTTATCACTATAATAGGGGAACCATGGCCACGAGTTGGGGATGTCATGGAATGGATGGAGAATCCGATCGATTGATCACTCTGAGTGGTTCCAGAAATAATGGTATAATTACATGGGTTCATAAGAATAACTTTGTTCATGAATAACTTTTTTTATATGGGTTTTCCGGTAGATGGGAAATTGGAAATTCAGTAATCCATAATTATGAACCAAAATATTATATCAATATGTTGTCTGTTCAAAGCCCTAAGTCACTATGAACTATCGGATCGTGATTGTAATAACCCAGAACATCACTATGTATTTTATTTAAGTAAATATTATGTTAATATATCATTCTAAAATCATCACCAAGATGAACCAAAACATGATATGTTAAAATAATGTTTTACTGTAGCAATATATCAAGTAAATTTACTCTTATAAAGGATGTAACCATGTTTTGAAATCAGAAAACAAAAGTAAAGAAATGGATTTTGGTAGTGGAAGTCTCCATTATAAAATAAAATTTATCCAATATTGGTAATTAGGCAGCTTCTCTAGGGGTTTCAATTGAATAATCCCAATCAAAACTCAAATAATTATGGTTTTAGAGAAATACTATATGAGATAAATTCAATCTCATAGAAATCTTCATGAGATCTATGATAGAAAAATACCCACGCTCGACTTATACCAAAGTATAAATAATTCATAGATATTATATGAGGATATTTGGGGAATATGTACCTATAAATTTACATGATATAATAAATTATTTATGAATTTAAGAAGTTATTTATCACATGTATATTATATAATTTTGAATTTGATTTGTAATGAAAAAATGAATGTTTATTTTTTAATAAAAAAATTTATAACTTATATTTAATATTTTGAAAAATTATAAAATTAAAATTGGAATTAGTTAATAATAATTTCATTTTTTATTTATTTTTTGAAAGTATCTATGGTCTAAATTTTATTATTATTTATGAAAAAGTGGGTTCTAGTTGAGTAGTGAAATAAAACATATTTTTATAAAACCGTCAATTATTTCTCATTATCATTATATAATAGTGAGATAATTATTTTTGACACATTTTTATAATATATATATTTATATATATATAAGTGAAATAAATAAAGTAAAATTACAATTTTTTATTAAGAAAACCCCTATGTATAGTTTTGAAAACTTATGTAATATGAGACTCTAAAAATTAATTATTAGCTTATATTAAAATTTAGTTTTTATCACTTATATTAGTTAAATAAAATAAAATTGACTTCATATTTCATATAAAACTTATACAATTATATCAGAATATAAATTTAAATTTTTCTTATAATATCATGGTTTTTAATATTTATGTTAATGGCCTTGATAAGGGTAAAATTATTGTTTTAAAAGAACTATTTTTTTATGTTGTGTATTTTTTATTTAATAAAATATATTAATACATTATAAAAAAATGATCTAATATAATTTAGAAAAAATATATATATAAATTTTCACCCTTCCAATTATAAATCAATACTAAATATGATTAAGAACACATAATGGTGAAAACAATGTTTTTCAATAAAAGAGTTTCTATATATAAAATGATATAATTTAAAAGTAAATTTTACTTTATTTTTAAATTAAATTATATTAAATAGAGATTAAATTTAGGTTCATAATAACGAAATTTTGGAATTTTGTCTATTTTATAAATTTAGTAAAACATAAATGACTTGTATAAAATCTATTTACCTTGTTAAAAAAATGTAAACATAAAAATATAACAGTAAATAAAATTAAAATTTATTAAAGCATATGTGGGAATAATTTAATGAATCTTTATATATTAATTATTAAAAAATACATAATTATTAACTTTTGGAGTAATTTATACATGAATATTTTCATTGTATTATTGAAAAGTAAACAACATTCACCGAAGTGACATTTTCTTCACTTATAAAAGGGGATTACTTCAACACTTTCAGTGATGTTATTCTCTTTATACACATCTACAAAAAATTACCAATTTTCCTCTCATATATTTACCATTTATTTCATAAATCCAATTTTCTCTACAAGTAATACTAATTAGTTTAATTATAAGTAGTATATCATGATGGAGTTTATTGTTTCAAAGCATGTTTTACTAACTCATAACATTCACTTCTAAATATCTCTCTACCAAAAATTCCTTAATGAAGGATAAATAATTTACTTTATATCATTAATATATTTATGCGTGGTCATATTAATGTAATAAACATTAATTATTTCATCCCTTAAATCTAGAAATACAATAGAACGTTGATCATGTGTTGTGCGAACTACCACCATCAGATAGTGGTGACTTCCATTTTCTCCATCATCTGACATCACTAGTTATAATAACTAAACTCAATAATTGAATTTTAAATTTTAATATAATTATTATTTTTAAGAGAAAAATTGTAATCCACATTCATTCCCACTTAGTCACCGTAATATGAAAACATTAAATATTTACTGTACAAACAAAAACCTCGATGAAGATGTTTTCATATTTTAATTTGGATTTTAATTTTGTATCCATCCACATAAAATATGGTTAAAAAATAAAAATATATAATAATAAAAATATTATTATATTACAATAAAATTATAGACATCCTTTACCATTCTCACTCATTGAGATATTACACATTTCTATTTAGGTCGATCTAACCACATACACGAACAATGATATCAAACACTATCACGGATGACTATGAGAAAATAAATAATAAAATATTTATAAGGTTGTAATAAATAATGATGATTTTATTTTTCAGAATTTGTTTCTTAAGTATTTAATATATTATTATAATACAATCTCTATTCACTAGTGTTACTGAAATTAGTCAACACTGATTCAATTTTCACATAATATAACTGATATATGGTTCAAAATATACACAATTCTTTTTATATAGAGGTGAAATGTGGGGAGAATGATGGAAACCCTATAATAGGTTAGGATAGAGGGAAATGAATTATGGTTGATATTGTTAACAATTGATGTAATATTATTATTCCATAGGATCTCATCTATCTTGGTGTAAACTAAAAAGAAAATCATTCGAAGCATTCCAATGGTGAAGGTTCTAGATCTAGGAATAAAATTATGGATTTCAAAAAGGCTCTGGGGAAATAATTCTTCTTGGATTTATATTATTCTCCCATAGGAATAATCATCACAATGGTTCATATTGCACACATTATAGCAAATTAGTATACTGTGGAAGAACGTGTGAGTCATTGAAAGCTCTCAATCATTGCACATGTTTTTATTCCAAAAGGTCTGAATCCCTAGAAATCCAAAGATCTTATCTATTTAATTATAGAGATCAAAGGATTTGATGAGCAGATGATGAGGAGATCTGTCGTGTATTTTATTATTTTTTATTCTATTATAAGGAATAATCAAGGATATCATAGAGATTAGGTATAGTATCATAGAATCCATACATCCTTCAGATTCAAGAATGGGATCAAAAAATTAAACCAAGAAATGTAATGAATAATCTCTTTTAGTATTGGATTTGAGTATATAAATTGAATTGGCTCTATTAGCATCCAAAAATACTTTGGGATATATCGTCTTCTATTGGAAATCCTAAAAGACAATATAATGAAATGAATAATTCATGTTTTTTGAAATTTTGATAGAATCATTGTTGAGAACCATATGTCCAAAAATCATGTTGAAGAGTTTGTTTTATCCCAAAGGGATGATCATATCCGTATGGATTTTTTATGTAAGGAAACAAATATTATGTGTAAATTTTCAATTTCATTGACATATTGCTGCTGACTGCAATAGGAATAAATAGTGTAATAATTTTAAGATCATGGGAAATGATGACCCCACATGCAAGAGGAAGAATGGGAAGGAATATACTCTACCCGATTTCCGGGATCCTAAACATAATCCAATCACTGGTAAGAATATAGATCCTTCATCAAAGTCTATAATTGAGGACATTGAATATATATATGTCATTATAGATGTGACTAAGGTGATCAATATCTAAATCTTGTCTATGGATGATACATGAGGTATCTCTATGGTTAAAAGTAAATATTATTTTTTCACTGACCCTGTGGGTGTGACTATAGAGACCAACTTTGGGATTTCTTTAATTAATATTATAACCGGAGCCTCTGCTACTCATGATACATAGGTTGAAGGATGTAATACTTGAAATATAGTGAATGATCTGGACTATTTAACTATTGATCAAGTCACTAAAAATCCATATTTGACTAATGATTATACCGATGCAAATTTTGATGTCAGGTAGACTCATATATAGGATAAGGGTTCTAATTTTTATACAACTGCAGAAGCACTTGGATTTTCACCAATGTTCCTACTTTATTTTATAGTCTAAAAATAGATATATTGGATCTAATATCTTCATCTGAAGGTTTAATGACTGGGGACATAGAGTGTTCTATTAACGACCAACAATTTAATGATTAATTTTCATAGGTTTCATCTTTTAAATCAGTAAGGATGATTATTCTTGAAATCTTCAGTATGATTCTGATTGAATAATCTAATAAATTTAATGTCTTACGTCCTAATTCATTGTCCGAAGGTGATGTGGAATCACCCAAAAAAATTATTCTCTCTCATATCACTTTAGTTGATGATTCATCTTTAATATATAACAATATCAATGAACTAATGTTTACTGGTCATGAAGAGACACATTTTTATTAGGGGCATACTGCAAGGATCAGGGCCCTTAATCAATGAAGTTTTTCTTCAAGAACTTATAGGGTCTTGGAAATACTATCATGGTCAAATACCTTAGGCACTTAATTATGAAAAAACCCCTCATATTGGTCTAGATAACAAATAATGATGTTTGATAACTGGATGGAGTTAAATTGGAGTTATTTAAGATATTCATTTTTCACCTATAACCAATTTGAATGTGCAATGTGGTCCTTGTGTATCCTTAAGAATTAAAATTTCATTATTAATTATAAAATAACTATCTTCTTTTTGTAACCCATTCCTTTAATTTGGATGATGTTGTTCTCTCTGTGACCATTGTTTATGAATTTAATCTCTACAAAATATGAAGGGATGATTGGAAAGGCATGGATGGTATTTCACAAAATATTTTTCAAAGTTGGATAATATGTGGTGGTTTTAATGAAATTTTGAGACCAGAACAAAAAAACTGACAGTAACTTCTACATAGAATTAGCTATTTAATTTTCTAATAATATTGATAAATGTGGGTTATTTGAAGTCCCCATTGTAGAAACCAACTTTACATGGCATAAGTACACTATAATTTGGAGAAAGATAGTAAACATAAAAATGGTTGTATATGTTGATGAGAGGAATGGTGTTCATAAAATTTCTTGTATCACCCTTCCAATGTTAAATTGTAATCATAATCCCATGATGGTTGATATACCATAAATAAATCATTATTTAGCTTATATTTGAAAATCAATGATTATTGTTTCATTAATCTTTATTATAGATAAATTATCTTAGATACCTGTAAGGTTTTTTCATAGGAAGCACTATGTATGTTCTTTCCCATGAGTTAAAAATTGTAAATGTTATATATAAAGATTGGATAAAAGAAAACAATTTTAAACAAGATATTGATATCTAGGAATCTGAATCACACTTATCTTTTTGTCAATAAAGAAATATTTTTCATGTTATTCCCTCATAGGAGGAGATAAAATCATTCACCAAACATGATGGTCTACAGTCCCGTAAAAAGAATCTTGAATGTAAACAATTCAATATCAGGGCACTAAAACAGGGGGACACAAACTCAATATTGTTTCATTGTATTCACTAAGGGATAAAGGTATGAAGAAATATTAATAATATAAATGTTTAAGGTAGTTTTCTCAATTTTGAAAAAGTGATCTCAAAAGCTATGAAATGCTATTTTGAGAATCAATACTCTTAAAATGGAGGTGAAAACACTCATGAAATGATCAAATGCATTGATATTTTTATCAATGATATAAAAAATGAAATTTCTTGTGGAACCCAATGAATCAAAAATTCATGTTGTGCTTTTATTTTAAAACATGGATTTCACTTTTGGTCCTGACGACTTCATGAATAAATTTTGCATATTATATTGGGACATTGTTTATCTTGACATGATTAATAATTAAGGTAATTATTTACTCAGGCATCTATGAACTATAGTGTCAATTCAAATTTCAATTCCAAAGTTCTAAAAAAATATTATTCTCTTAACAATATAAATTTCAGGATTTTCCTTAATGGAAAATATATTCCAAAAGTAATTAGAAAAATTATGACTTATAGATTCAGTGATATTTCCAGGGGTCTAATTTCATTAAATAAATTTATAATTTTCATTGGAATAAATATTCATAAAAACCTCTATAATACATAAATGTGTTTTAATGTTATGAATAAAAATGTTAAAGATTGTAATATACATTTCTAGATTGATATCTCTAAATCCTTTTCAACAATAAAATGGAATTTCATTTTTTTTTCTATTTTGATAAAGAGGGGATTTTCTCTAAGATTCGCCTTTTTCGTGTGTTTTATTCTAAAGTGTTACACGATTTTCATTATTGTAAATGTTCCCCAAAGGGGTTTCATTTAGTGATCTATAGGGGTCATGTAAGAGGAACCTCTATATAGGCTTCTATTTTCCATAAATGTGGATTATCTACATTGATGTATATATAATCATGTTGACACTAGTCTTTATTAGTGAGTGGGTGTTGGGAATCATTTTTTACTCCCACTCATCTTCTATATGAAGATGAAATTATTCTTTTTCGAAAGGCTGATAAAGTCACTATTTCTCACATTTAAGGTATTTTAGGGCATTATGAAGATGATTTTATGTAGTCTATTAGTTCAGGAAAATCATTAGTTATGTTTGGGAAAGGTGTTACTAATTCCAACCAAAACAGTGTGGCCTAATCACATGGTGTAATGATAGGGTCTTTTCTATTAATTTATCTTAGAGTTCCCTTATTTTTGGGTAGGGTAAAAAGATGTTATATAGAACCAAAATTCTACTATATTTTTTAATCAATTGGAAACCTAGAAGTGTAAGACTTTGTCTGAGGAAGGTTTAATTTTATTAGTTAATTTTGTAATTACATCAATGTTTTAATATTCTTTCTGAATTTTCAAATGCTCTATAACCATTATTAATTATTTAAAATAAATGATTCAAAAATTTATATGGAATGGTTAGATTCATGAGAGTAAGTTTTTTATGGTTGCCTAGAAATACTATTTTTGGCCAGTGAATATTGAGGTAACAAGAATTAAAGTTATCAAAATCATTAATGAACCATTGATAAAAAAATTTACATTGAATCTCCTATCGAATTTTGATAATTTTAGAATTTCATATCACTATATTATTTGGGAAATTTCAGAAATGTAATTTCAGGCATGTTTCTTCACCAGTTTCTCCATTGGTAAAGAAGTCCAATAAAGATATTATGGATTTTTCAAAAAGGGTTATTTTTATGCATTCCCTGCTAAATTGATGGACCATGCATTGGATTTCATGTCTTATCATTGATGATGATGTTATTCTAGTCCCAATGAGATCTCCTAAAATATCTGAGTTACATATATCTTATAAAATGCATAATATTCCTTCGCCCAAAATTTCTATAAAGTTATCCTGTTTTGTGTATGCTGATTATGAAATTCGTTTATGGAATCCTAATTTTGATGTTAGTATCAGTGTTATGGATTTATATATGTATCAGTGTGGGGCTACTATCACCATACCAATATAGATTTCAGGCGTTAAAAAACAATTTATTTCATTTTTATGATAAGCTCTTAATATATAAAGTATTGAAGATTTGGATACATATATAATATAGTATAAAGAATAAGGAAATTAACCTTGAATATTATTTTGTTCTATGCTTTTCAAGATAATGATACTCTATATCACCTATTCCGATTGTTCTGTTTATTTCTTATGTTATATAGATATTTTCCAGAAATTGTTTTAATGTTGTCTAGACATTTAAAACCTATAAACACTACATTATTTCATATGCAGAATGAATTGTTGTGACCAACTCCACTCCCTCATGCTAGCTTCTGCATCATTCCATTTCACTATCATTTGGATATCTTGTAATGACATGATTTTTAATAATCATGAACATAAATTCCATGATGGTGTTACTAATATAAATTTAGAGATCATGATTTCATATAACATACAAATAGGGGAGATGAATAATGGATTTTCTGATATGATAATTCTGAGGTCACTTGGTGTTTGTGGTTGGGTGAGAAGACCATTTATTTAATGATCCATAATATGGATACACCCAAATATGGGTTAGTTTAAAGAAAACATTGATGGGGTGGCTTTATGAGTACTATGTCCCTAAATTCAGGCTGTTATATTTTGTACCCATGGGGTAATAGTTAAAGGATTAATCTACTATTTCATTGGTATTTTCAATGAAATTTAAGTTGATTTTCGGGTTGTGATCAAGGGAATAAAATATGCTACTCATTTTAGCTACTGTAATTGTTGGATTGAATTAGACTAAATTGTAGCTATGCAATTTTTCAGAGTCTATTATAGGAATGTTCCATAGAAAATGCTGACATCCTAGACTGATTTCCTCTATCTTGATTAATCTTTATCACTTGATGTGACTTATGTCCATTGGTAGCTTAAATCAGGCTATTGATGTTCTATTTTAATGGGCGAATATTTTAGGAAATTTCAAGTTCATTTTTTATACCTTATTTCTTCCCGGTGTGGTTAAGGAAAATTCTTGGGGATATTTGTATATCCTAATTTTTCAAGCCTCTTTTTAATGATTCTTTGCACATTTTTTTCCAAATAAAATTTCATGGCAATAGGTCCTCCTTCATGATAAACCATTTGGCTAACCGAAATATGTAACATTTATGCAATAAAAAAATATAATATGATAAGAGATTGTACAGATAAATTAAATATAGAATAATAATATCCCAAATAAATTATGTAATAAACCAAATTTTATTATTAAGGATGTTACATGTATACAACGAGAAAACCAGGACCATGGTAGTGGGTTCTTGTCTTTAATTTTTTCCCATAGTGACTTATTTTATAATATACACCAGGTTTTTCAAGAATGGTATATCATATTCCCCTATAAATGTTTGTATAATTAATCTATTTTATTTTATAATATTCAATTTTCTATTAAAATTTATTTCTATAATGGTTTTTTTCCACTAAAAATAACAAATGATGTATGGGTTTGTGATAAATAATTTTTATTCCATTAATATGAAAACATTCATAATGTACTACAATCTTCCATTAATTATTTATTCTACCTAATTACTACTTTTTTTTGAGTTTTTTAATTTTTTTACAATTCTTATTTATAATATAATTATTAAATGATTCTTAACACAATGATTATGTTAATTATAAGGGTTTCATCAAATAAAATATTGATTAATTACGTCATTGTATTTATTACATGAATATAATTTTCATCTATATTTTATCCTATAATTCCCCTATTTTATAAGGTATTTAAAATTTATATAAAGAAAAAAATACTTCTCATCATCAATAATCACATCATTATTAAAATGTTTTATACGAAAGAAGTATAATATTAGAAATAATAACACATATTGTAAAAAATAAATTTTTTATTAAATGTCCATATTTTTAGAACCACTAATTTTTTCCTAAATTACTGGGAACTAAAATATGATTTAATTTATGCTATCCACTTGTTGATTTTTATTCATTGTCAATAAAATATCACATTTTCTTTTTTATGATGTGGGTTTTGAATAAATAATTTTTCAAAATATTATAATATTTTATGTATCATGGAAATATATTTTTCGTTTTACACTATGTTTATCTTTTAAGCCTTTATGATATTTTCAAGAATCAATTATTTTATATTTTTAAACGTAGATTTTTATATATGTGTAAAATATTTTCTTTTTGAATTTTTAAGATGAGTTTTCTATAGAATCAACTGATTTTTCCCGAATACATTATTAATAAAAATATTATAAGAAAGTTATTTTATAAAAATAAAATGTTGGATGTTTTGATAAATTTTCATATTATTGTCCATCATTAATGTTCATAAAATGAAAATAATTTTACCATTATATTTTTTGTTTTATTTAAGATTTCTTTCATCGATAAATGTTTTTTTATAATTCCTTCAAACTAAAATATCTTTTATTATTTTAAAATCATTCATCATCTACTGAATAACTATTTACTTATTTTTTCACATTTTATAAATATATTATATCTATAATATAAATTATATATCAGTAAATTTTTCATTCTTAATCACATTATGTGTATTGCAATATTTTTTCTTGAAAAGTTTTTTCTTTGTTAATACAATATTTATTCCCCATTGATTAAGGTTTCCTCACCACAATTTTATACATCGATTGATTGGGGATATTATTAAATTAATCATACAACCTTTATCTATATGGTTAAAATAGAAAATGATTAATTATGTTTATTTAAGGGTATTTACCTATAATGAAACTAAATTTCATTGGATACCCACTTATTTTTTATAGGTTTATAATTGTATGATTATTAATGGGATTTTAAATGAATTAAATATGTGAATCCATTTCATATTGATATAAAACCCATTTTATTTCCTTGGTTCTCTATTATTATATGAATGGAACCCATTTTATTCAAAAATTTTATTTAATATATGAGGATTATTGAATTTTGGTGGCACACAAGTGTATGAATGAGGATGGTTGGGGTTTTATATCACCATACAATGAATTGGTTAACATTTTAAATCTCATTTGAAAATGAAGCACAAATATACTAATATTTTCTAAAAATTAAATGGTTAAACATACATGGATATCTTCACAATATAAAAGGTGTAAATAATTGTATTATTTCACAGTGTAAACGGTTGGAATATTTGGATTTTTTACAATGCTTTCGTATACTTATGGATGTACCACATTTCTATAAAGCCGATGATTTTCAAATATGTTAAATTTAATTATAATACCGTAGTATTATTCTTATACTTATGAAGTTTTTATTCTCTCATGTATCATGTTTATTGAATAATGTTTCTACACTATCTTGATTCATTTATTATATTATTCCATGATTTATTCTATGACACCTGTTTTTTGATCTAATCATTATTGGATATGTTTGTCTAATATATCTTGGTCTTAACCATATTCTTATATTATGATCACTTATAATATTTTAATTTTACCATTTATTTATACAATTACCATGTTTTTGAAATCACCCTTTTTATATTTTTTATTTCTCCTCGTTAATATGACGAGTGTGAGATATAATAATTCTAATAATTAGTTTAGTATTGTTCTATTATGTATAAATAATTAAATGTTTAAAAAAATTCATTGTAACTATCCCTAAATGATACTAATCGTAAAGGTTATTAGAGTTGTGTGAGATTATTTTTGAGATATAATATTAATTTTCAATTTTTAGAGGTTTAGTTTGGATAACATAACTTAGTATCATGATTAATTTGTAATAGTATGTGTTTTTCTCACCAAAATCAAGAGTGAAGGTCTAGGATGACTCAGTTGGTTTTAAATGTGTGTATATTAATTTTGGGTAATAGTTTATTTATTTATTTGTAGGATAATATTAATATAGTGAAAAACATTGCTAAAGTCTAGGTGGTAAATATATATATATGATAACATCATATTTATTATGATTTAAAGATTTCGAGGATCCTCTAGAAATGAAATACAAGTACAGATAATATAAGTGGATACAAGATATAAGAAATATATACCTAGAGGTAATAAATCTAAAAAGGCATATTGGTTATTAAATCTATCATTAATCGGTGAATGAAAAAGATGCATAACTCCACAACTAATTTGAAACACCATGGGGATGTTATTTCATAAATAATATTCTCTTTACAATCCATTATGATGGAATTACTATAGTGAGGAATTTGGATATGGAGTATAAGAGAACAAAACCTATAGTTGACTATATTAAACTCATAGTTATTTAGGTACAACCGAAATATATTGTAATATTTTTTATAAGTAAGATATTTTGACATTGTTTTTCATGTAATCACATTAAAATAGTTATAATAAATTGTGAATTATTTATAACTTATGATTAAAAAAAATTAATTTTTATAATTAATAATTCCCAAATGAACCAAGTTCACAATGGATTGTATAGAAAATGTGGATATTGTATGAATACGAATCATAATGGTATAGAATTTGGATTTAAAAATTTTATGGTTAATAATAACCTGATATTAAGAACTATGACAAATGAGATGAACAAATTTGAGGTTCCAAACACACCAAATGAGATCAGGATGGATTCTTATTAATGGTCATATGAATATTATTATGATGTAAAGAAGATTTAATTTACATCCTATAAAAAGTATGTTAGGAATAACTAAGTAAAATAGCACAGAAGAATTGGAAGATTTATTATTTGATGTAAATTTGGGAATAGATAAACAAATTTCTATATAAATGTGAAGCCTCAATAGATATGGTGAAAGGAAAAAAGGGTCCATCATAATGTACCACCAAAAAATCACAATTTTATTGTTATGGAACATGGATACTATATAATTCAAAACATTAAATAAATGTATAATGAGGATGATGGGCACCATAATGTTTCAGGAGAAAGGAATTCATATAAAAAACACCATAGAAGTGTGTTTAAACAGAAATATTTAGTAAGGATCATTGACCAACCACTCAAGAAATATGATTATAAATTAATTTCTTATTCGACTAACTCCCCTATACTGAGTATATTTGATATGAACATAAAACCATTACCATTAATACTAGATTATAAATTATTAATAAAATATTTTAGTGGTACTGTTACTTTACCCCATGTATATTACTCTTCTTTAATAAGTGCTTATATGAATAGTCTTTTTATATAATCCTATTATCCAAACATTAGTGAAATATATTTTGATATTGAGAATGGACTGATAATATTGACATAAATTCCATGATGATATATAAGATAGTAAAATCACATCTAAAACCCAACCAATGATTACTAATTAATAATGATATAAATATAAAATCTTTAAAAATTTATTATGAACATAATGGGGTATTTAAGGAATGTGGTTAAAGAAAAATAAACATTATTTATATTCCGATTATTAGGAAAAATATGATTTATCTTTTCATAACAAGGATACTATAGAGTAAGGATTATTAATAATTAAATCCAAATTCATTTCTATCTTATGTAATCTAATAACTATTTCATTATATATGATTACTTAAAATTTAGATGATGTAGTTTCTATAGTGGTAAAAAATGACCCAAAAAATAAGTAAGTATTTTCTATAAGAAAATATTATGTTAATATCTTATTAAATACAAAAAACTAAAAAAAAAATAATTCCGTGATATGTTAAGACAAATTTTACTTTTTGAACATAGTCTTTAAATTATCAAGTATAAAATAATGTAACCACATTATGAAATATATGAAAAAATAGAAATAAATAGAATCATGTTGCGAAAGAATACCTTATGAATATTATTTATCTAATCTTGGTAATAAGTTAGATTTTTTAGGGTTTTATATAGTTAACTCCAAAGATGAATTAAAATAACTACTGTATGAGAAAATTTGTGTGTTAGAGAAATTCAAGGACATATAATTGTAAGGAGATCTATGATAGCGGAATCACCAACCTCGATTTCCACTAGAGTGTGACATATGATTATATATTACTAGGTTATATTTAATGGATATATAATTAAAAATTCTGATGATGTAATAATTTATTTACTAATTTAATATGTTTTTTATCACTTATAGTTTATACATTTGTCATTTTAAATTTAATGAAAAATATAATGACTTATTTTCTATGAAAATTGATCTTATTTATATTAAATATTTAGATAATAAAATAATATATTTTTTAATATGAATTATATGAAATAATTATTATTATTTATTATTAAAAAGTAACTTATAAGGATTTTTTTGGGATTTCAGAAAAAATTGGTTTTTTTTTATTAATAAAATATAACCATTTTTATAAAATCAAAAATTTTATGAAATTATAATAAAACATTAAATAATTAAATTAATTTTAGGCATTATTTGTTATATATATAAGCAAAATAAATATTTTGAAAATTAAAATTTTTGTTAATGAAATCCATGTTCCTCATTTCTGAAACATAAGAAATATTTTAATTAAAAACTATTATATTAGGTTATATTAAAAATTATTGATCATCGATTTTAAGAATGAAATCAAAAAAATGGATTAAAATTTTATACCAAGATTGTCATATTTTTTAATAATATCATGTTGTTTGGGACATAAAGGATGTTTACAATGTTTAATGTTAATGATCCAAAAGCTGGCATTTTCAGGGAATTGTTTTTTATTATTTAGTAGTTTTTATACAATAATGTAAATTAACATTTTAAAAAATAAATAAATATAATTTTTAATCCCATTTGAAATTACATGACCACCTTTTAAATTTGTAAAAAATACTAAATATGAATATTAACACTTAATTTTGAAAACGATATTTTTCAAAAAAAATAAATTCTATAAAAATTATATTATAATTTAAAAGTTATATTTATATTATTTATAAATTTAATGAGAAAAAATAGAATTTATTTTTATGTTCATCACACCATAATTTGATAATAGGTTTTATTTTTTATATATTTGAAAACCCAAATTACTTGATTGAAAACTTGTCACATCCGTAAAAAAATATATGTAAAATTATGAATATAAGAGTAAATGACATAAATCATGATTAAAAATGTGTAGAAATACTTTTTTGAGGATATATTTACCAAAAATATGCTAAAATACAAAATTTAAAAACACTGGAGTCATTTACTCTTTAATGGTAACAATCTATTATTGAAATTTAATTTGTATTAACAAAAGGTACCTTGTTCACATATAAAAGGGGACCATTCCACACTTTAAATTATTTAATTTGACTTTGAAATATCCTTAAAACCATACCCAATATTCTTATCCATGAAGTAACTTGAGTTTACTTAATCTCCTGGTAACTAAATTTTATCCTATTTCCTTCAATTATATGGAGTTCATCAAGAGAAAGATCGTGGTCTTGATATATTTATTACTAACTCATTATCATTTATTATTAATTTTTTTCATCAATAGTTTCTCAAAAACAAATAATTATAATAGAATGAGTATCATTATTATATATTGGTATTCTTGTTATAATTTAAGAAAACTTATTTATTCCTTCTCATATACATAGAAAAAGACAAGAATGTTGATTTTGTATTTTGGGGACTTCCACCTCCACGAATCGATAGCTTCCATTTTCATGACCACCTATCGTCGATGGTTATAAATATTAAATTGAAGAATAAATGTTTAATAATTAATATAAAGATATTTTTTATGAAAAAATTAAAATCCAACATCATTACATATCTTTTTTTGGGAAATTAATATGTTAACATTGCATTGTGAGGTCTATCGCCTCAATGATGTAATATTTTTTTCATAATAATTTTAATTAATTATCCAAACCCATTAAATTATGATTCAAAAACAAAAAAAACATAAAAATATTACAATTATTCATATTTTTTAATAAGATTATACACTTTCTTAACCATATTAAAATTACTAGTTATTGCATGTTCCTGTTTCATTCATTTTAAACACCTCATGTAATTACAAATTAAAATTTTGTCACAGTTGAATAAGAAAAAATAATCAATAATTTTAATAAAATTTTATAATAGGATTATGGTGATTTTATTTTCATGAATGATTAATATTATTTATATGAAATATTATTAAAATACCATCATCAATTGCTAAAATTAATGAACTAAGTCAACAATAATTCAATTTTTGCACAAAAAAACTAAACAAATTATACCATTAATTAATATTAATTGAAAATAAATTGTATTTATTAGTGAAATATAAAAGAATAATGTAATATTACTTGATATTCCACTCTCTCACATGGAAAAGTCATTTTTTTTCATGGAACTATAATTCCCCTCCTTGTATGCTAGAGGTTTCTGACTAGTAGCGAGGGTTTAATGAATATAGTGGTGGAGAATATACCCCAGGTTATAGATTTTGAATAAATAAAAAATATTAAATATTAAAAATCAAAGTAAAAAAATTAGTGGAAATATTAAAATATAAAAGTGCAATATAAGTAAAGATCATTATAACTAAATAATAAATAATTGTGTAATATCAGGCTAGACTGTTTCTAATAATAACTGATGTAATAAAAATAAAATACCATTCTAAAAAATCTAATATAAAGATACCTTAGCCGAGAACACCATTTTAGGCCCCACTCCAACCTCCAACCCATCCACAATGAAACAATCAATAACATATTAGACTATCCTTGTCCAAACCAACATCCATGTAAACTGCTTAGTTACCAAATAGCGGCCCAAATAGTGTGTGATAAAAACATTATAGGTCGACCCCACTAATTATAAAACAAAAATCATAATAACATCATGAAACAAAGTGATAATTGGTGTTTTAATTAAAAACTAATATAATTAAACCAAAATCCTTTTTTGAACCATATCAGAATATATATGAGACTGATTCACAAACATTAAATCTATAAAAAAACCAAGGAATATCATATAATAGGTCCAATATCACTCTATAAGAAATTCTTCACACTAGGTTAATCCCTTAATATAAGGATTTCTGCATCTGGGCATGTACTCTACATAATAATTTCAATAACTGGGTAAAGCCCTATATATTTTCATTTCAACATGAAATTAGGTCAATATTTCCATATATGTATTACACCAAGATATTGGGACAATACCTCTATTTAATAATTTTATAATTAATCACAACAAATATTAAAAAGGTAACAATATCACAATATCATATCATAATCCACAATGGTTAATTATATAGACACCTATTTTTCTTTCAATTACACATTCATTCAATAATCATGTGATAAATTTCAAATGAAGAATATATCCCAAGAAATCAACAGAATTCTCATGTCATGCTAAAATATAATTTAAACCATTATCAATTACATATTATTTAAGGGTTGGCTCACCATTCATGTATCCACAAGCATGGTTGCTACACAATTGGACCTAAACGAATCCAAAAAATAATCCAAAACATTATTTATCATCACCCATTATTCAATTAATTAATGTTCACATTATATCATTTTAGTCTCAAAATATTTTAAAAATTCAAATAATAGAAATAGAATATTGGGTTTTATTTTTGATCATCTACCTTTAATTAGAATTTAATCAAACACTTCTTGCATGTAACACTAAAAAAGTATAATGGTCATGACAAACAATAAGTATACATTAATCATGCAAGGTTAGGATCAACCCCTAAAACCACCAAAATAAAGTGATATACATAGTAAAAATTGACTTAAATTGGGGGGGGGGAATCTAAAAAACAAAAACCCATCATGGATTTGCCTCTTGGTATGGATTTTTAGAGGAGAAAAAAAATCACTAAAAATAGAATAGAAGACACCTAGGACACATGAAAAAGGATGATACATGCAAGTGAAACAAAATCATACATCAATTATTGATTTAAAACTATTAATATTGAGAAGTACAAGGAATTTACACATAATTTTTGTTTTTATAAATTTATGAATTTCTCTAAAAAACTTGTTTCCTCAGGTTAATATTATATTACTATAATATTACATGATGTTTAAAAGGTTTATGATGTTTATTAATCTCACTTTATGAAACCATTTCATGGAAACATCTGTGATATAGTTACATGTCATGTATCATACACATATAGATTAAATTTCATGAATACAATGTTAGTAGCAACTTCTCATGAAGTGCCTAAACCACCACCGAACCGTTCCAAACTAACTAATAACACTCATTATTCCATTTAACATGTTTATACCTAGAATCCATTATATAAAATAACATACATCACCATTGTTTTAGTATTTTTTCCTAGAAAAAAACACATTCCCCAATAAGGGACCCAACCATTGAGGTATAAATAAGAAAAATTCATAAGAAATATGAGAAACAAAAAAATCAAAGAGAGATGTACCTATAATAAATGGGATATCAAAACCACACCATTATATAATATATCACCTCTGATTGGATCTAAGAATCAATGCAGCGTCTTGGTGAATAATCCTTGCCATTATGGTCTCATTTAATAATCCCTATCATAGGCATATTATTGAACAAAAAGATACAACCACTATAATAGAACTTGCTGAATAGATTTTCCTCAATTAATTTCTCAATAATGTATACAGCCTGTAAGAAATTCTCCTAAAAGGAATAATTTACACCAAGATTGATGACTTAAAGTTATACTATTTTTGAATGGTATGGATGATATATTAAAATATGTGAGTGATGAAACATGTCATTCATGACATTGTGGATCTGTGAAATGGTAATAAGAATTCTAATAGATGGGACCATCCCACAATCTCAACCGACCAAACAAAATCAGGCACTAGATTTCCCTATTTCAACATTATAAATTTCAAAAACCAAGTTGAAACAAGAAGGAAAACACGATAACCATCCTTAATCTCTAGAGGTAACACTATCTAATTATAATAATATTTTTTCCCAATATTTTTGGTTATAAACCCCCTCCTGATCAATAGAACAAGATAAAATTTTGAAAGCATAAGACTTTTTCAAAAAAGCAGTTACTCGCCTGCCTTCAATGAAAAATGAGGTGAATGAGAAAACTTCAAATAAAACCCCAGAAAAGTGTCATTTGGATCTATTATGGGAATATATTATTATTTTAAACGTCCATAAGTTCAATATAATACTCCATAAAAAAACAAAATCCAAAACACAAGATCCTAGCATATCTTACCGAATCTGAATTGTCCACTTAGATTGGTTGTCAGTTTGGGGATGTTATGTTTTTATTAGAATAAATTTTGATCCCAAAGCATTTTGAATATCCTGTAAAATATGAGATGTGAAATGAGGATCTATATTAGAGATTATAATACTTAGAACAACATGACACATAACTATCTCTTTCACATAAAGAATAATCATATCAGTAATTGTGAATGTATCCCTATTAGGCACGAAGTGGGATACCTTCTTTAGTATTTCCATAATCAACCAAACTACATCATTCATTTAAGGCATACTATGTAGGAATTTCATAAAATTCACAATGACATCATTTCAATTCCACGTTAGAATGGGACCAGGCTACGACAGACCGACCAACCTCTAATTCAAGGTATTCACATGTAGATGGATGACACATCTTTCCACAAAGCCCACAACCTACATATTTATTAGGGAGAAATAGTAATACCTCTAGAGTTCATGACACATATTTTTTATAGGAGGATGTACTTCCTATTTTGAAGCATGAATCTCTCTCACCAACTCCTCATGCGAACCCGTAGGGACCCATACTCAGACCATCAATGGAAGGGAACTACTGCCAACAAGACACCATCCTGATGGTGGCTCCCCACCATATTTGTTGTCTCTCATTGATAATTCCTCAAAAATAGATATCTTCATAGTCATTATGTTGTAAAAAATAATGGGTATAACATATGTCAAAGTCATCATTACTCATCCCTGGACTCCTGAACAGCTTGATCAATGTTTTCAAAGGGTTCCACCATCCACTACTCATCACAAGACTCTTGAACTTTTTCCATAGGCATATTCATGATCAAGGAATTTAAAATGAAATTTCCTTCACCATATGTATAATAAAAATCATATTAGAAAGACTAAAAATACATGAAACACCATATATGTTGATGGTTTAGGTCTTTCTAAAAAGATATATACTTGAGGTTCTTATGGTCCATGTACACCAAAATCCTCCCAACCAATAGATAGTGCATCCATTATCTCATGTCACCTACTGCCATAGTTATCTACATATTTTTATTAGGATAATTCCTCTCATGTTGTCTCATTAGTTAGAATCCATAAACAACTACTCGGTCTTCCAACATCAAAATTTATATGATCCCAACTCTGTATGTGTCACAATACATTCTATAATCCATACCCACCATTGATAAATTGTGGATAGATTAAGAGGACATATTTCTCTTCCACTCTTGAAAGTACAATACAGATGAATCTTTCCCAACAAACTACATTCCTTTATTGGTCATCCCAGACATCAATGCTTCTATATTATATAATTCCTGGATAAAATGGTGATAATATCTTTCAAAACACAGAAAAATGTGAATCTCATAAATACTCTTGGGTATCTCCCATGATACCCTAGAAGATAACATGACCTAAGATGTAAAATTTATCAATATAGAAAGTACATTTAGGTAGTTTTTTTGTAAATTCAATGTTATTTCAACGTACATAATACATTTTCAATATGTTGGGAATGATCCTCGACGATCTAGGATTATAGTAATATGTCCTCAACGAGAACCACCATAATCTGATCCATAAAAATGATAAAATAACTTATTCATCAAGGACATGACTACTTTTTATGCATTCATCAAACCAAATGGAATCACTATGAACTCAAATAACCCATACATACTCATAAAAAATAGTCAGAGGTATGTATGAGGGTATCTCCCAAAATAGTGGAATCTTTATCTCAAAACAATCTTAGAGAATTTCATGGAATCTTTCAGCTGATGAAAGAGATCATCAATTCATGGAAGGGTATACCAATTCATTAACATTATCTTGTTCATTCGATGATAATCTACACATTGGTCCAATATCAAATCAGCCTTATTGGATAAGTGAACAGTAGAAACTCATGGTGATGTACTATGACATATGAAACCCATTACAACAAAATCATATAAAAATGCATTCAACTAGAAAATCCTATTTGGTTTCATCATGTATACTGAAATAGAAACTGGGTCTTCTCCGGACACCAACTCAAACGCGATCTTAATGTCCCAATTGGGTGGTATGTTATGAAACTTTCTAGAAAAGACTTCTTGAAAATTGTCTACTGCAAGATGAAAATTATCATTCTACCTTACTTTATTGTCTAGGGAATGTCCTTTTAAGGCATGAGATAATATAATATATACTGAATTGGTCTTATAAGACCATCCAGATTATCCCAGACACCCAGGAGAAAAAATATTTCTCTTTATGGTGATAGAAATGTAAATCTTCATCGTTAATAGTAGATATGTTTCTAGTAGATAATTATAAAATAATTACCAAGAATAAAATTAAAAAAATTAAATCTCAAGGACAAATGATTCCCAATGTAAATTTTCACCACCAATTCAAGAGAAAAAACATTGAAAGGATTGGTATTCTATGAATGTAATCCCAACAATGTATCAATGGTCAGGAAAACATCCAAGATTTACAATAACATGAGACAAATATTTTTAAAAAAGAGATGATCAATGGAATGTGATGATTCTATATAAAAAACACAAGTGTTGATGATAAATGAATAGTTCATCTTACTATAAAAGGTCTTACATCTATAATATTGAGAGTAGGCATCATAGCATGTAACTGACTCACCCTTCTTACCTATGCTTTAGTTTGACTCCCATTAACTATTCCCTATGCCTAGAATTTCCACTCCTGCACTAAGGAACCATATCCCCTAACTGAACATGAACATCTAGTAAAACACTAGATAAAAGTTTTTTGAGGGGTAGAACATTCCATCCAAGACATTGATACTAGTAATAATCCCTAACTAATACACATTGATTGTTGGCCCCTACAAAACCACTGAAGGTGACCCTAACTAATAAAAGCATTGCACTCTAAATAAATAATATATGGATTATTATGAAATCAATTCCACACTGATATCACAGAAATAGAACATACTCGTAAGGTGGGTTTCCACTTCCCTGATAGCTTTACCCACTATTTCCTTTAGATAACTTTTATAGAGGTGATTCCTAACATAAGAAGAAGAACTCCAGTTCACCTAATTGAAATAACTGGGATACCACTGGTGTACTCTCTTAGATCCCCTTCCATGATATGTTCCTAATGCATCAAATCAAAAAAGATACTCACTTGAAATATGTTCACCTCTATCTTGGCCTCATAGATATTTCAACCAAGAAAAAGTATGGTCGTAGAGATCTCATCATCTTCTAAATATGGAACAAAATGATGCATGTTGGTGAAACGTCCAACATATTCCATCACTAACAATACCCACTATTTAAGGTGTATGAACTGTTGATACTTCTTATCAGTCAAGGATTCATGATATCAGTGGCTCAAAAACATCACCATGATGTCCTTCTAGGTTACTCTTATTACTGCCCAAATTTATCTAGAATGTGCCACCAATGCTTTGTTGGTCCATGAATTATATATGTAGAAATTTTCACCCACAAATTTTTTATTTTATCAAGGTAATTAAATATAATATATACATACTCAATCTATAATTTAACATCCTAGGGGGCCTCCCTTCCAGGCTAGTTTAGAAATATTCTATATCTAAGACACACTATCCAGCTTAGACAATGAAGTCATGTTATGAACATTCTCACATTCTATACATCATATAAATCCTATGAAATTGTTAGGATGATAAACATCCATCTAATCCTTGGGAGCTATTGGAACCTATGGTTCATCTATATCAGAAATGTGCTAATGTCTATTCTTCTAATGCTCAATCTGAAGAATATTAGGACTCATTTTCACATAAAGACAAACACAAGCCTTGTTACACTATCAACAAATAAGGATAACATCAACATGTTACAACATCAGAGAACTACTCCCACATGGAATCTTTTAGATGCCTTAAAAAGTTAATAAGCATGCTATAATAAATAATTTATTTCCTTTCTCCTCAAATATAATAGTTATTTTATTTTACATGTCATAAATGAAAATATTTCACATGAAAAGAAATATATCCTTATCAAGAACAATGCATGTCATGATATATCCCTATGTTACTATAATAATGAATTTATATATATCTTGTGCCAAAAAAAAAGAATGTATAAATCTCAAGAAACAATAACATCACAAAATATTGGAATCAATAAATATAAAATAATATCATCCATAAAAATAATCCATCATGAAATGTAATCCCAAACATAGGCACTCAGATTTTCCGCCATACATTGGTTAGCTATTCACATTCACAAGATCATTTCCATGTCCCAAAATATCATAGTATTTTATTAACCATTAAAAAATAGTAATTCAATAAAACAAAAATTAATATTTTGATACCACTTTGGAACATCCCCCTATTTGACACTCTATCACGTTTCCAAATCCTGTTGGTTAGTGGTTTTCAAGAAAACCTCCAGAAATGCTTCCATCATGAAGAATGTGTGTAAGGAATACAGTTTTGAGACTATACACCCTATTATAGATATTGAATATTATAAAAAATAAACAATAAAAATAATTATCAGTGCAAATGAGAAACATTTGAAATTGCACAACATAAAAAATGAAGATAAAAGTAGAACCAATCAACCAAACAATAAAGAATCATGTAATGTTAAGATGTAATATATCAAATGTCATGTGAATGAATAAAAATAAAAAACCATGATTAAAAAATAATCTAAAAAGTCCCCATTCTCAATCCCCATGTTAGACTCGAATCCATGATCCAAACCATACATTATGAAACAATAAATAATAGGGTGACTTTACCTTGTCCAAAAAAATATAAATTTAATTATCAGAGGTTGAAATCAGTTCAAAAAACCATTAAAACTCAGTAGTTAGATAGAATTATATATAAAAAACCATTTTGATAATAATTGCATTAAATGAAGTGATAAAAAGATTTATTAATTAAAAAACTAATATAATTATACAACAAACCAGATTTGAAACCATGATGTTTTATTTATAAGCATGTAGCACAACCATGAAAACCATAACCACAAAAACATGGCATAACACAAAACCAGTCAAATATCTCATCATAATAATTTCATCACATAAATTCCAAGACTTCTGTAAGATAATTTAAGCATCTTAGCCATTCCCTCTATATAAGCATTTGAAAATAAAATAGAAAAACACCTTCTATATAATAATTATAATATGAATCTATTTCAATACATTCATATAATAATATCTGCATGAAGCAAACCACATGTCTTAAAAATAATGACATCACACTATAATTTCATTAGCCACTATGGTTAACCATTATAATTTCCATTTTAACTTCAATTAACTATTCATTAAATAATCATTTAAGATCATATAAAGAGGAATATATTATAATAAATGCCTAAAAGTCACATTTCATGCTAAAACTTACATTTTTTTATTAGTAATTTCATGATTATTTATTGGTTGCATCACCCTATATGTTGCCACAAGATAGGTAACAATAATATTGGTTCCAATGGGATCCAGAAAATAATCAATGAATTGATTATTTTCACCCATTATTCAACTAATTAATATCTAAATTACATCAAGACAATAATAATACATTTCACATATTTTAACAACAGAAAAACATCGATGGTTTTTCTGTTAGACAAACTACCGTTAACATACATGTAACAAAATCCTTTTAACATGTAATTACAACAAAAGACAATGCTGATGATGATCATGAAGAAAACCTAGGACAAAAAAGGATGAGATCAATACCCAAAACAATCAATGAAAAGATACATCCACAACTATGATGGAGAATAATTAAAGATAGAGGAAACTAAAATCGAAACCACTCACTAGGTATTCGATTCTAGGTCAGGATGTATGAAAGGGGAAGAAAAACTCCAAAAAATGCATTGAAATTACCTAACTCTCATTAGATGAGAGGATTAATGGTGATAAAATAAAATCATATGTTGATCATGAAATTAATACTTCTTATCCCAAGAAGTAGCTACGGTGTACTTATTTCACATCAGGTATTCCCAATTTATGAGTTACACCAAAAAACACATTACCATGGATAAAATTACATTTATAAAACAATAAATTATTTGAAAATGTTTCTAACTTTGTTATAATCTCATATCAAGAACCAATTTCATTAGATATATTTGGTGACAGTTACATATATTGTAACATGTACACGATGTGTAAATGTATTGTAGATAGGTTTTAGGCCAGCTTTAGTATACGTTCCTGAATAACCACTGAAGACTTATAAACTCTTAAAGATTTATTTTAAGCCTACTTAACAAATTTATACATTGAATCCATTAATTCATAGAACATATTTCCCTGATTTAAATTCATTTCATAAATTAAATTATCTCATTCTTAAATAAGGGACTCAACATCAAAGGATCAAAGAAGAAAAACCCATATGAAAGAGGCTCATCACAAAACACAAATCGGAATGTTCTTATAAAAATATAATATCATAAAAATATGGTATTTTAAAAGTTAAATTATAAACTAAATTTTTTTTATTTAGGATGTTGGGTTCATGCATAGAGCGAATTAGGACCACAATAATTTTTTCTTATCATAAATTTGTACCCATTGAGAAATATTTCATAACATACAAAATGTTTTATTTATAATGGTTTATATAATTACTATTTAATATTTTATATCATTATTTCCCCATATTTCATGATATTTTATGTTCTCTTCTAATTTTACTTTATCAAGGTGTTTTGACTACAAACATTACAAAATATGTAATGGTTTTGCTAACTAAATTTTTTCTTAATCAGTTACAAAAATTAATAATGAACAATATGGTAACATTTCTTATTTATTATACCTAATGAATACATATATTATTCTCACATTTTTTGGTTTTATAATTATTCATTATAAAATGATTCTTATATAAAATATTATGTAACATATATGGGATTCATAAAATCCTATTATGAAATATTGGATCATTTTATTTCTTATTTGAATAGAATTTTCAAGATTTAGTTGATCATAAAACTACAATATTTTATATTTCATTTCCCATTTATATATATAGAAATTACATATCATTATCCATAACCATATCTTTTGAAAATAAAATTCTAAAATAAAATGATAACACTATTAAGAATAACTCACATTATTAAAAAAGAATAGGTTATTACATGATTATATATCCTTCCCTACAATGCATTCATATGTTTTTTGGAACTAAAAATTAATTAACTTATGTGATACTGATCATGTTGTCGAGCATTCCAAATTAGATGTCTAGTTTTACTAGAATTTCTACAGTATAGTATGAACCCAATGTTGTCTCTTGACAGAGCCTTGGATCATTTATAAAATAAAATGGTTTTTATTATGAAAATAAAATTGGAATTGGATTCAGTAAAATAATGGTGTATATAATTTTATATGTCAATATAAAAAGGAATGTGAAAAGACAAAATGAAACCAAACATAGGTGATTAAGTGTGATCATCCTGAGGAAATCTCATGATGCCCATCCTTTATCACTATAAGAGATAGGGTTATGATTATTTAATCCATGGTTTTTAAGACTAAGAACCAAAATATTACTCAGTTTATTCTAGGATAACTCCTATGTATCAGTCAGATAAATAGAAGGATACAATGAATACTATTGAAGATTGGGAGATTTTTTTTCTACTAATAATGAAAACTCACAAAGGCAACACCTGAATAACATGATGTGCTGACCAGAATTATGTGTTATTTCAATGTTTTAGCATGAAATGAAAATAAAATTCCATGACAGTGTTAATTTGAGTACAATTAAACAATATGAACCACACAAACACAATAAATGATATGGGGAAGAAGAAGTGGTTAATGATGTGTGAAACATCACATGAATGAGTACCCCCGAACATGACAATAAAAGTTGAGAATGATAGACCAGTATATAAATCAATTAAATAAGATGTGAGGATTATGAAAAAAATACATAAACCTAGAAATTAAAATAAAATTTAAATATTTCAAAATAAAAATATGAAGATTACGTCACATTCCTCCCCGATTGATCATAAGGGGTTTATATTTCCATGATTGTGGGGAGAGAAGATGATGATGAAGTAGAACATACCATACCCATAATAATATATAAGGATTATGAGAGGAATCCTTTGGGAATCCAAAATTAGTGTACCTTTCCTCCTACTTGAACTCTTAAATGTTGTTCCAGAGGTTCTCTTTTATATCTAAAATGGGAGGTGGTTTAGGGAACCCTGATTTCAAGATACCACATGGTCCATCATTTTCGGCCACTATAAATTCTTATCTCTCTTTAAAATATAATAGAGACTTTTTTCTTTTATTTATCTCAATCAAATTTTGTGGCCATATATTTTTTATAATAAGCTATCATACTAATATACAAAGGAAAAATAGTGGCTTAGTGAAGATTTATTTTATTGAAAATATCAATTCAGATGGGCCCTTTAATAGATGAATTGGGCTTGGGTCACTTTTTGGAAGTTGTAGAACAATAAATTTTGGATCATATATAATATTTCTACCCAATGGGCCTCACATATCATTTTTAGTATGTGTTTGAGAACATTGATGTTCTAGGATTCCTATGCAATTTGGCCCATTTTTCATCAACATCGTTTTGGGACTTCCAAATAACCCCCACTTATGACAAAAAAGTGAAATATAAAATTTTAATTATGAAAATAAATAAATTATTTAACAAAACATGAATTGAAAATTTTTATTATACGTTAAATTTTAATAAAAAACCAATTTAATACATTTTTATAGGGGTGAAATAAAATAGTGAATCATGATATGATCACACCCCATAGCTAATAATTTGCACTCCTCGGAAAAGACCCAAATCCTAATCATGTACCATTATGAAATAAAAGGTTTAAAACATCCAGAATTATGTTTTTATTAAATTAAACATGTCTATTTATCGAATCAATTTTCCAATATTTTTTATTCTCTCACATTTTAATTTGTTCAACTCATTTGGTCAACAGTGAAAAATGTCCCAACCTAGCTCACCTAGAAAATTTTCTCTTCACTAAAAGAACATATTAATGTGGTCATACTCTATTTTCCAAGAGTTCATGTGATATTTCCATATTATTTCCATGATTCTAAATTCTCAAACAACAAAAAACTAATTTTCTACTCAAGGGAACATCAAAACTGGTTTTTATAAGGTTCAAGGGTTGGTAGGATTTAATTTCTATATAAATATAATGTATAAGAGATGTTTTCTAATCCCTTTAGTGAAAAACATGAAAAAATTTATATTGTATTCATAATGAATATACACACACAACCCATCACAATGTGTATCACTTTTAACTCACTATCCCTATAGGCTATTTGTGTAGGTCCCAACCAAATAGTGAATTATAACAAATAAACATCCCCTTTTTTTCATTTTTCCCCTTTTTGTTATTTTTTAATGTACATAACTATATGTTTTACAATATTCATAGGATATAAATAGAAAAACTTGTGAAAAACAATAATAAAAATATGGATTGGGAACTCTTTACTGACAGAAATGTCAGCACAAATTCTATTAACATAAATCAACAATTAAAGCATTATAATTCCTATGGAAACACCATCACCCCCAAAAATTCCAAAAGTAAAAAAATAATTTACATAATATATGGGTTTTTAGGGATAAATTATCTTGAAATTTAGATACCTAACAGAACTTCCATGGTCAATAAGGCTTAATAAGGGTTAAATGTCATGGTGAATGAATAAATGTAAATTGTATAAAAGACATTTCAATGAATGATGGCCTCATTGTTGAATTGATAACACTTTAATCTTATGGATTAAAATAATGTAATGGAAATTTATAGTTTAGTACAAGACCCCAAACTCTCAAGAAAGTTATTAAAAAGATATAATATATAAAGGGAATAAAACATCTCTTAGGTAAGGGATTAAAATATTAGTTAGTGCCAATTAGGCATGGGATTCAAAACTCCAGTAAACACATAAGTATTATTTAAAAATAAAAATTCTGGAAAATTTTTACAAATCAATATTCATCTGAAATTTTTTCCCCAAATTTATGGAATTTTCAGCACAATCGACTCAAGCATGAAATCATCCTCTTTAAAATATTCCATGTGAATTGACATCGAGTACATGCCATACTAAACCAATGGGAATCCCTATAAAATGTTGGCCAATAATGTCTTGAGTCAAGGATATTCCGAGTTGTACGTTGAGTGCCAATGTGTACCCCAGAAGAAAAAGTGTAGAAGAACGTCAAAATAGAGGTGAAGTCATGGTCAGAGAGACACCGACAAACAACCTGGTCACTATAAATTATCCATAAGTAAAGGGAATCCCAAATGTACAGTATTTAATCATTCTTAGGTCTCTAGTATTGTGAAGTGATTAAATAAACAAGGAACCTATATGTTGCCTAAAAATTCACAATGTATATATACCATGTGGTAAGTTCCATAATATCACAAAGGTTCTCATAAGAGAAAAGTTGGATTATTCAACATAATCGTCTTGTTGTGGGGGAATCCGACTGATGTAACATCCCAAGTATGTATGAATAATAAATATTTCTATCTATCTCTTTTTATGAATTAGACATTGTTTTAGAGACATAAAACGAGAATAAATACAATCTTAAGCATCGAATACACTAATATTTTTAAAAGATTGTTTTACTACCTTTTGATGGAAAACCATTTTTAAATCAAACATTTGACAATTTTATAATCTCTATTTATTAAAATTAAGTTATTATTTATTATTGGGACATTTAAATTTACTTTGGATAAATTTTTAGTATTTTTCTGACAATGTTCATTTTTTATGAATAGTGAAATATACTGCATTTTACATCAAAACTGCATTTGCATCTAATTTAATTATATGGTTAGGTTATCTTTTTAATTTTTTTTAAAGTTTAAATAGAAAATATTTTTACCATGTAATCCAATGGTGTTCATTGTGACTAATTTCACTTTGGAACTATGCATAAACAAGTGCCAATCATTTCATAGATATTGTTTTTATAAAACCCGCTATTTGTTTTGACAACAAGAATTATTTCTAAATTAATTGTTTAAATATATGTGTTTGGAATTTGGTAAAATGGATTACATATTTGGAATCAAAAGGTCCAAATTATTTAATGAATACTCTTTTGTTTTTTGGACATTACGATTAGTAACGACGATAATTATCTTTAATTATCTTGATTAATTAGTAATCAGGTAGTTAAGGATAATAAAATAATAACATAATAATAATATAAAATGACCCCAACATTTGTCCTAATGCTACTTGTTTGGCCATGGACGAAAATGGTATGCCTTGTTCCAAACTTGGGGACCCCATGGAATCACTTTTGTGTGATAATGGCATTTTATCTTTTTATTTTTAAAGAAAGTTAAATATAACAAAGAATGTATCACCCGAGTAAATCATTTTTAATTTTGTCTACATAAATGATATATTTAACTATAAATATTCAATAGAAATATTAAAATATTTCCTACATTATAGTATTTTTTTATAATTTTTATAAATTAAATAAAATAAATTATTTTTGACATCATGATGATGCAGTGATTACCTCATTAATGAATGATTTAAATACAATGAAATGATAAATTAAAATCTACGACTTAAACTTGTAAAAGACCTATTGGATGAGTATATTTCGAACCCTTGTCACCTTATCATCGAAATACATCAATTTGGTACCTTTAAAGTCCCAAACTCATTTGAAAATAAAGTAACATTTTATACCTTTCCAAGAGTGCCCCTCCTCTCCTCTTATAAAAGGCCGACACCTCTACCTCTTTACCCACACTTCTCAATCCACCTACTCTGCCAAGATCTACTCATTTTATCTCTCAACATCCCTATATTCATCCTATAAGCCTTAACTTTTGCAGAAATCTCTTCAAAAAACCATTTTGGTTCAAACCAAGAAGAGTTACCCGATTTAAAGGTAAAGTCTTCTCTAATGTTCTTTTGTTTTATTTTTCTTCTCCAACCCCTAAACACTTTTTATTCAATTATTTTGTTACAAAACCAGTATCTTAAATATAATAAGATTTTTTTACAAGATGTATTGAAGCTTCACTTACACACACCTTCATCTAATTGTTAAAGATCATACGGTTTCCGTGGATGGCGAATTTCAGCCTCATGAAGCGATGATTATTCAATATTCTTCTATCACCATCAAAGGTGGCCATTAAGATGACACTATATATATGATATATAATATTTTAATGTTTTCCTTAAGCTTCTGTATTATTTATTTTTGGCATACCTTTATGGTTTCTATTATGGGTAAACACGAGATCTTCATTTTATGATGTGTGGACTACCACCCCCTCAATGTGATTTGTTTTGTTAATACCATATGTGGGATGTATAAAGGATGGAGTTAATTATATTATATATGATATTATATTGGAATTATAATACATCTTTATATCATTATGATTCCATTTCATAAAATATGAAATAGAAATGAATGTAGTGTTCATGCATACATACGGCTTACCATCTCAATGAACGGTTCATTTCATTTCTTACCTCTAAATGTTATGTAATATTATAAATGCATGTATATACTAGATATATATTAAATTTATGATATCTACATCATGAATATTATTCTGGATATAATGGATACATGAACAACTTATAATTAAAAAGAGTTTATTTTTGACTCAAGTAACAATGATCGACAAAACGACCATTGTTAACTTAAATAATTACATAGTGTTAATAACAAGGTAATGAGTGATATAAAAGGAATAATGAACTTGAAAAAGGTTCTTATGAAAGTATAAATTAACTCAAGATTATTATTCAAGTGATTAAAGAATGATCAAGTCAAATCAGATACGAGGTATGGGACTTCGTCTCAATCTCCTTTCATTGAGGCATATTTTGTTTTATACACAAATTTATTTTATACGGTGTATAATCCCATTTTACTTTTGCATTTATTCAAAATTAATATTCATTATATGAAGTGTTTACTAAACGACAAAAGGGAATGTATTTTTGTCATACTTATGCGGCGACAACGACTTCTCTGCCGCCATGACCATTATTTGAGTTTCGGCTTCCTCTACAAGCCATAAAATTTTTTAAATGAAAAATAAATACAATGTTTTACTTTTCTTTTATTTTGTTATTGAAAATGGTTTTTATAATCTTTTTATATCAATGTGTTGTATTGATATATTGTGATGTTATGTTTCCTTTATGCATGTTTTATGAGATATGAATATGTTATGGTTCTTGGACATTTCTATGAAGAAAGGTGGTTCCGTGATAAACTAAGGCCGGGTGAGCCTGATATAGCTCTCCAATTCATTGGGTAACGTGAAGGGGTTAAACGTTAGGGTTTCTCAGAAGAGATTTAGGTAATATAATGTGATGGGTATTCCAAATGTAACCATTAGGGATACTCCCTACGTAAGAATGTTATGAATTCCTCAAGTTACCTTTATGTCTTATTTTATCTATTATTTATTCATGATTTGAGGAGGTATGTTAAAATGCTTATGTTTTATGAGTAAATTATGATTTCATACATGGAATAATGTTTTCATTTAGTACTTTTATATCCCGTACTGAGCTTTTTATGATTATCCCAATTTTTTGAAATGTTTTTCATAGGTCAAGGGAATGGTACATGATGTGATGATAGTGTCAAGGAGGTTTCAAGAAAGAATCCATGTTTTATTTTAAATATGTTTCTATTGATGGGAAAAATGATTACGGTCTTTTATGTTACCAATTTGTTTAAATTTGGAATGTAATGTATGATTTATGATCTAATTCTCTAAAAATATAAACCAGAAAATATCCTCAACGTTTATTCTTGATGTAACTGAAGATTAAGTAATGTTTGAGGCTGGGGCCTTATAGTTGGTATCAGAGGTCAGTTTAGATAACTTTAGGAGTTATAATTTTATTAAATGATTATCCAAATTTTCTAATGGTAAAATTGAAATGATATAGAATTTTATGATTACCATGTTGCTTCATCTAAGACATGTTTGTTCAGAATGGTTTTCTGTAGAGGAAATAGGGAAGCAGTGCTAGGAAGGCATACAGATGGAAATGACCGTCTGAATCAGCATCATGAGATGGTCGGAATTGGAACTGAACAGTTTGTTGTAGTGACGGCGCAGTTGACTCAAGAGATAAATGGTGGTGGTATCCATGCATGAGATCAGCCAGATCAACCGCAGAGGAACATGTTAGTGGTGGAACATTTAATGAGGCAACATCACCCATCATTCAGAGGATCATCTGACCCTGTGCTAGCTGATCGGTGGATTAAAGCATCGGATAATATTTTCGATGTCATGGGGTGTTCTACCAAGAAAAAGGTTAGTCTTGTTATTTAATGTTTGGAGGGTGAAGCATATCAATGGTGGTCTATGGTTAAAAATATCAGGGACACTGATGAGATTGATGCTCTCGACTGGGATGAATTCAAAGGAATGTTTCTAGAGAAGTATCTTCCTATGACTATCCGACATAGGATGAAAAAACAATTCCTAGAATTGAGGCAAGAGGAAGACTCAGTGTATACCTATGAAGAAATGGTCATTCGATTGGAATGGTACGGTCCAAATTTTATGCGAGATCTTGATAGTAAAATCAATCGTTTTTACTCAAGATTAAAGCCAAAATATCGAATGGATTTAGCTTCTCGCGAGTTCAAGATTTATGAAAATCTTTTTCTATGTGCTATAAAGGTGGAAATGGAGTTCTCCGATGATTAAGTGTTCTATAACAACCAGTAGAATAAGAGACTAAGGTGGTAGAAGAAAGGAAATAATTCTTCAAAAAGGTCTGATGGTATGAAAACTATGTTTCTAGTTTGTGATAAATGTGGTAAATGGCATGCTGGGGAATGTATTTTGAATTCAGGAATGTGCTACAGATGTGGTAAGATGGGACATAAGACTCGTGATTGCACTGAAAAAGATCAGGGTGACGATAAGACCAAATTTGATTTACAGTTAGTGATATGTTTTAAGTGAAATGAGATAAGTCACTATGAAAACGAGTGTCCGACAAAGAGCTCGAGTGATGGGAAGCAGTTAGAATACAAGCAGAAAGGGGTGGTGAGATCCTTTACAACTACATTAGCAGATGTTGTGCTTTCAAATGAAGTGGTATCAGGTAATTTTTTTGTCTTTTCAGATTATGCCAGTGTGATGTTTGATTCGGGGTCTACACATTCATTCATCTCTGAAAACGTTTTCTAGTAAAATGGGAATACAATCTCAAGAAATGACTCCTGAACATGTGGTAAAAACAAATGGGGGAAATTTTGAGGCAAAAATAATTTATATGAATCTTCCTATCCTTATCCGTGGAAAGAACCTACTTGAAAACCTTATTGGTTTACCTCTAGTAGAGTTAAATGTTATCCTGGGTATGGATTCGCTCTCTATTTACCATGCTAAGATTGACTTTAGATCTAAAGAAGTTTCTTTTAAGAAATAATTTCAGTTTGTGTACAAGAATGAACACTTACTATTGATAACATATCAAGAGGTCGAGAAACTTGTAAAAGATTGAAAGGAATATTACCTTGCACATATCATTGAAAACAAGGTAACTGTTTAGATTAATGATGTGCCAGTGGTAAATCAGTATCCTGTTGATTTTCCTGATGAGTTTCCTTGAATAATACCATATCTAGAGGTCGAATTTACCATTGACTTAGTTCCTGATGCTAAGACAATTTTAAAACCCCCTTATCGAATGGCTCAAATTGAACTTTTAGAGTTGATGGAGCAATAGAAAGATTTATTAGATAAAGGTTTCATTCGAATGAGCACATCACCATGGGGTGCTCCTGTTTTATTTTTTAAAAAGAAAGATGGTTCAATGAGTCCTTTCATTGATTATAGTGCCTTGAATAAAATCATTGTTAAGAACAAATATCCTTTGCCTCATATCGATTATTTGTTTGATCAGCTCCAGGGAGCTCAGTTTTTTCAAAGGTTGACCTGAGATCAGGGTACCATTTGTTGAAGGTAAAGGAAGAAGATATTCCGAAGACTGCATTTTGTACAAGATATGGCCATTATGAATTTGTAGTAATGCCTTTTGGGCTAATCAATGCACTTGCTGTATTCATGGACCTTGTGAATATAATTTTCCAGGAGTTCTTGGATATGTTTGTTGTTTTTTTCATTGAGTATTTTTTGGTGTTTTATAAAACTAATGAGGGACATGAAAGTTATTTATGGGTTATTTTGAAATCCTTAAAATAAAAAAAATTAGGAGAAATTTAGAAAGTGTGAGTTTTGGTTGAATCAATTTTTATTCCTTGGTCATATTGTTTCTAAAGATGGGATAACTGTTGATCCTGCAAAAACAAAGGATGTTGAAGAATGGCAAAGACCCACAAATGTAACTGAGATCCCTAGCTTCCTTGGTTTGGCAGGCTATTACTGAATGTTTGTTAGAAATTTTTCACAGTTATCTAGTCCAATTACTAAGCTAACTCCGAAGGGTGTTAAGTTTATCCGAACAAAAGAATGTGATGATTATTTTCAGGAATTGAAAATAAGATTGGTGAATGCTCCAGTTTTGGCACTACCTTCCAGGAATGGTGAGTTTATTATCTACAGTGATGCTTCATTGAAAGGAATTGGTTTCGTCCTAATGCAGAATGATCAGGTAATTGCTTATACTTCATGACAGTTGAAAACTCATGACCTAAATTACCCTACACATGATTTGGAATTAGCTGTTGATGTTTTCACTTAAAAATTTTTGAGGCAACATTTGTATGGAGTGTAGTGTGAAATATATACCGATCACAAAAGTATAAAGTATATATTCACTTAGAAATAACTGAAAATGAGATAGAGGAGATGGCTAGAATTAATCAAGGATTATGATTGTACAATTCATTACCATCTGAGAAAATCAAATAAAGTGGTTGATGCTTTGACTCAAAAAAGTAATGCTTCATTAACGATGTTGTGTTTGGAACGTGATCCTTTGGTTAAAGATTTGATGAACTTTGGCATAGAATTTTTTGGTGCAGGATGTCCTTCTGTTTTGTTTCAGGTATCAATGAAATCTTCACTATCAGAAAAAATTAAGCTAGCACAGAAGAAAGACAACGAGTTGCAAAAAAAGGTAGAGCTGGTTCAGAAGGGTTAGTTTCCTGAATTCAAAATTGATAATGATTGTGTTTTGAGATTTTGGAAGAGATTGTGTGTGCCTTTTGATTCACATTTGAAGAGAGAGTTGTTATGTGAAGCTCATAGTTCTCCATTTTCAGTTCATCCAGGCAGTACTAAGATGTATAGAGATCTTTGAGAGTATTACTGGTGGGACAGAATGAAGAGTGACATTGCTGATTTTACTGTGAAGTGTTTGACTTGTCAGCAGGTTAACGTAGAGTAGCAGTTACCAAAAGGGATGCTTCCGCCATTACCAGTACCAGAGTGGAAATGGGAGAATATATCCATGGACCTCATTATGGGATTTCTGAAGACACCTCGAGGTAATAATGCAATCTGGATCACTATTGATCGCTTGACTAAATCTGATCATTTACTTTCTATACGAGATACTGTTTTGCTAGATCAACATTCCCATTTGTATCTTAAAGAGATATTAAGGTTACATGGAGTTCTTATCTCTATTGTATCTGTCCGTGATCCCAGGTTCACTTCTAACTTTTGGAAAGGCCTTCAAAAGTCGTTGGGTACTGAATTAAATTTTAGTACAGCTTTTAATCTTCAATCATATGGGTAGTCAGAAAGAATGATTCAGACATTATAGGATATGATATGTGAATCTTCTATGGATTATTAGAGAGGTTGGGACCAACATCTTTCTTTTGTTTAGTTTTCCTATAATAACAATTTTCGTTCTAGTATACAGATGGCACCATTTGAGGCATTATCTGGGAAGCGGTGTCGAACTCTAGCTTTATGGGATAAAGTGGGTGAAATCAAGTTGATGGGACCAAAATTGGTAGAAGAGTTGGCAGAAAAAGTTCATCTGATACAGAAACATACGAGAATAGCTCATAGCAGGCAGAAGATTTATGCGGACAACAGGAGGAAGTATCTCTCTTTTGAGGTAGTTGATCATGTTTTTCTCAAAGTTTCACCATGGAAAAGTGTGATGCGATTTGGTAAGAAAGGAAAGTTGAGTCTAAGGTTCATTGGACCATATGAAATTTTGGAGAGAGTTAGATCAGTTTCATACCATGGGGCTTTACCTCTGAGTTTATCTCTGGTACACAATTTTTTTCAGGTTTCAATGTTAAGGATGTACATGCCAGATCCATCTCATGTTTTGAGTCCAGAGGTAGTTCATTTCGAAGAGAACCTATCTTATGAGTAACAACCTATCCAGATTCTTGACCACATGGAGTTTGTGTTTCATAATATGGTGATTCATCAATAAAAGGTTTTGTGAAAAAAAACCACATGATTGAGGAGGCAACATGAGAATCTTAAAATGCAATGGGGGATAAATACCCTCACTTATTCTATAAGTAAATAAATTGTGGGGACATAATTTTCTAAATGGGGTAAGGATGTAACATCCCATGTAAGTAATGAATAATAAATATTCTTATCTATGTCTATTTATGAATTAGATAGTGTTTTAGAGGCATAAAACGAGAATAGATTTAATCTTAAGCATGGAATATACTAATATTTTTAAAAGATTGTTTTACTACCTTTTGATGGAAAAAAAATTTTAAATCACAATTTTGACACTTTTATAATCTCTATTTGTCAAAATAAACTTATTCATTTTGATTTGGACATTGAAATTTACTTTGGATAAATTTTTAGTATGTTTCTGACACTGTTCATTTTTTTATAAATAGTGAAAAATACTATATTTTAAATCCAAACTGCATTTTCTTCTAATTTAATTTTATGGTTAGATTATTTCTCTAATTGGATTTAAATTTTAAATATAATATATTTTTACCATGTAATCCGATGGTGGTCATTGGGACTAATTTCACTCTGGAATTGGGCATAAACAGGTGGCAAGCATCTCATAGATATTGTTTTTAAAAAAGCCACTATTTGTTTTGACAACGAGAATTATTTTTAAATTAATTATTGAAATTTATATGTTTGTAATTTGTTAAAATGGATTACATATTTTTAATCAAAAGTTCTGAATTATTTAATGAAGATTGTTTTGTTTTTAGACATTATGAATATTAATGACGATAATTATCTTTAATTATCTTGATTAATTAGTAATTGAGTATTTAAGGATAACAAAATAATATCATAATAATAAACACAAATGACCCCAAAATGTGTCCTAATGATACTTGTTGGGTCATGGCCGACCATGGGATGCCTTGTTACAAACTTGAGGACCCCATGGAATCATTTTTGTGTGATAATGTCTTTTTATCTTTTTATTTTTTAAGAATGATAAATATAATAAAGAATGTATCACCTGAGAAAAAAACTTTTAATTTTGTCTAAATAATTTATATATTGGACTATAAATATTCATTGGAAATATAAAAAGATTTCCTACATCATAGTATTTTTTTTAAAAAAATTAGACCTTAATTAAATTAAATTATTTATGACATCATGATGATGTAGCGATTACCTCATTAATGAACGATTTAAATAAAATGATTAGATAATGTAAAATATAAGACCTACACTTGTCAAATACCTATTGTATGAGTATATTTAGAACACTTATCACCTTATACCTGAAATAAATCAATGTGGGGCCTTTAAAATTGAATCTCATTTGAAAATAAAGTATCATTTTATACCTTTCCAAGAGTGCCCCTCCTCTCCTCTTATAAAAGGCCCCCACCTCTACCTCCTTACCCACTCTTCTCAAGCCATTAGCTCGGCCAATCTCGGATGATTTTATCTCTCCACATCCCTCTCTTCATCCAAGAAGCCTTTTCTTAGGCAGAAAGCTCTTCAAGAAACCATTTTGGTTCAAACCAAGAAGAGTTACCCGATTTAAAGGTAATGTCTTCCCTAATGTACTTGTGTTTTATTTTGCTTCTCCAAACCCCAAAACTATTTTTATTAATTTATTTTGTAAAAACACCAGTATATTCAATATACTAGGATGTTTTTATATGATGTATTCTAGATACACTTACACACACCTTCATCTAATGGTTAAAGTGCATACTGTATCCGTGGATGGAAAATTTCTGCCTCACGAAATGATGATTGTTCAATATTATTATAACACCTTAAAAGGTGTCCATTAAGATGAAACTATATTTATATATGATATATAATATTTTTATGTTAAACATAAGCTTCTTTATTTTTTATTTTTTTCATACCTTTATGGTTTCCATTATGGGTAAACGAGATATCTTCATTTTAGGAAGTGCGGACTACCGCCCCCTCAAAGTTATTTGATTCGTTAATTCCATATGTGGGACGTATAAAGGACGGAGTTAGTGATATTATATATGATATTATACTAAAATTATAATATTCTTTTATATAATTATTATTATATTCCATAAAATACAAAATATAAATGAAATTAGTGTTCATGCGTATGTACGGATTACCGTCTCCATGAACGGTGCATTTCATTTCTTACCTCTAAATGTTATGTAATATTATAAATGCATGTATATACTGTATATATATGATATATATGATATCTACATAATTAATATAATTATGGATATAATGGATACATGAACAACTTGTAATTATAAATAGTTTATTTTTAACTCAAGTACAAATGATCGACAAAACGACCATTGTTCACTTAAATAATTACAAAGTGTTCATAACATCGTAATAAGTGATATAAAAGGAATAATGAACCTGAAAAAGGTTCTTAAGAAATTAGAAATTATCTCATGTTTATTATTCAGGAGATTAAATAACGATCGAGTCAAGTAATATACGAGGTATGGGACTTCATCTCAATCTCGTTTCATGGAGGCATATTTTGTTTTATACCCAAATTTCTTGTATATGGTGTATAAACCCCCTTAAAATTTATGTTTATTCAAAATGAATCTTTCTTATAAGAAGAGTTTACTAAATGAAAAAAGGGAATGTTTTTTGTTGTATGTATGCAGCAACAATGACTTCTTCGCCGCCATGACCATCATTTGAGCTTCATCTTCCTCTACAAGCCATAACATTTTTTAAATGAAAAATAAATTCCATGTCTAACTTTTCTTTTTATTTTGGTATGGAAAATGATTTTCATAATGTTTTTATATCAATGTGTTGTATTGTTATCCTGTGATATTATTTTTATTATATGCATGTTTTATGTGATACGATTATGTTATGGCTCTTGGGCATTACTATGAAGATGGGTGGTTCTGTGATAAAATAAGGGCAGGTGAGCCCGATATAGCTCTCCAATGCATTGGGTAACATGAAGGGGTTAAACGTTAAGGTTTCTCTGATGATATTTAGGGAATATTTTGTGATTGGTATTCCAAACGTAACTATGAGGGTTACTACCTATGTAAGAATGTTATGAATGCCTCAAGTTACCTTTATGTCTTATGATTTCTATGATTTATTCATGACATGATGAGGTATGTTAAAATGCTTATGTTTTATGAGTAATGAATGATTTGATACATGGACTAATGTTTTTATTTCATACATTATATCCCCTACTGAGCTTTTTATGCTCATCCCATGTTTTTGAAATGTTTTTCACATGTCAAGGGAAAGGTACATAATGTGATGATAGTGTCAAGGAAGTGTCAAGAAAGAATCAATATCTAATTTTAAATATGATTCTGTTGATGGGAAAAATGAGTACTATCTTTTATGTTACCACGTTGTTTAAATCAAGAATGTAATGCATGATTTATGATCTATTTCTCTAAAAATCTAAACCTGAAAAGATCATCAACGTGTATTCATGAAGTAACTCAAGATTATGTAATGTTTAAGGATGGGTCCTTATAACTAATGTGGTATGATAACACATTTTCCACTCATCCCTTATCTCTAATCTCAATGTCAATCTCTTATAGGAGGATCATCCATCGAATTAGGTAGGGCATTGCTTTAGGAATTTTTCAGAGGAAATGAAGGGAATCATGATCATAGAAGAGAGTTATTTTTGACTTGATATGATATGAATGGAATTTTTCATAGGAAAAAAATAGAAAGATATTATTTTCTGGAGGATTTATATTTTTCCTGGGTAGGGTTGAGGGTATGTGGGGAATAGACAATGACACAGGGTGCCTTCTCAATTAAATGGTGATATAACATCCTTTACTTCAATGATAGAGGCATCAACCATAAGTTCTATGGGCAGATCCCAACTTGTTGGTTGAATAATCGGAGGTGACATGAGACTCCTTTTTGATTAATCGAAATCATCCACAAAATTTTTATCAAACACAAAATCATAATATTTTTTGTAATAACTAGGATATGGGAAGTGTGATCTTAATAAATTCATTAATAAATTGGTGGTAAAAACCAACATGACCAAAGATAGCTCACACCTCATGAACACAGATTGTATGTTTATGAGTTGAAAGTAATTCAAGTTTCTATTTATCCTCTTAAATACCGTCATTGGAAATAATATTCATAAGAACTATCCCCCACTCTACCATGAAATAGAATATATTTTAATGTAATACATGTTATGTTTCTATGAAATAATAGAGGATAAAACCAAGGTGTGAAAAAATGTCCTCAAAAGAAGTTCCATAATCATTGAAATAATCCATAAAACTTCCTCAGTATTCTCACGGTACTCTAAAAATATACTCAACATATAATTCTAAAAATTACCAGGAGCATCACAATTAATAAAAGGAATACTTTTATATGAAAATTTTCCAAATAGATAGGTAAATTATGTATTTTCTAGATCATCTGGGTAAAAAAATAGTTCTAATAAACCTGAATAGCAAACAAGGAAACAATAATGGGAATTACCAACCAATCATTATAACATTTTTTCAATGAAAGGAACAGGAAAATGACCCTTATCTATAGCTTGATTTTGTCGATGATAGTCAATGGTGACTTGTAAACAACATTGAACCCATCTTAGAACCAACTCATTCCTTTAATTTGAATCAACTATTATTCTAGTTTTTAGGCACAATTTTTAATGGTCTTTTCCATTTTCTATCAGATATAGAATAAATTATCACATTAGAAATTAATTTACTAACATCCAATAAGCCCACTTCAATGAGAGTGAGATTTAATAGACTTTCATAATGTCATATTGGATTAGACTCATCATCCAAAATTATATGGTGTATAAAAATAAAGGGGATAATCCTGGGAATATCATCCAATGTCCATCCTATCACCTTTTTACACTTGCTAAAAAGATCATGCAGTTTTGATTCTAGCTATTTATAGAGTTTATTGGTAAAAAATATGGTTAATTGGTCAATACCATCATGATAAGTGTATTTTAAACTAGATGGAATTAGTTTTAATACCAATACTGATGGTTTTTGGATTTATTGAGGGATTTTAGGGGGAGTTATGTACATGAATATTTCTATCTTCTCATGTTTACTCTCTAAAGATAGAGAATCTGATGAAATGATATTTTCCTAATGATCAATGGTCATGGGTACCTCAGAATGGAAAAACTCAACGATTGGAGAACACAATTTAATATTTTTATAACCAACACAACATTCAAAAGAGTAATCAAAACTCAAATAATATAAGGATGAAGGAGAGAATAATAAACCATAGTATGAGTCGAGGAGACAATTTTGTGTCCGCGTTTCATTATTGAGAACATCAATCAAATAAAAAGAAAGAGTGGAGTGCTCTTCATTGAAGTCTTTCATGGATGCAAAAATGTTAAAAATTACCTTCTCTCAATAATGAGAGGATCATGTAATTGGTTTCATGTATCCTCCACCTCAACAATGTTTCAGTAAGTGGGGATGATGAGATACCTCACTTATAAAAGGACATCCTTGACCACTCCTGAGGGGTGTGTTGTGCTCGGGTTGGTAGGTTTCACTATGATTCCTATTTGTTGAATCTCTCTAGCATATAGAGAAGTGTACATAGTTTAAGGAATTACCTTAATTAAGTCACCTAAATTTATAATAACAATTGAAATAAATGCCTCCCCTACAATTCAAGGTATCCTGAAAGTTCCTAGATCCTTGCACATGGTTTGAATTGTTGGTCGAATCAAGCTCGAGACATTCCTTCCCTAATTGAATCTCTCGTTCCCATTCAACCATCATCTATGGGAATAATGTTCATTAGGAAATTTTTCATAATGGGAAATTGTTTTGACTTCATCAAATAAAATAATATTAACTTGAAATTTTGTAAATGTATCTGCTATTTCATTATCAAGCTCAATATAATAATTTTTCATAGGTTTAGAGAGTATATGGGGGAAGGGAAGAAGAATGGATTGTTCAAGGAAATACTCATTGATATTTTGTCTAGTCTTTATGTATTGTTTTTCTCTACGTGTATATTTTGAGGGTAGTAAAATGTAGTATCTAGCTGAGGGACATACCTATTGTATAGAATCATTAGAATGAGAAATATATTTAAAAGTATAAAATGTAATTGCACATATATTTCCTTTTTTCCTTCAGATTATCAATGGTTTGGGAAGGTAATTTTCCAGAACCTTTCATCTTTATTTCATGGATGGTGTTTTCTAGTAGTCCCCGTTCAGTTCATTGGTCTTGAATAGCTTATTGTGTGGTCTATTGGAACTGGAGGTTTTGGGATTCCATTTCATTACCATGTCCTTGATAATTGGTTCAGATTTGGGAGGAGGAAGATTGTTTTGAGATGTGGATAGATAAGAAGGTTTCATACCTTGTACTTATTTTTACCAGTTCTTCTTGGGGCTGGTTTAGATTCCCCCTTATCGGCACATTGGTTTTGATTTCCACACAGGGATCATATTTTTCCCAAATGGTTCATTCATGAAGGGAGGTTCTTTTTGGAATTTATTCCCAGGTAATAATACTACATAAGAATCAGTTGAATCCTGATGCTGCAAGCACAAGTCATAAAAATTGATGTTATCAAAACAAATACCACAATGTAATGGATCAACAGAAGATTGTGAGTTACCTTGTGCATTAGAAAATTGACATAGATGGGTACGCATCTCATGAAGATTTTTATCTACCATTGGTTCTAGAGTTGAATGATTTACCTAATGAACTTATCAGGTGGGTGAAATAGCTCGGGTTCCAAATTGTTTTAATTTTTTAGCCATGTTGGATATCAAGTCATGAGCGGCGGAAGAATTTTCATCAATTAGGGAATCACATGCTACAACAATAATCATTCCACAATACATGGGGATCATTCCCTCAAAGATGTATTTGATTAACAGTTGTTCACTAATCTGTTGGTGAGGGTAGTTTGAGAAAATCTTTTTGAATCTCTCCCAATATTCATGAATGGTCTCTCCTTCTGATTTTCTAAATAATCATATTTATTTTACAATTGATACAGTTCAGGAGGTAGGCAATAAATTCAATATAAGGGGTATTTTAAGGTCATTTCCACCCCTAGTTGAGGAAGGAATATATTATATCCAGTCTTTGGATACACAATCAAGGGAGAAATGGAAGGCCCTAAACATAGTTAGATCCTCATATACATTATGGGGTTTCATGAAGCATCACACTATGTGAATATTCTAATGATGTTTTCAGGGTCATTGTCAGGAAGGCCATGGAACATACGAAGGAGGTGGATGAGGCATGATACCAGCTTGATTTTGAACGATTCCTCAGGATATAGGATGTTTGTAAGCTGGTACTACCCATATAGGGGGTCAATTCTTTTAAAGTTAGATTATTTGTATCCATGATGTCTAGGGATTTATTTTGTTCATGTTTTGATTGGTTTAGGAAAACTTGAGCTTCCAAAAGTTGTTACCCAATGTTATTTTAATTTCATACTCTAGATGACCTATTTTTTATATGAAGTGACTTCTCTATTTCAGAGATAAATTTAGGTAGTATTTATTTTCTAGATCTGGTCATGGAAATAAGTTTAGATATTTTTTTAATTGATTGATTAATTTTTTTATTTTTTTATTTTTAAAACGTAATTGAAATATAAAAACATAAAACATGAACATAGAAAATAAAAGAGAATGTTATACTATTGAATTAGTGATAGAGAGATAGGACGTTTAAGAGAAGAAGAAATAGAAAAATACAAACAATGGGAAAAAACACTAAAAAGGAAAGGGTTGTTTTTAGAGGATTATTAAATAACAATTAATGTAAATAAATAAAATAAAATAAATAAAAAAATGATCTTTGATCCATGGAAATGGTGCCAAAATTTGACTGTGTTGTCATGTACGTTATATGAGATGTATAGTTTTACTAGAATTTCAACAGTACAACTGGAACACTAGGTCATCTCTTAATAGAGACATGTATAATTTATAATATAAAAAGGTTATGATTATGAACGTAAATTGGGATTTATATTTTGGAAAACATAGGGGATGATAATTTAAGATTCTAACATAAAAATTAACATGAAAAAACAACGAGGAAACTAATAGAATTGATTAATTGTGGTCAACCTGGGGAAATCTCATGACACTATTCCTTCATCTCTTCAAGAGATAGTGTTATGATATTTTCATACATTTTTCTTAACACCTATAACCATAATGTAACTAAGATTATTATAGGATAACTCCTTGTGTTTAGTGGGAAACACACATTGATTCCCGAGATACCACCGATCATTGGGTGATTTGTGTTCAACATCATAATAGAAACTCACCAATAAAACACACAAAGAACTCAATGTGCCGTCCAGGATTGTATGTTATTTAAATGGGTTACCATGATTTGAAATTACATGTACATAATAGTGTTAATGTGAGTTATATTAAACAATATGAACCACAAAAACTCTAAAATTAAAATAGGTAAGAAGAAGTCTAGAACAATTTAATAAACATCACATTAATGGGTACCCCCAAACATGATCATATGAGTTGATCATGACATACTGAAACATAACTCAACTAAATAAGAAGATTGGTTTATTAATAACAACACATAAACCTATAATTTAAAATTCCATTCAAATATTAAAAAACCAAATCTCACGATTACATCACATTTCTCCTCGGGTGATCACAATGGGTTTAGAAGTCCATGAGATGAGAGGAATACGAAGATGTTGAAGTATCACTTCCTATAGCCTCCATAACTTCTATGGATTGTAGAAGGATTAATTTGTGATTCCAATGTAGAATTTTTTTCCTCCTAGTCAATCTCATAAATGAGGTACCCAAGGTACTCTTTTATAGAAAAAATAGGAGGTGGTTTTGGGAACCCTGATTTAAAGAAACCAATTGGCCCATGTTTTTAGGAAAATAGACTACATTACCTCACTTTCCAATAAACTAGAGGCCTGTTGGAAGACCAAATTTTGTTTTTACTATCAAATTTGTAGTCTAAATAATTATTATAATAATTTATATTTCTAAAATATAGATGAAAAACTGTTGAACATAAGTAGATTTATATTATTGGATAGATCGGTTGGGATTGGCCACTTAATGGACGAGTTGAGATTTGGTCCCTGCATAAATGTTGTATCCCATTGAATTTTGGATCAACAAAAAAAATTTATACTTAAATGGATGCACATAATAGTAGAAGTATGTGGTTGAGTGCAAAGATGTTCTTGGATTCATGTGTAATTTTTGTCCAATTTTTCATCAACTCCATCTTGGGCCTTCTAAATCACATCCACATATGACAGAAACATAAAAAAACTGAAATATCCCTTTTTAATAGTGATAATAATTAAATTATTTAATTAAACATGAAATAAAATTTGGTATTATACTTGTAATTTCAATAAAAACCATGTTTAATACATTGGTATAAGGGTGAAATAAAACAATGAATCATGGTACAGTTAGATACTCTTACTTCTCATCACCACATCTCAATTGATAATTTCATTTATTATTTATATTTTGGTTTTTGAATAATGGCGTTTTAAAAATATTAAAATGTTTCACATATCATTGATATATAACATAAATTCAACTCGATATTTGATCAATAAAAACATTATGTATTTTTCAAGAATTTAATATTTTATGTTTCATAAAAATATATAATTCAATATATATCAATTTTTTAAGAAATTTTAAAAAATTAAGTTATAAAAATAATATATTTATTTTTTCATTATAATTTATTTATAAAAATAAGAAAATATTATAATTTTTAATTTTTTTCCTTAATCGAGTTCCAATAATTGTCAGTCTTATCTCCAATGGTTAATGGTTTAAAAAAGTAAATTTTCTATGAATTTTTTTTAGTTTAAATTAAAATGGGATTCATTGAAAATTGTTTTTTTCATAATTATTTTCATAGTAAATCTCTAATATTATTCTAAAATTATTAATCACATATCAGTTTATTAGTTGTATATATCTTAATAAATTAACAATAATAAAAATATATATGGTAACTGATCCATGAAATCAACACTATTTCCATATCATCCTCATTGTCTAACAATTATGTATCTTATAAGGATTTTCCCCTATGATTGAAAATTAAATTTTTGGTTATTAAAAGTTATTTTAAAGAAAATATTGGAAACATCACAAGTACAAATAGAAAAACATCACACATGAATAAATATTTAAGAATACATAATGAAATTGATCAATATTAAATTAATCAAAAAAGTGTTTGGTTTGTAGTATAAATGATATTACATTAATTAAAACCACAATTCATGATTTAGTCTTGGGAAGCATTTAATTTCTCACTTGAACAAACCCCTTATTCGATTAAGCTTATAATAAAAGTTATTATAGTTCATTTGTACCATCTTTATGTCATATACCCTTAGGAATAGAGGAGGGGAATTAGAGATATTTAAGCCACGGTTGTATAATATAGGTCACACCTCATTTCAAGAAAATTATTTTTGAGAAGTAAAACCTCTATATCAGTCAAAAGCTTCATTAGATGTTTTAATACCTGGACCTACTTAAGAACTATCAAATATAGAGTCCCAATCTCCATTTCCTTGGGTTTTTGATGCTAGAATAGGAGAATTTTATATTCCAGTTACTGATTTTTTTATCATTTTCAACCTCCTTAGCATTGAAGCTACCTAATTGGATTTCATTTTATTTATCATCCTCAATATATTAGGATGTTGAACCTGTATTCCAAGTACATGTAATATTTCAGTAATACCTTCAGGGTTGAGACTTATAATCGTTATCAAATGTGAATCCATCCCCATTATAAACAAGATGATTTCCTTTATCAACTATAGATTGGATTTGTTTTTTGAGGATCCATGTTTGGGGTGAATATAAAATTTTAACTAATGGATGGTGTATCTCACATGGAGAGAAAACCCATGTAGAGCCTTCACACATTGTTTCTCAAAATACATAGTGGTTGGGGTGTGGTTGGAACATAATACATCAAACCAGTTGAAGAAAACATTAATTAACACTATCATCTCTAATGTTAATGTTTTTTATTCACTATGATTCATAATTTTCCTTTTACTATAATGTTATTGTTTTTTTAAAGCATTATGATGTGGTTTGTATTGGCTACGATATAATTTTAAAATAAAAAATGAATTAAAATGGAAAAAGTGAATAATAAAAAATGATTAAAATGATATTTTTTATAAATGGATGAATTGTTTCTTAAAATTAAAAAATATTTCAAACAATGATTGAAAGGGTTTTGGTGCTTTGAGAATCATGATGTGATTTCAAAATGGTATCTATATAATGTTAAAATGTTCTCAAATAGGTCTTTCATGTTTTAGAAGATTAAAATTTATTGTATCCTAAATGGGTTTCTAGTAATTTTTTTTTATTTAAATAGATTTATAATATAGTTTACAATGGATTGAGAAGGGATTTTGTAATAGAAAAAGTTTTATAAATTTATTTTTGGACTATTTCTCTTGACAAAATTGGTCATAATAAAAAAAATTTTGTTCAGAAACTACTAAAGGGGATTTCTAAAGCATTTAATATGAATTATGTGTTTAGATATTTATAATTGTTTTGATTATGACTATATGAGATTTGAAATGGGTTTAAATACTATCTTTTAAGATATTAAATTTTTAGTCAATGGTTTTGAAATGGAAAAATGGGGGACATTTTTTTGGTTTGATGTTGTGATCATATTTTAAATAGTGTTTAGGATCTATTTTTTTCTTAATTTTTATTTTAAATTGAATTTATTTTTGGAAAATGTTTTTTAATAATTTTTAGATGCGACTTTCTAGGTCATATTTTTTTCTGATATTTTTGGTATTCCCCCTCATATGGTCCCAAGTTTTGTTGGATCTATTTGATTATTTAAAATATATTTTTTGGTGAATTTGATTTGAGGTAATTATTTCGTAGGAATGTTTAATTAGGCTCATTCATAGCCATTTTATTTCAGTATGATTCATTGATGATTTTCCCATGAATTATTGCAGTGGTTGGGGCTTTTCTGTTTTCTTAATGAATCATTGGTTTTGGTACAGTTTGTTTTCATTTAGTTAGGAATTAAATAAATATTAGGAGTATTACTCATGTAACTAGGTAAGATAATAAAAAAATTTGTTTATGTTCTAGCTGGTGTATACTAGAAAAATATTGGGATCCCTATGGATGATTTTCTATGTGCGAATTCAGAAATTACCTTTTCTTATTCTTTGAACCATGTTAGAAACCCATGATGTTTTTATGATGAATATTCATGGGATATTCGTCAAATATTCATTCTAGGATAGAATAATATCTTTGTGTGATTGTGTTTTATTATTTGGATATATTTGGAATATATTTAAATGTATTCTATCTTGAGAATTGGTAGGGGAAGTTTTTAGATAGTAATTACTTCATCCTTTACCTTTCTCTCATTTATTACATCTCCTGGTGTTTTATCATTGATCTATTATCTATAACATGGTTTTAGTTTTTTCCCTATCTTATGGGTTGAAATGAATAATTGCATAAATTTTATATATTTTTCATGTTGGAATTTCTTCATGTGCCCTTATTGGTTGGTTATTTAAATTGAACCTAGAGGCGTTACTTTTTGTTTTCATCACCTCATTGATCAACCTAGAATGTGAAATTATTAAATTGTAGAGAGGCCCCCTAGGTGTGTTAATTTTTAAATTTATTCATTGGGATGATCCTGTGTGATATGTGATTAGATATGTGTGAAATATTCATGGATTTAGGTCATTCTCATTGGACATAGTGTCTATTTTCCATGGATTCCTATCATGAAGAAACATAACCTCTTATCTAAATGTCATTCTTCTGCTAATCTATAGAATTGGGGGGGATAATGGTATATGGTAGGTTTCTCTATCATAAATTAATCTTGTATTTAATAATTATTTTATTTATTTTATTTATAAATATAATTCATAGGGTTTTAGTATAATATTTTATAATTTGATAAAAATCTAATTACCAAATTGTCACCACACAATTAGTGTTAACATTTTGATATGAAAACAATAGGGGTCCACAACATCATGAGTATAATTTTCATGCTGAGCACATTGTATTCATATCTTTGTGAAATAAACATGTGTGTTCCCAAGATTATATATTAGAGGATCATGTTTTACACACAGTTTATCTTTCCATGGTCCCAAACCATGTTATATACCATGGAAAACAGAAATGTGGTTCCAATTTAATTTTTGTTTCTGGATTAGGTGTGTAGGGAATGTGATCATTTCTCGTGACCTTTATCTCTCAATCCTTGATGTTTTTTCATTATCTATGTTTGAAATATGAAAGTGTTTCTATGATTTTAATTTCCAATTACTTGTTATGAATTATTAGGTGCTCTAAATAAATTCCCATAAATTTATAAATGTTTTTGAGTTGAAATGGAAATATATATATATATATATATATATATATATATATATATTGTAGTTTCCATTTGACTATAATTATTTTTTAAATGGGTAATTTATAAATTTTCCAATATTAATTTTTTTCTCATAAATACTAAGTATATTTATTAAATATAAAACATTTATGTTTTTTGGAATAAAAAAATGTGTTTTAGTGATTCATGAAATTATTTATATAATTTTAGTGTTGAAAATTGATTTTAAAGGGGATTAGTTGATTTCAATTTCCTTGTAATGTAATTTATTGATTATATATATTCTAAGGTCATTTTATTTTAATTTTTCTTATTATATATTAATACATGGGAATAAATATTTATACATATATGTACAAATTCACAAGATAATATGGGAATTTGAGCATCTAGAGACATTTATTTTTGCATGGTGATTTATATAATTATAATGATATAAGAAATTTTTTGAAATTTATATTTAATTCTAAAAATAAATTTTCAAACATGTTTTAAGTTGATTTAATAGGTTAATTAAAAAAATGGCTGGACTTATTTATGTTTATTCTGAATTTGAATTTTATTCTAAAATTTAATCCTTATTTGGACATTATGGGAAAATGTTTTTAAATAGTCTCGTCTTTTTTTATGAACTGAATTTCATGAAATGAATTGTTGAAAGGACCATTCTTAAAATGAAATGTTAATAATTGAAAGTTGTGAATCACATTGTAATATGGGTATCATTGAAGGGAAGACTAGATTATGAATCTCTTTGTATTTTACCACACTAAGAAAACTATTATACTAGATAAATGTCATGGTTACATGGATGGGAATTACTACATCGCTAGTCCAGGACATGTACACAATAGTAGATATTTAAATGTAGTTCCATGGATGGGAATAACCACCCCACTAGGAAAAAATAATGTTCTCATTAATATATTTTATCAGGAATTTTATGTTTATTTATTAGATCACAAGTTGATATAAGGATCTAGGATTTACCAAAACCATTGATGACTATAGGCCTTTCCCATAAATCCTATTTATAATATTCATACTTTTATGGTACTTTATTTTATGTAAAATTTATTAATGAATAATGTTTTTAAAAATTTATATTTTATAAAATTATGTTACTTTATTTAATTTATAAATATATTAATATAACCATTGTTCCATTAATTTCTAAATATTAAATTCACTCTTTAATGAAATTAATATTTATTTCCACATTGTTAAAACATGTTAATTTTTCTCTCACATTAAAAATAAAATACTATCTTATTGTAATTATTCTAATTCTGAATTATATTGAATGTTTTGGAATGTAAATGAATAAACACATTGGTGATACCCTGTTGGGCTATTTCTTTCTGACACCCACTTTCACCCATCATTTTATATAGACAAAGTCAATTTTATAGGGTCAAATTATTCCTTTTGTCACTCACATTGTAGGTTGGTATTTTTTTATAGAGAAACATACTATGAAATGGGGATCTTGATCCATGCATTAAAGATCTATTTTGTGATTTAGAAGTACCAATGAAATTGGATAGAATTATTTTTATTTTTTTTCTTTTCTTAATGGTATTTTATCATGTTGTGTGTTAGAAGTTAAATACGAAGACTATTCTTTGTGAGTGATTTATTGGAAAGATAAGGTAATTTATTTATTTTTCGTTAAATAGCTATATATTATTGTTTGTTGTTTAAGATTAATTTAATGTTAACTATTTTATTTTTTCTTGGACATCTAATTTATAGGTGGGTCATACCGGTTATTCCATTTAATGTTTAATTTATTTATGGGAACAATTAGTCCCATAATATTTTATTGGATGAATTTAGTGGTTTTATCTACATTGAAATGATCATGAATCCTCCTATGGGATTTCATATTCTAGATCAAGAATTTTGTTGATGGATATCTTGGGATGGTTTGTGACATAGAATCTAAAATCTAACCACCCTTCAAAATTTTATGGTCTTAAAGGTCATACATATAATTTTTATTTTATATATACTTAAACTATAAAATATTATGACACGAAATGCAAGGTTGAAAACTAATAAAGGGATTCGTATTAAAAATTTAAATTGAAACTCATTAAGACTTAACATTACATAGATTAGGGAACATTTAGTATTTAAAAGTAAGAAACAATATATAAAAAATGACATGTTGTGAACATATAAAGGTTAGACTGAGAAAAACTCAACTCATTTCTCACTAATCCAAAATAATTGTATAGATTATGGAAAACATATATAAAAAAATAAAAGGACATGAATGCTATGTGGATTGAAACAAAAGCAAAAATAAGATAACCCACACTCATTAGGTTTAGAGATCCAATCAAAAGATAAATTCAATTCATGTTGGGATTTATCATTATATTTAGTAATTCACAAAAAAATCCATATTCATATTTGTTGGGTTTTAATAACTGTGGTGATTTATAAATTATTCTTAATGGGATACTTATTGTGTAATGATAAATGGAGTGATACATCAGTTATACTTTTATGGTTGAAATCATCATTCAATCTTTTGGTATGACAAATATGATGATAAAAAACATAAACTCATAGTCTCATGGATGTATGAAATTAAAATTATTTATTCATATCCCAAATAAACAAATAATTTTTTTGGAATCGTGTTTTATTTTCCTTTAATGTCATGTTAATAATGTTTTTGTTTCGTAAAAAATCCCCTTTAGTGTCAAACACTAATACCTCAATCAAAAATAAAAAAATATATCAATTTTGTGCAGCCATAAACTCCAAAAAATAATTTGACCAAGGAAAAAATCCTAAACTACATATAATGATACAAAAAACTTATCAGGTTGAAAACACCTAATGGGGAACCTATGAAAAATTCATGACATCAGTCACTATTCTTAAACCCTTTCATAACATAGGCATGAGATTTGGTGAATAAGTAAAAACCAAAATTTCTGAATTAAAAACTCCTAATGGGGGCCTGATAAAAATTTAAGACTTTATTTTCTTATGCTAAAACCATTCATTGGTGAAGATAATGTTTTTTCATATAAATAAAGAGACTCAATAGTCATGCGAAATGACAGTTAACCTATGAAAAACTTTTGATACACTAACTAATGATAACAATCTAGGGAAAAAATTTGAACCACTCTAGGGTGATAATCCATTTTAGGCTATTCACTATATAAATGAACAATTATTTTCTCCTTTATGTTCTAAATTATCTCTTTTTAATAAAAAAAATATTCCATAGGGGAATAGTTTAAAATAAATAAAAGTTTCTTTTTAACTTGTACCTTAAACTAGGATCTATCTTATAGTGAGAGTTATATGACCTTATAATATACTACCCTATTGGTAAAAATGTTATTATTCAAAACATAAAAAGCCAATTAGTCTATGTTATATGAACATAAACTTCAGTCATCCAGTTTTTTTAAATTTAATTTCTTTAAACTACGAATGAAAAAAACAATATAGTTCTTCAAGTTGAAAACCCTCAAAGGGTGGCTTGATAAAATACAAAATCATTTCATTCTAACCACAATCCTCCAAGTCATATAAATATGTTTATGTATAAAAAATTAGTAATGGTATAAACCTTATAGGTAAATATATTTGGATCTTTAAAGGTAATATTATACACATCGGTTCCACTGATCATGTAAAAATATATATAATATCCACCTTATAATACGAACAAGAGCAAAAACAATTTTAGTTTCTAATCATTATCTTCAAAAATATTACTAACACAGTCACATCCTTGTATTTAGTGGACCTACCCTTTTATATAATGATTCTCCCCATTATAAATCCACCTATTTTAATTCAATCAAAGATACTTTTCCCATTTAAACTATTTGTCTATATTTACACCATCTCATCACTAATATAGATCATTCCATTTTATATCAATTTACTATGAAAATGTACTTGATTTACAATAAACTAATATTTAGGATTATCTAACACCAATTGATCATCAATTTCAATATAAATTACCATTATATATTTTATTCCTGTGAAATAATTTTTCAAAATCAATAAAAAATTAGTAATGGTTCTATTGACTAATATAAATGGAAACCATCTACATGTGGAACCACATAATTTCATATAATATGTTAAGTAACCAACCATGTAATTTTTATGATTTTTAATAATGGTCATTTTAATTCCATGTTTTATCTTTAATCATCATAAATTTTTAATATATTCAATAATGAATATAGATAGACCCCCCAGAAAGGTGAACAACCGAATTTACTATAGTCTTATAAGTAAACACTAACAAAAGTTATATTATTATAAGTGATGATATCCACTAATAAAATGTTATTTTTTCAAATTTAGTTATGGTATTTTTACTTTGATACATTTTGAATTATTACAATCGAACGTTATCTATTCCTTTAATCCCTTTTTAAAATAAACCAATTTCAGGTTTAGGTATGAACCTTAGAAACAAGTAATTTAATACTACGTAAAAAAATTAAATATAAATAAAACATAAAACATAAAAATGAATTCAATACCGAAATAAATAATTCCAAATTGAAAACAACACAATGACTATCCTTTATAATGATATTTTATTTTCCATGTTTTAAATGTTAAAGTATATTTGAACAAACTTGTTGTTAAAAATAATTAAACTCTCACATTAATCAATGATAAATTATAATGTATTTCTGTAATTCCATATCATGGTTTTAAATGTTATTTATTAAATATCTTGTTCACAATTTCATGAACCCTTGATTCAAGGTCCAATTATTGGTTCCAAAAATACTTCATTCCATATCATTGAAATGGTATTAAATAATGCATGAATTGATATCCTACTCTTGGGTATACATAATCCTTAATTCATGAACATTATAGTTCTAAATACTCTTATGTTGATATCCTATGTATGGTCTGATAAAATAATTGATTCAATATCCCCCTTGTTGAAAAATAATAATTGAGTAAAAATCAACCTAATGGTTCCAAAAAATGAACCTTATAATAATCACTTCATGGTTTCTAAATTTAATGATTCAATATCCTTCTATTGGTTCTAAAACATCATGGGGTCGACATATTTTTCATGCTTCAGAAAAGACTTGATTTTATATCCTTATCATGTTTCGAAAAAATACCCTATGTCTTGATCATTCTCATGATTCTGAAACTATTTAAGTCTATATCCTCCAATTTATTGCAAATAATCAATGAGCTTATATATTCAAATTAGTGAAAAATATCTTTGAGTCAAGATCCTTAGCTGTATAGATAATTCTTTACTTTTTTCCTCAACTTTATGGAAACAAATAATGAGTTAAATGTTATTATTCGGGAAAATCAATGAGTAGAGATAATATTAATAGTTTTGAAAATCACTAATTTAATATCATTCCCATTTTTACCAAAATTATTTATTTGATATCCAAATATTTTTTCAATATTTTTTTTGTTCAAAATAATTGACATGGTTTTAAAAATGACATGTTTTACGATCCTCCCCATTCTTTTAAAAAGACTATTAGTTGATATCTTTTCGGTGGTTCTAAAAAATATAAGAGTGAAGAAAATATTTATGGTTATGAATAATTATTTGATAAATATCATAATCATGGTTCATAAATTCATTGATTTGAGTTCCTCCTTATGTTTATATAAATCCTTGATTGTATGTAACACCTCAAGATTTTGTGGATTATTTTTTTCAATTTAATTTTATCCATTTTAATATTTTTCATTTATCGCAATTCCTCTAACACCCCATGATTTTATAAGGTAGATTATTTTATGTTACTTGATTACATGTGTTGTACAACACACCAATATTAGTTTGTGATATATACAACATCATATCATCTTGCAGTATACACAACACTATTCATGGCCTGTGTTGAACACAATTTCATGTTCTATTCATAGAATTCATTTCAAGAAACATTGAATACAATTTTTTTCAATGTATAAAAGAACTATGTTTGTATAATGTTATATTCAACCCAAAATGAATATTTCACCACATGAAACACTGAACCGACCTACGTTACATGCAAGAGAAACCTTTCTCGATAGTTTGCATTGTATGCGACACCGAGTTTCACAATTCAACGTTATATTATTAAAATATTATTATTTAGTGGGTTATAAAATAAACATTATGAATATAATAAACAATATTTTTTATTTAATATATCCTTAGTATTCATATTAAACATTTCTTAAAGCACGATATGAGAACAAAATCAAATTTTTGAATAAAAGATGTTTTCTTAATAAATACATTTTTAACACCTTTTGATGGTGCACCCATTTTAAATTTCGTTTTGATAGTTGAATAATTTAAATTTTACAATATAAATTTATTATTCAGAAGAGGGAAAACAAAATTACGTTTTTTTGACTTTTTGGTTTTTTTATTATAAAATTCAAATGTTAATGGAAAATGAAAAATAATACATTTTAATTCGAAACTACCTTTTCATATAATTTATTTATATAGATAGATCATCTTTTTAATTGATAGTAATGTGTAATTTGATTATATTTTTATCCTTAAATCAAATTTTGTTCATTTGATGTAATTTAACTTTTAAATTTTACATAAAAACATGCTTATATTTTAAAAGTTATTACATCTTAAAAACCTGCTTTTTGATTTTAACAACGAAAATTAATTTAAAATTAATTGATTCATCTTCTGTTTTTTGAATTTTAAAAAATGGATTCCTTATTTTGTATAAAAATGTTCAAATTGTGTAAATATATACCTTTATTTTTGGACAATATTAATAGTGACTTCAGTAATTATTTTATTTAACATGGTTAAAAAGAAAATCTGGAAAATAAGGGTAAAACAATATTATTATTATATTAAACTGCACAAAAACATGTCCTAATCCAATTGAACAAAATATTTCGGCCCGTGGAAATCCTTGGATCTATTTTGGAACCCCATGTATTAACTAGGATTTTAAAATGAAATTTCATATGATATAATTTAAAGTATAGATAATTACAACCTAATCATATTTCTTTTACTAAATCGATTTTAATATAAGGTTATGTAAATGATATCTATGTCTATAAATAGTCAATATAAATTTAAAAATATTTCCTACATAATGGTATTTTATTTATAAGTGTTATACATAAGATAAATATATTTATTTATAACACAATTATTATGTATTTATTACCCCATTAATGAAAGAACCATATAAATGAATTTTCTAATTTTTAAATAAATTTAATATGAACATTTTTTAGATATAAAAAAAAAATTTGGATTAAAATGTCATATTGGGGATGATTTAATACCTTTTGGTTCTAATTAATTATGTTTTCTTGAATTTTTTACAATGTAAAATATGAACAGTGTCCAAAATCGACATAATTAACAGCTTAATATATAAAATAGTTTATTTAATGATATTAAATTCATAAAAAACTACTATTTGGTAAAATGGTAGTTATATTTCAAAATATTCTATAAATAATCTTTTTTTGTATCATTTGACATGAAATTATATTACATCTACCCACAATGTGCAAAGAATATGATATCACGGAAGGATTAAAAAGTATAAAATAAGATATAAACCAAAAAGATAAGAATATAAAAATATTCAAAATTTATCAAAAAATTATTTCATAATGAGTATTAAAACAAAAATAATTTTATCATTGAATAAAATATGTTTTGAACAATTTTAAATTGAAATTGAATTTATAATAAATTAATATTTTAAGAGTTTACTAGAGTTCCCCTCTCATCTATTACAAAAAGGAACCTCTTCCCTCTTCTCTTCACTCCATTTTTAGCCTCCATGATTTATCAAAACATTCCCATTTATCTTCCAAAACTCACTAGTCGCATTCTAGAAGTTGTTTTCTAAAAATACCATCTCTGGTTCCCTAAGAGAAAATTTAAAAGAGGCACATCAAGAAAGATATAATCTTTTCTACCGATTCTCTAAATTTTATTTCTTATTCTACATCCTAATGTTATTTTTTGTTCCATTATAATGTGATAATATCGGTATCACATATATATTGATATGTTATTATAAATATTAAACAACCCACTTTCACATTATATCCATCCTACAAAAAATGAAATCACCACATGTGCGTACGTATGACTTACCGTCTCTACACTATGGTGTAATCTGTCTGTCCCCACCAGCTTACATGGATGGGTGTAATGATGGAAATAATAACTATGTATGATTATTATAACATGATACTAATTCTGAGATTTTAAAAATGATTCACTTAAATACCATTCTATAATTATAGTAATGATGAAATCGCTCCTGCGTACATATGACTTACCGTCTCCACGACGCAATGTGATTTTTTCTCCATGTTAACCATTGCAGAATGATTATAAAGTATACATAATAAATAATAATGAAATATATTACATAATAATTCTTCTGTATTTATGTGTGTATATATATATACATATATCTGTCATTTACTTTAATTCAATTAAATAACGAAATGAAAACAGCTTTCATGCGTACGTACGACCTATCGTGTCCATGAACAGTGTATTCAATTTATTTTATCATTCTATTATATATATTTATATGAGGAGTATATATAATAAATAAATCATTTTTACTTTCTTTAATTATGTAAATCATGATATAGGTAATAATATCAAGAATGAAAATTCAAAACATGTACGATAAATAAAATGATTTTTACACAAAATGTTTATTTAACATTGAATTAAAAAATTAATGGGTCATATAAAGTCATAAGTGAATCATATATGAGATCAAAAATATTATTATTGTTATGTTAGAAGTTAATAATATTTTAAATCCCATTATATAGGATTTTTGGACACATATTGATGAAATCAGACCTAAGGTATGGGATAATTTTTCAACTTAATATTTTTCTGAGATTGTTTATACATAAGTATTTAATGGGGTTATATTTATCATCCATGTTCAAGTTTTCTAAAAATAATCCTAAAAGTTTTACCAGTTTTCAATGTATTTTTAAAGTTATTTTTACCCATTAATAACTTTATCTACATGGTATGGAAGGAATCATTCTTTTTTATTACCATACGAGGTACTTTTTGAATTTTCCATCAAAAGTACGACGAGAATGACTTTTCAACTTATACTACATGAAATAATTTTTATGCTTTCATAACACATTTTTTCAATGAAAATTTATTTACATTATTTCAAGAATATATTCAAATAAATTGTTTTCTTTTAAAACTGTATGACATTTTGAGGAAATAAAATGATTTTGAAGAAGAAATGATATTTTACTCATGAATTAAGTTCAAGTGTTTTTTCAAAATTATTTTACTTCTATTATGTCATAGGGTTATTTATCTATCCCTATTATTAATTTTATTTGATTCTGTATAATAATGAATTATTTTTATGATATCCATTTATCTTATATAGAATATGTTATGATTGAATGATGTTTAAGAATCCCATTTTAATTAATGGGTTGTGATATGATGAATGATTTATATTTTTGTGGAACATGTATGAATTATTTCATTATAATATAGGTGAGACCTATATTTCCCTCCAATTCATTGGGAAAATATTTATATCTAGTGATATAGATATTATTGGGATGGAATGTAAATCTGGTTCAATAATGCATATCTGGACTGCTTAGTAAATCCGGTTCAATAATGCAGTAATGGAAGGACAAGTAAGCCTTCTTCAGTAATACATGGCTAGAACAGAAAGAAAAACTAGTTCAGTAATGGAAAATGTTCACTATAATGGTCTTGTAAGCAATTCCATGGCTACTATGGAAATATTATTGTGTGCTTATTAGTTTTCTCTGAATACATGTTTAATGCCAATGTTATTCTATCATGGTTAATGTGACTTTATGATTCATGCCTTACGTAATGTGAATATTTATTTAATGACTAATTATTTTGATGTTTTACTTTCATCTTTTTACGTTCAAAAGTTTTTGGTTTGTTTTATTTTCTCTATGTTTACCTTTACTGACCATTTGATCTCACTCTTTTTATATTTACTTTTTTCCCTGGATATAAAGAAAGGATTTAGGTAGGAAAACGAAAGTGGAAGATCATTATGGGAGATGATTAAGATCTTTCAGTAGTATTAGAATATTATGTTACATGATTCAAAAGGAACTAATCATATTTGGTCCTTAGGCATCTGTTTGGGTCATGTATTTACTATTCCGAAAAAGAAATGTAATTTCCAAGTACATCAAGCTTGTATCTCTACAGTACTAAAAATAGTTTATTTTTTATTAGGGAACTATGTTTGGATTAAATTATATGATACCCATGTTAGTTGTGAACTACACATATCATAAATTTTATCTTTATCTACAACAGAAACTGAGGTTTTCTTGTCTTACACACAATAATGACATTCATTGATGGCATGTGTAATAATAAGTTCATGTTTTTTTAAGAAAAAAACATATTATTAGAAATATTAAAATTTATTATAATAAGATATAACAATGAACTCAAATTAGTAGTTATTTATAGGTTTATCTAAATTATTAAAATATATGGTTTATACATATATAAAATTAATTCCTTCATTAAAAATTAATTGAAAATTATTAATAAATCAAATTGAATATGAAAAAAATATTATTATTTTTATGCTAATAAAGATGTTTTATCATTATAAATTTAATGTATAAAAATTTATAAGTGTTACTAATTTAATATATTAAACAATATAATTTTTATGCTCATATAATATATTTGACAGGCATAGGATATGAACAAACCCAATTTTATGCTTAAAATACTAAATTTTTATTAAAATCACTTTTACCACCTTTTAAGGGAAAACACATTTTAAATAAAAATTTTCACATTTATAAATATTAAATGTCATAATAAAATTAGTCTTTGAAATATACATATAAATTTTTTGTTAGAAGTAATTTCGGGTATTTTTTAGTGATATTTCATTTTTTAATGAATTTGTGAAATATACTAAATTTTAATTCAAAACAGTTTTCAATATAATTTTATATATGGTTAAATTATGCATTATATAAGATTAAAATTTTAATTAGATCATATTTTTATCATATAATACAATGTAGCTTATTATAATCAATTTTACATTGAAATTGGAGTTAAAATAATTGAAAATGTTAGCATGTTTTTATTTTAAAAACCCACATAGTCGTCCCATCATCGTGATTAAGTTTAAATTTATTTTTTCCACTTCTAAGATAGGAATTTAAAAAATGGAATGAAAATTTAAAATAAAAATTATATATTATTTTTGAGATGATCATCATTGTTTTTGAACAAAAATGTTAGTGAATGTGAACAAATTTAATTACAATGATTAAACTGAAATTATGATTCATAAGCGTATAAACCTTAAACATAAGGACCCCAATCAACTAGAAACTGGTCAAAAACCCATTTTATGGAAATATTTAGGACATAAAACTTTGATTTATTATTTTAGATATTTTTATAAATTTTCTAGTTAAAAATAGTGGTAAACCTAACATGTTTTTAAAAATTCCAATTATGTCTTTTTCAATCCCAATAAAAGGATAGTACCTCCCCCACTTTTTGACACCGATGAAACCACATAGTATAGTCCATGATCTACCCAATAAACTTCCAAAAAAACCCTACCTTACTCATTTAATCCAACGATTTAGCAAAAATACTTTCATGGAATCCCTTTAGTGAAAACCAAAAGGAGTTGCCCGATTAAGAGGTAACAACCTCCCTCAACCTCCTTTATATTATTTAAAATATCCAATAAATAATACATTATTATTAATTTTTTCAATAAAAAACCAGTATTAAATGTATACAAGTATGATTTTATGATTTGTTTTTATCCTACACAAACACACACTTCTATCTAATGTGTAACGAATATACTATTTATGTGAACGATGAACTACCACCTCAAGAAACAATGATTGTCTCTTATTCTTTTACCACCACTCAAGGTACAAATTATGTTGGTAACTATATTTATATATGATATTTATAATTTTTTTATTCTTATTAAATTTTTATTAAGAAAATACCCTTATTCATTCCATCTTGTGTAAATACAATAATTTCGTTTGAGAAAGTGTGGACTACCGCCACCTAAAAGTGATGTGATTTATTCTCATGCTACCTAATGTGTATTAAAAATATGTTTATTGAGAATATATGATATATATGAAATAATAATGTTACTATAATTATATTATATACATATATACATATTTATATATTTCATTTACTCTCTTTCATTCAACACGTCACTAAAACAAAAGCATCGTTTATGCGAACATAGGACCCATTGTATCCATGAACAATGTATTTCATTTAATACTCTTATATTATATATATATATTATGATAATAAACATATAATTAATATTAATTATTTTATTATCATGCTTTAGTTCTTTAATTCAATGTATAATTATAAGAACTATTTATATAATAAATTAAGAGAAATGCAAAAAAATCAAATTGAATATTACACAAAGAATAACATTAAAATAGAATTGTTAATAAGAGGGTAATATAAGTAATAAAAATTTATATATATAATTAAATATTATAATATTTTTCTATAATATATATATAATAAACTTATATATATTATATAGGAGGTTCTTACAAGCACGAAGTGTGTCAAGACATATGGTAAGATAATTTCATCTAACTTTTTATTTCTGAAAGATACATTATTTATTTACCACCTGTTCATTTTTAAGGTGTGTATAAAAAACATATATATAATTAATTATTAATATAATTAAATTTATTTTTAAATGAATATCAATTTTATGGTCTTTCCTTCATAGGGTTTTTGATTCAAATGTTTTCAAATCGGGAAAGTAAAATTTTCTCATTTCTCATTCTTTGAGACAATTCCATGTTATGAACATATGTTTTTACAAGAGGTTTATATAATATCATATAAATATCATATAATGAATATAAATAATTTTATGATATTTTAAGATTCATGTGACTTTATTTTCTTACATGGGGAGAACGGTTTAGTGTTACCTAGTGGTAAGAGTTTACTGAAACAATCCCATCACTTTTAAAGATTGTTTATGTTTTTACTTCATTTGATGAAATATTTAGATCCATATGTTATGAAATATCATAAATTTAATTATATTTCGATTATTAATTATATATTCATTAATTGGTAATATTTCCCACTCCATTATTTATATTATATTTAATAATGTGTTTTCAAGAAAGCCTAACTCTACCCTCTCTTCAGTAAGAAATTAGTGTAACTTGAAAACCATATTTTAAAAAAGGTTTTTAATAAAAAATCTACATTAATCATATTATCTTTAAAAGACATATTAAACAATCCTTTGCCTTTTTAATCAAAATATTTCTTAAAAAGTATCATTCTTGTTATTTTTTGGTTGAGGAACTCTTCCAAACTTTTACTGTGAAATATGATTGTTTGGAATGTATAGATATACCTACAGTCATGATTTTCTTTCGAATGAAGCTTCCTTTGAAATATTACAATATTATTTTTGTAAAAAAAATAAACTATCTTCCTAATATTTTATAAATTATTTCTTTAAAACTTTATTTTAATGGATAAGGTTTTTTAAATTGATTTATTATTTTAAAGGATTTTAAAAGGTTATTTTATAATTGTTAAATATATTATTAATGAAATTGATTACAAAAAAAATAAATATTTATCTATTAATTTTTGATTTATTTTAAATTAAATGGTATTCAATTTGATTTCATGTTTTATTTATAAATTTTTAATGTTTTTTCTATGAGAATATTATTTAAATTTTTTTCAGATTATTTTATTAGCTTTCGTGGAAATGAGAGTTCCAATATTATTCTTAATCCTTATTTATAATTAATATGATGAATTTTCAATAAAAATTGTTTTTTTTATGGTTTTATGTTTTAAAAATCCTTTTAGAGAAGAACATAGATTTTACTCAGGAATTTTTTTACGAATACATTTTGAAGTTATTTTTTATCTAAGATTATATCTTTTCATGTTTCCCATTCCCTTATAATAAAATTTTCAAAGGTTCCATTCATATTTTTTCTTGAATTGTTTATATATTTTTTGAATAATTCTTATGGAACCCATTTATCTTCCATGGTTTTTATGCATTTTAAACCAAACACTTTTCATGGGTTTGTCGTTGATGAAATGATTATGGAATCTATAATTTTACAAATGTTAAGATGTTATTACATGTTTATGGAACCCATTTAATTTCATGGGATTGTGATATGTTGTTTATAAAACACATATCATATTATAGGTCATAATATGATGAATGTTTTATTATCTTTTGGCATATGTATGAATGATTTTATTATGAGATGGGTGGGAACTATATATTCCTATAATGAATTATCTAATGATTTATATATCATCAAAAAATTATTTTAATCATGTCGATGGGAATGATCCATTATGGGAAGACGGGGAAACTAGAACCTTTACAAGGAATGATTTTCTATTTGGTATGGTGGGTGTATCACATAATAGGTGCAGTCACCATGATGATATAAAATGGGGACACTTGACCCACTATGAGATGATGGTGAATCCCGATCCACTATAGAATGATGGGGAATCCCAATAAACTGTGCGTGAGTGGGGAATCTAGATACCTTACAAAGCAATTATTATGAATGGGTTTGGTGGTGTATCCCCCCAGTTGGAGCAGTTCTGATGAAGTTCCTTGATATGTTATTGAAAGGCGTCTTCAATTATAATGAGTGACATCAAATGTTAATATATTCAAAAATTCTATATCATATTCATATGATATGATTTCACGTATTATGTTATTTATTTAACTATGTATAATTTCTTATGAATGGCCATGGATTATTTAATTATTAATATTTTCATTATTTTATTTGAATTTTATGGTCTTCTAATGTTATGATCATGTTCTCGTACCAGTATTATCATATCAATTCTTACATGTCTCCCTTGATTACTCCTACTGGGAATCGTAGATCACAACTTTTTAGGATTCCTTCCCTAGGTTATAAATATTTTTATTATGTATAATGTGTCTTTGAATGGTTCTAGTCATGATGAACCTAGTAGGAGGTAATTTTTCTCACTTATGTAACATTTTTATGGTTTCCATGCCTCCAAAGAAACTAATATAATATGGTCCTTGGGAATATATATATGTGTGTAATGTTTTTTTGGTACTCTAAAAACATTATGCAATGTTTATAAATGTTAAGAAAATGGTATTATAGTCAGTGTCATTTTGAAGGTTTAGTCAACCTTTTTAAAATATGATGAGAAAACATTAGTGAGATCCTTGGGATATTTCTATTTATATGTCTAAGGATATCTGTAAGGACAAGTATAAGGGTGGGTTAACATTTATGAGAATGTCCATGAATTTTTTTAAAGGGTAGAGTGAGTGTTTTCCATGAAGTACATGCCTATATAGATACTACACGTGTATGTGGATCTAGAACAAATGTATGTATGAGTAAAAACACTGACAATGTGTGTTGGGATTAAATCAGTGTAACATGGTAAACGATAATGGGCCTTGTTGCACAGCAATTTTGACCCTCCCGAAGAATATGAATTTAAAATTCACAATATCTTCATGAACAATTATTATAGATTTAAATTAAATTTGGATATATACAACCTTTAATAAACATGATGATTCATAATTTTAATTATGTTGACAATATATATAAACCGTAAAATTAATTTTATTTATTAAGTTATTTTATTATATGATTTGTCTTTTTAATTCTATGATTTCTAGTTTTAGTCAACAGAGAGAACTATAAGGAACATGAATAACATTGAATGATTCTGATTTGGAATGTGTGGGCATTAGGAAAATTTTAATTCCATTGTAAAAATATAATAATGATAATTAGGAAGGTTTTGTGTGTATTTGTTATTCTTATTAAGGTAGAGATACCATAAATGACATGTGAAATGTATGGGATGTTCTAACAGTTTTGTCTTCATTAAACATAATAAAAAACGTCCAATTCTGTTTTTATCCTTAATAAATGAATTATATTTCAAATTATATTAAATTTGTATTTAAGAATTTTTTTGATGAGTAATGATGTAACGAATTAAGATGATATTTCATGGAAAAATGTAATTAGGTTTTGGAATTCAATGATTATGTTTTGTGAATCGTGAATTGTATATGTATTCAATAGATATGTTTTTATTATGTATGGATATGGATATATTGAATGATGATGAATACCTAGAAAAGTGAAATTTTTTATTTAGGGAATATTACCCTTAATGTGATTGAAATGTTGTGAAAATTTTCATTAGCTTTGATAATGTGATTGTTTATTTGTATAAAATAAATTGCATAAAAACTAATTACCTGGATATGATGAATGATTTGTTGACAAATTCATCTATATAAAGATGTATGGATTTTAAAACTTCTTGAATTTATGTAATATATCCAGCATCTTTTGGAATAAGGAAGCACACATGTTTTACAAAATTATTTATGTTAATTTAAGATATTATCACCTCCCATGAAAATACATGTTTAAATTATTCACATGATTTGACTGTGACCACCATGAGATAATTTGTGATATATGGGGGATTAATGTTAAACTGGTTCTATGAATTTTTTTATTCTATTTTTGAGAATAATATTATGGATGATTTACCAGTTAATCCATTTATAAAAATATTAATTTTGACTTGGGATGAAGTTTTTGAGGTTATAGTTTTATCTCACCACCTGTGTTTTTATTCATATCATATAAAATGTACTAAAAATATTATGATGATGATAACTAATGATAGATGGGATTCCAAATCCTGGATATCATGATCTGTCAGTTCTTGAAGAATGAAAAAAATTCATTATTTTCTGGAGAAAGTGGTTAAATGTGTAACACCCCAAACTTCCACGGTACGTTTCCCTTCGAATAATCGATAGCGTGTGTTGTACGCAACCTCGAGTTCTAACACACACCGCAACTAATTAAACTAGCTTGTGTGAATAGTAATACCTACTTTTTGAAATCATATATATTTTATATTTCAAAATGGGATTCATTTTTGGATTCGGAATATTGAAATTAGCCTAGGGTGAAATTTTGGTACTTTTCGGATAACTTTTATATTTTGATGAATAGTGAAAATTACTAAATTTTAATTAAAAACAACTTTTTTAATCAAAATAATTAATAGTGATAAATTTTGAATTTGAGTGGTTTTAAAGTACATTTAGAATATATTTTTACCATTTAATATAATTTTGGTCATTGGACATAATTTTACAATTAAACCGAACATAAACAAGTGTCAATCTTTTTATAGTTATTATCTCTTAAAAACACGCTTTTTGTTTTGACAGCGGGAATTAATTTTAAATTAATTTCTGCCACTTCTGTGTTTTGAATTTAGGAAAATGGATTCCATATTTGGAATCAGGATGTTCAAATTGTGTAAATAGGTAACTTTTATTTTTAGACATTTTGAATAGTTACTGTGGTAAATATTTTATTTACCATGGTTAAAGGGTAAATCCGGTAAATAAGGGTTAAAAATAATATTATAATAATCAAAAATTACCCTAAAACGTGTCCTAACCTTATTGGTGGACACATACCCGACCATGGGCATCCTTGGGTCAATTTGGGGACCCCTTGGAGCCACTTGTATGTGGTAGGGACACATTATATTAATAAAGTAAAAATAAAAATAAAAATGGCATAAGCTTACATCTTTTAGAAGAACAATTTTTACATAGGGTTATACATGTTGGATATTCGATTATAAATATTCATTAGAAAGCTAAAAAGATTTCCTACATGATGATATTTTATTTATAATTTTTAGACATCAAATAAGTTAAATTATTAATGACACAATAATGATGCAATGTTTACCTCATTAATAAATCATTGAAATAAATAATATTATAATGATTAAAATATTATCTAAAACCTGTACAATTCTTATTGGTTGATGTTATTTAGAATATGAGTCATCTTATCTTCGACCTCAATGATTTTTGGACCATTATAAACCGAATATAATTATATTATAAAGTAATACTTTCACTCTTTCCTAAAGAGCCCCTTCTCTCCCTTATAAAAGGAGACCAATTCTACTCATTCCTCACACCTCTCAAGCCACTTGGATCGTCCAAACTCTGCCCAACTAAGCTCCCCACATCCCTCTTCTCCTCCTTGAAGCTTCCCCTCAGGCAGAAAGCATTTCAACAAGTCCTTTGGTTCTAACCAAAGTGAGTTACCTAAATTAAAGGTAACGATTTCTCTTAAATTATTTTCATTTATTTTGCTTCTCCAACCCCCAAACTCTTTTTATTTCCTTTCTTTTGTAACAAAACCAGTATCCTAAATATACTAGGATGTTGTTATAATATGGATTCAAACTACACATACACACAACTCCATCTAATGGATGATGAACATAATGTTTCTGTGGATGGCAAACTAACGCCTCACGAAACGATGATTGTTCAAATACATCTTATCGCCTCTCATGGTGGCCATCATGATGGCACTGTAATTAAATATGATATTAATGATATATATTTTATATATTTTATATATAAGCTTCTGTAATTCCATTTTATTTCATACCATTATACGTTTCATGTTGTATATACATACGATAATTTCATTTGAGGAAGTGCGGACTACCGCCCCCTTAAAATGATATGACTCGTTCATACCACACATGGAACGTATAAAGGATGGTGTTAATGAACTTAAATAACATGTATAAAATATTATATTATACTGTAATAGTAATATACCTATGTATCATTGGTATTTGATTCTTTTAAAATAAAAATTAAATGGAAGTAGCGTTCGTGCGTACGTACGGACTACCGTCTCCACGAACGCGATGAGATTCATTTTCCATCGTATCCATTCAAGTATAATTATCATTTGATGATTTAAAAATGATGTTTAAAGACTTGATACCATTCTGGATTTGAATAATATACAACTTATCCTTTACAAACATGGCTTATGTAACAAAACATATAAAATAAAATGAGTAAGTTAACACCCGAAACGACGATAATTTTAAGATATTATTATCAAATCAGTATTAAAAGATCATATATGATATCATATTAATGTATATGATTCTTGTATAATTTAGTAACAATTATTTCACTGTTATACAGGTGGTTAACCTACCCCAACCAAGGAAAAGTACATGGTAAGGGTTATTTCACAATCTCTTCATTATCCGAGGTTGTATTATACGTAATAATCTACTGGGATCTCTTTATCATCCACATCCATGTTTCTTCGAAATGTATTTCAAAACATTTTTACTATTTACAAGAATATGGGTTAAAGTCATTTATACCCTTGTTTGACTTTTTATAAGAGGTTTATAAAGGAATCTTTCCGTCGTTTTCAAAACAAGGTCCTTTTTAACCTTTTCGACAGAATTGAGGTAAGAATGTTTTTTTAACTTATACGGCGGGTGCGGTTATTTTCCGCCGTTATAAAATCGTCGAAGCTTCCCATACAAGCTTATAAGAATATTTTCAAAGAAAATGTTTTATTTTATATGTATCTTAAATGATTTCAAAATAAAAGGAGATACTTCTTTAAAAAGAATTTTGATTTCATCTATGTCAACATCCTTTGATGGATTTTAAGATTATTTGAAGTTGATTTATTATGATACAAAACTTCTATATAGTATTGAAGGTTTTGTGATATGTTTGACTGTGGATGTGCTATTTTTATACCATTCATAGTTTATGGTGAAATTATTGACATTTCATATGCTAGTTCTAATACGAATGTTTATGTTATGTTTAAACCTTTTCATATGGGAATGCATTGGACTTAATAAGTGACAGGTGGAGCCCGCTATAGCTCCTCGATGCATCGGTAGGTCTCATGAGACAAACTAGTGTCTTGGCACAAGGCCTTGACAAAATCTTATTTGTAGTCTTGGCACGAGGCCTTGACTATGTGGTTATGACAGTCTGGCATTATGCATTCCAACATTATGAAAATGGTTATTGATTTTTGCATGTGATTATTCGATTAGTAGAATATCCATGTGAATAAGTAAATGGAATTATTTCATTTTACTTTTTCCATACTATGTTGAAGTTCAATTTTAAAAGGCTTTTGTTTTAGTAATTCATTGCCTTAAATGTTTATGCTTATTTTGAATGTTCCGCTATATTGTTATCCATACTGGGCATTTGAGCTCACCCCTTTTCTATGTTTTATTTTTTCCCAGGTAGTGAAGAAGTAAATTATGAATGACTTGCAGGGATATTATGAGGGGTTAATAGTGTGGATATGAAGACTTTGTTGTTGTAGTAGTTTTTCACTTTGAAATGTAATGTAAAACTTTATGATTATATCTATAGTTTCCAAGGCTAATAAACCAATCGGTCTTTCGGGATTTGATCTTTCTTGTGATCATGCCAATGTTATGTAATAATGCACCGACTCTGGGTAGCTGGGGTCGGGGCGTTAGAGTTGGTATCAGAGGATGTTTAGTACAAACCTTGGAAACTAGATTTAGATAAACTCTGATTAGAGCACGTAGACCTAAGATGAACTTTGAGGATTAGTATAGAAGAACTTCCTAGAATTTTGGTATTGTAGAGATTTTGTGAGTTTTCCAAGCAATACATCCCTGTCTGGATACGAGCAGGTAGAGGCGGCTCTGGTACAGATGTACCTAGGGGTAAAACCCGAAAACACCGCTTTGAGTTAGACTCGAACGGGAACTGGTGCACGACAATGGGCCTTGTTGCACTCTTGGTTACGACACTCCCAGGGTATATGCTTAGGATAACTCTCATTTTCTTTACAAATCATTATGAAGGGTTTATGAGTATATACTTCCCCAAAGAAAACATTTTTATGATTATGGATTATATCCATAAATAGTTCAATTTATGTTAAGTGTTTTATAAGTATGGGATTATGTATTTTGATTCATAAACTGATCTAGTTTATGCCATTGTTTAGAAATGGCGCCTAGTGGAAGAAATGGAAACCGTATCAATGCACGCACTCCATGTAGGGATTTCCCTCCTGCTCAAGATAATTATAGTGGGGCTGGTGATGCAACTGGTGCCGATCAGCTAATCACCATACTGGGACAACTTACTCAGGTTATGAATAATAAACTTACCCGTATGGAGCACCCTGATTCGCAGCGTGGAGGATCAATGTTAGATCGATTCATGAGGCAACAACCACCAACGTTCAATGGGAGTACAAATCCCTTAGTAGCTGAGCAATGGATAAATTCCCTAGAGAAAATATTTCAGGCTTTGGGGAGCAGTGAAAGGGAAAAAGTTATCATGGCAGTTTACCGCCTCACTGGAGATGCTGATCAATGGTGGTCATTGATTCAAAACATGAAGGAAGATGATGAAGTATCAAATATGGAATGGAGGGAATTCAAAGATCTGTTTTTAGAAAAATACTTCCCTCGCGACCATCGAGCGGATATGGAAAGACAATTTCTGAGTCTGAGACAAAAGGAGGATGAGAATGTCACAAAGTATGAGGCTAACTTTACAAGGTTAGCGAGGTATGCTGGAGATTATATTCGCAACCCAAGAAGTAAGATTGATCGTTTCTTTGATGGGTTAAAACCATTTCTCCGTCGAGCATTAGTCTCACAATCCTTTTCATCGTACGAATACATTGTCTCATGTGCTATCAAGACCGAAAAGGAATTCTCTAAGTCTTATGACTTTAAAGAAAAGCAAGAGAAGAAGAGACCTACTGATCAATCTGGGAATGGAAATAAGGGGAAGAAAGGAAAGGTTGAATATCCATCTTGTGGTAAATGCGGGAAGAAACACCCCGGTACTTGCTTGAAGGGAATGGGAGTCTGTTACAAGTGTGGTGAAAAAGGCCACCAAGCTCATGATTGCAAGGGGAAGAAAGAAGCTACCAACGTTCAGTGCTACAATTGCAGGGAGATGGGGCATTATGCAAATGCATGTCCTAAGTGTCAGGAGAACTTACCTCAGAAAAGGCCAAGGGATCAAGGCCAGGCTTATGCTATCACTACTGCTGAGGTAGAAGCTCCGAAAGACGTGGTGGCAGGTAATTTAATGGTTTCCTGAAGTTTAGCAAATGCATTATTTGATTCTGGATCATCGCATTGTTTCATATCTTCCCAGTTTGCTAAGAAAATTAGATATTTCCAATTTGATTTAATAAGGGAGTTGTCAGTTAAAACTCCTAAGGGAAGTATCGTTGCAACAAAGTATTGTGAATCAGTCCCCATTAGAGCACATAAATTTTCTTTATCTGCTGATTTCATCGTCATACCAATGATTGAGTTTGATATAATCCTCGGTATGGACTGGATTTCGGACTATGATGCGAAGATTTATTGTAAGAAGAAAGAGGTTACGATTCTTGATGATAATGATAAGGAGCACCTTATTTTTAGAGCATAATCGTCACCACCTAATTCTTATTTAGATCCACCCCCAGTAGCTCAACTTAATTCAATTATTGGGGAGGAAGAGAATGAAATAACTGTCGGTGAGGAAAGGAATGTTAAAATAGAGGATGTACCTGTTGTGAATGAATTTGTAGATGTATTTCTGGAAGACTTACCTGGACATCCTCCAGAACGAGAACTTGAGTTTTCCATTGATTTGATTCCTGGATCAAGGCCTATATCGAAGACCCCTTATAGAATGGCCACTGTAGAGTTAGTCGAATTAAAGAAACAACTAGAGGAATTGAGTAATAAGGGATTTATTCTCCCTTGTGTTTCTCCATGGGGAGCCCCTGTTCTTTTTGTTAAAAAGAAAGATGGATCTATGAGGTTATGTATTGACTATAGGGAGATCAATGCTATAACGATAAAGAACAAGTAACCCCTACCTCGTATTGATGATTTATTTGACCAACTGCATGGAGCTCAATACTTTTCAAAGATTGACCTTCGATCTGGATACCATCAGTTGTGTGTAAAGAAGGATGACATTCCGAAGACAGCATTTCGAACCAGGTACGGGCATTACGAGTTTACTGTAATGCCGTTTGTATTGACTAATGCACCCTCTGTATTCATGGATCTGATGAATAGAGTTTTCAAGGAGTATCTCGATGAATTTGTGGTGGTATTTATTGATGATATCTTGGTATACTCCAAAACCTATGACGATCATGAAAATCACTTGCGCATTATCTTGAAGACTCTGAGGAGGCATGAATTATATGGGAAGTTTAGCAAGTGTGAATTCTGGCTTCAGGAGATTTCTTTTCTTGGCCATATTGTCTCAAAAGATGGAATCTCTATTGATCCTTCTAAGACCAAGGCAATCCAAGAATGGCCAGCACCTACGAGTATAACTGAGGTACGCAGTTTTATTGGTTTGGCAGGTTATTATCGACGTTTCGTCCAGAATTTTGCCCGATTGGCTAACCCATTAACGAAGCTCACACGTAAAGGGGTTAAATTTGTTTGGACAAAAGAGTGTGAAGAATGTTTCGAAGAACTGAAGAGAAGATTAGTCAATGCTCCTATATTGACTCTACCATCGGGGAATGATGGGTTCGTTATTTATAGTGATGCATCGAAGAAAGGACTTGGCTGTGTCCTTATGCAGAATGATAGAGTTATTGCCTATGCATCACGATAGTTGAAAATTCATGAACAAAACTATCCTACTCATGATCTTGAGTTAGCAGCTGTGATCTTTGCTTTGAAGATATGGAGGCACTACCTTTATGGTGAAAAATGTGAGATTTATACTGATCACAAGAGTGTGAAGTATATTTTCTCACAAAAAGAACTCAACATGAGGCAAAGGAGATGGCTTGAATTACTCAAGGACTATGATTGTACGATACACTACCACCCGGGGAAGGCAAACAAGGTGGAAGATGCTTTGAGTAGAAAATACCATGGAGTTTTGAACAATATGAGAATTGAAAGGGATCCAATTTTCATGGATCTAGTGAAGATGGACATGGGAATAACCAGGGAAGGTGAAACATCAATGCTTTTTCAAATGGTTGCCAAACCATCTTTACTAGAAAGGATTAAGAGTTCTCAGACCAATGATGAAGAATTTCAGAAGAAGATTAAAGCTATGAATAATGGGAGATTGAGAGACTTTGTGTATGAAGATGGAATTTTGAAATTCGGGAAGAGACTTCGTGTTCCCTATTTACCTGATCTAAAAAGGGAATTGCTGGATGATGCTCATAGTTCCAATTTCTCTATACACCCTGGGAGCACCAAAATGTATAGATATTTGAAGGAACATTTTTGGTGGGACAACATGAAGAGGGAGATCGCTGATTTTGTGTCAAGATGTATGGTTTGTCAACAAGGGAAAGCTGGAAGGCAACAGCCTGGAGGAGTCATGCAACCTCTTCCCATACCGGAGTGGAAATGGGACAATATTACGATGGACTTTGTCATGGGGCTACCAAAGACTCCTAGAAGGAACGATGCAATATGGGTTATTGTTGATCGTCTTACCAAGTCAGCACATTTTCTTGCTATAAGAGAAGATCTACCCCTGGAACGTCTAGCAAGACTATACATTAATGAAGTTGTGAGACTTCATGGAGTACCCCTATCGATTGTTTCTGATCGTGATCCCCGTTTTACTTCAAGATTTTGGAAAAGTCTTAAGAAATCCCTGGATACTGAACTTCATTTGAGCACTGCTTACCACCCTCAGACAGACGGACAATCAGAACGGACTATTCAAACCTTAGAAGACATGTTGAGATCTTGCTCACTTGACTTTCAGGGTATGTGGGATCAATATTTACCACTGGTAGAATTTTCCTATAACAATAGCTTCCATTCGAGTATACAGATGGCACCATATGAAGCGTTATACGGAAAGAGATGTCGTACACCAACCTGTTGGGATTACGTTGGTGAAAGAAAACTTGTAGGCCCAGAGCTGGTGGAGGAAACGGTGGAAAAGGTGAAAGTAATCCAAAATCACATCAAAGCAGCTCAAAGTAGGCAGAAGAGCTATGCCGATAATCGAAGGAAGGATTTGGAATTTCAAGTCGGTAATCATGTTTTCCTAAAGGTATCTCCATGGAAGGGAGTCATACGTTTTGGAAAGAAAGGTAAATTGAGTCCCAGGTACATCTGACCTTTCGAAATTCTAGAACGAATTGGGGCTGTAGCTAACCGATTGGCAATGCCGCCAAGTCTCTCCAAAGTTCACGTTGTGTTCCACGTATCTCTGTTGAGAAAATACATGCCTGACCCAACGCATGTACTCACCTATGATAAATTAGAACTGGAACCCGATCTGTCTTATTGTGAAGAGCCCGTCAAGATTTTTGATACAAGAGAACAAGTACTGAGAAACCGGACGACGCGTCTGGTAAAAGTTTTGTGGAGAAATCATAAGATGGAAGAGGCAATGTGGGAACCCGAGGAACTTATGATGAAGAACCACCCGGGTATTTTTATGTAGTAATACCCTAGAAATTGCGAGGACGCAATTATTTGAAGGAGGGGAGAATGTAACACCCCAAACTTCCACGGTATGTTTCCTTTCGAAAAATCGATAGCGTGTGTTGTACGCAACCTCGAGTTCTAACACACACCACAACTAATTAAACTAGCCGTTGTGAATAGTAATACCTACTTTTTGAAATCATATATATTTTATATTTCAAAATGGACTTCATTTTTGGATTCGGAATATTGAAATTAGCCTAGGGTGAAATTTTGGTACTTTTCGGATAACTTTTATATTTTGATGAATAGTGAAAATTACTAAATTTTAATTGAAAACAACTTTTTTAATCAAAATAATTAACAGTGATAAATTGTGAATTTGAGTGGTTTTAAAGTATATTTAGAATATATTTTTACCATTTAATATAATGTTGGTCATTGGACATAATTTTACAATTAAACCGAACATAAACAAGTGTCAATCTTTTTATAGTTATTATCTCTTAAAAACACGCATTTTGTTTTGACAGCGGGAATTAATTTTAAATTAATTTCTGCCACTTATGTGTTTTGAATTTAAGAAAATGGATTCCATATTTGGAATCAGGATGTTCAAATTGTGTAAATAGGTAACTTTTATTTTTAGACATTTTGAATAGTTACTGTGGTAAATATTTTATTTACCATGGTTAAAGGGTAAATCCGGTAAATAAGGGTTAAAAATAATATTATAATAATACAAAATTACCCTAAAACGTGTCCTAACCTTATTGGTGGACACATAACCGACCATGGGCATTCTTGGGTCAATTTGGGGACCCCTTGGAGCCACTTGTATGTGGTAGGGACACATTATATTAATAAAGTAAAAATAAAAATAAAAATGGCATAAGCTTACATCTTTTAGAAGAAAAATTTTTACATAGGGTTATACATGTTGGATATTCGATTATAAATATTCATTAGAAAGCTAAAAAGATTTCCTACATGATTATATTTTATTTATAATTTTTAGACATCAAATAAGTTAAATTATTAATGACACAATAATGATGCAATGTTTACCTCATTAATAAATCATTGAAATAAATAATATTATAATGATTAAAATATTATCTAAAACCTGTCCAATTCTTATTGGTTGATGTTATTTAGAATATGAGTCATCTTATCTTCGACCTCAATGATTTTTGGACCATTATAAACCGAATATAATTATATTATAAAGTAATACTTTCACTCTTTCCTAAAGAACCCCTCCTCTCCCTTATAAAAGGAGACCACTTCTACTCATTCCTCACACCTCTCTAGCCACTTGGCTCGTCCAAACTCTGCCCAACTAAGCTCCCCACATCCCTCTCCTCCTCCTTGAAGCTTCCCCTTAGGCAGAAAGCATTTCAACAAGTCCTTTGGTTCTAACCAAAGTGAGTTACCTAAATTAAAGGTAACGATTTCTCTTAAATTATTTTCATTTATTTTGCTTCTCCAACCCCCAAACTCTTTTTATTTCCTTTCTTTTGTAACAACACCAGTATCCTCAATATACTAGTATGTTGTTATAATATGGATTCAAACTACACATACACACAACTCCATCTAATGGATGATGAACATAATGTTTCTATGGATGGAAAACTAACGCCTCACGAAACGATGATTGTTCAAATACATCATATCGCCTCTCATGGTGGCCATTATGATGGCACTGTAATTAAATATGATATTAATGATATATATTTTATATATATGCTTCTGTAATTCCATTTTATTTCATACCATTATTCGTTTCATGTTGTATATACATACGATAATTTCATTTGAGGATGTGCGGACTACCGCCCCCTTAAAATGATATGACTCGTTCATACCACACATGGAACGTATAAAGTATGGTGTTAATGAACTTAAGTAACATGTATAAAATATTATATTATACTGGAATAGTAATATAACTATGTATCATTGGTATTCTATTCTTTTAAAATAAAAATTAAATGGAAGTAGCGTTCGTGCGTACGTACGGACTACCGTCTCCACGAACGCGATGAGATTCATTTTCCATCATATCCATTCAAGTATAATTATCATTTGATGATTTAAAAATGATGTTTAAAGACTTGATACCATTCTGGATTTGAATAATATACAACTTATCCTTTACAAACATGGCTTATGTAACAAAACATATAAAAGAAAATGAGTAAGTTAACACCCGAAACGACGATAATTTTAAGATATTATTATCAAATCAGTATTAAAAGATCATATATGTTATCATATTAATGTATATGATTCTTGTATAATTTAGTAACAATTATTTCACTATTATACAGGAGGTTAACCTACCCCAACCAAGGAAAAGTACAAGGTAAGGGTTATTTCACAATCTCTTCATTATCCGAGGTTGTATTATACGTAATAATCTACTGGGATCTCTTTATCATCCACATCCATGTTTCTTCGAAATATATTTCAAAACATTTTTACTATTTACAAGAATATGGGTTAAAGTAATTTATACCCTTGTTTGACTTTTTATAAGAGGTTTATAAAGGAATCTTTCCGTCGTTTTCAAAACAAGGTCCTTTTTAACCTTTTCGACAGAATTGAGGTATGAATGTTTTTTTTAACTTATACGGCGGGTGCGGTTATTTTCAGCCATTATAAAATCATCGAAGCTTCCCATACAAGCATATAAGAATATTTTCAAAGAAAATGTTTTAATTTATATGGATCTTAAATGATTTCAAAATAAAAGGAGATACTTCTTTAAAAAGAATTTTGATTTCATCTATGTCAACATCCTTTGATGGATTTTAAGATTATTTGAAGTTGATTTATTATGATACAAAACTTCTATATTGTATTGAAGGTTTTGTGATATGTTTGACTGTGGATGTGCTATTTTTATACCATTCATAGTTTATGGTGAAATTATTGACATTTCGTATGCTAGTTCTAATACGAATGTTTATGTTATGTTTAAACCTTTTCATATGGGAATGCATTGGACTTAATAAGTGACGGGTGGAGCCCGCTATAGCTCCTCGATGCATCGGTAGGTCTCATGAGACAAACTAGTGTCTTGGCACAAGGCCTTGACAAAATCTTATTTGTAGTCTTGGCACGAGGCCTTGACTATGTGGTTATGACAGTCTCGCATTATGCATTCCAACATTATGAAAATGGTTATTGACTTTTGCATGTGATTATTCGATTAGTAGAATATCCATGTGAATAAGTAAATGGCATTATTTCATTTTACTTTTGCCATACTATGTTGAAGTTCAATTTTAAAAAGCTTTTGTTTTAGTAATTCATTGCCTTAAATGTTTATGCTTATTTTGAATGTTCCGCTATATTGTTATCCTTACTGGGCATTTGAGCTCACCCCTTTTCTATGTTTTATTTTTTCCCAGGTAGTGAAGAAGTAAATTATGAATGACTTGCAGGGATATTATGAGGGGTTAATAGTGTGGATATGAAGACTTTGTTGTAGTAGTAGTTTTTCACTTTGAAATGTAATGTAAAACTTTATGATTATATCTAGTGTTTCCAAGGCTACTAAACCAATCGGTCTTTCGGGATTTGATCTTTCTTGTGATCATGCCAATGTTATGTAATAATGCACCGACTCTGGGTAGATGGGGTCGGGGCGTTACAAAATGGATCAAGTAACAAAAAAGGATAATGATTTGATGAAGTCAGGAAAGTATATGTTTTAATGAAAATTATTCCACTTGATGAAAATGATCATGAAATAAAATGTTTTCCTAATAACGTAAATTTTGCTGCACAGATGGGATTTTAAATTGGTATATATTTATGAATTTGAGGCCATCAACATTCTAATTAAAATTCCCCTTTTTTTTGATGAAGTAAATAACTCTATTTTATTATTTATACATTTATTCCGTGTTCATATTTACACATACCAGAAATGTTCTCTTATGTGGAATCTAGTAATGAGTTACTTTGGGTAACTGATTTGGTTCCAGGTTTCATTTTATTAAATTATGTTTTATTGTTAATTTTAATGATGTGGGTTTTTATGAAAGGAAAATTGTAGTATTAAAACACAATTTAATTTAAAGGGGATAAATTAATTTCAAATGATAAATAATTGAAGTCTACAATATTTCTTGAATTATTTGTTTCAAATTTATTTAATCTTTTTTCTAATTTTAATTTCACAAAATACTAAAGATATTTATTTTATTAAAAGAAACTTTGTTTTTATTCCGTTATATCTAAATACAAGATAATATTTCACTAATAATAAAATAAATTTCACCTTTATCTACATGGAACAATATGGTAATCTTGTGTTACACACAAAAACGTCTTTCCTCGATGGCTTCTATAACATGCAAGACCGTATATTACAAGACCATAATATATTATTAAAAATGTTATTATTTAACATAAAAATATATAACCTATATTTTAAATTATTACTTATTCAAGGGTTTAACTAACATAAGAAAATATATGGTTTATCAAAAATATAAAATTAATTCATTTCATAAAAATTAATTACAAATTAATGTAAAAACTGATTGAATATAAAAGAATATATTTTTGTTTTTATGCCCAAAAATATGATTTATCTTAATAGCATAAATTAATAAAAATTATTAAGTGATATTATTGTAATATATATATATATAATTTTTTAAAAAAATATTTTCTATTTTTATACCACATATTCGATCAGAATAGTATAATAACAACCCCAATGTTATGCATAAAACACTATATTTTTTTAAAAAAAATATTACCTATTTTTAACGGATAACCTATTTTAAATCACATTTTTTAAAATCTTATAAATATTAAATGTAAAATGAAACATTATAAATTAAATATAAACATTAAAATTAGGATATGGTGAATTTTTCATACTTTCCTCTAGAGTTTCAATATTTATTAAATAAGTGAAAAATACTAAATTTTAATTCAAAAATTATTTTTTATATAATTTATTTATAATGTGAAAATATATTTTTTGTTGTTTTAAAATTATAATGATATAATTTTCTATTGGTTAATGCAATTTAGGTTGTTATAAAAAAATTAACTTTTTTTTGCATTAAAACATTGCAAATATTTGGATGTTTTTACTTTAAAAGGGCTACAGTGTCGTCCCAACATCGAGATTAAATTAAAATTACATTTTTCCACATAAATGTTATGTATTTGAAAAAAATGGATACCTCATTTTTAGTCACAATGATATATAATTATAAAAAAATCACCACATTGTTTTTTCCAAAAAAAATTGTGAAATTAAAAAAAATTAATTACATTGAATAAAATGAAATTCAATTTAACCTGAGAATAAAACATAAAATTAAGGGCCCAAATGACCTATAAACTTTTAAAAAATACATTGGTTGAAAATATTTCGTCCCTAAACCTACCATAATTATGTTTTTTATCATTAATAATTTTTGTTGGTAAAGCGTTGTTAAACCTAACTTGCTTTCAGAAATGTGAAGTGTGTCCTTTCACTTCCCTTTAAAAGGCTACCACCTCTTCAATTTCCTCACACCTATAAAACCATTGTGGTTCAGCCATGATATTCACAATAAATTTCCCAAAAACCATTATATATTCTTTAATTCCCTCTCATTATTTATAAATACTTCCATGGAATCCCTTTAGTGAAAACCAAATAGAGTTACCCGATTAAGAGGAAACACACTCCATCATGGTCATTTCTTTTATTTACATTCTTCACTACATGAACTATTCTTATTTAATGATTTTATAAAAAAAAGAATCTAAAATATTCTATGTGTTTTTTATGCTACGAGTTTGACCTACACATACAATCACTTCCATCTAATGGGTAACAAACAAACTATTTACGTGAATAACGAACTATCACCTCCAAAAATAATGATTGTTCAATTTTTCCATTACCGCCTACCATGGTCGAAATTATGATAGAAACCATATTTATATATGATATATATTATATTTATAATGTATTTATGATTATGTAAATTTCATTTTTGACATACAATTATTCTTTCCATTTGTTATAAAAATGATGATTTCATTCGAGGAAGTGTAGGCTACCACACCCTAAAATTGATATGATTCGTTCACACGCTACCTAGAATGTATTATTGATATGTTTAGTGAACCAATATGATAAATATGAAATAATAATTTCACATTAATGATATTATATACATATATACATATATACATATATACATATATACATATACATATATACATATATTTTATCTACTTTCTTTCTTTCAATATATCAATAAAATAGAAGCGGTACTCATGCATATATATGACCTCCATATCTATAAATAGTTTATTCCATTTCATACTTCTATTTTATATATATTATTATAGTAAAAATATATCTAATATTAAATATATTTATATCACGGTTCAAATTTTGGTAATCATGATATAAGTACAAGGACTAATGATATAAGAAATTAAGAGACATGTAAAAAACAATGCATATATTATTCGAAGAGTAAACATAACATAGAATTGTTAACAAGAGGGTAATATTAATTTATAATAACAAGATATATGGAATTATATATAATAATATGGTTTTTTAAATATGTACAGTAAACATATATTTATTATATAGGAGGCTCTTATGAGAATGAATTGAATCAAGACACAAGGAAAAGAAATTTTATCTCACTCTTTATTTCCCTAAGATACATACATTAATGTGGTTTATGATTCCAATGTTATGAAATAAATAATGTATTTTTTTCCCAATTTTCCTTCTTTGAAACACAAGCCATGTTATGCACCAATTTTTAACTATGACGTATATAAAAAGAATTTGAAATGTTATGTAATTAAAATATTATTTTCATGATATTTTAATCTGAATGTTTTTTCAATTTCATACATGGGGAGTGTGGTTAAAATTTACCAATTGGTAAGAGATTGTTGAAACAGTCTCATCACTTTTTTAGATTGATTATCATTATTCATACATTGATAAAATATAATGACCCATATATAAGGAAATATCATGATTTTCCTTATAATATAGTTATTAATGATATATTAATGTTTTGGTACAATTTTACACTCTTTAGTTAATAATATAGTTATGAATGTGTTTTTATAAATCCCAACATTACCCTTTCTTCGATCGGAAATTGGTGTTTATTCAAAAACATGTATTTAAAATGAAACCAAATATAATAAACTATTCTTATATGAAATTTAAAAGAAAACATTACCCATTTTTTACATTTTTTAAACAAAAGGGTTCTTTAAAATAAATCTTCTTGTCATTTTCTGATCGAGTCAATTTTCAAAACATTTATAGTGAGAAATGAATGTTTAACATGTACAAATTTACCCACTATCATGAACATCATTCGATCGATGAATCATTTATAAGATAATAATATTATTTTTTAAAAAATAAATTGTTTTCCTTATATTATGTAAATTATTTTAAATTTAGTTTTTTTCAATGAAAATTATTTGATAATTGTTGTATTATTTTAAATCATTATGAAAGGAATATATATATTTTTTAATATTATTTTAATATAAATGGATTTAAAAACATTTTCAATCTTTATTTATACGATTTAAATGTAATTTCAATTAAATGTTTATCAAAAAAATTTCAAGCATTATTTATAAGCTTTCAATTTTTTTTAAATGAAAAATATTTTTTTAAATGTTTCAAATCATAATTTATATGTTTTTGACAAAATATTATCTAAAATAAAATCAAGAAATATTTGTATGTTTTAAATGAAATATTTTTTAAAAATGGGTTTTAAATCATTTATATCTTAAAAATATTTTTCCAGGAAGAAATAAAATTTTCATCAATAAATTTTTCAAAACATTATTTTAATGTTATTTTCTATCAATGATGACATCCGTTGATGTTACTAATAATATTATAGGAAATTTTATATTGTTACTATACATATTATTTATTGAATGACATCTATTTTGATAGAAATATTTTTATGAAATGTATTTCTATTCCATTATTTTTATGATTTTTAATCCCACTTCTTTTCATGGGTAGGGAATTGAGAAATCGTTATAAAACCTTTAATTTTATATAGGATAATATATAATTACATATTTTTGACACCCGTTTCAATTCATGGTATTATGATAGGATATTTATATAACCCATCTGTTTTAATGGTTTATTATATGATGAAAATTTAATTATCATGTGGAATATGTATGAATGATTTTACTATGACATAGGTGGGACCTATATCTCCCTCTAATGCATTGTGTATTGATTTAAATCTCCAGATATATTGATGCCAATCATGCCAATTGACATTTCACACTATGAGGATATGGTAAAATTGATCATATATTAGGAAGGAAATATGAATGTAGATGGCGGTGTGTGCAACTAAATAGGTGTAGTCATCGGGAAGATAGAAAATGAGGAACCAGATCTATGTTGGGAATATGGGGATACCCAATCCACTATGGGATAATTGGGAAACTCTATCTACTATGGGAATATAGGTAATCCCAATCCATTTAAAAGAAATGATTGAGATTGGGGAAGGTGGTGCTTCCCATCTAATATGTTTATATCCAAGGAAGTGCCTTGATAAGTTCTATAAATTCTTCTATACTTGTATGGAGTGATTTCAGAAGTTATTGTTTTCCAAAATTTAATGTCTTATTCAAAAGTTATTTTTTCATGGATTGTGATATTTATTTCTATATCTATAATGTATTTTTAAATTCCATGATTTAATCCATTATCCATGTTTATGATCTTTCATATAGAGGCTATGATCATCTAATTTCAGGATCATGATCTCATACCCCAATTCTTATGTTTATGCTAAAATGTATTCTTTATTTACCCTAACTATGCATCTAATATCACACTTATTTTTTCCTTCCTGAGGTTATGAATATTTTTATTATGTATGATATATCTATGAATGGTGCTAGTTATAAAAAACCACAGGGAAGATAATTTTTATTTCTTATATATCGTTGTATATGATTCTATGTTTCAAATGGATCCAAAATAATATAGTCCTTGGGAATCTATTTGTTTGATATTTTGAGTATTCCATATAAATTATGTAATGATTATATACATTAACGCATATTCATTATAGTTAAGATCCTCAGAATAGTTGAAAAAAAAATCCTTAATTAAAGAAAATATTCTAGGAAAAAATGGTTGTCATGATCTTCCACACGCTTTCAAAAAATTCATTTAGTAATGATCCAATTAATCTTTCAAATTTTTCCTTCATTAATGATCCCCCATATAATTCTGAAAAAAATCCATGAGTTAAGATCCTATAAATAGATTAAAAAATCCTTGAGATGAGATCTTCACAAGGATTCATAATGTATTTAGTAAAGACAATCCTTATTGTAAAAAATTTATAAATTCAATATCCTCCTCTTAGAAAATCTAATGTTCTTTATTTAACAATGGGAACCTTATTAAATGACATCAGTACTCCACCATATAGAGATTCATTATTAATTCTTCATTTTGATTTATTACATGGATATGGATACCAAAATATTTTATTCAACCACATGAGGCATAAGGAACATGTCATAGTTATCCACATTCTTTTTGAATAATACTTTTTAATGATTTTTATATTTAGACATATTTATAATTTCCATAAAATACAGAGCTCACTTTTCAATGATTACCAAAATATAAACCTAAACTAGGTGATATAAATATGAAGGAGTTACTCTCCCCATGAATATCATATATTTGGGATCTTGAATATACTATATGATTAATTACTCACTGAGGAATTGCGTTTTTTAATTATTTTGCAGATAAGAAATATTTTTGGGAGAAACTACCATAAAGAGTATACCAGTGATTACATACATTATCATGGGAAATAGTTTCCCACTATTTTGATTAATTTTTAGTGGTATTATATGATTATTTTTTCATCAACATTTTTTAATACTAGGATATTATATATACATTGGATAAATCATTGTATTAGAATAAAATTTATAGTTTATAATGAAAAACAAACTCCAAGATGAAAAATTATAGTCATTTAAATTTGTGATTTTTATAACGCATTTTTATCAAATTCTGAAGGTTCAATGTCTGACAACAATGTTGATTACATATCATATTCATGTTGATTCACATTTCTTTTTAAATGTGTATAACATTCCCTACAAATAATTGAGAACATTCCCTACTCAAGGTCAAATATGTTTCATAATCATGTATAAACACACACTACACACAAAATTTGAAATAGAATATGAAAAAGGATGGGATAATAGATAATATTACATATATATTGACCCTTTGAACTTTATATTGATCATAGATGAGAAATAGGAAACTGTATTGGACTAAGGAAACAAGTGTAGTGGTACATGACTCGATAAACTACTATAATTAATATTTTGTTCAAAACATGAGAGAAATAAATAGAATATATGGGAACATAGTTCATTTGAGGGTTTCATACATAGAACCCACAATAAATAAAACATGAATAATATATTTTATATTAAATTTGTTAAATGAACCCCATAAATTAAACAATGTGGTAGGATTTGAGAAGGTTGATAGAACGCTACTTCTAATAATCTAAATTTTTTTCACTTATCATTCATATAATTCCAATGTCATAATAATATCATAGGTCTCCTAGATACGAAACACAGATCCTATATTCACTAATGTCCCATATATACCCTATAGAAAAAATATTCATAGGACTTGGACCTAAATGTGTAATAAATATCCTCCTCTATGTACTTTAATGGGATCAACCATTACCAATGTCACTTTCCTAAATGTGTCTCCTCTATTTTACCAAAGCATACATACTAACCATGGAGGATTTTAATTCACCTGGATCTTTCCGAAAAAATATGAATTCTCTAATCCGTTAACATATAGGATTATTTTAGGTAATAATCTCAACACTATTAACCCCTATCACACTCACTTCGGTCCTTTCCTTAGTTGAAGTCACCATCATAAATTTTACATATTTTCTATAGAATTCATTGAATAAATCCTAAACTATAAACTAGGTCATGTATTGAAGAGAACCACTGATATTTTGTTCATGTATATTACAGACACATATATTAATTCAATGAACATTTTTCCTTATGATCCTTGTCTATAGTAACCTAGGATAACCTGAGAGGAGGGTGAATAAGGTTATTTCTTGATTGAATTTATTCTCCCTGTACAAAACACCCTTCGATTCACATTCCCCTGAAATATTGAAAACAATTTATACCATTAATTATATTATTTTTCCACATTAATAGACATTATATATCATTCATATATTAAGAACGTAAGGAATGAAATATAACATCGATTTTACTTCGTTCACCTAAATTGCGATACATCCCAGGAGAATACAATCAGCATTGTGATGGTTATCTAAAATCCAAAATAACTCTCTATTTTATAGATAAAATGTTGAGGTCAATATAATCCTTACTATGGTTTACTTCTTGTATATGTGTAAATGATTTTACTCCTTACTAAGTATCACATCTTATTGATTAGTTTTAGAAAAATCTCAATACCACTCTAGTGTGTCTCCCATTTATACCATTTATTGGAACTCTAGAAGATATTAGTCTATAGAATTGTAGGTATCTTCACAAGTTTTTACTCTAATGTCACTACCTAATATAATTATCAATCTTCATAATAATTTTAGTTGTTAAAATATAGGGAAAACTAAGTGTTGATTTTCAATCCACTGGTGAGATATAATCGTCTAATGTTTTATATAGTTGAATAATTGATCTTTTAAATTACATTATACTTTAGGAAATACTCCAAGTATAATTATTATAGAAAAATAATTAATATTAAATATAAACTTTCCTTTGAACTATATTTATCAATCATTGTCCAAATATTTTCTACTGAACACATATTTAATCATTAACAACAAAATATTCTTCAATTAATGTCATCAAATAAATCCCATGTTATTGTCTCCCTTATTCACGTCACACTATACATAGTTTCTCCGATTTTATTTAATTATCCTTTTATTCAAATATGAAAAATAATTTTTATATATACTACAAAATTTAAATAAAAAATTCTAATCAATTACTACATTTCAATGTATAACCTCATTCGAATCAAATTCATCACTGGGATTATATTTAATATAATTTCCACCGTTGATATTCACGTAGGTATTTAAAAATCATTCGAAAAACATCCATTCTATTTTGATAATTCTATCTATATGAATTTCTCAAATAATATAAATCACGAAACATATGCAACCACCATGACATGATTAGTTGAATCTATTATTAGTTTTCCTTCATATATAAGATGAGTCCTTGTATATTACATTGCACCATAGCGTGATCCAAAATATTTTTTTAAAACCATAATATTAAGATCCAAAACCCTAATGTTGTTTCAATCCATATTTCTATTGATATGAACCTTAAATCATATATATTTGTTATTTTCTTTATTGTGTTGGGAAATTATTTCCACATCATAAGTATTTATAATATCCCAAATCTATTGAATTCATAAAATTTCTATTTATAGTTTGTTATAAATTTTTTTAAATAAATGAATAAGAAAAATTACACATATGTCCATTCATAAGATGGTACAAAATTTCATGACATGAATAAATAAAATCTTCCACACTTTTTTAAGAACATGATTCTAAAAAATCATCCTCCTACAGTTAATAATTATTATTTAATTATATAGATAATTTTTCATAAATGTTCAACTAAAAATCTACACTTTAACAATTTTTAGTGGCCATAATTAATATCTCTAGTTTTTGGAGTGGGTGAAATTCCTTGCCCATTTTTAATTTTTAGTGTTTTGTGGGTGTATAAACACTTTTCATAATATTAATTACTTAATTAAATGTATTATTTGGACCTAATACCTTTATTTTTGAGGATATTTAATTCCAGAAAGTCTCTCATGGGTTTGGTTTATTTTCATGTGCATAGAGGTATTAAAGGCCAAACTTTCTAGGGTTCTCAGACTGGGGAGCACACTTTAAAAAAACCATGTATCCTCCAAGGAGAAAAATTGCGACCCACTTGGTGCACAAGACATGGTTTGAAAAATATTGCATAAGGGGGATCACAACCAAGAAACAATATTTTCAGTTTTTGATAGAGGGATCATGCATAGTTTTTACACTATTTGAAAAAACTTGTGCATAAAATGTGTGAATATGGATCAAGGTAAATTGATATTTCACAGTTTCTATATGGTTTGAAAAACTAATCTTTCTAACCATGCAACCCATTAAAAGTATTAAAATGAATTTCTTCCCTCGCATCCTTTTTATTTTTTCCCACCTCTTTCGTTGTCCTTTGGCTTCATACAATAGTGGGAATCCCACTTTTCCTTCCTATTCTAGATTTTAAGTTGTATTATTCCCCAAGACTCTGTTACTCAATCTTTTTATGGTGTAGGATCCTTATCAGTAAGGCTACGAAGTAGCATTGTTATTTTATTCCTTTCCCTCAACTCACAGAGCACTATACCTATGTGAGTATTTTACCCTATTTTTAGGTTGTTTTTATGAAATGCCGATTTCATCCAAAACGACTTGAGTTATAGGTTGATATCAAATATTTGGGTTTTTACCAACATGATCTGGTATTTTATACCTTTATTTTTATTTCATAAGTTTTTTGGGATAGTGTCTTTTAGCGTGTTGATGAGAAAACCAACTGAGACCCTATAAATTTTATTGATTCCATTAATTAATTAATTTAACCCATCAGATATGCCTTTGGGCATGATCCTAAACTCTAGAAAGGGTAGGGGGTTAGTGAGAGGTTGGACCATGAGAAGATTAGACAGGGGTGAAATTTATTAAAATTGAGTTGTTAAATTAAATTATATTGAACATATATATATATATATATATATATATGATTTTTTCGGGATGTGATCCATTCGATCAAGATGGGATCAACCTGAGGATTGAGTTGGAATTGTATATCTAGAAAAAGGCAACATGATAATATAGATGTGAATAGACAATCTTACACACACATACCCATATATATATATATATATATTTCTGTGTGTGTGTGTAATATTGATCACAGGTTTTGCTATGCTGTCGTTGGTTTGAGGAGATGATGCCTTGCGGTTGCAATAATGGTTAGGGTAATATGATATGGTGATGAAATTCAGGATGAGTGGAAAAGTCTAAGGGGAATGATGTTTTATATGGTGTGGCTTAGGATACAATTTAGTGAGTTATGTACACTAGTGTTAGAAAATGTTCCATTTTGAGTCATTTACATATAGTAGGTCTCAGATGTTGGGGTGGCATTGACCACATATGTTAGTAGAGGCCTATGGTAGTTGCATATGAGGGAAATGGATGGAGTTTCTTTTCATATAAATCCGAAAAGAATGTGAGGCACCATTATATAATAGTTATGAGACATTTAGTTGGTGGGTGTGGCTCTCTGTACTTGAGGGTGTTGGACTATGATCATTGGAGAGGGAAGACATCAACATTCCGCAAGAAGTCAGATATTGTGCTAATGAAGATATTATTTAGAGAAAATTTATCGCTATGACTTGGTCGTCGGGCCAAGGACGGAATCTATTTCTTTTCAGATGAGGTCCGAGGGACAAGGATCTTATGACTTCGGTGTACCATTGAGACATTGGTTACATGACTAATGTAATCCAGTTCAAGGTGACATTGGGAAGTGCAACATTAGGGTTCACTTTGGATGACTTTTATTAGGGGATGCGCTGAGATAAGGTTATGGATCCTTTCCTCTATGGTATAACGAAGATGGATGAACCAGATGAACTTGTGCATTTTAGATATTGATCACAAGGGAGGTGTATATATTTATGTGATACATATGATCTATTTTATTCACATTTTATTATTCACTAACTTTATTACAAATTTATGATAGGGACAAATTGGTGATAGATTATTTTGATTCTTTCTCACACTCATCATGGCCCACTCAAGATTCCTGTAGAATCTATGGACTTTAATTCAGGTAATGGATTTTAATTAGGAGTTGGATGTTAGTAATTGAGTTGGTTTGGGATAGAATGAATGGGAATATGGTTTCTTGCTTTAGTTTGAGTTTCCCTTATTTTTTTCCTTTCATATCAGCATGACATTATATATATATATGAACTTTGGTCATCCATTGAAAACTATTTTGATTATTGATATGTGTGGAATGTTTATATATGAATTCTTATCTATAAATTGTATGTTTGTGCTGTTTATAATTTTCAATTATTCATTATTTTTTCTTCCACTATTGTATGATATTTCTTCTTCTTCTTCCATGGGAGGGTTACTGATTTAGTGTATGTATGGTCTTTATATATGCATATTATTATTATTTATATATACCAATATTTTAGCATCATCGGAGGGAATAGTATCCCAACTCTCACCACTTTACACCCTCACTGCATGTCGGATGTATTTGGGGTGGGGAGAGGGCTGACAAATCCTAGTGGAACTCAGCATAAGGAACTGTTTAGATGGATAACACTTTTAGGGAATAATAAATTTCATCAAGGGGTTTTATTATACCTCTTTATTCATCTTTCTATTTGAAATATGGTAGTTGAATTATTAGGATACTATGAATACTGGATTAATATCTTGTGTTTGGGTTTCTGCATCCCCATGTATGGGGGGATACCAAGTTATCAAGTGTGTTAATTTCATTTTTGTTTTCCTAATTTTAGAGCTAATTTGATTTCCACCTTCAGTAGTGCACTTGGATATAAATTTTAACTATCATCACTTGTAACACATGACATGTGAAGAAATGGAGGAGTTATTTGGATCTATTGCCTGGTGTGGAATGGGGTTTTATTATGTTTTTAATTCTTATTTATTTTGATATGCACACACAATGTTTAATATATATGTGTTCCTATGATGAAATTTTCTTGAGACATGTGATATATATATATATATGGTCCTAGGCCATATATGAGAAGGTAGGGGAAATGATGTGGGGGTGATTCTGATACCCATGTGGGGTGATGTGGTCATCGGATTAATGTGACATGGTTTGGCTAGAGGGGTGTGTCCTGTAGAATATGTGATATCTGACTTTGATATGGGTTGGTAAAGGGCCCAACGGTCCAATTTCGGGTGGAATGGTTGTGATGGGAGAGCGTGAGGTATGTGAGTTTTAGATTCCGTTTCTTCTTTTCCTATCCTCATTATATATATATATATATTATATGGGATGTATGACCATGTATTAGTATTCAATGAGATCATACCTAAACAAGATCAAATAGAGCATTAGGCTAGTGATGTTTTGGTGTTGTAGGAGAGGGAACATGATTCAACCCATTACGGTTCGAATGTGTCCACAAACGGTCAGGTAGATCACGATACATAGGTGTAGGATCGGGTATAAGATGCGGTTCAGACTACAGTGTAGCTAGGGAAGTCTCATGATTTGATGGATTTTGGTCCATCGATTGATGAAAAACTCAATTCTATATTTTTACATGTCAAATATGGGATTGATAGGGGAGCTTATGGAGTAGATTATTCAATGGAGAATTTGAACTAGGAGTTCTAGAAGAAAAAAAACTATTGATTAACATTGAGGGAAGACTCTAGGTTGATGAGAACTAAGTCGAGTTGATGACAATGATCTCTAAGCTGCAACAAGCACCTCTCGGGTGGAGGGTGAATATAGCTACCTATATGCTTAGGGGACATGAAAAGAACTGGTTGGAAATTCATGGTTTTCCAGGCATACATGAGCTACTAGACTAGAAAGAAATTGGTGCCACGTTCATCGAGAACATATTCCCATAGATGCAAACAGAAGAGAGAGATTGGGATTTCCTGAGTCTATAGTAGGGTGAGATTTCCATCATGGACTATGATGCATCATTCAATGAGTTGTCTCACATTACAAGAAGTATGATGGGTGATGAAACCTCAAGGGTGGGGAATTTAGGGGATGGTTTTTGGAATGCCATTAGGGCATAGGTAAACATAACCATGTGAGCCTCATTGTTGGAGGTGTGGAATTATCCACTCATTGAGGAGAAAAAATTACAGACCAATCTTAGTTGTTCTGAGTGAAGGATTTAGGTTATATTAGCAGTGACACTTTAGATAGTATGAAGTGGGGCTGATAGGAGTTCCAGTAGTACATTCACTCAAGGGACTTGAGTTGACCACCTCAGAGTGGATCATTGGTGTTGTGCTTCTAGTTTGTGTAGTAGGGATATATCTAGATTCATTTCAAGTGACCTTCAACAAAGTTCCAATAATGTGGACAGTTCAAGAATCCTGAGAGGTTCCATATGAAGTTTTCATGGATACCCAGTAGTCAGGGACCAAATAAGTCTCAATGTTCTGATAGAGTACTATGATAGGCAATAGGTGATGGTAGTCGATTTTCATCTACACACCATGGTCTTGGCAGAGATAGTGGTACCCAGTTGTGGGGTCATGGTCTGGTGACTGGTACAGTACTATAGGGTAGTTAGGCTTATGGAAATTCAGTATCAGGATAGGTGTATGTAGTAGATATTACTGGCATTGTGCAAGCTAGGGAGTTAGTTATGACTAGAGGTATGACTTTGTTGTGACCATGTTTTTTGAAATTTGACATGGAGTTTTTAAAGGCATGTTCTTTTTGGGCGCATGAGGTCAATTAGAAGTATATTTGGACTAAATAAATTCCAGTTAGAAGTTTATAATAATCATGGATGCATAATATATATACATATATATGAATGTATGAGGTGTGTAGAACATAGATTTATATGTGTGCAATATTGGGTGTGTGGATTTTGAGATGCATTTGCATCAGGAAACTATTGTGATGTGGGGCTTGATTGAGATGAAAGTCATCAAGACTATTTTGATCATCTGGTGATACATTTGACCTCATATGTACCATGTATGACCTGAGAATAGTGTGAGAATCAGTGTAGTGTGAGATTATGATGGGTGTTGGGTATGATAGAAAAGCACTTGAGGTGGTGCTGGTGTGACGACGATTCACAAGAGGACATCAGGTATAGATATATTCAGTAAAAATTTGGTTTAATTTGTGTTTGAGGACATTATGCGATAGGGGAAGGTAATTCCTTTGGTGGGGATCCCCTTGAGGTAGTTGACCCCTTCCCTTTTGACTGGGGTAGCCTAGGTTAATTCTGAAGAGTTGGGTAGGTTTTGTACCATATCATATTTATATTTTATATCTCATATATGATCTATTTTATAGTTGGGAATTTGTAACATCCCGTATTTTTGGAGACGGTGGAATTCCTCACACATTTTTAATTTTCATGGTTTGTTGAGTAGAAAAAATCTTTTCTGGATTATAATAACTTTGTATATCTCATTACAATGATGAAACCCCTTATTTCAGATGATTATTAATGTTTGGAACGTGTCTTGGGGTTTTTGTTGGATTCTTTGTCAGTAAGGGGATGAAAAACCATACATTAAATAGTATACAAACTATAGTTCACTATTAGAACAAATTGTGTAGCCTCCAAAGAGAAACCATAAATTCCTCTTGGTGAAATGGACACAATTGAAAAACCGATGCAGTAGGGGGATCATGGAAATAAATCCATGTTTACAGTTTTTTATATAGGGATCACGAACGATTTGAGCATGGTTTGGAATATTATTCACAAGAACTGTGAAATCATGGAGTTTTGACAATGGGTGGGAACTGTTTCCACACATTTTATAAATCTACACGAGATAATTGTAAAACCCATTAATAGTTTGAAATTAATTTTCCCCCAATAACACATTATTTTCTCTTCCTATTTATTCTACATTTGGTCACAAAAAGAGTGGGGAACCCTTATTTTTCTTCCTATAATATCTTTTGAACTAGATTCTTCATTTAGACCCCCATTTCATAATCCATCTATGGCATTGGATCCCTATCAGTGAGGCTCTAATACAATTTCTTTTTTTGTTTCTTTTTCTTACCTCATAGATAGAAAAAACATTTTTGACTCATTTTCCCTATTTTCATGGCATTCATCTAAAACCTAGATTTCATCACAATTAGATCAATCTAGATTTTGATATTGAATGTGAACATGTCTATGAATATTATGTATGTTAACATCACTTTATTGGTGATTTAGGAATGTTGTTGCAAAGAATATTTTAGAACATTGATGGGTATACCAAGAGGGACCATATAAATTAAATGGAAACCATTATGTAATTACCTGAATCCGTCATAGATGCCTATGGGAATGATCCAAAATTCTAAAAAGGGATGAAGATTTGTGAGAGGATAGACCACTGTTAAATTAGGGAAATGAGTCATTTTATTTATGATTTTATATTTAATTTAATTATATTGATTTGTTTTATATATATGAGGTTCATGGGATGAGATCCATGGGATCCTAATAGGCTCAGGATAAGGATTAAGATGGTGTTGGCCATCTAGACTAAGTTGATCTGATCATCATGATGGGTGTGGCCCAAGATATATATATATACATGTGATGGTGGTCATAGGTTGGGTGGCTAAGTCATCAGTTTGAGTTAGTGAACCTGTCAGGGTGTGGGAATGCCCAGGTTATATGAGATAGAGATGAAGATCATGTCTGGTGAAATGGTTTTTGGGACACAAGGTACTCAATAAGGTATATTAAGTTATTATTTAGTGATTTTATCTCACCTATATTGTCTAATGTAATGTTTGGAGTTGTGTAATCACAAAATGATTCAAATGTTGTGGTGGTATTGACCAATCATGTGGGTGGATGCCTCCTATACATGTTACTATGAGAAATGGATAGAGGTTCTTATCATAGATATCCATAGGGATGATAAGGATATATTAGATGATAGTGATGAGACTTCTCTTCTGGGCCTAAGGCTTTTTTTACTTGAGGTTTTTGGGATAGGATCATTTGGGAGGATAGACAACATCATTCCTCATGACATAGGTCACTGATCCAATGTTTATATTATTTATACGGGAGAAAACATTGTACCTTAGATGTTGAGAAGAGGTCCAAGGAGTATTATTATGATATAAGGTCTAAGGGACCATGATATTATCATGTGGCCATGACTGAAATATTTTGATTACTTGATTGAAGGGAATTGGTGCTATGTGATATTTCAAGGTGAAACATGAGGGTTCACCTTGAGTGACTTGTATCCGGGGATTCCTTAATCTTATGGTAAGAATCATCTGCACTATGGTATATTGGTGATGGATGATGAAAATAAACTTCCTCCTCGTAGTTGTTGAATACAACGGTGGAATATATATTTTTGTGTTGCATATGAGCTATTTTTTTTATTTATTAGTATTCACCTTTTTAATCACAAATGTACATTAGCCACACATTGATGGTGTCCTAAGGATATTCTTTCTCACACCCTTCAGAGCCCCTTTGGGATACATGAAGACCTTATTTATTGATATTTATATAAAGGATTAGATTCATAATCTAGATCATAGAACATGAGTTATTATGTAAAGGAAGGAAAGAGACCACGAGCACTTTACTTAGCTAGAGTTTCCTTTTTTTCATTCATTTTGTACGAATTGTGGCCATATATTGGTGACCCTTATGAATATTGGAAAATATTCCTTGTTTTGATGTGAATTCTTAGCATCAAATGGATTGTTCGTAATTTTTATCTTTCCCAAGGAAACTTGAGTTATACTCCCACCATTGAATGTTATTTAATGTGCATCCTCCAGGGGTAGGTCACTATTTCAAGGTCCCTATGGTCATTATTTCTTCTTTTTATTATTCATAAAGACCATTATTATATCATCAATATAGTGTATACTCTTGCCTCTATAACCAACAAACACCCTGCTACTAGTCGGTTGATTTTTACATACCAGGAGGGGTGCCTAAGGCTAGTGTCACTCAGCAGGAGGCATAATTAGAGCAACTAATCTCAATGGGGAGTTACAAAATCTATTACATCATGACTCTTAAAATCTATATAATTATTTTTATGGAATATGAAAATAAAACCATGTCACCCAATATGTCCTCTAATAATTCACTAAATTTAAATATTGTGTCCTTATATTTACTGTTAGGTGATATAGTGGTGTGATCCACAAAATTTACACATTGAAAAATCTACCAACTGGTTAACCATACACACACAAGGAGTGGATTAGAATTTAATATTTTTCACAAGATCCAACACATTAATGTATTGACGTAAGATTTAGTCAATACTTTGTAAAATTCTAGAATTTTAAAAATTGTAACATCAAGCACAACTTCTCGAAATCATATTCATAGACATAAAAATATTCAATAACTTTTAAAAAACACACAACCTTCATTAAATTCTTGAAATCAAACATTACTTATTAATTATTCATCACCATAAATAATTTATCATAATTAACATCTAATGGTTAAAGATAATCAATAAATCCTTCCCACAATATCAGTTGAAATGTCAACAACATTATTAATAGTTCTTTATCAAGAATCATGTTACAACGATTTAAGAACCATTAAGTAAGTAACATATTAATTGAAATAATCTCTTTTTTTTAATTTTTGAAAAAAACTTCACGAACATAAATTCACCATCTAGATATAGATTAAATCTATCTCCTTTGACTTTAAATCTGACAGCCTCTTATCATATAGATTTTATCGAATTCTTTTTTTCATTTTCACTCCCCTTTTGAAATAAAATGAAATGTTTTATTCTTCACTAAATACCTAATTATTGAACCATCTCCTCTCCTACTTTTTCAATAAACTCGATGTACTATATTTTTCATGAAATATATCCTCTTTTCATACCTCAAATAATTCCAAAGTTTTCTATAATATAATTTCCTCTAATGTTGACTTTAGATAAAAATTTGAATACTTGTCAATGAAAACACAAATAACTAATAAATATTGATTTAAAAAATTGATATTCTAACATTTAGGGACCTATACCTTTATGACATTCATATAATTTAGTTCACATACAAACACATAAGGTTTTGTCAACCCATTATTGAAAATTTTTAGATCCTTTAACTTTGTTCAATAATTCTTCATTATTTCTAATCCATTTTTCTCATAAAATTCCATTGAGTGAGTTTACAAAATGGAAATGGATAATCAATAAATCTACTAAGACTGCTAAGTTAGAACTCATTATGGGAAATGAAATTATAAGGAAACATCATTAATGATATCAAATTTAACCAATAATTTCCCAAAAAATATGAAAAATGAATAGTAAATTTCCATAAACATTAAAAAGACATGTAATATCAATTCCACTAAAAAAACCAGTGTTAACCAATAATTTAATTTTTTTGATACATACCACATATTCATCCAATTGATATCACTTGTTTATGATAATGTATTTATTAATCTTGATGTACATGGACTTTTTTATTTAAAGGATTTATCCATTATCATATAAAAATAAGCATCCTTTTGATTCTCATAATTAATTCCCCCTCATTTAATTATATCTTTACACTAATTAAATTATAATCTATAGTACAGGGTTACCACTTATTGGTATAATGAAATAATTTATTTATATAAAATTTTTGAATCCTGAAAAAAAAAATTATATAACATGGTTAGTTAATAATAAAATTAAATTGGTATTCTTCAATGAATATAGTTACTACTGCTGTAAAGTTTCCATCGTCAACTTCAAGGACTAGAACAATATTGAAAAGTCATGATACCGGATTTTGAGTACCAAATATGGTATAGATACCTTTTAGAAAATAGAATTATGGATTTATAAAATGTTTTACTAAAAAATATAGTACTATATTTATTTCCACTTCTTTAGAAATGTAACAATATTTAACTTTATTTCTTCCTAGTAAGAACTTGATATCACCTGATAATATTTTTTGTAATTGAAAAATACTGAATTTATTCATCAGTGTATATCTAATAAATTTTTTACAAGGTTCTTTTTTAATCCCTTAATCCACTTATTTTTTGATCCGTTGACTCGTTTACCATTTAGGATACATTTTTTTGGAATTTATTCTTTTTTTATACGGAACAATCACTAAATTCGACATCACTATTTTTATCATTATCTAATCTCAATGCAGTCAATTACTATTAATTCACTTACCCTCTTACTATCAATTCAAATTCGTTTAATGCCCACACAGTGGATATTTCTCATTGCTTTTCATTTCCCATTTATCCATTGTAACAATAATAATAAAATATAGAATTTATGTGCCTAGTTAGCGGTAAATATGGAAATATTTTTGATGAATATTGGGGAAAAAATAGTGGATCTAATGCCCCTTTTAGTGGCCTAAGAAACAATAATATGAGGTGAATTATAGTGTTTTCCAACACAGACTTATTTTTTTATTACAATTTCATTTTTCATATTTTTTCCTTGTTAAAAGGAATAATTTTTAACATATAATTTTATTCTACTTAAAAAATTCATTCATATAATCCATATAACTATGTAGTTAAATATTTTTTAAAAAATTATAGACTAATTTTTTTTTGGAATTTTTATTTATTTCCATAGGGTTTTGGATATTGAGTGTATTGTTTGACGTGTGGTTTACCTCACAACATAATGGATACTGTGGATGCATTGTGGTTTCACTTACTAAATAAAGACCACATCATAGTAGGATGTTTGTTCTTTATAGGTACATGGTTTTTTAGTTAATTCATTTTCTATTGCCTTTATGAAATTTTAGAAAGGATGGTCGAACATGGAATATCATGTTTGTGTTTCACCAAAGATTAATCTCAAATATTAAGGATACACTATATTTCACAGGGAAATCACAAGGTGACCTTGTAATCATGTTTTATGGTTATTACCCAGAGAGGTTCATAGTTATATAGGTTAGGGGTCATTACACAAGGGTTCCTAGAGGAAGTGCACTACACTGAATCATAGAGGGAATCTCCATAGTGATCATGTGTCTAGTTTTAAATTTCAGGAGTATTTAATTATACAACCCCATGATTTTAAGGGGTTTTTACCCTATTTCCCACATTATCATTTGATTTATCATTAGAAGGTATCATGAGATATCCTCGTCCCTTATACCTTTAATTTTATCCACTAATTCATTGATTTTTAGAATTTCTTCAATGCAAATATGCCACTTAAACTTTATTACCTTTTCTACCCTCCCTCATATTCCCATTACACTTACATTTTGTTCCATCAACTCATCCTAATTGATGTGTTGGACTATTTTAGGGTTTCAAATGGGTATAATCACGTGGATTATGTTTTCTTGGGTTTATATAAGATGTTTCTTTTTTTTGTTTAAGTCAAACCACTATGTATCTATTGTAGTTGTCTAGTAATGCTCCTTTCTTAAATATTTTATAATATCTTAGACAGTTTATAAATTTTTATTATTAATTTATTCATATATGTGATACTCATATAAATTTTTTTAAATGATTAAATGATTTTATATACATTTTTTGATGGAGGATTTAAATGAATTTTATTTTTTTGTTTTAAAATAAAAGTTCTTTCAAGTGAGTTGATTTTAAAAATCCCTAAGAGCCTCTTTTAAAAGAACTTTTGGATTAATGGATGAATCATTGCTAATTTTATATTTTCCATAGGGAGTAACTAATGCTAAATGGTTTAATTTCAACAGAAGAGGTTTTTGGTATTTAAAATAAATTTATTGGAGGAAAGTGTTGTTATTAAAGATATTTCCATGTTTTTTCAATAAGGATGGTTTTATAAGAAGTTTTACTGATTGGTATTTTTAAGGCTCAATTAAAACCTTACTGAATTAATATTTGAGCTATTGTATAGATTAATTGTGAGAAAATTATTATTCTTTCCTTTGGCCTTCTCCATTAATGGAATATAACATTATAGTTGTTGAAATGTAATAGTTATTTAACTTGAAAGGCCTCGTTTCATGAAATCATGCTAGAGGGATGGTTATGTCTATTTTTTTAAATCTTGATGTATATAATAGTAATTTTAAAATTTTTATTACTCAAATATAATTGAGATTTTATGAGATCCTGAGTAGCTATGTGAGTTACTCATTTTAAGCCTTTCTTACATTGTTGACCTGATAAGCCCGTGTGATCTAATTGATAAGCCTAATTAAACCTTGTAATATGGTTTAAATGAACGAGTAAGACCACATAAACATATCATACAATTTTTCTCTCTTCATTCTTTATACTACCCATTCATTTTTAGGACAAGGTAGTTTCCCATTATTCTTATTCATTAATAGATGGTATTACCTTGAGGCATTCCATTTCATACAATTTTTGTATTCCTGTCTGTATAAAAATATCTTTTGAAACCATTTATATTATTTTAATTATATTATATTATATTATATTGAAACAACAGTGATAATTGAATTGTACCATCCTTACATTGTGGTATGTATTACTTTTTATGTTGTTTTAAAAAGGATGTTTATGAAAGGATATTAGAAAATGGAAAATGGATTAATCTTTTCAATCAAAATATGAGAAGACCATGTTTTAAATTTTTTGATTTATTTTCTATTAATATGGTGGAATACAACCATTGAAATAAAAATGTAATGTGAAAATTATTTTAAAAGAATTTTGATTTATTTTTATGGCTTTGAACTCTTGGTTCTAAATCTTGTAGGTGATTTGTCTTTAAAAAAGAGATAAATTCAGTTTTTTAGAAGAATTTAAAAATATTAAAATTTTTATATTTATGAATTATATATATATATAATATTTATTTAAATGATGATTAAATAATATTTTATGAAGTGTCTTATAAAATAAATTTTATATACTCTTTGTTGGATTCCAATATGACCAATTTAGATTATTCAATGAATTCAAAACTGTGTACGTATATTAAAAAATCATGAAAATAACGGTTCCATGTTATTATGTCATATTGGTTATTATTCATTTATTTATTATAAGACATTTTGGATATGGTGAGTGACTTTTGGTAACATATAAGAGTTCGAGTGATGACTTTGGTTTTTTCTAGGATTAGTTTGTATTGGCCTATTTGGAATGATTTATTTTATTGTAATCATATTATGTTTTCATTCATGTCATGTATTTTTATGTTTATAATAATTTATATTAGTGAATGAGAAGGATCAAAGAAAATTTGTAACTCTTAAATTCTTATTAAACTTCTGCCATATTTGGATCGTTTATTTATGCATAAATATTATTTTATGTGAATGGATGCCCAATGTATTAATAGGTCCCAATAGATTATTGGTAGTTCAATATGATTTTTTATATTATTATATAAGGAAAAATAATTCCAACCAATTTATTATTTTTATTTCCTAGTAATAGATTCTACCCCCCAGGGATTTAGAATACACATTGGGCCTTTTAGTGGATCTGTTCGGTTAAATGTTTTATGGAAGTCTAGGTTGATTGATTATAAAATGGTATCAGAGATAAGGTTTTCATAATGAATATGTTATCTGATACCCCACATGTTACTTGGTTCTGTCATTGTAGTATGAGGACCATGAATATCTGATGTCATGATGTAGTTTATGAGTAGCTACATGATCACCCCTTTCTTAACAAGGCTCTACTATCAATGTGTAGTTGGCATTTGAATTTTGAATGTAGATTTTAGTTTAATTATTTTGAATATTTTTATATTCCCTTTTATCTACATTAGATACATTGGGGATCTAAATTTAATTTTTTTGATGAAATTATAACGGAACAAGTGATTCATGGTTAGCTCACACAATCTGGAAAACCACATGGATTATATGTACGTGGTACCAGAATCCACTTAAATATGTCAATCAATTGGTACAGGTCCATAAAAAACATTTAGTCATGTTATATATAACTCTTAATACATATTTGATATTTCATTTGTGAATCATTGATCTTCTAATGGATATTTAAATTTATTCTGAATTACAATTGATATATCAAATGGTGTTGTGATTTTGATTTATTAATGTTGGAGGGGATTTATTTATTGTTAATTGTTTCATATTTTTGGTATGGTTTTTTTAAAATAGGTATTCTTTTAGAATACAAATTACATTATATTTTTTAATTTAACAACTTGTTTTTGTTTGGTTAGTTTTAATGGATTTTAGATATCTTAGAGTAAACAATCAATAGTGATTAGTTTGAAAATTGGATTGTGGAAAATTTTAAAATGAAATAGAATCATATAGATTGTATCGTGTTTTTAAAAATAAGGCTTTATTATAATCATGAAATATTCAAGTTATGTTTGGAAATTTTTGGATTCCATTCTGTAATTTAGATATTTTTTTGAATGAATTGTATATTTTTAAAGAAATTATTTGAAATGGAAATTAATATCATAAAATATTTTTGGTTTTTTGATGGAAATATTTGTAGGAACCCCAAACACCATGAGATGTGAGGGTGAATAAGGGTGTCCACTTTTTATTTTATAGCATCAGATATTATTCCATCATTTATAGAAACCTGTTAAACCTATTTGGTGACAAACTATAGAAAACAAACAATCACACACGAAGAGAAAACACATTATTTTAATATGGTTCACCACCAAGGTCTAGTCCAAGAATAATACATTAATAGTGTGTCAATAATACCTAAATGCACTAATAATTACTAGTTTTAGAATAATTTTTTATACATACTCACTTTATTCAAATAATAGTAACTTTAAATTATTTTAAGGATAATACAATACCTCCCTCAGAATAAAACCATCAAATCCCACTAGATAACTTTTTTTGGTAATGTCTTGATAAATTTAATGACATGATTCATTCTTCAATTCAATTTCATTTAATTCATTGTCCCTAACTAGAGAATAGAAAATCATGCACCATAGTCCTAAACTGTTGCACTTGAAAGCAACGATGAAACAAACATGATATTCAAAACCCAAATATAGAATAACTCAACACATTAACACAACACCTATTATTGAATTCATATTTTAAATTTTTTTTAAAGTTTTATTTCATAGAAACCAAATATTTTGTGAAGCCACACCATGTGTTTAACTTTGTCTGTATAGACATAAGGGATACTTTTTGTGTATATTTTTTTGCTCATAAATCTTTTGCGCGCAAATCTTTCATGTGGAAGAGACACTAAATTTTTTCATTGGATAATTTACATCGAATATAGTGGTGCCTTCATAATTTCAGAATTGGATGAACCATAGATAATGTTCAATGTCTGCCTTTCCACATGCATGTAAGCCATGTTTTTACATTATATTTGTTGTGTATGCTCATTTCAAGCAATTTCATTTTTTGCACAAAACTCATGCATTTTTTCTATTTTTATCCTACAGTATTGAAAGTCCACTTTTTTGTAAATTTATTTTAACTTTATATTTGGTTATTAATCTTATTTCACACCTTTTTCTTTGTGTGAAACACATCTTTTCACACCAACCCTATTTTGTGAAAAAAACTAATCTTTCCTGTGGTTTTTTCCTTTTCCTTACTTTGATGATATGATCCTAAAACATAACATGTGTGAAACATTCAGATTCACATTCAAACATTCTTGAAACATCATTTTCCAAGGAACATATATCTATATTCTTCAATTTTTGCAGTATAAATTTTAGAAAACAATGAGAAACAACACCACCGTCGACAATGTAATTAGCTTGACCCATTAGATCACAATACTTTTCAATTACCTGGTCTACACAATGTTGACTAAAAATAATAAAATATAAACCTTTTCTAGAAATTAAAATACATGGTTCAAATAATATCCCCCTTTAGGTTTGTTATAAATTAGTTGATAAATTCAATAAAGCGTCAGTGGCTGTCATAACCTGAAACAAGAGACAAGTCGTCCAATACTATACATATACATGAGAAAAGATGAAAATATAAAATAATATATGAATCATTAATTAGGATCCTATGTATTGTAATGATTAATGATGCCCATTAAAAGCTCTATCTATTTCCTCATAACACCTTATTCTCATCATGTCACAGAAAAATTGTATGGTTTTTAAAAAACATGTAACCAATAAATCATTCTAACATCAAATTTCACTATTCCACTTCATTAAAAATAAACCCATAAAATATGTATTTGTACATGTATAGATAAAAATAGACTCCCCCTATAACTTATATCTCCCATATAACTAGATCACTTCCATAAATATATTAAAATATGGAAACAAAAATGGGGTGATGGAATTATGATTAACCTCCTCATTCAATGGGTGGTGTCTGAATATCGATGTTCAATTGATATTTTATAAACAAACGTGTTTCCAAAAACTTAGTAAACATTTCATCCACATGGTCATTAGTTCCAATATTCCCAATTTTAAATCACACCTTGTTTAAAAATTTCCTTAATGATGTTGACTCTGATCCCAATATATTTTGAATGATAGTTCAAAAGTGGATTATTTGTATAATTGATTGTGCAATTGTTTCCATAGTGAATCAACAACAATTGTTTCACCTTATAACCATTACAATTCAGTTTTCTCTGCATCTATAATAGTTTCATATTATCCTTGGTATGACAAATATACTTTTCATTATCTATTCTAAGAGTAATGATTTCATATTTCTTGATCAACCATCCATACTTTTATTTCTAATGAAAAATGCACCACCAATAGTGAACTTTATATCCACCATGTCTCCAACATAGTCTGTATCATAAAATTCCAGTAACCCATTACCTCATCCAACAACATAATATAATACAAAATTGAGAGTTCCTTAATTATATATCATGATTCTTTTAAATAAATCCAAATGCTCTTCCTTCAGATTACATTGAAATCGGGCAACTGTGTTTCTTACAAAGACCATTTTGGCTATGTTTTAGTCAAGTATAATAAGATTTAAATGACTATATTTTACATGTTGGGATCTATAGAAGTCCACTTCTCATGATTTTCATCTTTTTTCCAACTTTAATCAGAGTCGACAATGGTTTGGAGTAATGAATATTGAATTTTCTTATCAGAAATATTGAATTTTTTTTTGAAATGAGTGTGTAATCCATGTTTTAAATAACCTATAACCCTAATAAGTATTTGATTTCACCCATTATATACAATTTAAATTTTGATTTCATGTGATTGGAAAACTATTCGACTAACCCCTACCTAATTCCACCAAATATTTTATCATCCATGTATACAAGAACCATAAATTGTTGTTTTATTGAATTTTTTCGTAGAGTTTATTATCAACTCCTTCCATATTGAATTTATTCTTCTTAATATAATAATCAAGTCACAAAGTCCATGTACAAGGTGGCTACATTAGTTCATAAATGGATTTCATTAATATACAAACCATTGATTATGTTTTTCTTTTAGATATCACACTGGTTATTCAATGTATACGTCTTCTACAAGAACTATATTTAGGAATTTTCTTTAGACATACACATAAGAGCATTTAATTACCTTTTAATTTCTATAGGAAGTAATATCTTGATCGAATATAGTCTCACTTATAGTGAAAATGTTTCTGAAACATGAATTCATTCAATTTGTGTAAATCCTTTACACAACTAATGTCCCCTATTTTTGATGAGATTTCCATTATCATTGATATTTTATTAAATACCCAATGTGGTCCAATTAATTTTTTTAGGTATCATAAAAAGATCCCTTTTGGGTTTTTTCAATATGATCTAATTCATAATTTAATCATATAACCCAAGATTGAGCATTTAATGCTTCATTAAATAAGTTTTCATTCAAAATTGATAAGAAGGAAGAATGTGCATCCTTCTTCATTCTCCTTATTTTTATGGATGTGGTCTAATCCTCAATGATATTGGATTTATCAATTTTTCCCTTAAATTTCTTAGGTGTGGTTGAAATGATGTTTTTTGGCCATGGTTTCCTCTTCTAATTCCTTTTCCAAATCATCATCATTTTGTGACCACTAAATGATTTGCAAGCCTTACTCTTCGTCTGCATTTTAATTTTTTTCATGTCTAAATTATTCTTCATCTTATATCATATAAATTTATGGCCTCCTCATGTTATTGGTGTTTTTATCTTCAATGATCATGATGTAACTAATTTCCAAAAAAAATTCAAATATGATTATTGAAAATTTTTTAGTCTTTAATCTTAATTGAATATCTAATGAATATTACCTAATCTACAACATCACTATATTTTCTTTAAATTAATTTTGGTTTTATATGAACCATTTACTTCTAAAAACACAAAAATACATCAAATATGGATTTTTTCACACAAAAACACAAATGGTGTCTAGATTTATCATGTATAAAACCTTGTTTTAATTTTATTGTACACATCTGTTTGAATGGAATTTTTTGAGTAATGATGTGAGATATGACTCATAATCAGTATAGATCTATCTATGTTTTTATCATGTCAAATTCAATGTTCAGAAAACACCATTTTACAATTCGGTTCTCAATGAATCCATATGATTATTTATTCCAAGTTTTTTAGGTAATTATAAAATTCAATGGACGTGTATTACCCTCCATTTTCATATTGCAGAACATTAATTCATAAACCAATGTTGTTCTCAGTAATTAAATGAAAAATTTTCATGAAATAAAGAAATTATTTCTTTTAAAATAATTAAAACACAATTTTATTATAAAAACAATTAATAAAATGAAATATTTATCTCTATATGTTACCACTACATGAATTGGACTATATATGTATGTGTGCATGAGATCATGACGATTTGATTGCCTTTGGTTCTTTGATAAATATTAAATGCATAACATCTTTCCTCACATTAAAGCATCACAAGTCTATTCTCATTCACACTTCAGATTGTGGATATCGATGACTGTATTATGTTTATATATATTTTTCCTGAATTTTCAATTAATGTGAATCAAACTCCTATGACCCAAGTTATTTTCTTCTTAATTTTTTTTTAAAATTTCTATTTACTTTCAACAAGGTATAAATTTATGTCTTCCCCATCCTTTCATGAGAGATTTACCTATCATTCCTTTGACTATGAACCCATTTTTATTAAATGTCACTAACATTCTAGGGTGACATATTTGACTCACACTATGGTTATTTTGATGAAATCTATCGACATATATAAAATCATTTTACCTTAGATCATGTTCTATACATTAACTTCCTTTGATCATTAATGCACCATCACTTCTAAACTATAAAATTACATAATACATTTTTTTACATTATTTAATAAAATTTTTACCCAACATATCGGATGAGGAAATTATTGTAACGCCCCGACCCCAGTTACCCAGAGTCGGTGCATTATTTCATAACATTGGCATGATCATAAGAAAGATCAAATCTCGAAAGACTGATTGGTTTAGTATCCTTGGAAACACTAGATATATTCATAAGTTTTACATTACATCATAAAATGAAAAACTACTACAACAACATAATGTTTCCACAGTCCACACTATAAACCCCTCATAATATCCCTGCAGGTCATTCATAACTTACATCTTCACATCCTGGGAAAAATAAAACATAGAAAAGGGGTGAGCTCAAACGCCCAGTAAGGATAACAATATAGCGGAACATTCAAAAATAAGCATAAACATTTAAGGCAATGAATTACTAAAACAAAAGCCTTTTAAACTTGAACTTCAACATAGTATGGAAAAAGTAAAATGAAATAATGCCATTTACTTATTCACATGTATATTCTACTAATCGAATAATCACATGCAAAAATCAATAAACACTTTCATAATGTTGGAATGCATAATGCCAGACTATCATAACCACATAGTCAAGGCCTCGTGCCAAGACTAAAAATAAGATTTTGTCAAGGCCTTGTGCCAAGACACTAGTTTGTCTCATGAGACCGACCTATGCATCGAGGAGCTATAGCGGGCTCCACCCGTCACATATTAAGTCCAATGCATTCCCATATGAAAAGGTTTAAACATAACATAAACATTCGTATTAAAACTAGCATACGAAATGTCAATACTTTCACCATAAACTATGAATGGTATAAAAATAGCACATCCATAGTCAAACATATCAAATAACCTTCAATACAATATAGAAGTTTTGTATCATAATAAATCAACTTCAAATAATCTTAAAATCCATCAAAGGATGTTGACATAGATGAAATCAAAATTCTTTTTAAAGAAATATCTCCTTTTATTTTGAAATCATTTAAGATCCATATAAAATAAAACATTTTCTTTGAAAATATTCTTATAATCTTGTAAGGGAATCTTTGACGATTTTATAACGGCGGAAAATAACCGCACCCGCCGTATAAGTTAAAAAAACATTCTTATCTTAATTCTGTCGAAAAGGTTAAAAAGCACCTTGTTTGGAAAACGACGGAAATATTCCCTTATAAACCTCTTATAAAAAGTCAAACAAGGGTATAAATGACTTTATCCCATTTTCTTTTAAATATTAAAAATGTTTTGAAATACATTTTGAAGAAACATGGATGTGGATTATAACGAGATCCCAGTAGATTATTACGTATAAACAACCTCAAATAATGAAGAGATTGTGAAATAACCCTTACCTTGTACTTTTCCTTTGTTGGGGTAGGTTAACCTCCTGTATAATGGTGAAATAATTGTTATTAAATTATACAAGAATCATATACATTAATATGATATCATATATGATCTTTTAATATTGATTTGATAATAATATCTTAGAATTATCATTGTTTCGGGTGTTAACTTACTACTTTTCTTTTATATGTTTTGTTATGTAAGACATGTTTGTAAAGGATAGGTTTTATATTATTCATATCCAGAATGATATCAAGTCCTTAAACATCATTTTTAAATTATCAAATGATAATTGTACTTGAATGGATACGATGGAGAATGAATCTTATCGCGTTCGTGGAGACGGTAGTCCGTACGTACGCACGAGCGAAAATATCATTCTTTTGATATTAAAATAATATATAAATGGATGGTATATCATATATAAAGAATAATTAACATGTTATATTTATTATTTACATGAGTTACACATCATTATTATACCCATCCAAATAATATTATATTGAATAACAATTACACCACGACGTGGAGACGGTAAGCCGTACGTACGCACGTATGGTGACATGTTATTCAAAGGGTGGATAGAATACTGAATATGGTTGTACCATATTTATAATAAAATCACAGTTTATGTGAGATACTGGAGTTATTATTTTAGAATGGTAAGAACAAAGGAAGAATAATTGGAAGAAGAAATGAACTTGGAGAAGGGTGGTGAAATCATTACCTCTTCTTCGGGTTCTTCCTTTTGATTTGATCAAAAGGGCTCCTTAGGTTGGCTTTCGGATCAAACTAAGTCCCTTAGGTTGTAGTGAGGGAAGTTGGGAGAGTATTTGGGCAGAGTTTGGCCGAACCAAAATGCTTGGAAGGTGTGAAGAAATGAGAAGGAGGAGTGCCCTTTTATAAGAGGGGTTAGGGGTACCTTTGGAAAAGCTAGAAATATTAGTTTATAATAAATTCATATTCGGTTTCTAATGGCTCCAAAGTTGACTATTAAAAGTTTAAGGTTGGGATGGGTCGAAAACAACTCAACCAATAGAATTTAGACAGGTTTGGGTACTTATATTAACCTTATCTTTAAGTATTAACTCTAAGTTAATTAGTTTCACTTTTACAATGTCTCTTTGTATTTTTATATTATATGTTAAATAAACTTACCATATACATACAAGAAACCCACAAGTAGTCCATTAATGATACACCTATCATGATATAAGTCTCTTGACCGAACCTCAGATTTTTAGGAATTTAATATCAATTAATAATATAATATTGGTTTTAAAAACTCTTTTATGTCAATTTTGACACTATTCAATAGTTGATTTTTGTGAAACTCATAACAGATTGATTACTTCGAAAAAAGTCAATTAAATCAATCCTAATATATCATATTATCCAATAAAATTTGTTTAATTCATTAAAAGTTTCATATTATATTTATTTGGGTATTTATAATATCAATTATTTTAATTTTTCACTATTATAGTAATTACTGCATCATCATTGTGTCATAAATAAAATAAATTATTTAATGTCTAAAAATTATAATTAAAATATAATTATGTAGGAAATATTTTTATCTTTCTAATGAATATTTATAATCTAAAAGCCAACATATATAACCCTATGTAACAATTGTTTTTCTAAAAGATATATTCTTGTGTCATTTTTGTATTCATTTTGACTTAATTAAAATAAAGTGTCATTATCACTTACAAGTGGATCCATGGGGTCCCAAAATAGACCCAAAGATGCCCATGGTCGACCATGTATAAACCAATAGGGTTAAGACACGTTTTAGGGTAATTTATTATTATTATAATATTATTTTTTAACCCTTATTTACTGGATTTACCCTTAACCATGGTAAATAAAATATTTACCGCAGTAATTATTCAAAATGTCTAAAAATAAAAGTTACCTATTTACACAATTTGAACATCCTGATTCCAAATATGGAATCCATTTTCCTAAATTCAAAACACATAAGTTGTAGAAATTAATTTAAAATTAATTCCCGCTGTCAAAACATAAAGCGTGTTTTTAAGAGATAATAACTATCAAAAGATTGACATTTGTTTATGTTCAGTTTAATTGTAAAATTATGTCCAATGACCAACATTATATTAAATGGTAAAAATATATTCTAAATATACTTTAAAACCACTCAAATTCACAATTTATCACTATTAATTATTTTGATTAAAAAAAGTTGTTTTTAAATAAAATTTAGTAATTTTCACTATTCATCAAAATATGAAAGTTATCCGAAAAGTACCAAAATTTCACCTTAGGATAAATTCGATATTCTGAATCCAAAAATGAAGTCCATATTAAAATATAAAATATATATAATTTCAAAAGGTAGGTATTACTATTCATAACGGCTAGTTTGATTGGTTACGGTGTGTTAGAACTCGGTGTTGCGTACAACACACGCTAGCGTACCGTGGAAGCTTGGGATGTTTCATTTTAAATTTTTTATGTCCCCATTTAGTCAAAAAGTTAAAAATATAGTATCTAAAAAGGTTTCACTATTAAAATTTGGTAAAAGTGCAATACTGAAAATGAATTTGTTCTTACATTATGTCTAAGAAACTCATAATATGGATTCTAAAATTATAAGGATTATATAAAGTTTAAAATTTAGTTAAAACTATTCATAACCTCTTTTGAACAGCTTGTTTGGTAAGTCATGGTGCGATTGAACTTGGTGTTCCGTGTAGTGAAAGTTATTGAATTATTTTGAAGAAATAACACACTATAAAATCTTGGGGTGTTACATTCTCCCCTCCTTCAATAAATTGCGTCCTCGCAATTTGAAATTGTTCTTCGAAAATTAAAGGTTGAAAATAGAAAATATCTTTGTGGGAAAACCCACATCGAAAATTGGGTTACTAAAATTTAATCTTAATATGATGAAAAGAGAAATGAAAGGATCACCACCTAATTATGATCTCTATTAGGAGAATATTGGTGGCAATTAGAGGCATATAATTGGAGCAAAAACGTAAATATTTATAGGTAGTGATTGTGGTCATCAATCACAAACAAGTATAAAATTGAGGTCCTTAAATTCATCAATCTATGATGATTTGAAATACCATCGTTTCAACAAAACATAGGGTATTAGGATAACACATTTTTGACGTTTCAAAATATCTTAGTTGAAATCCCACATCAAAAAATGAATTAATGAGGCCTCTATTTAAAATAAAGAGTCCAAAGTATGAAGATTACCGAAAATAACACATACTAGGGTTCCATGTAGGAAAATATGGATATGGAAGAAAAATCTAACCATCAATTATCTGATGGAGAGTGGTAGATAACATGGCTATGGAAAGGCCAACAATCCCAAAGCCATAAATTAGTGATGATTTAAGGTGCCATCTGGGAAAAATTTTTTGTTCTAATTTTCTTTTCTTAATATTGAGGAATTTTTTATGAGATTGGCTAAGATCATATGGAGATATACTTACTTTATAATAAGAGTTTTATCCATTAATAAATTTCTACCACAAACTCATCTTTCACTCTAAAAGATAATGTAATGTAAAAAAAATTCTATTTACACTATTCGTATAGGGTTCCAAAATAAACGAATTTATAATTCATCTAAAAGATCTTTTAATAAAAACTACATTATTTAATCCAGGACATCTCGTGGGCCAGTGGTAGGTGATACACCCTTGTCGCCCTTCGGTTGCGGGTTCAAGTCTCGTAGCCTTGCCGGACGCGACGGGTTGCCGCCCGACCTCCGGGTTGTCCTTTTATGGTAATCCAAAATAATCCAAACTAGAAGTATCCAAAATACTTCTGTCCAAACTCACAGTCCAACATTTATAAGGAAGGTAAACATAATATAGATCCTTTTTACCCCGTAATAGCATATGTATACTTTCATCATGTATTCTTTTAAAACACTGAAACATCCTAAATTACCATAATACTTATTGGTTACATTCATGCTCCATTATTCCATATAGACTGCTGGATATACTTCATCAATCCAAAAATGTTTTAAACCCCAATAATGATGGAATATACAAATCATTAATCAGCTTCAAGGTAGTCAGGAATATCCAATATAATTTATCCAAATCAATCATGTATTATTCTAAAATCACTACCTCGGTATCAGAACCATATTATGGTTTATCTTTCTCTCAACCATATATTTTCTAAAAATTTATCCTGCTATTGAGTCACATTTATTTGTTCCACACAATCTCAAGTCCTTAATGAAATAGTACTGCAGTACAATCCTTATATACTCCATAATTATTATAACAAGTACATTGTTGATACAACACTCAATTGACATAATCAACATAAGAAATCTAATCATTCCTCTTCATCTGTGGTAGTATCATAACATGATTATTATCCAATAGCATCATTTGTGGCATAGTCTGATGACTAGGACATAGGTTTGCGTAGTGTCCAAACTCCTTGCAAATGAAGCATTGTACATTTGAAACCATTTTCTTACCCTTGCAGTCATGTACTTTGTGCCCTTTTCCTCCACACTTATAACAAACTCCCATTCCTTTCAGGCAAGATCCAAGGTGTTTCTTTCCACAGTTACCACATATGGGAAAATTCTTCTTTTCCCTCTTCCCTTTATCTATCTTTCTCTCTTCCATCCTTTTCTTCTCTTGCTTTCCTTCAAAGCCATAGGACTCAGTAAACTCTTTACTTATCTTATCAACACATGATATTATTTCTTCATATGATGAAAATACATGGGAGACTATTTCTCTTATAAATTCTAGCTTAAGACCATGAAAGATATGATCCTTCCTTCTATATGGATCATGTACATTTCTGGAGTTCTCATTCCTTCTACTGGGCGCCATTTCTAAACAATGGCATACACTAGATCAGTTTATGAATCAAAATACATAATCCCATACTTATAAAACACTTAACATAAATTGAACTATTTATGTATATAATCCATAATCATAAAAATTTCTCCTTTGAGGATGTATATACTCATAAACTCTTCATAATGATTTGTAAAGAAAATGAGATTTATCCTAAGCATATCCCCTGGGAGTGTCGTAACCAAGAGTGCAGCAAGGCCCGTTGTCGTGCACCAGTTCCCGTTCGAGTCTAGCTCAAAGCGGTGTTTTCGGGTTTTACCCCTAGGTACATCTGTGCCAGAGCCGCCTCTACCTGCTCGTATCCAGACAGGGATGTATTGCTCGGAAAACTCACAAAATCTCTACAATACAAAAATTCTAGGATGTTCTTCTATACTAATCCTCAATGTTCATCTTAGGTCTACGTGCTCTAATCAGAGTTTATCTAAATCTAGTTTCCTAGGTTTGTAGTAAACTTCCTCTGATACCAACTGTAACGCTCCGACCCCAGTTACCCAGAGTCGGTGCATTATTACATAACATTGGCATGATCACAAGAAAGATCAAATCTCGAAAGACCGATTGGTTTAGTTGCCTTGGAAACACTAGATATATTCATAAGTTTTACATTACATCATAAAATGAAAAACTACTACAACAACATAATGTTTCCACAGTCCACACTATAAACCCCTCATAATATCCCTACAGGTCATTCATAACTTACATCTTCACATCCTGGGAAAAATAAAACATAGAAAAGGGGTGAGATCAAACGCCCAGTAAGGATAACAATATAGCGGAACATTCAAAAATAAGCATAAACATTTAAGGCAACGAATTACTAAAACAAAAGCCTTTTAAACTTGAACTTCAACATAGTATGGAAAAAGTAAAATGAAATAATGCCATTTACTTATTCACATGGATATTCTACCAATCGAATAATCACATGCAAAAATCAATAACCACTTTCATAATGTTGGAATGCATAATGGCAGACTATCATAACCACATAGTCAAGGCCTCGTGCCAAGACTACAAATAAGATTTTGTCAAGGCCTTGTGCCAAAACACTAGTTTTTCTCATGATACCTACCGATGCATCGGGGAGCTATAGCGGGCTCCACCCGTCACATATTAAGTCCAATGCATTCCCATATGAAAAGGTTTAAACATAACATAAACATTCGTATTAAAACTAGCATACGAAATGTCAATACTTTCACCATAAACTATGAATGGTATAAAAATAGCACATCCACAGTCAAACATATCACAAAACCTTCAATACAATATAGATGTTTTGTATCATAATAAATCAACTTCAAATAATCTTAAAATCCATCAAAGGATGTTGACATAGATGAAATCAAAATTCTTTTTAAAGAAATATCTCCTTTTATTTTGAAATCATTTAAGATCCATATAAAATAAAACATTTTATTTGAAAATATTCTTATAAGCTTGTAAGGGAAGCTTTGACGATTTTATAACGGTGGAAAATAACCGCACCCGCCGTATAAGTTAAAAAAAACATTCTTATCTTAATTCTGTCGAAAAGGTTAAAAAGCACCTTGTATGGAAAATAACGGAAAGATTCCCTTATAAACCTCTTATAAAAAGTCAAACAACGGTATAAATGACTTTAACCCATATTCTTTTAAATATTAAAAATGTTTTGAAATACATTTTGAAGAAACATGGATGTGGATGATAAGGAGATCCCAGTAGATTATTACGTATAAACAATCTCAGATAATGAAGAGATTGTGAAATAACCCTTACCTTGTACTTTTCCTTTGTTGGGGTAGGTTAACCTCCTGTATAATGGTGAAATAATTGTTATTAAATTATACAGGAATCATATACATTAATATGATATCATATATGATCTTTTAATATTGATTGGATAATAATATCTTAGAATTATCATTGTTTCGAGTGTTAACTTACTTGTTTTATTTTATATGTTTTGTTATGTAAGACATGTTTGTAAAGGATAGGTTTTATATTATTCATCTCCAGAATGATATCAAGTCCTTAAAAATCATTTTTAAATTATCAAATGATAATTGTACTTGAATGGATACGATGGAGAATGAATCTTATCGCATTCGTGGAGACGGTAGTCCGTACGTACGCACGAGCGAAAATATCATTCTTTTGATATTAAAATAATATATAAATGGATTGTATATCATATATACAGAATAATTAACATGTTATATTTATTATTTACATGATTTACACTTCATTATTATACCCATCCAAATAATATTATATTGAATAACAATTACACCACGACGTGGAGACGGTAAGCCGTACGTACACACGTATAGTGACATGTTATTCAAAGGGTGGATAGAATACTGAATATGGTTGTAACATATTTATAATAACATCACAGTATATGTGAGATACTGGAGTTATTATTTTATAATGGTAAGAACAAAGGAAGAAGAAGTGGAAGAAGAAATGAACTTGGAGAAGGGTGGTGAAATCATTACCTCTTCTTCGGGTTCTTCCTTTTGATTTGATCAAAAGGGCTCCTTAGGTTGGCTTTCTGATCAAACTAAGGCCCTTATGTTGTAGTGATGGAAGTTGGGAGAGTATTTGGGCAGAGTTTGGCCGAACCAAAAGGCTTGGAAGGTGTGAGGAATTTAGAAGGAGGAGTGCCCTTTTATAAGAGGGGTGAGGGGCACCTTTGGAAAAGCTAGAAATATTAGTTTATAATAAATTCATATTCGGTTTCTAATGGCTCCAAAGTTGACTATTAAAAGGTTAAGGTGGGTATGGGTCGAAAATAACTCAAACAATAGAATTTAGACAGGTTTGGGTACTTATATTAACCTTATCTTTAAGTATTAACTCTAAGTTAATTAGTTTCACTTTTACAATGTCTCTTTGTATTTTTATATTATATGTTTAATAACCTTACCATATACATACAAGCGACCCACAAGTGGTCCATTAATGATACACCTATCATGATATAAGTCTCTTGGACGAACCTTAGATTTTTAGGAATTTAATATCAATTAATAATATAATATTTGTTTTAAAAACTCTTTTATGTCAATTTTGACACTATTCAATAGTTGATTTTTGTGAAACTCATAACAGATTTATTACTTCGAAAAAAGTCCATTAAATCAATAATAATATATCATATTATCCTAGAAAATTAGTTTAATTCATTAAAAGTTTCATATTATATTTATTTGGGTATTTATAATATCAATTATTTTAATTTTTCACTATTATAGTAATTACTGCATCATCATTGTGTCATAAATAAAATAAATTATTTAATGTCTAAAAATTATAATTAAAATATAATTATGTAGGAAATATTTTTATCTTTCTAATGAATATTTATAATCTAAAATCCAACATATATAACCCTATGTAACAATTGTTTTTCTAAAAGATATATGTTTGTGTCATTTTTGTATTCATTTTGACTTAATTAAAATAAAGTGTCATTATCACATACAAGTGGATCCATGGGGTCCCAAAATATACCCAAAGATGCCCATGGTCGACCATGTATCAACAAATATGGTTAAGACACGTTTTAGGGTAATTTAGTATTATTATAATATTATTTTTTAACCCTTATTTACCGGATTTACCCTTAACCATGGTAAATAAAATATTTACCGCAGTAATTATTCAAAATGTCTAAAAATAAAAGATACATATTTACACAATTTGAACATCCTGATTCCAAATATGGAATTCATTTTCCTAAATTCAAAACACAGAAGTGGCAGAAATTAATTTAAAATTAATTCCCGCTGTCAAAACAAAAAGCGTGTTTTTAAGAGATAATAACTATCAAAAGATTGACACTTGTTTATGTTCGGTTTAATTGTAAAATTATGTCCAATGACCAACATTATATTAAATGGTAAAAATATATTCTAAATATACTTTAAAACCACTCAAATTCACAATTTATCACTATTAATTATTTTGATTAAAAAAGTTGTTTTTAATTAAAATTTAGTAATTTTCACTATTCATCAAAATATGAAAGTTATCCGAAAAGTACCAAAATTTCACCTTAGGCTAAATTCGATATTCCGAATCCAAAAATGAAGTCCATATTAAAATATAAAATATATATAATTTCAAAAAGTAGGTATTACTATTCATAACGGATAGTTTGATTGGTTACGGTGTGGTAGAACTCGGTGTTGCGTACAACACACGCTAGCGTACCGTGGAAGCTTGGGATGTTTCATTTTAAATTTTTGATGTCCCCATTTAGTCAAAAAGTTTAAAATATAGTATCTAAAAAGGCTTCACTATTAAAATTTTGTAAAAGTGCAATACTGAAAATGAATTTGTTCTTACATTATGTCTAAGAAACTCATAATATGGATTCTAAAATTATAAGGATTATATAAAGTTTAAAATTTAGTTAACACTATTCATAAACTATTTTGAACAGCTTGTTTGGTAAGTCATGGTGCGATTGAACTTGGTGTTGCATGTAGTGAAAGTTATTGAATTATTTTGAAGAAATAACACACTATAAAATCTTGGGGTGTTACACTTATATAAAAAATCTTTGTTCTACTCTTCAATATAACACTGAGATATATTTATACAATGTTAGATTTCAAGATTTTGTTGTTTTACATCCATGATATACATGACTGTGTGGTGGATAATGGCGTCCTTTCCAATATCTTTACATATGAATGGGTTCATCATATTAAAATTTCTTCTGAAGTATAATACAAATTTTCAAGAGAAACTTCCCTTAGTAAGTGTTTATTGACTTGTATCTAAATTCTCTGGGTAATTTTCCCACCATTACATGGCTTGCAATGAATAGATTTATGTCTATAGCTATAACAATGAAAATAAATTCCACATTTTTTTCATATATATGATGAAGGATATGGTATACTAATTTATTGTTAACATTCGATCACTTTTCAATTCAAATAACTCATAGTATTTTCACAGTTTTACATGGTATGGGAAAAATAACCATTAAGATAATATTTTATAAAATGAAATGTCTTCTCCCATACATCCCTAATTGTTATAAACCATCCCATGGGGCTAAGACGTGACTACACCAAGATCACCTTCCATAGGATATGGGTTGGTTACTAGCACCTGAATGATTTTCCCAGACAGAAAAAGCATTTTTTAGAGATCTCAACACACTAAAAAAGATAAACAGAATAATAAAACCAAATATATTAAGGTAGAACCACAAGAGTAAAGTGAAACCACATGTACAACTGTAAACTGAAAATAGTGGGCCAGAAAACAAGCCCTTGATACTGTAGGAAAGTAAATTGCTGTCACGTCTTCCCTAGAGATCTACCTAGAGGGTATTAGCTGTAAGTATGATGTCAAAGAAAAGGATCTTGACTACTCCCATCATACCAAGCTCCACAATGTCCCAAACTTGCAAATCCTTCCCTAGTGCATTATTAATCCACACCAGACACACATGTGCAGGTGGAACCCCGACATGGGTGAGTATAACCACCCAGTAGGGGACCCCAAGACCCCTGAAGGTCTCTTAGTAATCAAAAAATGTAAACATCACAAGAAATACCATATAGGTAATATCACAAGAATGATAAAAATAAATAATCACAAATCAAAAGACACAACCCACTCTAATGGTATAACTTTAATGTTACTGGGATAGGGATGACTAGTTGTAAATCCATATCATCTTATCCATAGTAACTCTAATTCTGATCCGTATAGGTCACTATATTCTAACCCATATTGGTCCCTTGATGATGAGTCCAATTGGTCACTGTTGGTGACCCGTATAGGTCACTAGATGATGACCCGTATTAGTTGATGGTGCAGAACCGTATTGGTCGCTAGATGCTGACCCACATTGGTTGGTGGTGTTAACCTATATTGGATGCTAGTTTTGCCTTGTATATGACACTATTACTCACCCATATTGGTAGCTGTTGCAGATCTGTCTTAGTTGCTAATGCAGAGGTAGGGAAGATTAGTCATTCAACTAAATCATCCCACTCTGAAGTTTTTGATGCTGACCCACATTGGTCGCTCTTCTTTATCATGACACAGTTAGCCAGTGGATTCCCCCATGAAGCATGCCTGATCTCCATAATACTCTTATCCTCAAGCCATAGGCCTTTTTTCAACTGTTACAATGTCCCACAATAAACATACCCAAGGGACCTTCCCTTCAAAGGGGTCCCAATGTGACTGACGATGTGTTGATCGGACACCCCGTCTGTGAGATTTGGGCACTTTTGTATAAAGGGACCGAATAGAATATTGTCTGATCCAACCCTGGTAAAATGTCAAACTCTATAAAAACACATTTATATTTTCTCAAAAATTCCTTTTTCTCACAAGGGTCTTTATGACACAGGCAGCACATAGATCAGATGCCCGGTCTGTTAATTACATCGTTTTTGGTGAAACAAGGGCGTTCACACCTCGGTCTAACCCGGTTTTGTTGGGGTCACAAGAATATGAAAAACAGACTTCTTCCCAAAAAGGGTACCAATTCCACTAAAGGCATGTCAAATGAACACTTGGTTCGTCAATAATGGGTGTTTCTTTATTCGGAGTCTGGTTGGGTCTAGGCTTGGTCTGACTTGGTCAAGCCGGCCAGACGCAACAGGTCCCGGGGTCTATCTGATCCCAACCGGGTCTAGTCGATTATTGATCAGCTTGGATCTACTAGGTCTATCACTTCGGGGTCTGCCCGGCAGGTTCACTATCCCAGGCCACGGTTCGCCTGACCCTCCGGTTTGGGCTCAACCGACCCGCGCTAGCCCTCTAGGCCATGGATCTTTCTCGTTCGTCCATCCCACTTCCAACCCAGTCCCCCATAAAGGTGGAACACTTCTCCAAGCAGGTCCCACGAATATGGGGTCCATTTTTTCTTACACGATTCCGTGTGGCATGAGGTCAGCGCCGCCCACTCATGCCACGACCCGTTGGCCACGGCAGCAGCTACTGGCGATGCCAACGGGTGCAACTCATCTTCCATGCGGCCGACTATGGCTGACCACCTCGACATACGATAGGGAACTGCCTCACAAATCCCATGATCAGTTGTTGCGGGTCTCCTCCGGCCACCACCGGCCGCTGGTGGCGTGGTGCGCCGATAGTAGTTTCTATAGGCCATCGGGATGCCGTCGTCGTTTTGCGACCCTCAAATTCTCTATCGCTACGTTCATTGCTCTTCCATGAATAATTCAGAAAGGACAAGTTTAGATGAGGTTATAGGCCTTGTTTGTTTCAGCCCGCTCCCTCGGTATTAGCATTTTAAAAATGAGGAAAATTTAGTAATAATAAAATAATGAATAATCTCTGGTTTTAAGATCCCTCAACAACCATCCACTTGATTAAACGAGATGTGGATCAATCCGTTTGTCACTTGGTCCTCATTCATTATATTTTTTTTCATGAATGGAAAGATTGGGTATATCAATGCACATAATCCCCCTACCTTTTATGATGTTCATTGCGGAAGATTTTTCCTCTTTGTTTTACAGCATCAATGATGCTTCCCAGTTCTGACCATCGAAAAGAATTATTCGGAATTCATCATTCTTCACTGGGGTTGGGTGTGCATCCGATATTTTCCTGAGAATCCCCCCAAATCCTCCATCATTATTTTTCTTGAGATGTTGAAATAGTTGTCAAGAAAAACTGTAGGGTTTCCATAATGATGTGATGTTGCCCCGTTACACAGTTTCATTTATGAAACAAAGCCTCCATTTTGCACCATTAAATTCACTGTTATGTTGCAGAATATATTTCATCCTTGTGTTACAATAATGTGCCCCATCTCCTAATCATCACTTCCCCACTGCGTCACCATCCACCACGCTATGGAGAGAAAAGGATAAAATAATTTTTTAAATTCTTTAATTTTTTTTCTCGAAATTTTCGAAAATGAACTTTTCAACTCAGCCCTCTCCAGCCGAAGTTAATTTTTTTCTAAGAGAATCATGTCATTATGGATTCAACAGTTCCATTGTATTTTTAATTTGAGCACCAGTTCAAAAGATGGAAAATGATTCATGTAGATTTACTGAACACACATTAAAAAAAGATAGAAAATTCATTCTAGGCACACTGGGCCTCGAAATCACATGTTTTCAATTTTCACAAACTCATATTAATCCCAAATAATTAAAAAACATTACATTTGTTTTTCATGTCTTTACAATCTACCCACCTTAGGGCTTTACTTCCCCGAAATCCAAACAAGGAAACATAAACAACGAGTGGTACTAGGCTCGAATATGAACCTATTGCTCCAATGTTCTCTCCTATTGATTCCCATGATACCACAGAATGTGCACCAGAGGTATCAACAGCCCATGAAGAATATGCTCCTTTGTATCCTCTATGTCCACCATGAACATCGCAAAGGTCGCTCTATCGTCAATCTCCTCCACACTATAGTTAATGATGTGAGATGTGTCATGCACGTATCTCCTTAGCAAGGATATGTGGAAAACGTTGTGCACCCTCTCCAACTACAGTGGCAGCGCCAAGAAGTATTATACCATCCCAATCCCCCATAGTAGGAGTAATGGTCCAATAATACTTAATGAGAGTTTTACACCTCGACCATATCTCTTTAGTCCCCATCGAGGGGAGACTCACAAGAATACGCGGTCCTCCTTTTGGAGCTCTAGTGGACTTCATCGTATATCAAAATATGTCTTCTGTCAGCTTTGTACAGTCCTCATCTGCTCTCGGAAGACCTGGAAATTCTCAATGTTAGCCTGTACCATATCTGGGCCCATGAGTATTGGCTATCTAGGATCTGTCCAGCACAAGGGTGAACTACACAGTCGTTTTTACAAGGCCTCAAAAGGGCCATATCAATGTTGGAAGGATTTTTTTGATGTACGCGAACTCCACTAAGAGTAGTTTGTCCTTACAATATCGACCAACATATAGGACACATGAACGAAGCATGTCCTCCATGGTCTGTATGGTCCACTTAGTCTGACCATCTGTCTGTCGATGAATAGCTGTGCTTAAGTGACGTTGAGTCCCAAAATCCTCTTACAATACTTTCCACAACTAGGATGTGAAGCGTGAGTCACGATCTGTGATTATCGTCAAAGGAAACCTGTGAAGTCACACAATCTTCTGATTGTATAGATGTATCATGATCTATACCAAACCCTTCTCTCAAATAGCAATGAAGTGGGCTGAGTAGGTGAGTCGGTCAATGACCACCCAGATGGTACCATTCCCTCAGGGCTTCTATGGTATCCCCTCAAAAATTCCATAGATATCCCTTCACACTTTTCCATTGGTAACTTGAGGGGTTTGATCATTCCTACTGGTACCTGGTGCTCGACCTTCACTTGCTGGAATGTGAGGCATCAGGATACGATATCTGACACAGTTTTCTTCAACCCTAGCCATTAATACTAATGTCTTGGTCATGAAACATCTTCATCACACCTGGATGTTCTTCTAAGTGCAAGTATGGAACTCCCTCAGCACCTCCTCTCATAGAACCACAAGTAAAAATATACATCTGCTTAAAAAGATAGTATCCTCCCCACCATCAGAATATCTATCAGGTGGATGGCCTAAGGATATCTGAGCACTTGTAGTCTTGTAGTTGCTGTATCTATGTTGTGCCTCTTGGACTCACTATAACAGTGGAGGGGAAACTACGATCGATTAGAGGTATAATTTCTCATATCTATCTGTGTACAATATCTTAAGCGAGGCTAACTACTCTAAAGCCTCATTCAGTAGGTGCGAACTCAATCTTTAGAGAAGTGAATCTACCATTACATTCCCCTTCCCATGTGTATAAACTATCCAGAAGTCTTAGTCCTAGGGGAACTCTATCTAATTATGTTGTCTCATATATATATTTTTTATATGTGAATATATATATGAGTCTATTATGGTATGAGTAAGAAAATAACCACTCACTCCTCATGTAGTGTCACCACATCTTCAGTGCGAATAATACTATTGAAAACTCTAAGTCATGTGTCACATAAGTCTGGTCATTAGGTCATAGTTGTCATGAGCCATAAGAAATCAATGCCTCATCTTACACCAGGATGCAACTGATTCTGGTTCCTCATGCATCACAGTAAACTATGTAGTCAATTCTCTCCTCTGACAACCTCAGGATGGGAGCACTGGTCCTTCTCTACCTTATCTTTTGAAAGCTCTACTAGCATATCTCTAACCACAAGACGGGTTTCCCCTTTTTCTTCAAGGTCATCATAGGTGCTATTGATATGGAGAAATCGGGTATGAACCTTAGATAGTATCCTACTATTCCATGGAATATCTGCACCTCAGTAACACTCCTAGGTGGATCCCAAGAATTTCCTTCCTCGATCTTCACTGGATTTACTGCAAATCCAGCCTCTAAGATGATCTGTCCCATGATGTGGATAGTTTGTATCCATAACTCAAACATTGAGATTTTACCATATAAAAATTACTCTGAGAGTGTGTCCAAAACTAACATCAAGTGTACAATGTGCTCTTCATCAGACCCTGAGTAAACTAAGATGTCGTCGATGAAGACCACCACAAAATTATTGAGGTATGGATTAAAGATCCTATTCATGAGCCCCATGAACACTACTAGCGCATTTGTCATGATGAAAGGAATAACCAAGAAATTTTAATGGATATACCAACATTTGAATACTAACATTAGTATGGTCTCACCCCATACCCTGAGCTAATGATATCCTGATATGGGGTCTATCATCAGGAACAAATTTTCTCCTTTCAACTAATCAAACATATCATCAATCCTCGGCATAGGATACTTGTTCTTTAAGGTCACCTAGTTTAGGTGCCATAAATCCATGCATACACTCAAATATTTGTCTCCATTCATAAAAAAACACCAGGGAAGATAATGGAGAAATACTGGGCCTTATGAATCCCATCCTCTGTAAGTCCTCCAACTGTACCCTCCACTCTCAGAGCTCTGCAGGGGCCATCCGAAAAGATGGTGTAGATATCAGTGATGTAACTGGGTAAAAATCAATGCGAAAGTCTACCTATCTTCGAAGATGTAGTCATAGGAAATCTTCTAGAAATACGTCTTCACACTCATCCACCACCATTGGGAACTATGGACTTGACTTATCCACATTGTTGAAAGACATGCAAGCCATCTGATATTTAATCAGGTGAACCCTCCTAATAACAATTCCATCTTGTGAAGCTCTGTTTCCATCTCACCACCTAGCTTCTATCTATGCGCCTACATCGCAATGTACATCTTAAGTAGTCAATCAGTGCGTGAACTACTGATTTCTAGTCCTTTTCTAAACTGTCATTGTAGGGCCTTAATGCTACTACTAGAATATCCCATCTAAATATCTCTCCTCTGAGAGTAAGATCAAAATATTGGAACCAGTGCATGACAACTGAATCTCCTCCCACAAGGGTATCCAAATGAAATCGTCAACGTAGAATCTCAGTCATAATCTCAGATTCCCAAACTATGTTGGTGGCGATGGAAGATTGGTCAGGACCTTTGTTGATAATCACTACTGCTAAAGTATAGAAGATAGAAATAGTACCTTATATCATCTCAAGAGCATCATGATCGTGAGACTCTAATTCTTTTATCTAAAAATTTCCCCATCCTCTTACACCCTGAGCTCATGGAAGAACACCTTGGGTTGGTGGTGATAGTTCCTAGTGACACCAACCACCTCCCAATGAATGTACTACTACCTATCCTCATCTTCCACCTAGATGATTCTCATGATCCTTCCACTGTCGCTACCTCAGTGGCCCCTCTACTATCTGTCGATCATCCGTATGGGGAGCTAGACAATCATGAGTTCTGTGAATCTGTCCCCTGAAGAAAAAATAGATCATGCATCACCATTGGATCCCTAGGCCTCTCGAGCCTCGCACCTCTAACCCTACGTCCTGGGTTCACCCTCAAGATGTCCTAGCCTTCTTAGGCTTCGACGTCGTCTGTCTAATACAAACTGTAGATGGCTCTTCGCCCTATCATCCAGTAGGGGCTCTCACTGTCAGTGCCCAATCCGCAAGGAAGCTCTTCATTAGAAAATCTTACTCTAGCACCCCATCCTGCATCAGGATTCTGAGAGAAACTATCACAACTCTAATCTCTCATCATAGCCCCTTCTCCAAGGTCTGGGTTCTAATGTATGGGTTCCATACCATGTCAGTGGTGTATCATGAGAGGTCAGTAAATCTCTCCGAATTCAAAGTCACAGTCTATATTCCCTACAATAGATACAACAACTTATGAATATGCACAGAGCATTGTGTTGCTGGCACAAACTCCTCCATTAAAAGGCTCTAAATGACTGGCCAGGTGAGGGTCATCCCCTCATGCACCTAGAGCGTAGAGCTCCACCATCATCTTGATGATCCTTGAATAAGGCTAGAAGAAAAGATCTCCATATTCTCGGCGGTGTCCCTACACTGCGAAAGACCCACAAAACAACCCCAATCTTGTCCTCTGCTTTATAGGGGTTTGTCTATCCTTGAAAATATGTAGGCCTCTATCTATGGAGATCATGCACCACTCTTAGCTGGCATGCATGATCCACTGGTAGCACGTATAACTCAATGGGTAGGGGTGTTGTTGGTACACCACTCGAAGGTTCCATCACTGTGAGTAGTCCTTGTACTAACACCTCATTGCTCGATTGGCCACTGTCAAGATCATTAATTAAAATCTTTGCTGGATATCTTCATAGAGGTATCCTATATGAAATAGATGTTCCATGATCAATATGTTATACCTTATAATAGGACACAAGAAAAACCAAAAGATATTTTAAAAACACTAGAAACGGGTGTTTTCATGTACTGAGTTAGAAAACATAATTCACGGTTCTAGAGTATAGATATGTTAGTTCCCACACAAATATTGGACTCTCTGAACTGAAAACCGAACATAACACACCTTACACTATTTCATCATTAAAATTCAACTCTTAGTTATTTTGGTATAATCGACCACCTTTTGATTCCACTTTTTCACAACCCGTCCCATGGGGATCCGACTTGACTACCCAAAATCAGCCTTCTATAGGACATGGGTTGGTGCCAAAGAACTAAATGAATTTCGTGATAACGAAAGGCATTGTCTTAGATATCTGTACACAATCAAAAAGGGAAACATAAGTAAATGACCAACAAAAGTATGGTTCAACAACTATAGTAAGGTACAACCACATGTACAACTGAAAACTAAAAACAGTGGTCCAGAATACAATCCCTAGAAACTGAAGGAAATTAAATAGTTGTCATGAATGACATGGATATCTACCTAAAGGTTAATAGTAGTAAGTATGATGTCTAATTTTCAGATCTCGAAAACTCCAATCACACCATGCTCCACTAAGTCCTGAACCTCCAAAGCCTTCCTCAGAGAATCAATAGTCTTCACTAGACACACACGTGCGGGCAGAGCCTGTACATTGGTGAGTATAAAAACTCAGTTGGGGACCATGAGACCCCAAAAGGACTCTTAGTAATCCACAACGGAACACTTCAAAATAAATAACCCATAGCTAATATGAATGAATGATCTAAATCATGAAGAACCATGAAATAGAGAGAGATCACTCTAATAGTATAACATCATGGTTACTGGGAAAGGGATGACTAGTCATAAAGCAAGATCATACAATCCATATTTACTCAACTTCTGACCCGTATAGGTCATTGTATGTTGACCCGTATTGGTTTCAAGATGATGACACGTATTGGTCACTGGTTCTGACCCATATTGATCGCTCGATGATGACCCATATTTGTCACTGGTGCAGACCTGTATTGGTCCCTTGATGCTGACCTGTATTGGTCCCTGGTGATGACCTGTATTGGTCACTGGTGCAAAGCATCATTGGTCACTGCTGCATACCGGTATTGGTTGTAGGTGCTGACCCATATTGGTCGTTGTTTTTGTGGTAAGGATGATTAGTCATAAAACTAGATAATCACACTCTGGAGTTTCAGATGTTGACCTGCATTGGTGCGTATTCTTCCTCATGTAGCAGCCAACCACTGGATTCCCACACGAAGCGGGCCTGATCTCCGGAAGAATTGATACGAATTCCATTTCTCTTTTTTCAACTGTTATGATGTCATAAAAAAGCATACCCAAAAGAATTCTTAATCAAAGGGATCCAAATGTGACAGAAGGCATGTCGATCGGATGTGCGGTCTGTGAGATATGGGTACTTTTGTAAAAAAAAGGCCAGGTTGGATTCAAGTCTGATCCTAACACATTTTATTGTAAAACTCCATCAAAAAAACACTTAGAGTATATATAGAGGACCACATTGTCAGAAGGGTCCTTATGCCACATGAAATATGTCGATCAGATACCTGGTATGTTAATTATACACATTTCCATGAAACAGGGTTGTTCACAACTCAATTCAGAATGACTTGGTTGGGCCCTATAGAATATGTCAAAGGGACCTCTTTTAAAATGGGTCATAATTCCACTGACAATGTGTCCAACAGACACCCGGTTTGTTAGTTATTACATTTTCATTACTCAGTGGCATGTTGGGTCTCAGCCCGGTGCAACTAGTTCAATCGGGCCCAATATTATGGGTCCTAGGGTCTTCCTGTCCCCACTCGGGTCCGGCCCATTAAGGGTCAGCCCAATTACACTAGTTCCTACCCATCAGGTTTGGCCTGGCCCGCCGGGTGGGGCTTGACCCACAAGCATTGGCCCGCTAGGCCATGAGTTCAGCCTATTTTTCTGTCCTGCATCCGGTCCGGTCCACCTGATGGCGAACCACTTCTCCCAATAGGCCCCGTGGATGCAATGCGATTTCATCAGGCAAGACATGACATAGTGTGGTGTCTGTGCTGCCCCCTCCTGGTATGGTCCACAGACCATAGCTGTAGTCGCCTGTGGTGCCCACTAGCACCACCCATCTCCCGCGCGGCCGGCTTAAGCCTGTCCCTACAGTGCGTGATGGCACGCTGCCTTCCACCGACCGTGGCCAATTGATGTGTGTCACCACTGGCCCCCACCAACCTATGCTTTCATGGCATGCCGACGGTTGTTTCGGTGGGCCAATGGAATGTCTCCATCATTTCACAGCCCTCAAATGACTTGCTTCTGCATTCGTTTCTCCACCACGAAGAATGAACTGAGAAAATGATTAGTGGAGGGTCCTTATATTGTTGGTTTCGGCCGACACCCTCTATGTAAGCATTTTAAAATGATGAAAAATTAATAATAACAAAAGGAAAAATAATCTTTGAGTTTATGTTCATGTGGCAACCATCTTCATGATTATACGAGACGTGGATCAACCCGTTAATTAGTTTGTCTGTGTTCATTGTTTTTTTTAATAATGGGAAGAGAGGGAAACATCAAAACACATAAACCCCTACCATTTATGACATTTGTTTTTGAACATTCATCCTTGAGGTTTTACAACTTCGATAATGGTTTTTTCTTTTGACCATCGAAATGCTTTCATCGTTATTCATTGTTCTTTGCTCGGGTGGACATGCATCAGATCTTGGCCCAAAATTCCCCCCAAATACTACCTCTTTATTTTCTGGACACATCAAACTATTTATAAAAATATTATGAAGCATTTCTATAATTACGTGACATCGCATCGTTATGCTGTTGTGCATTATTAATTCCACTATTACCTAGTGGAATACGGTTCATCCTTGTTTTTCATTAAAGTGCCCCGTCACTACATCATCACTACCCCATAGCGTCACCATCCTTCATGAAATGAAGAGAAAAGAATAAAATTATTATATAAAATTATTTTTTTTATTTTTCTAAAAAAAAAAAAAATTACTTTTCTGTTCCACCCTTTCTGGAAGAAGTTATATCGGTTCAAGGTGAATCTCGGCGTTCCAGATTTAACAGTTCCCTCGGATTTTTAATCCGAGAACCAATTCAAAAATGATAGAATGAAACACATGCATTTAATGAATGTACCTAAAAATGGTTCAAAAATTATTTTCATGAACATTGGGCCTCAGAATCACACACTGTCAATTTTTGCAGACTCGTAATAATCCAAGATAATTCAAAAACATACATGGAATTTCCTGGACATTATAATCATCATATCCCCTTATTTTGACAAACTATTTTACCATTGGTGATCTATAAATACTCATGGATAATTTTCTTGTCTCTTGTTTTATGTGAAGCATTATTTGATATAACATCATGTGAATTTGTGATATGTCTAATATTATACATCGCTTAATTTTAGCTCATTTTGTTTCCATCCATTGATTTTTTATCATGACAACAAATTTCAATTTTTCACAGGCATGTGGATAATTGATCATTAGAATCCTTATATAGTATTTAATAAGCAAACCTAACTCTCTCTAATAGCTCTTTATCTATGAATCATCCAAACTATATTTTTTCGTTGTTTCCATTGAATTTGTTTGAATTCATAGTTTAATTATTAGAGGGAAAACTTATTTTTTCAGGCCTACCAGTTGTCTTAGCTTTCTCATCAAGTTTGTATGTATGTTCATTAATGAAATTTTTCCCTCACATTAATATTAATATTAAATTTCACAACATCTTCCAAAAATTTAAGAGTTGTTTAATTTTATTTTTCTCTTTATTCTCATCGATCAATTTAGGATTCATGTTGATCAGTATACTCTGATGAATATTCCAAAAAGGCCTTTATATTTTTTTATCTATCTTTGATATTCATTCATATCATGATAATTATCAAGTTCCATCATGTGACTAGTAACACAACACAAATAATTACATATATATTTATCTTTTGATGGTTTTTACATTTCAATTTTAGCCATCACAGACACATGGGTTCTAGATTTAAACTCTGGTTCTTCATCCTCAAAAAAACGTTATCAGTTGGTTCTTCTTTATAAATGAATCCCTTTCTCTATATTGTCATTCATATTTTTAATTATAAGATTTGAGGAAACCATTTATCATTCATAAACATGTTTTCATCCTCAATTTATTCATCATTATATATCCATGAGCATTGAGGGGAAATGTTCCCAACTCACCACATCAAAGAGATGCTAGGGTAATCTTTTCTTTAAATATCCCTTATCCTCTATTTAATTTATTAGAATAATTATAAATATGTTCATATTCAAAATTATCTTCATAAACTATATCTCTATAAACTCATGTTTTTTAATGTCCTTAAATTTGATTTTCATTATTATTTTAGTCATTTCATCTTCTAGATTGAATAACATTTCATAAGTCACCAAACAACATAGCATATCCTCATGTGAATGTGTATATAGATTCCTATCGTAACGGGTCTACCCTCTTGGATTATATAGAAGTGTAGGTCTACTTAATATTTTCATCACAATGTAAATATGATTAATTTATTCACCCAGTCCTTGAATTCCTCAATCTAATTCAGTAATTTAATTAAAATGTTATCTACATTATCATTAGGATGAAACTTTAGGGCATCAAGCCTATTGTGAAAAAACATATAGTTTCACATCCTTAACTTCGTTACCTCATTTATATATATTTTATAGTTTTCCCAACATTGACATGGAAGAAGTCAAAATAACAACCTTTAAGTAGATCTATTCATATAGAGACACTATAATGGAATTTTATGTTTTGGCATCTATGACATGAATTTTCATATCTTTTTCAATCTTAGAAAATATTGATGCATCTGTGACCAAAATCCATTATGTAGTGGAAAAAAGTACTTCCATTCCATGATATCTTAGATGAAATATCATATTTTTTTAAAACATAAGTATATTTATTCCATTAAGAAGGGTTAATCCACTAATATTTATTTAATTATCTATGAAAAAAATAATGGATAGATTTAACTCCAAGAAACTGTAAGCTCTAAAAGGACTAACATGACCCTAGATCAACCTGAGAGGCAAGGGTGAATTACGGTGTCATGTTTTATTTTAAGGTGTTAGATATTAATTAAATTTCAGTACAAACCTATAAAATATATCTGATGTAAAATTGATGAAAACAAGGAATCATATTCAAAGAGACTATACACTAATTTTTTTGGATCACCACTAATGGCTAGTCCAAAGAGTATACACTAACAGTGTGTCATTGATACCTAAATACGTAATTCATTACTAGTCCTAGAATATAAAAGTTGAAAAAAAGTCAATATTATATAGGCACAGGGACTTCACCAGATTTTAAGTGTTGCAATTGTCCTCCATTAGGACATTTCTGTCAACTCCCCCTAGCCCCCAACTTTTGGTGAAGTCATACTCGGTATAACTACTTGAATTTATATTTAGTTTATATTAATTTATGTCTTTATCCTTAATTAGAATGAGAATGTACTTTCACTATAGTCTTAAATTTATATTCATTATTGAAATATTCAAACAAAATTATTATTCAAAACAATATTGTAGTGCTACTCTACACTTGAAAGAAACACCTATTATAGAGTGAATATTTTAGGATTTTCATGAATGATGTCTTTTTTACAACCCTTATCATGTGTATAACAACACCTTGAGTTTGAATCAGTATTTATAGACACAAAGGATACTCTTCGCGTATGATTTAATGTATGTAATCCTTATGTGTGCATCTCCCTCATGTGGAAGAGACACGAAATCATTGTTGGAAATGTTACTTGGACTATAAGAGGTGACCATATATTTTATGACATGGAAGAACCGACACAAAAGTTCATTTTTCACATTCAACCATGCTTATAAACCTAATTTTGGCATTATATTTGGTGAATCTTATACTATTACACAATTTCAACCTTTTCGTGCAACTCATTCCTTTTCTCTATTTTGATGTTTCACTCCCAAAATTCCACCTGCACATAACTCTATTTTGACATCATATTGGGGTGTAAGATTTTTTCATGAATTTTTCATATTGTAGAAAATATTAAATCAAAAAAAATATTTCAAACAAAAATATCATTCATGTGGTTCTCCCCTTTACCATATTTTAATGAGATGATCCTAAGACATAAAATGTGGGCAACATTTAGATTCACCATCCAACCAGCACACAACTTCCTTTTCTAAAGAAATATTTCTCAATTATCAAATTTTTTGACTCCAAATTGTTTCAGACACATAAATATAATGAAAATATCAACACAATAATCATCATGAACTGAATGATAAATTTCCTTTACCACACCCTAATCAACTGAGTGCAGTTTGATAACAAAAAACTATATTAGTTTTTCAATATTTAAAATCCATAGTTCACACAATAATGGAAAAATTAATAAATATGTAGTGGCTATATTATCTAAATGATGTTCGTATTATTTATTTTTAGTGTTAAAATTTTAAAAATTCTATAGTATGGATTTTTGGGTTTTACGTTGTGAAATGGATTTGGTTGTTTCAGAAAGAAGTGATTTTTTTCTTTATTGTGCATTGTTTTTTTAAACGATTTGTTGCACTCTTTTTAAATTTTTGTTATTGAAATTAACGTATGTTTCAATGTAATATAATTGGTAAATTTTTAAATATGGTTTAATATATTACTTTTAATTGGATTATTTATTTATTTATTTTAGTAATGGATTATTTGTAATTTTTTCTTTGTATTATTTATATCTGCCTCCAAGAAATATTTATAATGAAAGAAAAAGTATCTTCATGGATTATTCCATATCCTTTTAGAGTAAATATTTCAGTTTCTGACTCTCTACATACTCTTAATGTTTTAGGGGATTAAAATTTGTCCTTATTATTCAATCCTTGCTATCTATTTTTTCATCCCATTTAAGAGAAATTGGGTTGTGAGTCTTAATATTTGTGAGTGAGAGGTAAATAATTGGGTTGATTATATTGTATTGAAGTGATTGACATGTGTTTCTACAATGAAATTATATCCTTAGTTATTTTTTCTTATATTGGTAAGCCAGATATGTTTGGGTTAGTTTCATTAAGCATTGATTAGTGATTGTTTGTTAAATAGGACATCACATTATGGGAGGTGAATTGGATCCTTAAAGTTGATTTGAAGATGAAAAGTATTCACTATGTGATTTATGAAGACTTTTCCCAAGCTCTTTCATCTTGAATATGATGATCATTTATTTTTGGGGACTTATTTTTTATCAGTTTAGAGGGATTTTGGATTACGATGATTTTTATGGGAAACCTTAGGTGCATGCTTATGTAACTACGATGGGTGGATTTATATTGGTTATACCAAGAGTCATACCAGATTTTAATATTATACCAGGATCACCATGATATAGTATTCCATGATATTTTCCCTATGTCACACATTATAGAAGTTTCATGACCCAAGGATATGTCCAATGTTTTATTTTTAAAATTATTTTTATTGTTTATGTATCCTTCCAATTTTATTATTTGAGATGTTGGTAGTTTTAAAGGATTTAAAAAGGGTAGTTTTGGTAATAATTGAATTATAATTACCAAATTTATTTGGAACAACATCTTAAATATTTGAAAAAAATTTATAGAGTATTTTTTTTATATTTTTGGTATTTTGGGAAAGTGTATTTGATTGGGTAATGAACTATTTATAGGAAGGATTTCCCTTAGGCTGACAATTATATATGAATTCTAAATGGTGGGGAGACATTTTGAAATTATCATGGATCATTCATATCCATGTTATATGATTATAGATTGGGTTATGATTTTATAAAATTAAATATTCAATTTAAATTGGTTCAATTGATTTGTGGAAATATGCATTTTATAGTAAACTTTTTTCAATGGAAATTTTGAATTCTACCACACCGCTCCCCCCTATATTGAAGATTGTTTAGTTCCTGAGTTTCCATTGCATCTTGTTATGGAAATGAAATACCAATGGTAGAAAATTTCATTATTGGGATAATTTTATCATCCACATATCACTATGGTATTCAACAATTTTTTTAAAAAAAATTGGCCTATTTTTTTAAAGATTATTATTATTTCTTTATTTAGTTGTCGTTTTGGACCACGAGGGTAGTGTTTGGGGAACAATAAACCTCAACATTTTATAGATGGTATGCTTGTGTCGTGGTGGTTCATATGAGGGAAAGACCATGATGAAATAGGTTTTTTGGACCATATAGGGCCTTAATTTTCATATGAGGGGGTTTTTTTAATCTTGTGATATTTTAAAAGGGGTGGATAACCATGCTGTAAAGGGTGTGCGATACTCTATGTAGTTCGGAATGATAGGTGAATTGTTTTGTTCTACCAGTTGTTACATTATGGTAACTGGGAATACATTTTTCTGGTTCTACATAAGGGATGTTCTCCCAGTCCCACAATAAGGGATTGTGTTGCATTAATGCTCAAAAGATGTATGTATGATGTGGTGAAGGGTTATGGTTTTTGTGAAAAAAATTTCTAGTTTTTATTTTATTAAATTTAAAATTATAATCCTCCTTGGATTTATGGTGGTTTTCCAATTTTTTCAATTATTCTTAATAAAATGATCCAAAGTAGGGCTCAATAGTGTTCCTCCCCCCATATCCCTTGTATTTAAAAAACATATCATTCGATATCAAGAAATTCCTCTAGTTAATATAACATTTTCCTTAATTTATCCTTCTCCCCTATTCTCTGTTTAAATTCCAATTAGTATTTCTTCCAAAAACCCTAATATATTGGTTATTGTTTTAGGGGTTTTTGGGTATAATAATGGGGTTTTTTCTAGTCTGTAGAGTGGGTGTAAAAAATTATTTTGGAACATCTTATGGATGAAAAGTGATTTCCCCTTGATTAAGTTATTTTTTATGTAATTACATTAATTAAAATATAATTAAGTGTTTGAATATTTATATAATTATTTATTATTTATTTATGACCATATCTGATACCTATGCAGGGTTTGATAAAATTTCCAATTGTTCTTATTACTATACATGGAGTATTTAAATTAATTTATTATGTTTCATTGAAACTAAAATTATTGTGTAGGAAATTTATATATAAAAATGACTAAGATGGTATTTCAAATGAATTTTATTAATAAATTATTATTTTTCCTTATTTAGGATTTCAAAATGAGTAAGATATGTTAATGGATTTGATTTAAATAAAATGGGGGTTTAGAAGAATCTTAATCAAGGAATGTGATGTTTAAAAATAAATTATCCTTCTTGGTTCAAAAATAGTACTTTTATAGAATCATTTCCTTGTTGATATTTTAAGGCTATTTATCGCATTTGAAAATGATTTTATTGGTATTTTTAGCACCCCAATCATGGTCCTCTTTGTTTTTGTGACATTAGCCTTCGTTTTACCTTCTTGTGGATAAAAATTTTTATTTATTAAAATTTGATTCTGTATTTAAGATATAGGGATCGTTTCATGAACATTTATTGAATGTGAGATGATATTTATTATTTATGAATATTTATGTATGTATTAATCATTTTAAAATTTTTATTACTCAGTACTATTGGAAAATTCATAAAAAACTAGTTATCTAAGTGATTGATTCAGTTTATTCCTTACTAACTCTGTTGCATCAGTCAAATTTTGGAGATAATTAATATTGCTAATATTTCCAATGGATATAGTCAACATTACCCAATAATAAAAAATTAACATACCAATATATTTAATCTCTTGATTGTATCTAGTAAATTATCACATTAATACCTAGAGTATTTCCTATGATACTTATTAATTTACTAATTGTATTACTTATAGTATTTCTAATGAATTTTTTTTCATCTCCCATTTTGTTTATCTTGATTTTGTGTATCCATTTATATTGTTATTATTTATTTTCAATATATTCACTTTGGAAAGTGGTTCCTATTTTTCAGTTCATTCATTCTTATATTGTATGGATTTATTTTAATCTTATTTTTAAAATGAAATTAAATATGGAAAATGGTTTAGTTTTTCTTATTGAATTATAGGGCTTCAAACATTTAAATGATTCAATGTATATTATATTTTTTTAAATGGAGTACTTCACCCCTTATAATAATAAGGGATTTTCAAAAATAATTTATGGAAATTTTTGAATTATTTTCTTATGGTTGAAATCATTATTTTTAAAATGGGGTAAAATATTGATTTTTTGAAAACTTTTAAGTTCATGATTTGTCTTTTCATTGTACATTTGATTTAGAAATCATTTTTTTTGAAATAATGTTCAAACATAAATGTGAAAAATGATTTTTAGGAAGAATATCACATGATTTTGGTGAAATCCAATAAGGCTTGTTTATCTCATTCCTTGCACACAATACTATGTGAATATATGATGTTCTCTTGTCTTATATAGGTGCCTAGGTAATGAGTTTATATAGTTTGTTATTCTTTTGTCCATTAATGGACAATGCAGATATAATGAGTGATTTTGAGACATATAAGGGAATCTGAGGGATATCGTAGGTTTTTTTATTGTTTAATTATTTAATAGTAACCAATTCGTCCAGATGTATTTCATTTTTATCCTCACATAGTCTAGATAATGTTAGATATTTTTATATTTATTTAGGTGTATAATCATGAATTAGATGGATAATTTTTATCAGCTATGTCCTATATTATTTTTTATTTCACTTATGCTACATTTTAATTGTGTATTTATGTATAGTTTATTTGGATGTGAATGGATACACAATTTTGGGATGGGTCAGGATAGATTATTGGTAGATTCCACATATCATACATGTTTTTATATATGCATGACATCATTCTAATCAATTGAATATTTTTATTCCTAAAAATGTTTTTAGGTCATGGTGATTGAGAACATTCATTGTGTCATAAGGAGGATTAGATCTTGAAACTATTTTTTGGCTACCAAGGATGGTTTATTATATTCATCAGAATCTGATTTCAAACATATGTGCAGAATGAAAATCACTCCACAACACACATCATTGTTATAGTGTGTCAAAATCCATTTTAGTTATTTTTTGTGGATGTAATGTTTTGGTAAAGTAACTTATCACAAAGGATCACTTCCTATATTTTTTTAATTGTATTAACACTAAAGTAAAGATCACTACATATTGAATGGTTCATCTAAAATCTCACTTCCACCTAGGGGTGACTATATTTTCATCATATGAACACTGCTCAAGAATATATCAATTAAAAACATATATCTACTTTCTCTATTTATTTACATGATGGTCACTCCATGATTAAAAATTTAGGTCAATATCATATATCTATTTGAAATGGTTTATTGTATACCATGTTTTTCTATTAAATTAACTATATATATAATCTTATCTGTATTAGAATATGTAATTCACTTATCTTCAAAAAAATCATCACCTTATAAAAAATACCCAAGATATAAAAATTTCAATTTTTTAATAATTCTTAAAAATATTCTATCCTTTGAAGAAGCATTTTATATGAAAATACACAAATATAATATTCAATATATCCTCACTCAAAAAAAGAAGAAATTAATTTAATTTTAAACATCAATAAATATTATAAATTATTGTTCCTTACATATGTTATATAACACATAATTCATATATATTTATTTCCTTATCCTCTTTATATTTAAAATATACATATTAATTTATTAAATTTCATGATAATTTGTAATAAAAAATTCAAATAAATAAAAACCTCTCAACTTATAACTTCCTATAATTTAAACATACCCCATCCATATTCTTCAATTATATCTCCACCACTGATACTCTAATGGGTTGTTAATTGTTTTTCATAATCTAGGTAAATACCTTGAGAGTGGGGAGAAATAAGGGTTTTCAATATTTTACATTCGAACGAATCCTAAAAGTTTATCCAATTATTATATAGAATAATCTCACCTTCACAATAATTATGAAGTGATAAAGAAAAATATATAAGAACATTGGAGTGTTAATTGGTTCACATCTGCTAAGATAATTCAAGGAGAATGTATGGTCAATTTTTCAGTGAGAAAAACCACTAAGTGAACTAATTATAATATTCATAGTGGATGCACCGTCCCTCTAAATTTACAACCCTCAGAAAGATAAAAATTTCACTACACTTAATCACTTATGGCACTCATTGCTCTGGGAGTGATTAGGTTTTCTCCACGAGTCATAAAAAACATTACAGCTCAATGTTTTACAAATGAACACATTATTTTTCTTCTTGATTAAATATTATTTGTTTAGAGTGAGATGAACTCATATAATCCCTTATTACAACTAATTCTTCAAGAATAATTTGTAAAAAATCCCCTCTTCTAAATTTTTTAGCACTTGTCCAATAATATCATCCCCTCACTATATTTATCGTCTTCTATTATGTAATATATTTATTTTCCAAATAATATTCTCCCAATCATAAAAATAAAAAATTTATTATTTTTATGTAAAAAATAGATACACTTTTAAGGAAAGGTGTTTTTAATGGAGTAATTCAACTCACTGTTTTTCCTATAAGAAATATTCATCCATAAAATCATGAATGTTTTTTTATATTATTTTTACCTTAATAACAGTTATTTATTCAACCAAAAATGAGATCCAAAAAAACTATTTTATATTTCATTATAAATTCCTATGAAACTATATAATAGATTAATAAATCTAGAATGAATAATGAAACTATCATAGAGTATACCATTACTTTTTTTTTGAGATAATAGCATTCGAATAATGATAAATATATGATTAGATCCTGTTATATTGTGTAAAATATATTTATAGTGTGATGATCACCTTGTAAGTACTGTTGAAATATTCCATAATCCTATTACTGCACAAAACATTTTTTATGTTGTAATCTTCATATGGGTATAACCACATAAATCTTCCCAGATCATATTAATGTGTGGCACAATACTACATGGGTTCTATGATTTTCATAGAATTTTAAACATAATAATATTTTGAGATTCATTAATAGAAAAATATTATCTTGTCATAATCATAAGTTTCCGTTTTTCTTTTCACTCCCTATATTATGGTGTGATGCTTTTTCCAATGGCATTAATTAACATTAATATGTTATGACAATGAATATTATAATGTTATCATCACGGTACAAAAATATTCTTCATGGAGAAAATAATTTTAATTTGTTTATGATCCTTATAAAAATTTTCATCTAAATGAATGAACCATATAAACTACTATTATTGTGTGGACTTACACGGCTGAGATTGACTCCTATTATTTAGATAAATAACATTTAGGTACATACAAAACTCCATTGGTAGTATTAATTTTTATCAGACACCTTGAATGTACCATCATCATTCATGTAAAATAAATATGTCCAAAATTTCTTCAATATATTTTTATAAAATATACCCCCTTTTGTTTATTAAAATAACCAAAACACTTTTAATGAAACATTCAATAATGTTTCATTAAAAAAATTATATTATGAATGATATTAATAATGAATTTAATTTTTTCCACTTACCTTCTGATAGCTCCTCAAAGATTCACTAATGAAAAACTTTATGATCCAATGAATCCATACTGGCATGAGAAACAAGAGTGTAGTGAAAATTTCATCATGAAAACGATTCTATGAATTCCTCTGTATTCATCATATATAGAAAAATTATCCCCTTCTAAATCCATTCTATAACTCTATCATATTCACATATAACAACATATTATTATTTCCCCCTTATCAATAGATAAAAATACCCATACCACATTATACATTATCTCAATACATGTATGGATTCTCCTTCACAAAAAAAAGTAAAAAGTGAAATCTTCTCCACTTTTTCCATTGAACCAAAACAACACATATATAAATGTTCATTAATGTTACTTAGAAATTAAAATATAAAATATAACAGAGATAAATTACCATACTAAATAAGTTGATTCTTATAAGGGAGTGGGGATTATGTATTCAAATCATCATGAAGAGGGTGCAAGTAAGACTCTATAAAAAATTAGATTACATATAAAATGCACCATGGGTATTTCTATTTTCACAATGTTCATAATATATTCTTGGGTTGACACGTACTCTATCTTTACTATTTATTGCTAAAAGTTTCCCCGGATAAAGTGATAATTTATCTTGATTACATTTTTAAATGAATATTGGATAATATTTTTTCTTTGAGTGATAATAGTGTAGTTATCAAACAAGATATAAATATGAGATTAAATATCTACTACAATAAATATAAGTTATTATTATATCAGAAGAAATTTCATTCATTCTTGAGATGTTTTAATGTACTTAGCCTCTTCAGTTCTCAAGGAAATGGAATCTATCTTATTGGTCAATAAGGATGTGCATGGAATAGAAATAAATAATTAACTAACCAATGTAGAATTATAAACATCCACTGAACATTCTCTGTTTTTATCATTGTATCCCAATTAATCTTCATGTGATATTCTATGATAAGACAAACTAATATCGACTATAGTGTTGATGTATCAATATATTAACTTCACAAATATAATGTGGATATATTTTTTAAAACATTGGTAATTTTTATTTTGACATGTGGAAAAAAAATTCATGTCCTGTTGTAATCAAGTTTAACTGACTACAATTATTTTCGTATACATAGTGATATTGACATAATTTACACTATAATATTTTTTTAAATTCATATAGTTAGAAAATTGAATTTTAAATCGTAGATAATATTTCATTAAAAAAATATAAGTACATATTTGGAATATATTGGTAGAGAAATTAATGATTCATTCTCTCTTTTAATTAATTTTAAGCCATGGAAAAAAGGTCAACTCACTAATTACAAGCACCTCAAAATCACACCACATTGGTTTTATGAATATGCAACATTATTATATGTCTAAATCTTGAAATATTTTTTCATCAATATATATGAAAAAAAAATTTATTCCACAATTATAGTTATTTTATCAGAGGTTATGATCATCATTTTTGTTCTGAATCCATACACCATCTCAATTTGTAGCTCTCAATGAAAATTCAATATAATTTTCCTTATCGATTTTACTTTTGTGGATCCATATCCACCACTTCAGATACATTGGTGGTGAGTTATACTGCTCTAAATCCAACTCAATGTATTATTTATCATCTTACAAGGTTATGTATTTATTTTTTGTTTTCATTATATATGATTATGGGTGTGTCTTTTATGATCTTTAACATTAGGTCTCTTTATTCACATTAGTTCTTATAATGGATATAAAATACATCATCTAGTGTCTATAACCAATATGGAAAAAACCCAATGAAAACATACCGAATATAATAATGTATACTTATCTTCATTTGTTTCTATAGATCCCTGATGTTATTTTAAATATATAACAAAAATATTTTTTTGTGGTCCATATTTCCACAATAATATAAATAGATTCAAGATTATTTTTCATGTTTCTAAATTGTTTCACCTAATATTTTTTGGATATTTTTAGTGTTACCTAAATTAAGTCTCTTACTAGGTATGGGTGGTAGTGATTTTTTAATAGCTTATAAATTAATTCTTCTAATAAATTCCCTCAACATATTTACTTTTATAGTTTAATTTATACACAAGTTGAATGATATCCAAATTATTTATAGATTACCTAGAACCATTTTTTCCGTGTTATATATCTTTTGGTATCTAACTTGTTAATTCCATAATGGTATTTAGAATTGAAATTTTATCATCTATATGTTTTATTCAGCCCATGACCTCGTTCATGAGTTCCCTAGTACTTTATTCTTGGTAATGAAATAGTTCATCCAAGCAATCTATGATACAATATTTCTATTCAACATTAAGCCTATATGAAATCTTATTTTTGAGTTATTTAGGATATTTTATATGTTTTATTCAATATTACAGTTAAAAATAGTATTTTATTCTTTATTATGTTTTTCATATAGTTTGGAAATATGTACATATATATTTCTTTTATTTTTTCCCTATAAACATCAATATATTTTGTAGAAGTTTCCAGATCTGCCTTCATACCAACTCATCCATACAATTAATCATTATTATAATCACTATCATATGTTTTTGGTGATTCAATAAAATAAATAAGAACAAATTCAATGATGAATTTAAAATCCTTCATTTCAAAAACTTTTATTTATTTTTATCTGTCATCTTCTTTGGAGGGTAAAATTTTCATCATGAAAACATCATGTTGTCAGTTCATTTTACCTCTCATTCTTCTGAGTGTTTTCATTATGGTATCATCATCTTCTTTATCATATTAAATTTCTTTGGAAATTATTATGTGATATTATAATGTTTTACAAACCATAATCAAAAAAGTAGAAGCTTGAATTGTTATTTTTATTTTCATCTATTAGGAATTGATGATGTAAAAAAATCACTTCATCAACATTCCTCACCTATTGATCCTATTAATAATTGAGTTTCTTCAACACCTTGAACTCCACTTCTTGAGAAATACCCTTCAATGTAGATTTATTGTGATTATTAATCATCAAATAAGTTTTCATAGTGTTGCAAAGGATTTTCTAGTGTCACTTAAATTGTATCATTTTCATCATGAATAAACAAATTAAAACTAAAAAATAAGTGGTAGTCTCATTATAATTATCCTTATGATTTTTCTTGTATCAATATTTTCTATGAGTTTTTAAAGATCTTCTATAATAATGTTACCTTAATCAAAGAATTAACATATCTACTACTAGAATGTTAAAAAAATGAATGAATCAATAGTCTCATTGAGGAATACCCAAAAATCCCCATACATGTTTCATAAACCTTGTAGTTTGTCATCATTCACTTGGAGATTAAATTGTAAAAAATGAGTAACTATTTTGAAATGGAATGTAAATATTTACTTGAAATATCATTTATGTATTTTTTTATTATATAAATCTCCTCTCAATGGGTTGAACACTTTAGAGTAGGCATCAGGTTCTTTTCAAAATTTATCTAATAATTCGTTGATCTCTATGATACATGATATCCCATGTACAAAATCCATATATATATCCATCCTTAATGAACAAAAATTGTTGTTCGTTCAATTTTATTACATCCAAAAATATTTTCCCCAATAATATAAATTACATTGTGATTGATAATCATTACCATGGCTTTGATGTGTTTGACAAAATTCAATTACATTTAGAGATGATACCCCATTTTTTTACAATCATGGTATATACCCTTAGAGGTGGGGGAATAAAGGTATTCCATTAACATTATTTTAAAACATTTCAATGATCATGATCCACTTTTATATGTAAAACTAACTCCCTAACACCATTTATGAAATGAAAAATCAAAAAAGAGATATAAAAGGTATTTTTTACTTGCTTAACTCATACCATGATAATAGAAGGATCAGCCACTGACAAGTTCTCATTATACTATAACACTAAGTACACTACTTTTACAATTTTAAGCGATCACAGTAAACATAATGGTTTCAACCCACACAATAATATAAATCTCAAAACTATCAATAAAAAATGGTATAAACTACTATAAGATTAATTTTTTCTCCCTTAACCATAAAGTATAATTCCAGTTCAGTGGTGTAAAACATTGAATCCACTTCTTCTTCTTGAATACAATTACAATATTTCTAGTGAGATAATCTCTTAGATACTGTTCTTCACTTTGATTTATTTAATATAACGGTTATATAATATCATATTCTATATTTTCTAGATGTTTTTTTGGAATATCATATCCTATCTATAATTTTTTTACACTATTATTCAATGCATTATCTTCATTTAAAATAAAATGTTCTCAATATTTCTGAAATTTATATTTTTTTATTTTTATCCACTATTTTCTTAAAGACTTTTAATGAATAATGAATTATATGGAGAAGGAAAAATTCTTGTATTCATGAAATAAAAATATTATAATTCAATAATATTATCCATTCATATAAATACAGATTCCTTTAGGGGATAACAATAGATAAAAAGAAGATAAAAAATGCACTTGACATCCCATTGTTTATTCCCCTAGAACCATGATGTGTATTACCAAATCAAAACTAAATCATGAAACAGTCATGAAATAATCCTTTTATTTGATGTGCAGGGATAAACTAAGAATATCAAACCTCATAAAACCAAACACTATTTTACTATGACATATATGTTTGTGATTTGAGACTCAGTATGTTTGAACCAGCAAAATCATTATATATAATGTTTTGGTATGCAATATCTATTTACAGAGTGAGACATAACAAGGAAGAACCATAAATATTTACCCATTTCATATTCCATAATGGAACAAAACATCATAGAATGAGATATTTTACATGAATTGTTACAGGATAAAATATTTTAGGACACATTCGTAGTCCCAAAATATATTTTATACCAAGACCCTACTATTTTGATACCAAATCCTTACATTATGGCATGATTTTTGTAGTCAAGGTAAAAATTAAACGTATTATGTATGCTGAATGAACATTACTACGATCTCTTCATGGTGTGATCATTAACATCATGTTGTGATGAAAACCTAAATTATTTTTGGAACATTACAAAATTTTCTTTTTCCATAGAAACAATCTAACAAAAACATGACACAATGCGACCCTATGTGTCAATTTTTTACTATTGTTCTAGAAATAGAAAACATTTAGCTATATAATAAACTATTTAGGGAATTTTAATTACTTTTTAGAGTGATTTTCAAGTATATATATAATTATAGTCAATAAATAAAACCCAAAAAGTCACTTCAAATTTTTTTCCTAACATCAATAACCATCTTATAAACTAATAATCTATTTTAAGAATTGTTATCTTTAATTATTAAAAATAAAATAAATATTGGGTTGAAATCAACAATCATAATGAGGACTATTTATTGATTAATCTATTTTTCTTCAAATTATAGATCAATCATTGAATTGTATGTTGCTCCATGGAATGATCCAACATAGTCTTGAAAAAAATCTCAATATTATGAATCATTGAACTATATATTTTTAGTGGTATGAAATCATAGTGAAAACCATTAAATCATATTATAAGATTAATTCTTTTTTGGTACATCATTGTGTCTATATTTTAAGCAACATCAGTTTTCCAAAACCACCAAATTGACCATATTTTTTTATAGAATAGTAAAACATATCATCGTTTAGTTGAATATAATGCATCACCGATATTTCTGATCAGAACTAGATTTTACTATTTTATAATGATTGAATATTATTTATCACCTTTATTTTTTAGAAAATAGAATATAGATAACCAATCATACATGTTTTACCATTTATTATAGAAAATTTCAAATTTAATGTAGCTATTTATCTGTATATGATAATGAAAAAATCACGAAATTATTAATTAAAAATACATAGTTGTCTTTTATGAACTCAAGAAGTCCTTATATACTTTTCTGAGTTTCCATACCTCTTCCCATAATTTATTTTTTCGTGATCCAGGAGATATATTAAGGAATTTTTCTCATATTCAGTTATCTATACACAATTAACCCATACAAATAAAGATAAATTCATGAAAATTTCCATTTTGTATGAGCCATAACAAGTTGAATTTTATGTATCCTGATAAAATTCTTTTAAAACCTTTTCAATTTAAAAGATACAACTAATTCTGTAATCCAATTTAACTCTTAGAATTATAAATCTTAGACTAAAAATATTCATTAAGTTCTGAACAACACAAAACCATCATTAAAAAATATATAACATACAACGATCATTAAATTTTAATTGAGATCAATCATAAACACTCAATTATTTTTAATTTTTACTGAGAGTCAGAAATAATTATCATAGATTGATTAAAATTTCAACACATTAAGCTATATTACATCATTAAAAATAAAAATTCCTAGATTATTAGAATTCGCAACATAGAACCACCTCATTGTAACATAGTCTCATGATATAATGATAAAAGAAACATTGGTTTAGGTTATCAAATAATAAAGATGTGTAAATTTTCGTTTATTTTTATGACCTTTAAATGAACAACCTTAGTTCGTATAGCAAGAATTATAATACCATGATAAGACCCATTTTTGATTATCTAAAAAAATGTTATAACTTCATTTTATGTAATAATTTAAAAACCTCATAACTGAGGATTAGTGTCATTAGTTATATATTACTTCAAAAAATTAAATACAAATATTTGGTTTTTTGATAATATCATTGGGGATATGTAGGAATCCCTCAGAGAGCCTAATCCAAATATTATGATGTCTTTCATAGCCTTTGAAACCTTAATCCATCATGGATAACACTAGATCCAACATGACCCTTATGACTTACTATATGAAATTAAACTCTATCATATATCATTGGTCATATTGGATGACACTAAACTCCATCATAACCCCTAATACACTCTATATGGAATTGAAATGTTGAGTTCTATTATATACAGAATTAACAAATAACATAACATTCATATAATCACATGTACATAATATAGTTTAAAATTTCATAATCCTTTTTAATGAGAAGGATTGAATTTAATAAATTTTACTTTCATATACACTATAGTATATTTATCCTTTTAATGATAGGTTTTCTCCCTTAATAGAAGGGAATTAATTCTAAATAAATTATTATTATTTTCAGGAGGTATTTCATTAATATGATTAAATCTATATGAGTCACATACCATACTATTGATAGAACACTTATTCTCCACATTTTATTCCAATTGAATGTCTATATCAACACAAATTTCATATTAAATAGGAAATATAACATTTTAGGATTATTAGGGGTTTTAGGTTTATTATAAAATAACAATACATTATTTATTTTTTGATTTTTTATCAATCAATGATTTACATGTCCTGTAGAATGATTTAATGGGTATGTCTAATGATGTTATTATGAGAAGCTTGTTTTACACATGGAAAAATGAGCTCTTTTAAGAGTAATGGTAAGATATAAAGGACACATAATATTGAATGAAAATTTATACATACAATTTTCAAATAAAATCTTAGTCACAATGAAAAATGTTTAACCAAGACATATAATATTAAAATTGTATTTGGATGGGTTATGTAAGATTAAATACCCAAGGCTATATAAATTTCATTATGTTGAAAATGTTGTTATGTAGGTTTATATTAAATTTTTAAGGAAATCAGGATTTGGGCCATGCATTGTAATGTTAAATGGGATGTTTTATAGACTATGTAATAATAAAAATCTCATATAATAATAACATTCCCTGATAAGATGTTTTTACTTACTATTGGATACATAGTTTGAAATTTGTAATTTTCTCATTCTAAATCACAAAAAAAGTGTATTATGTGGACATGAACATTGTTTAAAAAAAAGACTGAGTTTCAAGATAAATTCAATTTAATAGTTTATGAATAAAAATATATTGGATTGATTGACTAAAATACATAAAATTGGAAGAGAATATTGAATGATGGATATGGAAATTCATAAAAATTGAAAATGTGATAGGTTATTGAAAATATTTTTTTATAAAGAATCAATCAATTAAATGATTAATTAATATAAATAATTTGTTCCAATAAAATTTAAATGAATCCAATGGCCACAATAGAAAATATATATCCTCAAGAAAAATTATATATAATGTTAAGGTAATTTGTCTTCATGAGAGGACCGGTGACTCAAAACTATTATTAATAATAGTGAAGAACTAGCCCAATGGTCACGAAGAGAGTTATTCAGTACTAAATGTAATGATCATATCACTAACAAACTCATTAAATAATATTTATGCATTAAAAATAGAAACAAGATAATTGAGAATTATTTGATGAAGAAAATACCAAATATGGGTTTCATTCAAACATAAAATACTTCAAAATATTAAATTATCCTTTATTCAATATATGAGGAATAATATATAATCCTCAATTATAGCAATGAGGGGGTATAAAAATAAAATTTATCACTATATAAACTTAAAAAATACCTCCAAGCCTAGTTGAAACACAATTTTAGATCTTGTCTTATTTATGATTCTCTATGACTTCACACATATTCCATGAATTTACAAGTGATGTGGATCTTGAGATATATTCACTATCTCCGTTTATATTCTATTTTATCTTCTTGAAATATTTTATCTATATTTGGACATATCGTACTTCAAAATTATACATGAAATCCTCTTAATCTCATATGTTAATATCTAATTACATCTCGACTAAATTATATCCAATATTATCCACATGAGGGAGGAGTTTTTTCTATACCAATACCTCTTCATATCTATTAAATCATTTAGGTAATTTGAATAAATATTTCATACACTTGTATAGCCTCATTATCCTTATTTATTATTAATTTAATTTTCCCAAAGTTGTAGTATGTTCCCATTCAATGGATTGATTGATAAAAGATTCATATTTATTCATGGTATCAACCCCAAAAAATAGGCTCACTCATTTGGGTATTTTGTAATCCATTTCAATTATCTCATCAATTCATTCAATCATATAGACACACCACATTAAATGTCATGTTAAATAAATAACAATTTCATGTTCAAATTTTACTTGTGCACTATGGATTCAACTCCAACAACATAGTCTAGCTATTTCCACCCTTTATAATGATTAATAGTGAAACTCACTGTGGAATTTTATCATCTGTTTTCGGTTTTTTGTATCAATTTACATTGATTTATGATAATTTTGTGTATTTTTTTTATCGTAATTTGGTGAATAATAATCTCAAAACATATTAAATACCCTTACATAGTCATCCAATACTCAGTTCTTAAATATTTTTCATGACCATGATGAAGGAATATAGTGGATCTAAATTTCCACATTAACCATTTGTAACATTAAAATTTTAGTGTTACCCTTCCGATTACATATATTAGAACCCTTACACAACATTTTAAACACCCTTATGCACTTGAATGTTCTCCATTATGTATTTCAATTTTTTTTACAGTGAAACCATGACCGATACAATGAATAATAAAGGCAATTCCATCACTATTTACACTACTAGATAACTCTTTTGACAATGTTTACACTTACCATAATGTTTCAGTGGTCATTTAATCTGTCATTCATAATGTTTATAATAATATTCTTATAGAATAGATGGGGTACATTCAACATCATAGTGGGATGAACAAAGAACCAATTTTGTTTTATGATAGTCCCATTCATCTAAGTGGTAATCTAAGGTGATCTTGAGATTGAGGAAGTTGTGAAAAGGGGTATTATTTGGTGGTGATAGTAGTGAGAATGGGCGATTAGGGAGATATAGTAAAAAGTGTGGTCTTTTCGAGGGATTTATTTGAGTGTGGTAGAAGGAGATGTCACATTTTTTATAAAATAATAGTCATCAGTGTTTATTCATCATTTATTGAAATATTTCTCAGTAGGGGAGTTTAAATTTTTTTATTATTCTACCATAATATAGGAATAAATCCCATTAGGTTATAGTTCCTTCCCTTCTCCTCCCATTCCACCCCATACATGAGAGGCTAATTGTTATTTTTCCTCTTCTACATGATCCATGTTTACATATTCTAGACATTTACTCCCCTTCAATGTGATACATGTGTGTTATTGTCTCCATTTCCATACCCTATCTTAGTTTTAATTGGGTACTGTAGTGGACGATACTAATATCTAATACTAATTAGGTGTATTATTTATTTTTATCAACTACACTTTAGTATTTCAGTAAATAAAAATACACATTAAAAGACTACAATTTATTTCATTTTTTAAAAATATTATTATCCATAAAAGAACTAAACACGTGAATATTTTGTAAAACATTTACCAATTTAATTCAAATAATTAATGGGATTACAAAGAAAATCAAAAAATATAATTGTTATATCACCCCAAACAGAAACTTATTATGGTCATCAAGAAAAAATATGAACTTAAAATAATATAAAATCCCATGCCACAAATATTGTAATTCTTGAAAAAATGAAAAAATTTATCGATGGGGACACAAACTTTTATGAATCACACTGAAATAATTCATAAATTCCTTAATTATTCTAGAAACTAACTAATCATCAATTTGTCATTCATTCATGAAAATTGATGAATCATCTCATAAATTCCATTCATGTATCTGAATCTAGCATTAAAATGAATATATATTTTTATCTACCTCACATTGAAAATTTTAACTCATCAGTCAAGGTAAAAGTTTAATGGTGTTATGAATATACCATGAATTCATGAACCTATCCATAGGATTTATAATAATAATTATCACTAATTTATAAATAAAAAAAAATACAAAATAATCATGGGTACTTTTCATTATGAATCACATGACTCTGAGGCTTTGAGTAGGTTGGTCTTAACATATAAAAAAATTAGCCTAAACAAGGTGGATAAACTATAATGTAAAACGAATGACAAATTAGTAAATCCTAATGAAATTATCTTCTTATGATATAACCCCCACTACCAAAAACTCAATGTAATCTCATCAATACAATGAAATCATAATGAATTGATACCTTCCTTGCATTTTTTTTTAAATTTTCTCTTTTTTAAAATGTAATGTATGAAAAATTATCATATCCCACACCCAAAACAAAATGATATACCCCATATAGTAATTTTATTATTTATTATAATACCATAAGTCATGTAAATCAAATTTTTTATATTCCGTATAATTGAAAAAAAAAATCTCAAATTTTCTTAGGATGCTTTACTATTAAATACAATAAAAAAATAACATGAATACTAAAAAATTACACAATTTAAATATTTCACATGCTCTACTTATAATGAAAAACATCTAATTCAACCATAATAATGTGTCCCTCACATTTATTCCTATAAATATCATGAAAAATTTCAATATTAATGTTTGTAAATGAAAAAAAATAATCTATTAAAGTGACAATTTTCCAAATAAGTTCATTCATGGATTCTATCAACTATGTAAGAATCAATGTCAATGTAAGTATCAATCATTTAATGATTTATAATGAAAATATAAATCAATATGAATATAATCAATTCTAATAAGAATAAATATAATGTATATTTAAGATATATTAATCAACCAATCCACTCAAATCAATATCCATTATATCAATAACCCTATGCTTATATTTAACAATTAATTCCCCAATTATACTTATTACATTTTAGTTAGTAATAAATATAAAAAAAATTCTTCATGGTTATAGTAAATAAATTTTTTATCATGGATAAAATTTTTAAAAAATTTATATTGAATTGTTATGAGTTTATTAAATATAAAAGTATAAAAAATTAAAATGCAGTGTCTATAAAAAATAAAAAAATTATATCACATTACACTTTTTCACTCAAAGTTCATTCTTGTTTTATTTTCTTCATTAGATGTCACCTTTATAATATGGTCCTAAAAAAGAAAATAAATGGAATTATAATATCCATGATTAATAATTATTAAAAATAAATATTGTAAATTAAACTATTCTAATATATTCTTAAAAAATTGTAAAGTAATGAATTAAATATAATTCATAGAAAGAAATAATTTTTTTGTTTTCTCATAAAAGTGATTCTTATATTGTCATTAATCTTATACTTACCTATCTAGTAGTGTTATGGGATGAACATATTTATATAGGCATATTACATTTAAGACATTATAACTTTTTCTTTATATCTCGTTTTCCTCTTATGCTCATCATAATTATACAATTCATTGAATTTTTTGGATAAGGTTCGTAAATATCTATTAACTCTATTGATTGTTGAAGGATATCTCAAACTGTTAAAATTTGTTACCAATATTATTTTATGTCCTCTTAGGGTTTATATTATATACTTGAAATAATTTTTTTAGTTTCAGTAGGATCCCCCACTTCTTCAATCCATTATTCTGGATACTATTATAGTTATTCAAGGAATTCACTTTTAGGATCATAAATTATAATACATTCTTATTATACTATTTTATACTCTAATGATTCTTAATTTTATTCCTATTCTACCTTTGGTTATTCCATGGATTTTGGTTGAGTAGGGAACTGGTATGTGGTCGTCCCTAGATATTTTGATTATGTTATAAGGATATCAAAGCCTATAAAAACTTCCCTTTCCCTTTTTTACCATTTTTCCCTCAATTGTGATTTTTACATGTATATTTTATCCCCATATACAACCTTATATGTATCTTTTAGTTTGACATTAGCCTTGGATTCCACCATGATCATGTTTTTGGGTTCTTTAACTTCCTCATCCATCCTTTATTTTTCCATATACAAACCCTTGAATATGAATTCAATCTCCTAGAGGCATTCCTCATCATCACTTATATATGATTGAGGGATTATTTTTTCATGACTTTGTTAAACCGCTTCATTATGTTAATCTATTCCATGATAGGATGGCATTATTTGTATAGAGAAATTTTTGTGCTTAGAAAATTGTAATGAATCCATTCCATTACAATGAAAACTTAATTAAGCATTAAATGTAAAAAAAATGTAAAGAAAACATATAACTAAAATAATAAAATTTAAAATCTATAGGGAAATGACTTTTTAAAAAACTAGAAAACTAAATTATATCATAATCCAAGTCATCGACTATAGTGAAATAAACTTGATCATGGTAGGGAGTCATTAATTCGTATTAGTGGTTAAGTTCAAAATTAATATTTTTTCTCTCTGGATCAAAATTATAAATGTTTAGTACTTGTTCAAATCTATGGTCAAATCTGTGGATACATGGTTAGTGAATCAAATAAATTTATTAGTTTGGGAGATTTAAAAAATTGGAGTTGGTCCCATGGAAAATGATTGTTTAATAATTGATTTCTTTTTTACATTTTTATGATGTTTTCTAATAAAATTATTATTGTTACTCTACATGAAAAATATATGTGGTAATTTTATAATAATGTATGTCACACAGAAAGGTTATTGTATTCCCCCACTATTATGAGAACCTCTTATTGTGGTGAAATTATTCTTGAACATATGTTCTATTTTCAGATGAAATTATATGATAAATCATAGAAAATTAATTGTATACATGTATGTGGATTATAAGACATTGAGACACCTTCAAACGGGTTTCTACATCAGTAGTCTCCAATATTGATGGTTATTACAATATATATGTTAAGGTAAAATCTACATTTCCATGTTTTATTATATGTTCTTATATGTGGATTTGAGTATTGATCCTTATAATTTAATATTATCATTAATGGATATAATGATTCACATACATTCATATATTAAAGAATAATTTTGAATACATATTATTATGGTGAGACAAGATATGTTGCATTTTTCGTGATTGATATTATATTAATAGATTATATGACAAGGGATTTATCCCTCATGCCGGTCAATATAAGTTTATATCGTTGTCGTTTTATGGGAATATAACTTCCTAAATAAATCAATGAGCCTGATTTTCACTGGTCGGGTTTATTTCTATAAATTCAAATAAAGATAAATTGAACATATTGGTTGATGGAATTGACATGAAAACTTCATGATTAGATATGTAATTTTGTAGTGATTATATTACTTAATATTTTTCATAGTAGGATGTATATCATTGGGAAATTATGTATGTTCTCTAAACCATGTCATTTTGTTTGATGTTAACTATGGAATTTATTTGGTTATGTTTAATGCAACTGAGAATGAGGAATAGAGCATTCCAAAAATAGTGTATTAAAAATATTAATTAAATTCATGTAATTAATTTAATGATATACAATAGAAAATAATATTTTAGGTTTAGTTGATGACCATAATTTAATTATTGAATATTATAAAAAAATATTTGAGTTAAATAATAATAATAAATATTATATTTCTTTTTTTAAATACAATACATGATACATTTATCGTAAAATATTTCAGTCACATTTATTTATTTAAATAGTCATTATAAAAAGATCAGTAAAGATCGATGATAAATAATAGAATGATATAAATGATTCATGTAGAAATGAAATATATTTATTTATATTATTAATGTGTTACACATGTAATAACAATTGTAATATTATTATTTTCATTATTAGTGAAAAAATGGTAAACTAATAATATTTAAAATGGTTAGGGGAATATATGAAATTTTACAACCCTAAACCACCCATAATAAATATCTAATTATGTTTTTTTTAAAATAAATTTTGTTGTGAATAATGGATAATGTTTGAATTTCTTAAGCCCTAGAGTTATTTTACTCTTCCTCATCTATCACGACCTAAAGTGGTCACCATGGGTTCTCCCTCCCTTTATAAAGAATACCGACTTGATCAACCATGAAAACCCAATGTGATTACGATCAACAATGCTGGAACCAGATTATTATACATCATTTATCAGAGATTGTGCTTCACATTTGGATCACTACTATTGGGATTATATACATTGATTCATTTTTTTAATAAAAAAATGAGATACCATTAACAAGATCCTCATTGAAATAGGAATTACAAGTTAAGGTAATTCTATATATTCTCATAAAATATTTATTTATATAATGGGAGGGTCCTCTTATTATGGTCCTAGATTTATAATATAGTAATGTAATATACTAGTTTCATTGGAAATGATGTTGATGTCATGTGAAGTAATGATCACATGCGATTTACTATAAAAAGGTTAGATGATAATTCCTCTAAAGGAAAGTTATACTACATCTGGAACCTATAATTTGTATCAGAGTATTCACATGTTTAATTTGTAATTTTTAATAATTCATTGAATTTATTCATGTGTTTTTGTTTTATTTTACGTATAAATATTATTTTTAATGAATAATATTATTATTCTCTTATATTTTTTCATTATTGATAACATGATTTATAACTATTTAATGATTTAAAAAACTAGAAATTGATTCATATCATCTAGAGGTTCGAAGGGCTCCACCTTGACAAAATTTCAGTACACTATATGTAATGAATAAATATAAATCATGTAATTATATTTTACTCTTGGTATATCAATATAAATTTGAGTAAATTTGAAGAAATTATAACTAAGATAAGATAAAATTGGATCAACATGCACATCTAGAGATACTGGAACATGAATTGAAGAATATATATTGTGTAACCACTGTACCTGATGTGTACTCCCTATTTTATTGAATATGATAACTCGGGGTTTCCCAACATTCGAAGTATATAGTTCATGACATAGAGACAAATATATAATTAAACACCAATAATAATCATCATGTAAGTTGTACCACACTTTATGTACCTCAGAATCATATGTGATAGAAAAAATGATCTAACCCAAAGCGTGCGTTTCGGTCATGATAAGAAGATACAACACATCATGTATAATTTAATAGATAGAAAAGTTTTCTATGTAATATTTTTTCGGTGATGAAAAATTATATACAAATGAATTTTTTGGATGAGATTAAATTCCACATTTCATGTGACTCAGTCACTCATTTTTTGACCCCCTTATATGAGCCTTAGTGTGTAGATCAACGAGTAAACAGAAATGTGAAAATCTACACAACCAGATGGCATGTTGTGTACTTGAAAAACCCTTGACTTTCAATAAACAACCATAGTACCCTGGAATGGGAAAATTTACATGGCTATATGGCATTACATGTACTTGAACACAGTTTTAGTACATAAACATATCCAACATAAATATAAACATCAAGGTGATATGGATAAGAAACCATGTATCCCAACACACCCATTATATGAATTCATATATGTACTTTTATGCTCTTCCACATAGGAAGACATGGAAATAGTTGTACATGCCATGTACTCCATAATACAAACCTATTAACACCTTCAATATTGTTTATAGCTCTTCCTTTCCTATGTTTTTAGAAGTATAAGATGATTGTGTTCCATTAGTCATTTCCATCAAGGGTATAGTGAAATGTAATATCCTTATCATAGGATTGTGACCCCCTCTAGAGGTTGAGTTTGGGATAGCATTTTGGAGTCCCACTATAGGACTGGATTGTGATCTTCTATAACCTTTGTTTCCTTGGCGGTGTTTCTGGAATCAGGGTCTCCATCCCGAGCAGGGCATCAATCATCCATCTTAATGGCCATATCATTAGGGTTTGTGAAAATCATTGGAATATTATCCCCCACATAGCGAGTTGATCCATTATGGTTTCATGTTTACCTATAATGGTTTTGGATGTGCCCTTATCTATGTATTAGTGCCTTATAAAACCAATGTTGTTTCATTTGATGAGGCCCAATGGGCTAGAACTCTTCATTGAGCATCTCCAATGATATCATGGATCATGGACTAGACTCTCCCAGAATGAGTTTGGCATCGACCAAAATACTATAGCTGATAGTTTGTTTTGATATCCATGTGGTGTAGTGTATTTCATAAGTATATTTTGGTGTTTCAATTACACATTAGATTTTATATCTTGTATTAGTTGACTATACATTGTGCTTCATATTTATTATTTTTGGGGTGTCCTACAACGTTTTGTTATACTCACCCATATTAGTTCCAAGTCGTCGTGTGTCATGTCTTTTGTAGATGATGACCCTTTTGGTGGTGTCCTTTAATGATATTGAGTGGGGTGATCATAGATGTATTATGTCAGACTAAGGTGTTTACCAAGTGCATACATCTGACTTAATCCTTTACCGTGGATCAGGACAGACTATTTACATTTTTTTGTTCAACTATTATTTGGTACCTTTTTACATTTTCAGTACATTTTCAACTATAGCATATTTTAGGATATTATAAGTATGCATGCACTATATTAGTTTTTTTGAATTTCAAAATTGTATGGGATTGAAGTTGTGTGTGTGGGTTTATATAATTACTTTAGGAAAATATCTCCTATTTGTGGGATATACCTAATCAGCACTAATATCTAGCCCCTGGCCTATGGGATGTGGGATTTCGGTAGTCACATGTCATGTTAGTGTGTTATTAGTGATGTTAGTTCTTATATAGGGGAAGACTCAATAAGATTGGATTGGGGAAACAAATTTTGTATGTTAAGTTCAAATTTATTTATAGAGACAAAATTTTTGGAACGATGGTGGACACATCCATACACAAGGACATTGATCCCCTTTCTTTCAAATCGATACAAGTAAAAAATAGTTGTGGGAAAATTTTTGGCCCCTAAATCACATAATAATGGTTGTGATTTCCATGTATTTATTAATTTATCTCCCAAGATATACAATTTTTAAAGTAGTGGGTCTTGTTTTATTTTAGGATACATCCACATAGAAAAACATCGTGGATTCCACTACATGATCCCAATGAAGGGATGCCTAGTGACAAGGCATCAGTATATGAAAATGTACTACAGATATAACCTCTGTGTGGATTACCAGTTGTACCATAACCCATTATCCCATAGTTAGGGATGACACTACTATATGGGGACGTATGCAGGTTGAGTGCTTTTCTCAACTTTCAAAGGTAGAAAACTCCTAGATTTTTTAGTGAGTCATATCCCTAGGAAGTTGAGGACATCATAGAGGTAGTCACTCATGACATATATATATTTTGTATGCAGATAGACCAGATTATAGTCCACATAGTGAGTCTTTTTTAGGTCTCTGTTAGTAGACAGTAGGTTTTAGTGACTCTGTCACATAGAGAGACAACTATCAATTGGGTAGATGGTAAACTTATGTTTAAGTGGGTTTTCTATACATCAATATTATGATTGATACACATAGACACTATTATTCAACTACAATAGAACATTATGACCATAGAAAATTACCCGATAAGGTTCACATATCTATCATGTTACTCATTGTATATGGTGTGGGGTCAGTTCTTGATAGATCAAATATTTGACCAGTTCTTTCACCCAAATATCAGTGCTTCAGTGACATATGATTTCATTCCAACAAATTTTTGTGGTTATTGAGTGAGCCTTTTTGGTGTAAATCTCTCTTAGAGAGAATATGATGATATTGGGAGATAATATTGGGTGCCCAGTTGCTGGGACCCCGGTATGAGGTAGCCAACAATAGTCACAAAGATAAATGATTTTTAGAAACTTCATGACTTTATCCAATTGATTATTCCTAGTTTTTGAGGGTACTTATAGTGGCTCAAATGTTCCATGGGATAGGTTTTGTTTCTTATATGATGATCATGGACATCTAGCTTTACATTTTCTGACCATTTAAAAAGATAATCATGAGATAGTCAAGGTACCACTAAGGAAAAGAGAGAAGAAGATGTGGGGTATTCCTCATGGATGTGGACATGGAAAAAGGGATGACTGGGCATTAGGAGGGGGTAAAATGTTAGACCTATTACCACGACCAACCCCATGTGGTCTGCACTAGGTCCTTGGAGCTGGTGTATAGGGATGAGGCCAATTATAGGATTTGGAGGCCTATGACCCTAAGGATATAGGAATTAAAATTATTATGATCTATCTATTTTAAAAATTATTTTATGTATGTATATACATGATTTCTATTCATTTTTTGATTTACACTTCTCTAGTTCAAGACATTAGGATTCTAGTTGGGCCATTAGCTCCACCTTTATGGTTAGAGACTCTCACAGAAATGACTAAGTGATCGTGCACTCATATGGATAATGAAATCTATTTCATTGAGGTGAGGGTTTTTTGGTTTATCATTAAAGTATTAATGAGGCCTTACAAAATTATTTTTGGTAGGGAATGGTTGTCTCCAATTCATTCCAAGATTAAATTTTTTTAGAGAATGATATAGTGTGTTTACAATGAGATAATGAGGGTTTCCCTTGTGCGTAGAAAATAAACATTGGTAAATTAGTATGAATTAATTCATACGAGACTACACATGATTACTCACTAGTTTGATATAATGACTCTAGGAGTGGTGGATGCCTTGGTCTATCATTTTCCTAAAACATCGCTTCATTATGATGACATCTTTCATACGGATACACTACGTCTACCCACCATTGATAGATATAATTATGAATTTACATTGCATACTTTGATAAAATTGATATCTACACCATAATAATGGATGGATCTCATAGACCTTCAATTGACGAGGCTTTAGTTGGATTATTTTTAAGAGAAGGGATTTTTAAGACCCATCATTTCACCTTGGGCAGCCCCAATGTTGTTCCCTACGGTGTATGAGAGATTGATGTTATTTGATACATAAATGTGGCTGAATTAAGTTACCAAGAAGAATATGTATCCATTATTGAATATTGATGACATCTCTGATTATTTTATATGGGTTGAGTGGCTCTTTGAGATTGACCTCAGATCAAACAATCACCAAATGCGAGTACGAGATAAGGATATACCAAAGATGAAACATTTATGTTGGTATGGTCTCTATGAGTACTTGATGATGTCTGTTGGAATGAAAATATCTATATAAGTGTTCATGTGACTATTGAACTTGATCATCCATCCCTTCTTAGACAAGTTCATGGTATTCTTCATCAAAAACATCCTATTATACATAGTGTCTGAGGAGGAGAATGCAATAAACTATAGGATGATCCTAATCACAATCCAAGAGAACCATCTTTATTTGAATATCTCAATGTTTCAATATTTTATTTGAGATATCCAAACTCTTGGAAATGTTATCTTTGAAACTAGAGTATTCATGCACTTGGAATAGTTTGAGGTTGTTCTCGCATGGGAGACACCCAAGAGTGTTACTGAGTAATAGAGTCCGTTTGGGTTATAATGGTGCTATTATAGGAATGTACCAATGATACATAGAGTGGAAGAACAATTGAAAACATTAAATATAATGCTGAACCCTTTTTTGGATTGAATGTTCCCAATAGTGCTTTCAAGATCTAGGTTATAGTTTGATGAGTCCTCCAATAATGAGATTTTTGGAGGAGGGTTTGGAGTATATATTGTTTTGTGAAACATCAGGGACAAGAAAAGTATATGATATGATATAAAAAAATAGTTATTCTATATCATTCATGTCATTTGATAAAAAATTATAAAAAAATACACAACACATAATCATCAGTTTGTAGCAGTGGTCTTCATATTGAAGAAATGGTGGCACTACCAAATGGGAGAGTGATGTATCATCAAATTAGACCATAGGAGTCTAATGTATATCTTCTCATAGAAATATCATGACAAGATAAAGAGGATATTTATAGAGTTCTATATGGTCTCTCACTTTGAGAATGTAAATACTAATTGGAGAGGAAACATGATGGGAGACACATTAAGTAAGATATATTGTTCTACATTTTTGGAATAGGTATCAGAGATGTTTGTGTCATTGTAGTTTTATTTCATTGATAAGGAAAAAAATTAATATCATGAGTAAATTGTTATTACCATAACACATTTACTACATATTAGGGATGCTAAGTGTGTGGATACTAACTTTGAGACATTGTGTACACAGATATCAACTAGACATGCTTGTTAGGGATATTTTGGATGTGGGGATAATGTTATCCATTTCTGAGGGAGGATAATGTTAACATTCACATTATAATAGGATGTGTGGTGTGAGTTTCATAAATACCCATTGGATGTACAAACAGGTGCGGAAAAGATGTACCATGACCTTTGAGGTCCGTTTTGGTGTCAATGTATGAAGAATGGAGGTTAAATATTGTCTCTTGATGCCTCACTTGTCATCAGGTGAAGGCATAGAAACAAGATCTAGTGGGTTTTAGTCACCCCATTGAGGAGATAGAGAGGAAGTGGCATGAGATATCCATGGAAATCCAAATGGGCTAAACACATATGTTTAGGGGACATTATTCATTTGTTTTGAACATATAAAGAATTATCTAGTCAGCTAAATTACTATCTATTTACGAGAAGAGTTTAATAGATATCGTAGGATGCCTCTATGTGCAGGAGATAATAAGATTATTTTGAGTTCTCTCAACGATAATCTATGAATTTGATGTTCTCTTTACATCTTCATTTTGGAGAGGATTAAAGGAGGCCTTTTAGACTCTCTTACAATATAGAAATACTTTGTAACCATAGAATAACTTCCATAATTGGCATTCTATTATGGTCATGTAGGATATCTTTTGATCTTTTATGGACATTGGTTGTAATTCAGATGATCTCCTAACTTGTTGGATTTCATGTACAACAACAGCTACAATTACACCATTGGTGTGAAACCTTTCAAGGCTTTTTATGAGAGACCCCTCAAGTAAACTCATTTATGGTCTACTCTAGGAGATTTAGAAATCATGGGCTCAATGTTCCTCAGAGATACTATAGAAAAGGTTTAGATTATCCAGGGGTGGATGAGAACTACATAGAGCTATCATAAGTCTTATGAAAACCAATTATGAAGATATCTCGTGTTCGAGTAAGGAGACCGGGTCTTCCTCACAGTCACACATTAACACGGATTGAGATGATTTAGTCGTTGAGATAAGCTATCTCCCAGATTCATTGGTCCCTTTTAGATACATCATAGAGTTGGTGGGGTGGCATACATATGAGGTCTACCACATTAGTTAATCTAGGTACATGATGACTTCCACTTATCGCATCTGAAGAGGTATGTGCACATCAATTCACATGTTATCACCTAGGGTGAGTTGGTTATCAAGGATAGAGGTATGTTTTCATATCTCCTAGTGGAGACCTAGGATTAGTAGGATTGGATCCTTAATGGGTTATTGATTTCTCAAGTGTCTATTCATTGGAATCCATGGAATCTCCTGATGAGTACTTTTGAGTTAGAGGGTTAGATTCTTTCTCAATACCCACACCTATTTGTGTATCACTTGTTTTTGATTTTCAAGATGTAAATCTACATGTTGTGGAGAATGTAATGACTCATATTTTCCATGTGTTGTTTTTGTATATTATATAGAAAATTTATTGGACCCAAAAAAAGAGGGAATGTGATTGTGAGGCCTAGTGTTCCCAATACAAATTTTTAAACATAACTAATATATTAAAATATCACACCTACACAGAAGTCTTTTTAATGAAAAAGTTGAATAACTCCACAAGGGGTGATCAAATAATGAATGTAAGGACAATATTTTTTTAGAATGTTGGTTTTACCCTAGATGTGGTATAACCATTATATACTAGGATGATTTTTGAAAAAAATAAAAGTGCAAATTATTAATTGAAATAAATTAAATAAATTATTTATTTTTATTACTTTTTGATGCCATGACTATTTCTCAATTAAATGTACTGCTATAAAATTTTTCTCTTGGATGGATTCTATGCCCTAGAGACCTAGGAGGCATTGGAGGATAGATTTCATGGTGACAATGAATAATTAATACTAGATCATGAATTGTTATGACAATGAAGTTTGGGGATCTTGTCAATAAGGGAAACAAAAACACTCTTCATTAATCATTAATTCAACTCTACACTAATCATTAATTCAAAATCCAGGTTGGATTCTTTTATTCTTGATTTACATCCCTTTTATTAATCCGTGATGAAAACATATCAATTCTTCAAACCAAATTGATATGCACATCATTATTTTATTTAATTTGTTGGAATTTTTATTTTTTGATGGATTTATCCAACACTAATCATCTATTATATGATTGTGAATCTAATAAAAATGAACAATGTCCAAGGTTTGTTCCTCAATTTTATGTCTTACAGATTTTAGCCACTCGTTCATTACATTTTCATTAAAAAAACTTTATTTGGCTCATGGTTCAATGAATACTTAGTGTTCAATCATCACATTACTATTCTTCTGTGAAACTGATCAATATAGTATGTGAAATTCATGATCATTGGTTTGGTTGAGGATAGTTTAATACTTAATATTCAATCATCACATGACTGTTCTTCTGTGAAACTGATCAATACAGTATGTTAAATTCATGAACATTGGTTTAGTTGAGGTCAGTTGATAATATGGATGATCAGAAGTAAAACATATGGAGTTTTAATTCCCATTATTCCATGATTTGATGAACAATTATTTTTTTCTTCACATATCATTTTTCAAAATGTTTATGTGGCCAAAATCTAGATATCTAGAGACTGTAGGCCTTGATGAATCCCTATATATATATCTACATGGAAATCGGCATCCGTGATGTACAATATAATGTAGAATAGATATAAAGAATCACGAGCAACAAAACATACAATCTGGTTTTACAAATCACCACATGGTCACACACCGTGTTCCCCCTTCCATCGGTCTCTATGTGTACTTTGAAGAGTGCATGTTCATATGAAAAATCACACATCCAGATGGTAAAAAATGTACTAGAACATGGGAAATGATTTCTGGACACAACCACTATACATTTAAATGGTAAAAAGAGAATGAATAAATTGCACATCATTTACTTAAACATGACCATGATACATGGACATGACTCCCATACATAGATATGGCTAGACGACAGGGGTAGGATACCCTGTGTCTCTACAAATGGTCTACTTATTCTACACACCGGGTATATGGAGTCTTACAGGCTGTCTGAGGATCTTCCACAAGGCCATGATTTGGGATTGATGTACTCACTGTGTACCCCCTCGTACATGCTGTGTAACCCCATCATGAGTTTTTAGATTTTTTCTTATCTTGGATAGGTTTAGGTTGATATTATTCCCATGGTCCTTTCCCTTGAGTGTATAGTGTGACATTACATCCACATTATAGGATTCTAATACCCTCTAGAGTTTGAGTATCAGATAGATGTATGGATTCCATCTGTGAGTCTAGAGTTAAATACTATATAACAATGGTCATCTATGTGGGGTATATGGAATCAACATGACCTCTATGATATGGTATTTTATCCTCAATATATAATTACATATCAGTAGGGTATGTGTATTTTTTGGTATATGATCCTGTATATATCAGGTTCACCACGATTGGGTTGGTTGTGTCCTCCAATGGTTATAGATGTGTGGCAATTTCTATGTATCAGGGACCTTATAGACTAGTGAGTTTTCATTGGGTGGGGAACCAAGATCTAGATCTATTTGTTGAGAATATTTTATGATAAAATCGATCATGGGGTAGATTCTCCTTGAAAGAGCATTCATTTTAGCTGAATCTTTTAGCTGACAGTTGTATATGACTGCCTGGTTGAAGAGTTCCTTTACTGAGTATAGCAGGGTGTTTCTATTACACATTAATTGTTAAATCATGTAATTATATTACGGTACTTTTTTATTTTCATTTAGTCTTTTCATGGTGTCCTATTGAGTATTGTTATACTTGTGCTTTTCCAACAAATTCCATGTCTGTTATACACGATAACCCTTCTAACGGTGTACTTGGAGGATAGGGAATAGGTGGACCATATATAGAGATTTTCATACCGAGGTGTTTAATGATATCTTTCTTTTGACTTATAGATATACCTTTGATTAGGTTGGACTTTGTTTATTTTTTCGTTGGTATTTTATTTAGCCCCTTTATCCATTTTAGTAATTTTATTATCATACCCTGTTGTGCGATCATAGATTTATGAATGTACTATTTCTGTAATTTTACATTTCATCATTATGTGGGCATGGATATGTGAGCGTCTATAGGTACTTTAGGAAAATTCCATCCATTTTTGGATATGCCTACTTGGTACTGGTCACCAGCCCTGGACAATTGGTGCTGGGATTCTAGTAGTCACAGACCAGACCTCAGTGGTCTGGGACAAGACATGGTTTATCATAATTATTTAATCAAATAACATTCAAGGTATAAGAAATTCAAATAATAAAAAACATTTGTTTTCATGTTTGAAAAATATAATTGTTTTTATGTTTATCAAAAAATAATGCACCGATATTTATTTAATTAAATAATCATTATTTTAGGATCAGTAAACATCGATGAGGAAAAGTGGAATCATCCTAATGGGCCTAGTAGAAATTAAGGATATTTATTTATATTCATATTTAATTTCACATGTCAACTAATTAATAATAATTATAATATTTTTATGAATGTAAATGGGTTGTCGTAATAATTTTAAAATGGATTAGGGAATGCCTGCAATTTTCTGACCCTAAATATATCATTATAAATTTTTAATTCGGACTCCTCTATAAATATCTTTTGGGTTTCACAACGAAAAAAATGAAAATTCCTCATTCCATAGTGTAAATTATATGTTCCTCCCATCTGAAGACATCAAGATATCACCTTGTCTTATTCGCCCCTTCTAGAATAATACAGTTGCATAAACCATGAACAACACATGTGATAATGATATGATGAGCTATCACTTTGAGATTCCGTGGTGTTGTTTATTGATTTTTTTCATTTATTGATCACCACTAAAGAGACTATACACATGGATACTATAGCATAGTGATTGTGTAACAAGATACAATGAACGAGTTCATTCATTAAAGTGAAATTACATGTTGAGGAAATTATATATATAGTTATATATTATTTAGAAATTAAATGTGAGGATCCTTTTATTATGGTTCCAACATTTTAATATATTAATGTAAACTACTATTTTCGTTATACATGTTATTTTTATCATGGTAAGAAATGATTCTATGTGATTCAATAATAAACATATGAGTTTGTCATAGAGCCAATGGAAACCTCCACTACACCCTTAATCCTACATAAACTATAATGAGGTGATTTAATAAACTATATAAAATTGAAATAAAATAGTGAATGATGAATTTATAATTTAATTAATGATTAAAATATTTTATTTAATTACAAAATATATTTTTATGAGGCATTATAACATTAAATGATAAATTAAAAAACAAGAGTTTTCAAAATCAATTCTATGTGAATCCAATGGTTATTGGGGACACTCTTTGTCCTAAAAAAATATTGGTTCTCTTGGTTAAATATTTTAGGTTTCTAAGAATATTGGTGATATTAATCAATTATAAAATATAATTAACAAACAAATTAATGATTAGGGTGATATTTATTCAGTAGTTAATGTAAAAATAGTTTCAGTCAAATCGCTCACCACACATTGGACATGCATGAACATTGAAGGAAGAGAATCATGATTTAAATTATAAATTATATACCTAGTAGGAATTGATTTAAAATTAGAATATCCAAAAAATATTAATTACCCATTATCCAGTCACCCAAAAATAAGGTTCATACCATAATTTTTTCCTTGAGGGTGTAGAAAAATTAAAATAATCCCAAGATAAATATACAACAGTAGACCCAATGCCTTGTGGAAACACCATTCTATGTTTGTTCTTCTTATAATGTTGTTATAGAGTGTCAAGTGGACATGCATTTAATGTTTATTTGACTAATAATTTTTATTCCATATCTATATTTATCATCACATTAATCTTACTCAAATCATGTATCTATCTATCAGCCATATATTCATTTAATTTTATACATGAACTTCCCTTATCAAATGTGTGAGTATATCTTTATATCACCTCCAAAATATATAAAATATTCTCTCTGCGATAAAGGAGTTCTGTTGGACCCGTATCTTATCATATTTGCTTTATATTCTTATCCATTTGAACTCACCGTATCTAACATGTGGATAACTTCATTAACAACATTAAATTCTATCGTAAAATCCCTTAAAGTCATAGCATACAGTCTTGCATGTGAGTAGGAAGACCACGACATTTTATAATCTTTTATCTTTGATAATTTTGATGTGTTTGATAGCCTTTAATACACACAACACTAATTTTAAACAAGTCACTATATATTATATAAATTTCATTATATAAATATGATTATTATAATCCTATCATTGTATCGGATAGAATGTGTATGATTAACCACATTATGAAATATATTTACAAAAGATTTCTAAATAGAAATATTTTATTACTTCTTGTGAAATAATTACTCAATTTTAAATCATTATAATGAAATCATCTAATTTTATGAAAAGTAAAAGTTTAAAATGGGTAATTTTATTAGGTAAATTTGTTGTATATTTAAAATATTCAATTAAAATATCTAATTTTATGTAGTATATTGTTCATATAAGTATATCAATGTTTTTTAAAGTGATTTTTTTGGATTTTTACTCAAATAGTCATTTTTTAGTTGAATGGTTAAAATACAGGTTTTACAAATAGTGATTTTTTTAAATTATCCTAAAAATTTAATTGAATGTTTATAACAAAAATTTTAAATAACAAATAAATTTTTAATAATGAATATAATATATTTAAACATTTTATGATTAATATATATGTCTATGTTATAGATTTAGGAAATCTAAGAAGTATTCTAATTTAGATAAAAATTATTTTCGATACCTATATGTTAATAATTTTTTCAAAGGGTGTGTTTTTGTTTATAATAGGTTTTCAATAAAATTAATTCCTATTTTATTATTAATAATAAAATTTATTTAATTCGAATATATATTATTTATTATTCTGGTAGAACATTATTCTTATTCGTAAAATGATAAATTTTATACAACAAAATTTCATTGAGATTTTTAAATATATATGAAATATAATTTTTTTAACTTCAAGATATTTAATCCTAGAAAATGGTTTCTATATATTGATATTGTGTATCTTAATTTTGTTACCATTGCAATTTTTTTTTGACATAAGGTATTTTGACAATGGGAAATGTATATAATTATGGTAAATGGGAGAATGTTTTAATCTAGGTTAAAACATTCAGATATGGTCTAAAAATATCTAAAACACATGAATTTATTTCATGGGACGGATGTAATTAGGATTTGAATATGATATTTGTGTTATTTTATGTAATGGATAATTAAAAAATGTCAATCGTTATTTTAATAAATCCAATATGTTTTCATATGGATAAAAACTGATCTGAATGTTTCTAAATGGTTATTTTGATGTTAAATGATTGTTTTATTATATTAATTTAGTTTCTATTTTTTCTAATGGAATAATTTCATTGAACTCTTATGCCACCTCGACACGGTGCTTATATAAGCAGTAGAAAAAATAAAATAATTTTTTTAAAGAACAATTATCACAGTCTATTTTTGATCCATTATGGAATTCCATGAGATTAATGGATAATTAAAAATTAGAAGTGATATTTATAGTGGTATTATTAAAATTCTATTTTAACTAAATCTAGAATAAATTTTCATTGATTAGTTATGAAGATGACATTAAATTACATTTAATGTTTAATTTTTTTCTAAACTATAAAAAGATCATAAAAAATTACATTTTACGATGTGAATGATAAAATATCATTAATATCAACAATTTTACACTTGTTTTCCACATTCCCACTTATTATGATATTAGTGACCCTTATGAACTATGTATTTCTAAAAACACCATTATTTGTGACTATAAAAAGAGACTTCAACAGACCCTTTTACAGGACAATGTGATTTTAGGTTTCTCTAAAAATATCTAACCAAATTAATCATTAAACCTCCTATACCAAATTTTATAACCACCTAACTGAATATAAACCTCTCCACTAGAGGCATTGAGTTCAAATAAAAAATGATACTTAAAGAAGAGGTAATGGTTTCTACTGATCTATTTCATGTTTCTTTTTCCCAATTCTTCTCCATATTTTAATTCATCAAAATTTCGTAATAACATCAGTATGATTAAAATACTGAAATTAATTTTTGTTTAATTGTACATAAATTTTATATATCCCTTCAATATTATCAAAAATAATAACATAACTCATGTGTGTGTATACACTACCGTCAACATGACGTGATTCGTTTTAATATTTATCACCATCTTTCATCGATGGTTATATAGATGTATTGAATGGATATATATGATATTAATATCCTAATTATAATTATATGGAAGTAATATATTCTACCTTATTACCCTATTATCGGTGAAAAAATGATAATGTTGGTCATCCGTATAAGTGGACCACCACCCCAATGAAGTGATGTGATACATTTTTCATTTCATCTTAAAATGGATGGTAATATTGATATATGTAATTAATATATATGATATTTTTTATGTTATTATGATTCTATGATGATATATTGATATTTATCTTCTATTATTTATATTCATTTAAAAATGAAAACATCAATCATGAATTTATATGGACTATTGGCTCCACAATGTGATGTTATTTGTTAATCAACACTACTTTATATGAATAGTCATAAAAGTGTATGTAATTAATAAATATGGTACTTATGAAAGTATTATAACTTTTTAGATAATGAAACTAAAACCAATGTGTAAGGTCTTGAACCATAGAACTAAAATGTGCATAGTAAAAGTAATAGTTTACACCATGAATTTATATTTTGTTGAAGAATTGTCAATAATAGAGAAAATGGTGTTCATAATAGAATGATATATTTTAATATAATAATCAATATTTTTTCTATTATATATGTGTAATAAATAAAAATTCATTATATAAGATTTTAAGAGAACATATACAGAAATACCTAAAATTATATAAGTGTTTAGATTATAATTTCTTTTATTTTCAATATATCTATGTTTAACTTTCATTAAGGAAAATCATATGATACTTATATATCTCCATTATTTATCAGTTATTTTTTTTGTGATGACCATCCTCTTAATTTCATGAATTTCTAATTCATTTTACAGATAATAACTATTACTTTATCCACTATATAATCAAACACTTATCCAATTTTATTTGTCAATCTTCCTCCAGATAACTCTTACTAACGATAAGATGATTCCTATGAAATATTTATATAATCTTAACTCACATAGGATGTCCTATAGTACATTAATGAATTTAAATACCTCTTCAAAAAATTTACTCTTATGTGATACATTGGACTGATCCATGACATTTTCACATTTAAATATTGTCACATTGGTTACCATTACTCACATAAGAAGAGATAGTGACTTTATAATTTTTCCAGAGATCAAACATAATAGAATATTTTAGTAAGATTCATTGAACACATTTTAAAATTATATGATTCCAAAAATTTCCAATATTTGAATTGACATCTTGAATTAAAATTCTTAGGCTTCCAAATAATCAGATTATTCAAATAACACATAGCCTTCATTAACATCCAGATAATACAGATCCATAATTAAAAAACCATCCCCATTAATCTTTAAGAATCATTAAAATTAAATGATCATTTCCCATTATAAAATATTAATCATACAATTTTTGAAACATCAACACATTCTATAATAATATTTTATCAAGAATCATCATTAAATTATTATTAATAAATTTAACAAGTATCTTTATAGTTGAAATAACTTATACTGTTTTATTTTTTTACAATACATACAAAAAAATCCATGTTCCATGTAGAGATAGGGAAAATATTTCGCCCTTTATATATCAATCTAAAATTCTCAAAACATATCGATTTTATAGTTCTCATATCCACATTTAGCTCCCCCTTTGGTTATGAAATACAAAGGTTTATTATTCATAAAATAATATAATCATTCACCATCTTCTCTCCTGATTTTTCAACAATGTCATTTCACTGGATTTTTTTTAAAATATAGACCATCCAATTTTTATACCTCTATGAATTTAAAAATTAGAATAGATGTGATCCCCCCCCCCCAAATTCACATAAAATCTCAATATGAATCCAGATCAAAATAATTATTTATTATAAAATATCGATTTATAAAATTATAAATATTTTCATTTGTGATACATATCATTATAACTTCCAACAAATTTTCATCACCTAATGAACGTATGGTTTTTTATTCAACCACTTATTTCATATGAACATAACCTTGATATTATTGGAACAATTCATCACTATTTCAGATCCATTATCATAAACCTGTTATACAGAGAATATTTATGAAAAGGAAACACGTCATTAATAAATCATATATTTTTTTGTATTGTATCTATTCTTATTTGAAATTAGATTTATTATTCTAATATAATTTTTCTTTTAGATATATTAATATCTCATTACATTTTTTGAAATTAAAAAATGGTGTTATATTATTTTATAATTTTATAATTAAATAAAAATCATTCTTAATCGTTGAAATTGAATTAATATGAAAACGTTTTAATATTTTTTATAATTTACTAATTATCAGCTTTTATAATTTTACTTACTGATTATTGATTTTTAATATTTTTTTAAGTAATCATTTACGACAACTGTGTCCAACCCTTAAGAGCCATCCCAGTACCAAAATATGGAAGACCTAATAGACAACACCTAGGGAAGTATAACACAAGGTTTTGTTAAAAATTATCATGATTTGTACAGATAATGCTGAAGGCAGGAGGGCCCTTGTATAAGGGATACATATTACACATAGTGTGTTCTTTGGTTGGACTTAGTAAGCCCATTAGGCCAAATTCCAATTTTTTGTTAAGTGTAAGAAGTGTTGATAACAAGTAAAAAGATAGAATGGGGGATCATCATTACTTGAATAATATAAAAAAACAACAAAAAATTGAGGAATCTATGTGGGACACCCATCTAGTTTAACTATTAATCCAAATTTGTAAACTCAGTAAAAAATGTGGCCATCATATCTTTTTTTTTCTCTACTGTTTGATCTCATTCAAATTTAAATTTTCATCCCAAACACATCTATTTAAAATATATATCATTATATTCCTTGGATGTTTTTTCTTCCAATATTCTAATTCTTATCATTGAAAATCCAACACAACTGACCGAGCATCTGAATTATGTCATGCTCTTGGGTTTTTATGACATGGTCTCAGTATCTTCTACTCGCATGATCACTGAAGCATCAATATTATATCAAAATAATATTCTTATTTTTATACCTTATATAAATTCTATAGTAATCTTTTTTTAATTATTTGTCGACAAGAGAAAATGTTCAACAACTTGGATCTCATCCATTACAATGGCCAACAATTGGACCCCAACAAAAGATTAGACATCAACGGTAGTACAATTTGTCAATGTGAACATTTTTATTTTAAAATGGTGGAATCACTATATTTTACTAATGGTAGGTTTCTTAGGATGGTTCATAGCTAGACACCACCAAGTGATCTACTTCAAAGGTAATAATTTATTCATTGGTAGTTTTAAAAAAACTAATGAATCAATTTTCTAAAAGTAGATTCTACTTTTTACGAAATTTAGACACTTGACGGTAGAAATTTAATGTTACATAGGAAACATAAAAATCACATTACAATTGCCTTATTTATGTTGTATTTCTTCAACTACATATTCTTGAATGTCTCTCTTTATGGTCTCAATTATTATAGTGTGTTTATCACCAAAGATTAATGTCGCATGCTATGAAAGTAGTTTATTTAATGAATCACAAGAGATCTTCCCTTATTGTTCTATACATAATGTTTATTTCATAGTTTTGATTTTTCTTCTTATTTTAACATGATTTTAGTTTTTGTGTTTTACAGTTTTTAATATTATTTATGTCGATGGTAGATCATCTGCCACCATTGGACAACCTATTTTAGCAATTTGTTTTTATTCTCTAAATTCACCTAGTTAATTATTGTTATGATAATAGAACATGAGCCTTAGCCCAGTTGGTAAGGACTCCTTAAGTTCATCCAAAGGACCAGGGATCAAATCCAGGCGGAGGCAGATTTCTGGGTACTGTAGTAGTACTGTTGTAGTACTGTAGCAGTAATGTAGCAGGTACTGTAGTGGGAATTGTGCAGTATTGTAGCAGTTATTGTAGCGGTTACTGTAGCAGGAACTGTTTGGCACTGTAGCAGCTGGGAATATGCCCCTGTTTGGGCCTTTGGGCCACCAATTTGGTCCCTGAGTCCTATAAGGCCTTCGGACCACCCAGTCCTTCGGGTTAGTAATGTCTTTAGGCCACCTCAAGGCCTTTGGGCCACCTTAGTGTAGATGCAACCCGGACAACCTATAAAGAAAAAGCTCTACAAGGAGGATGAGAAAGGATCTTTCACCATAACAGAAGCTAAATAGATGGCATGAATGAAAGGGTATGGCACCTGCCATCGAGAAAAGCCTATGCATTCATGGGAATACCTAGCTGAATAGCCATGCGAAGGTGGGGAGCTGATTTCACGATGAAGATATTGGGAAAGGAGAAGATCCAAGTAGTTAGTTTGGGATGTATGTAATGTTTGAAGCCTACGAGCAATGAATTCCTCTAAGGCCTATGGGAAATGTAATACTTACCCCTACGAGCCTTGTAAGGGTTCCATCTCACCCCTTGAAAGGTGGATTATCAAAATCAATAAAAAATGAAGCCCTTCGGGCCATTGGAGGATAATAGATTTATTTTAATTATAGTAAATTATTTATTTCAAACAATTTCATTAGTAGATAATATTCAATTATAGAAAAAATGATATTTTTTTGTTTCAACAACAGAAGAATCTCCCAGCCCTCATTGTTTACCTCATATTAGAATAAGATATCATCCCTTTATTTAAATAATTCATCTACACCAATGGTAGTGAAGTCAATATAATACTTAATTTCTAATAAAACAATAGTTACCACTTTGTTTATAATTTTTTTACACAATATTATTAATTTATTCTCTTAAACAATTACTGTATTTAATATTTTCTTATTTTTTGTTGAAATATAATTATATGAGTCTGGGTAATCTAATTATGGAATTATTTTATATACACATATATATATAGATTGAAATTCATGTGATGCTCTATTTTACATATGTTTTTGTTGTATTAATAATATCATACAATATTATGTTATTTTAATGGTTTTATAAATTTTAATTATATATTTATTTAATTATTTTTTTAATTATTCTATATTATTACTTTATAAAAAAAATAATAACATTGATTTCACTATATTTTTCTGTGTGTCTTTTACAACCTAAGGTAACATGCATATTAATATATAAATCTAATATGTTTAAAAGAGATATTGGAAAAGGACATGGTCTTATAGGATCATTGTATTAATTATTGTAGAGATATTTTCAAGAGTGTAAAAATACTTGTATAGTTTATTTATTTAGATTATCTGTGATATTTTATCAATAATTCTTGATGAACTAATTTTTTAAAATAATATTCTACAACTTTTTTACTCTGTATATACATATATAAAAACATTAATTTTCAACCCTATACCTATGAAATGAATAATGATCATCACGATTCATCATCATTAACATCATTAAAACATTCTTTAAGGTTAAATATTATTTTATTTTACTTTTTTACTTTCATTCCTCATCTGTTTCTAAATTGGTCTGTGTCTGGTTTATGATTTTCTAATTCAAAAGTATGTCTTTATTATTCTGGTTATCCCACTACAAATTTTTTTGACTGGGATGTAACTCCCAATTAAAATTTTGGATACATACTAGGTCATGTATCTTGTAAATTTACAGGGTTGTGCCTCTGGGTATTTTTAAAGTGCAGTATATATGACAAGGTTATCATAAAATCAAATGTGACGTTCAGAGTGGGTACTAATATCCTTAAGTAGTGGAGGAGGATGAGGGTTGTACTGGGGTGTTTGTGGTCCAAACCACTATAAATATTATTTTTTATCCATTTTATTTCCTCTAATTTTTTTGAAGAACAATATACTCACTGGAGTTCATTATTTTAAAATCTCTGATTATTTCTATCATTATATTTTTAAAATTTATATTAACCCCCATAAATTCATAAAATCCATTACTATCAATCCAAAATTTTTATTTGATATAGGTTAATATCATTACTGTTATGATACTAGATAATCAGTATTAGAGCCTTGTATATGATATGTTATATTTTCTATTTCCACTAATTTGATTCCAAACCATTAGTATCAGAGGTATGACAATATCTTCATTGATTTTTTATCAAAGAACTTGTATAAAAACATGTATATGATTTGTTATAATATTTTATTAATTATTATTTTTTTAATTATTTTACTCGATGATAACATGACAACATATACATAATAGTCCAAGGAATAATTTTTTTTCTTACGATCGAAGGTATTCATGATATTGTTGGATGGATTCCAAAAAATCTCATTCTTTGATTGAACATGAATATTTTAATCAAAAAAATAATGAAATCCTACTTGAAGAAGCTATGTTTGGATCACATAAATATCATGAAAACATGGTATGAAATACCAAATTTTTATCCTCAGACACTTATAGGTAATAACCTGGTAAAATAATGTTTCGAATTATAATGTTGTCAATATTTTGTACTTTTCTATTAGTAGAAGTGTCTATAGCCATGTTTCATCTTGTAATACAAACCCCGATTTATAGAGGATAATTCATCTGAATTATTATGGTACAAAAAATATTAAGAGATCCACACTATGAATCCATTATGAAAAATATGATGACTTCAATATGGGAGATGAAAAAATTTTAAACCAGATTGTCCATCTACTTCTGATTATTATTACTGTTGTGAGTTCAATTATATAATTTTTATAAAACACTACTCATATATAAAGAGTACTGAGTGATTTTCAAAAAAATTTTATTCAATGTAGGTTTCCATCAAGGAGAGTAAATTTTTTAAAATTTACACTTTTGATAATTTTATGGTATGAAAAACTATCGTGGAAGAGAAATTTTGTAATAAAGAATAAAAAAATTAAAATTAATGTAAAGACCGGTAATTTAAGTAGAATTTTTTTTGTAAACAATTAAGAATATTAGAAGTCCACAAAAAATGATGGCCCATGATTCCAAGGCCCAGTGTTCCTGGAATAAATTTCTAATGTTTTGTTCTGGTACGTCCAGTTATCTTATGAACATGTTTTTATAACTATTGTACTGGTGCATTGAATTGAAATCTGAGGGCACAACTGAACTCATAGTGCTGGTATTTACATAAAAAGACTTCACCTCGATGATAGTTGGTCAAAAAAAAAAGATATTTTTTTAGGTTTTTAATGAATAAAATAAAAATAAGGTTGTGTAAAATTTATTTTTATTAGTTGGTTAAAAGCTCCATGTGGAGGTTGGAGGTGGGGACCACCATGCCTTAACCACACATGAGAGGTTATGGTAGTGGGGCCCACCCGAAATCAACCTCTATTGTGAGGATTAATTTGGTGGGGACCACACGAGGTTATAACCTCATGAACTCCCCATTAAGTGGTGAGAACCCTTTTGAGCTCCCCAAGTAATGGTGCCACCACCCTTCACATTAATTATGCCAACCAAGTGTTTAGGGATTATTTTTGAATTTCTTTCCAAGAAAATAATATATAATATAATCTATTATTTGGCACGTCTATTTAATTGGGTTATTTGAGAGTAGGATTATTGGGAGAAACATCCCAACAAATAACACTCCTTTCAAGGATGAATGATCATCGAAGAATTAAGAACACTTCAACCGCTGACAACAGACATCTTCTTCTTTGATCTCCAACTAGAACAAGGGAGGAAGCAACATCCTTGAAGAACTCCAATGACGTCATCCATGACTTCTTCATATTCTTTTCCAACGACAAAAAAAATCTGAGGTTGGGGTTCAATATTGGTTAATTTTTGCATGTTATTCACCTTGGTTCTAGGATTAAGAATCAAAGTCGTTTCCTATCAATTTGACATAAAGGGTGCAGGCTAAACGAACATGACCAAACCCCTCCGCATTTCTTATGGATTTTGATGCTAAATGTGGAATGATTCTGAGATGATCAATACTCATCAAAAATGGTTTCGGATCGAAGATGATGTCTTGAGGGTTGAATGACGACTTCTGAAATGAGAATCAGGCCACTGAAACTCATCTAATGACCTGAAGAAAGTTCGTGGAAAGATAGAACGTCAAGTGTGACCGCATTGACGAAGGTGGAAAAACCGTGATTCCAGAACAGTTACCTATAGCCGATGGGCCACGGCGGTGTAGCTGCATCCAATGCATGCCCGACCGCAAAGGAAATTAGCGGCCCGAGCTGCTGGGTTTCCAAAGAAGGCGTGATGCATCATCACCGTGGGGGGAGTCAACTGGCCGCTCGGCCTGCCAGGAGGAGTGGGACCCATCGCTGGGCCCACGTGATGAGGACTGGCACCACGTGGTGCCTTTTTAACTCCCACCCAAACAATAAAGGAGTTTGGGATTCAGGGGGCATGGCTACCCCCTGGACGCAGCTAAGGCGAACCCCACAGGCGGCCAGCCATCCAGGTCGGACTCAGTGCGGGCCGCCGGGCCGGACCTAGGATAGGCCGGACCATCCTCACGGGCTGGGCCATCCATGCGTACCGGGTTGGACTTGAAAATCAGGATGGACCCCAATTTGGACCCAGGTTGGTCCGACTGGGCTGGACAGGACCCCGACCCGTTTTGGTCTGTTTTCAAAATTTTGCATGTAACATGAGCTACGGGCATCCAATTGACGAATGTTCTATTGCGACAGAAACCATGGAAGGAGAGAGTTCTTTTCTTATTCCTCATTCGAGGTTTGGACATAGTTGGGCTACGATCGGGTTTGATCGAACGTAAATCAAACCCGGACCCCAGAACAGAAATGCCAATAACTCATAGACCGGGCGTCTGATTGATGCATCGTCTATCACATTGGGTTCCTTTTGTAAAGAAGTATATTTTTCATGCATAAACTAGGTATTTTGTGGCCGTTTATGTACAGAAACATGGCATGAGGTGCGGATCCTCCTTGATTCAGTCTTTCTTTGTGCGGAACCTTTTGGCTGGCTATGCACTGACAACTGTTGCAGCATCATGTGTGGGTTTGACAGTACTAAGAACTGTTCCTGGATCATGTGTGGGTTTGAAAGCTCCGATTACTTTTCTTGGATCTTTTGTGGGTTCGACAACACTCACAATGTTCCTGGGTCCTGTGTGGGTTCAAAAATTCAGAGTTAATTTCCTGGATCCTATGTGGGTTCGACCGTATAGATGATTCAGTGGCTACATTTAATCAACTCTATCTCTCTAAATTTTTTGTATACCAATGTGAGATGAGTCAATAACTCAATGATTGTATCATGATTGAGATATATTACTTGATTACTTAGGTATATGTATGGTCGTATACCTAAGTGGGGTTATCTATTGATTTCATATTCTGTGGATTATCCTTGGTGGATTTTGAGAGACCATGACTGTAACACCCTGAAATTTTATGATAAGTATATTTTATTTATGACTTATGTTATATGCAACATCAAAGGAATCTTTCACTATACACAACACTATCTTGGCTTGCTTTACACGCAATCGTGACCTTCCTCGATAGCGTGTGTAGTATGAAATATTGAGTTTCACTAAACAACAATATATTATTATAATATAAAAAATTATCCGTTATGAATATTATTAACTGAATTTTGTATTTTATAACATTATTATTAATCTTACATATTTTCTAGAACATGGTATGAGAAAAAAATAAATTTTCCGGTTAAAATAACTATTTTTCAAAAAATGTAGTTTTGTCACCTTTTGATGGGGAACCCACTTTAAATCTAGTTTTGACATGTTTATATGTTCAATATGATGAAATAAAATTCTTCATTGGAATTAGGATATATAAATTTAGTTTGGATAAAATTTTCAGATTATTCTGATAACTTTCTTATGTTAATGAATAGTAAAAACATGCTATATTCTATTTAAAAACAACTTTTTTCATCGCAATAATTTAAATGGTTAGATTATAATATTGAATGGTTATAAAGTATATATAGAATATATTTTTAACATTTAATATAATTTATGTCATTAGAATTAATTTTACATTGAATTCATAAGTAAAAACATTTCAATCATTGGCAACGTTTTAACTTTTAAAACCCGTTTTCTTAACAAAGATATTATTTTTAAATTAATTACTAAAACGTATGTGTTTTGAATTTTGAAAAAATGATTCCAGATTTGGATTACGTGGGTCAGAAATATTTTAATAGGTTAGTTTTATTTATTTGGATATTATGAATAATAACTAAAGTAATTTTTATTTACTGCAGTTAAGGGTAAATCGGTTAATTAAGGGTAATATTAAGATTATAAAATTACCCTAACACCTGAAAAAATATTATTGGATGTCTAAAAGATAACCCATACCACCTAACGGTCGGAATAAATTCATTTTATGGACTTTTGACCATTAAAATAAATTAATTATTATTAAAACCAAAGAAAGTGACAACATCTCACTCTCTTAAATCATATAAGTATAATAATTATAATTTAGTGATAAACTAATGAAACATCAAACATGAATAGTATAAACAAATATAATAGAATTATATATATCATATGAATTTATTTATAATATTTAGGTATTAAATAATAATCATTAATTTTGAAACAATAGTGATGTTGAAATTATTTTATTGATTGAAATATCAAATAAATGATTTTAAAAGTATTAAAATAAATATTAAGTGAACCATTAATTTGATCCACTATTTTTATAGATAAAAATGAAATTTTATGAATCTATTAAATATTTTAGTTCGAACATATCTTCTGTATATATTTTATTTAAACTCAAATAAATGAATAGTGTCAAAATTGACAATATTGTTAATTTATAGAAATTACATATTATACAATTGTTTAAAAGTCCAAAAAATATTTAAAAATTATAAATTAAAATATATATGGTCTAAAATTTAATAAAGTGTACAATTATGGACAATTTACAAAATATAAGTAAATATTTATAATGATTTAAAATTTATAATATTTTACCATAAATAAAATTAAATAGATTATATAAGGATAAATCATGTTGATAATGGTTAAAATAAATTCACAACTTCTCTAAATTTTATTAGCTGATGATATTACAACCCTATCTCATCTAAGCATCGGATTTCAGTCATTTTTGGTGGTTTTTATATGGGGTTGTAATTTATTATAAATTAATATTTCTTATAATTCCATAGGTGCCCCTCTCCTCCCTTATAAAAGGGCACCTCCTCCCTCTCCTCCCCACACCACATTGAGCCTTCAATCTCGGCCAACCCCTACCAATTTATTATCTAAAATTCCCTAGAAACATCCTAGAGGTCCTGGTCTTCTTCAATGAACAATCTTAGTGCCCTAAGAAGAGGTTTCAAAGAGGCGTGTTGAAGAAGAGGTAATATCCATTACCAATTCTTTCAAATTTATTTCTTCTTCTACTTCTTATTTTTTAGTTGTTTCGTTATGAAATAATATCATCAGTATCACTCATATACTTATATGTTATTATAAATATGAAACAACCCTATTTCACCTTCAATCCATCCTATGGAAAATGAAATCAGCACGCTTGCGTACGTATGAAATACTGTCTCCACGCAGTGGTGTAATCTGTTTTCCACCACCAACTTACTTGGATGCGTATAATGTTGTAAAGAATAAAAATATATTATTATTTTAATTTGATATTGATTCTGAAACATTATACATACACTTCAATACAATTCCACGATCATGGGAGTGATATCAACGCTAATGCGTACGTACGACCTACCCTGTCCACGATGTGATGTTATTCGTTCTATATGATCTTCATTGAATAATGATTATATAAATGATTTGAATGAGTAAATATGATATATATTACCCAAATAAAATTCATTAAATTAGGTATCTATAACCTAAAAAATAATAATAATAATTTATTCAACAAAACACACATGAGAACATAAAGCAACAAACACCCGAATAACACGTAGCAAAGAAATATTACTGATAAGAAGCATAGAATATGACCATATATGATACCATAATAATGATTGTGATTATGAAATAAAACAATGACATTATTTAAATCATTATATAGGAGGTTCATACACATACAAGAATATTGGACCTAAAGTAAGGAAAAATATCCTAATTTTATTTTTATCTGAGATTGTTTGTACTTACGAATTTACTGGGGAATATTTACCAACCACAAAAATGTTTCTTCAATATGTAATATTATTCCTATCCTCATACAATTTTTGAATTCAATTTTACTCATTGGTGAGTTTTTATTAAAATATATGAATAGAATCTTTTGTCGTTTTTAGTACGAGGTACTTTTTGACTTTTCCAGCAAAAGTACGAGAAGAATGTTTTTTTACATATACGGCATGAATGGATTGTTATGATTTCATAGAACCTGATTTCCATGAAGCTTCCTTTACTATTTTTCAGGTTTATTTTTAATCAACATCTTTTAGTTTAAAATGGTATGACATTTTAAGAAATTAAAAATGTTTTTGATGTAGAAAAGATATTTTCCCCAAGAATAGAGTTCAAGTGTTTTATTAAAATTATTTTCCATCTAAGAAATTTTAGGGTTCTATTTCTATACTTATTTTTACATTTATTTGATTAATTTATTATGTAATTAATTTTATGATGTCCTTCTTATCTTATATGATTTATGTTATGATGGCATGATGTTTAAGAATCCCATTTTTATTTCATGGGTTATGCTATGATATATGATATATGATTTTCTAGAACACATAAGAATGGTATCATTAAGTGATGGGTGAGAATATATCTACATAAAATGCATTGGGTAAAGATTTATATCACATGAGATAGACATGGCTGGAATGGCAGGTTAATTCGGTTCAGTGATACAAGACTGAAATGAGGAGTGAACTCAGTTCAGAAATGGATGTTGTCCACCAGGATAGTCATGGAAATGAGTCATGACTAATAAGAAATGATTCTTTGTGATTATGTGTGTATGCCACAAGGTTACATGTTTTATGTTATGATTATTTGGATTACATTTCACCACTATGATTTATCACATGTTATGATATTATGATCTCTTTTGTAGGTTAAGATATTCAAAATGTTGTGTTCTTATGAATATGATATGATTTATATTTCTTTTGTTTACCCTTAATGAGCATTTCAGATCACCATTTTGTATGTTTTTTTCCCAGGACAGGAAAAAGGGTATTAAGTAGGATATTCCAAAAAGAGACTCTAGATAATATGAAATAAATGGGAGACAACGTAGATGATTTATGAACCAGTTGTTTGTGTTTCCAAATTTCTAAAGGCACTATACATATACAGTACTTTACTGGTTTTGTTATATGTTGTAATAAGTATGCTTCAGTTTTTATGGAATAATAATGTATGTAGAGTACAAGTCGTTATAGTTGGTATTAGAGGAATGGTATAGTCAACCTATAGAAACTATTACGTGAATGCCCACGTAAGAACCCTAAGGATATGTCTATGTGTAGAAAAAAATATTAGTGTTTTAGAAATGGCTATGAAGAACCTAGGATAAGACCTTAACTGTAATATTTTATTCTTGATTATGTGGTTTTCCTATTACGATTAGTTTTTCTCACACTATGCTTATTTGTTATAGTCAATGGATGGAACCTGAAGGAACCATGTTAATGCTGAATGCGACAGGAAATGCAATTACTGTCCCCTTGAGCAACCAAACATTATGGGAGCTGGAATGAAAAATATTGTAGCCATGCTCACACAACATTCTCATGCTATGAACCATACAAGACTTCCAAACGAGCAAAGGAAGGAGCGACATTTTGGTGAATTCTTCTTGAGGCAGCGTCCACCGTCATTCAGTGGGTCTTCTATTCCATTAGTGGCTGAAAAATGGATTAGTAATATTGAGAAGATATTTTTAGTTCTAAAATGTTCTGAACATGACAATGTCATCTTAGCAGTGTAGCATTTGGATGGTGATGCTGATCAATGGTGGAATCTTATCAAGAATACGAGTCAAAGAGATGAAATTGAGTCCATGGTATGGGATGAGTTCAAGAAATTATTTTTCAATAAGTACTTCCCTCTTATTCATCGAACAATGATGGAGAAGGTGTTTCTGGAACTGAAGAAAATGGATGATGAATCGGTTGGTACATACAATGCAAATTTTACAAGAATTTCAAAGTATGCTTCCGGAATTATTATCTAACCTGAGAGTAAAATCGATCGATTCTTTAGTGGCTTAAAACGAAGTCTTCTAAGGGCGTTTGACATAAAGGACATCAATATCTATAAGGAAATTGTTTGATTTTCTCTCAAGGTTGAGATGGAGATTGGAGTAACCCATCAGTTTTATGGGTTTGATAAGAAGACTAAAATGGAATTCAAAGGAAAATCTATATACCACATTGAATAGAAGATGAGTTTTCCTTTATGATCAAATTTTGTATAGAATCATGGATGGAATTGTTTTAAAGGGACAAGAAAATGTTTTAAGTGTGGAAAACAAGGTCATCGTGCGGTTGAATGTCGAAATAATGGGATGAAGATGTATAATGATGCGAACAAAGAACTCGATACACAGAATTCACCACTTACACTTCAATGTTTCATGTGCAAGGATATGGGGCATTATGCGAATAAATGCCCAGATCCCAGAGTTGTTGATGATGATCGACATCAACAAACTATTAAAGCCATAGAAAAAGGAATGTCACACACAATTACTATCGGTGATGTGGAGTATCATAATAAAGTGGTGAAAGGTACACTTAACATACACTCTAAAGTATAAAATGTTTTATTTGATTCTGGATGCAGTCACTATTCTATTTCTGAAGAATTTTCTAAGGGTATCGCCATACTACCTCAACAATTAGATGTTGAGTTAGTTGTGACAACTCTTAATAGAACAACAGTCGCATCAAATGTTTACAATTCTTCTTCGATTAAAGTTTGTGGGAAAGTTATTCCTGCAAATCTTCAGATCCTTCCTATAGTGGAATTTTATGTGATTCTTGGCATGGATTGGCTTTCTTTATACGGAGCTCATATCAATTTCCAAATATGGGAAATCATATTTAATATTCTCGATCAATCTACTATCATCTATCGATGAAAGGATGAATATAACCTTCGAGGGGAAATTATTTTGCATCTTATGAGTCCTGAATCGAATAAATGAAGTTTATTTATCTGAAATGGTTGGAGAGAAACTCACGATTAAGAATACACCCATTGTACGAGAGTTCGATGACGTCTTTCTGGAGGAGTTTCCAGGTCTTTCACCAAATCGTGAAGTTGAGTTCTCAATAGAACTCATATCGGGTGTTATTCCCATTTCGAAGAAACCTTAGAGAATGTCCCCAATTGAGTTGTAGTAATTGAAGAAGAAACTCCAAGAGAATATTGATAAAGGATTCATATGCCCTAGTGCGTCACCTTGGAGAGCACATGTTCTGTCTGTTTAGAAGAAAGATGGATCAATGAGAATCTGCATTAATTATTGAGAACTTAACAAGATCACAATCAGTAAAAAATATCCTCTCCCATGCATTGATGACTTATTTGACCAACTACACGGAGATCAATACTTTTATAAGATTTATATTAGTTCAGGGTATCATCAATTAAGGGTCCAAAAACGGGATATACCAAAGAGGGCATTCCGTACATGGTGTGGACACTATGAATTTATAGTTATTCCATTAGGTCTTACTAATTCCCTAGTTATCTTCATGGATCTAATGAATAATGTTTTTAGAGAATACCTTGATCAGTTTTTGGTAGTCTCCATATAAGATATTCTTGTCTATTCAAAGAGAAAGGAAGAACATGAAGATCACTTGAGAAATGTATTAAAGATGCTAATAAAGAAGAATCTTTTTTCAAAATTTACCAGTTGTGAATTTTGGCTTAAAAATGTTTCATTTGTGGGTCACATAATCTCAAAATAGGGGATATCTGTGGATCTAGCAATGACAGAGGTTATCGAATGATGGTCAAGACCAACAACAGTAACTGAGATCCGATGTTTTCTTGGTTTGGATGGATATTATTGATGTTTTGGGAAAGATTTTTCACGATTATCTATTCCACTCACCAGGTTGACTCGAAAAGTAGTTATGTTCGTGTGGACATAAGAGTGTGAAGAGAATTTCAATGAGTTGAAAAGAAGGCTATCCAGTGCACTGGTGCTCACACTGCCTTGTAGTGGAGAAAGGTTTGTGATCTACAATGATGCATCCAAGAAGGTATTGGGGTTTTTTCTCATGAAAAACGTTTTGGTGATAGCTTATGCCTCACGACAGTTGAAAATTCCTGAGAAAAATTACCCAACTCATGATTTATAGTTAGTTTAGTTAATCTTTTCATTAATGATTTGGAGGAATTACATTTATGGTGAAAGGTGTGATATTTTTACTGGTCATAAAAGTTTAATGTATATTTTCACACAATAGGAGCTGAATATGCGCCAAAGAAGATGGTTGGAGCGGATTAAGGATTAAGACTGATCGATTCATTACCACCCTGAGAGAGAAAACAAAGTGGCAGACGCATTAAGTCGACAAGACCATGCTAGCTTATCCATGATGAGGATCTCAAAAGATCCAATATTTATGGATTTACAAATGATGGATCTTGGAATTATAATGGAATGGAAAAATCTTATCTTTATCAAATGAATGTTCAACCATCTATGCATGTGAATATTAATGAGGCACAAAAAGAAGAAATAGAGTTACAAAAGAAGGTGAGAAATGTTCCTGTATTCAACCTTGATTGTGACGGGATAATAATGTTTGGGAATCGGGTTTGTGTTCCTCCCATACCAGAATTAAAAAAGGAACTACTGGATGAGCCACATAGTTCTTCGTTCTATATTCATCCTAGAAGCACGCAGATGTATAGGGACCTGAACGAGTACTTCTGGTGGGATGGCCTGAAATGATATGTTGCTCAATATGTCTCTCGATTCATGGTTTGTCAGCAAGTTAAAGCTGAGAGATATATGTATAAAGGGATGTTACAACCATTACCCATACCATAATGGAAATGGGAAAACATCACTATGGACTTTTTCACTAAACTTCCTAAAACATCCAAAGGAAATAATGTTATCTGGGTCATATTTGATCATTTTATGAAGTCTTCACACTTCATTGCTATTAGAGAAGATTTCTCTCTGGATCAGCTAGCTAGGATATATGTAAAGTATGTGGTAAGATTTCATGGAGTACCACTTTCCATTATATCTGATCAGGATCCGAGGTTTACCTTGATGTTATGAAGAAGTCTTCAGTATACTCTAGATATAGAGTTGAGTTTCAACATTTCTTAGCATCCTCAGAAAGATGGTCAGTCTGAGAGAACAATTCAAACACTAGAAGACATGTTGAGATCATGCTCTATGGATTTCAAAGGTGGTTGGGATCAACACCTACCTTTGGTGGAATTTTCTTATAATAATAGTTTTCACTCCAGTATTCATATGGCTCCTTATGAAGCTCTCTATGGAAAGAAATGCCAAACTCCAACATGCTGGGATGAAGTTGGGGAATAAAATACATTAAGACATGATATTGTTCATGAGATGGCAGAAAAAGTCCAATCTATTCAACAACACATATGAGTAGATCAGAGTCGTCAAAAAGGTTATTACGATTACGGAAGAAAAGACCTAGAGTTTGAAGTGGGTGATAAAGTGTTCTTACGAATATCTTCTTGGAGGAGGGTAATGATATTTGTGATGTAGGGAAAGCTGAGCCCTAGGTATATTGGTCCATTCAAAAAACTAGATCATTTTGGGATGGTAGATTACCGATTGGTGCTTCCAAAAAATCTCTCTCAAGTTCACGATGTGTTCCATGTATCTCTCCTGAGAAAGTTCATACCTGATCCTTCACATGCACTCAACTCAAAAGTTGTACCGCTGGAGCAAGATCATTCTTATGATGAAGTGCTGATAGAGATTTTGGATCGTACCAAAAAAGTTATATGGAATAGGACCACTCTCTGGGTGAATGTTTTATGGAGTAACCACAAATTAGAAGAAGATACATGAAAGCATGAGGATATGATGTGGGAGAGGTATCCTAATCTGTTTTTTATGAATTGACGAATTTCGAGGGAGAAATTCATTTTAAGATGGGTAGAATGTAACACCATGATATTTAATAAGAGGAATATTTTTTATGACTTATGTTATACGCAACATCAAACGAGTATTTCACTACACACAACACTAGATTGGATTTCTTTACAAGTAATCGTGACCATCCTCGATAGCGTGTGTAGTGCGCAATACTGAGTTTCACTAAACAACGATATATTATTATAATGTTATAAAATAGATTTTATAAATAGTATTAAATAAATTTTGATTTTTATAACCTTATTATTCATTTTACACATTTTTTATAACATGGTATGGGAACAAAATAATTTTTTTGGTTAAAATATGTATTTTTTAAAAAATGTAGTTTTGCCACCTTTTGATGGAGCACCCACATTAAATCTAGTTTTTGGCATGTTTATAAGTTAAATTTAATAAAATAAAATTCTTCTTTGGAATCAGGATATAAAATTTACTTTGGATAAATTTTTCATATTATTCTGATAACTTTAATATTTTAATGAATAGTAAAAACACGATATATTTTAATTAAAAACAACTTTTTCATCACAATAATATATATGGTTAAATTCCAATATTGAATGGTTTTAAAGTATTAATATAATATTTTTTTACCATTTAATATAATGTATTTCATTAGCATTAATTTTACATTGAATTCATAGGTAAAAACATTTCAATCTTTGGCAATGTTTTAACTTTTAAAACCCGTTTTCTTAACAACGTGATTAATTTTAAATTGATTAAAAAAACATCCGTGTTTTGAATTTTTAAAAATGTAATCCATATTTGGATTTAGTGGGTCCAAAATAGGTTAATAGGTTACTTTTATTTTTTTGATATTATGAATAGTAACTACGGTATTTTTTATTTACTGCAGTTAAGGGTAAATCAGGTAATTAAGTTTAAAAATAAGATTATAAAATTGTGCTAACACTTGCCAAAATTCTATTGGATGACTAAAGGTCGACCCTTAGCACATATGGATTGGAATAAATTCATTTTATGGACTTTTGATCATTAAAATAATTTAATTATTATTAAAACCAAAGAAAGGGACAACATGTCACTCTCTTAAATATTATAAGTATAATAATTTAAATTTAGTGAGAAATGTCATTAACCTTCTAACATGAATAGTCTACAGAAATATAATAAAAATATCTACATCATAAGAATTTATTTATAATTTTTAAGGATTAAATAATTATCATTAATTATGACACAATAGTGATGTTGAAATTATTTTATTGATTAAAATATCAAATAAATGATTTTAAATGTATTAAAATAAATATTATGGGAACTATTTACTATGCTCCACTAATTTTCTAGATAAAAATGACATGTTATGAATCAATTCAAGGTTTTAGTTCGAACATATCTTCTGTATTTATTTTATTTAAACTCAAATAAATGAATAGTGTCAAATTGAAACTATTGTTAATTTATAGATATTACATATTATAAATTTTTTTTAAAAATCACAAAAATATTTATAAATTATAAATTAAAATATATATGGTCTAAAATTTAATAAAGTATACAATTATGGACATTTCACAACATATATGTAATTATTTATAATGATTTAAAATTTAGAATATTATTACAACAAATAAAATTAAATAGATTATATAATGATAAATCATGTCGATAATGTTTAAAATAAATTCCCAACTTTTCTAAATTTTATAGGATGATGCGATTAAAACCTTATCTCATATATGCTTCGGATTTGAGTCATTTTTTTAGGTTTTCATGTGGGTTTGGAATTTATTATAAATTAACATTTCTTATAATTCCAAAGGTGCCCCTCTCCTCTTTTTTAAAAGGACACCTTCTCCCTCTCCCCCTCACACCACATTGAGCATTCAAGCTCAGTCAAACCCTGCCAATTTCTATTCGCCACTTCCCTAGTAAAATACTATAGGTCTTGTTCTTCTTCAAAGACCAATCGTAGTGCCCTATGTGGAGGTTACAAAGAAGCATGTCGAAGAAGAGGTAATATTATTTATTAATTCTTTCAAAATTATTTCATCTTATACATCTTCTTATTTAGTTTTATCATTATGAAATAATAACATTAGTATCACTCATATACTGATATGTTATTATAAATATGAAACAACCCTATTTCACCTTCTTTCCATCCTACAGAAAATGAAAACACCACACGTGCGTACGTATGGAATACCATCTCCACACCGTGGTGTAATCTGTTTTCCACCGCCACCTTACATGTATGTGTATAATGGTGTAAATAATAAATATATATGATTATTTTAAAGTTATATTGATTCTGAAATATTATACATACACTTGAATACGATTCCATGATCATGGGAATGATATCGTCGCTTGTGCGTATGTACGGCCTACCGTCTGCACGATTAGATGAGACTCGTTCTATATGATCTTCATTGAATAATGATTATATAAATAAATTGAATGAGTAAATATGACATATATTAAACTAATAACATTCTGTAAATCAGTTATCTATAACCTAAAAAGAAGAATAAGAATTTATTCAACAAAACACACATATGAACATAAAGCAATAAACACACGAATAACAAGTAGGAATGAAGTATTACTAATAGGAAGCTAGGAATATGACAATATATGATATCATAACAATGAGTATGATTCTATAATAATCTAATGACATTATTTAAATCATTATACATGAGGTTCAGACATGTACAAGAATATCAGACATAAGGTATGGGAAAATATTGCAATGCCATTTTTATCTGAGATTGTTTATACTTGTGAATTTACTGGGCAATATTTATCATCCACATCCACATTTACTCAATATTTAAAATTATTCATATCCTCTTACATTTTTTTAAATCTAAATTTACCCATTTGTGAGTTTTTATTAAAATATATGAATGGAATCTTTTGTTGTTTTTAGTATGAGGTACTTTTTGAATTTTCCAGCCAAAGTACGAGAAGATTGTTTTTTTAACTTATACGACATGAATGGATTGTTATGATTTCATAGAACATTATTTACATTAAGACTAATTTACTAGAATTTAATTTTATATTTAATCAACTTCTTTTAGTTTAAAATTGTATGACATGTTAAGAAAGGAAAAAAAATTTGATGTAGAAAAGATATTTTCCTCAAGAATGGAGTTGAAGTGTTTTATCAAAATTATTTTCCATATAAGATAATATAGGGTTCTGTTTGTAACACCCCAGGATTTCAGAGTGTGTTATTTCTTAAAAATAATTCAATTACTTGCACTACACGCAACACCGAGTTCAATCACAACATTAAAAGAGGTCATGAATAGTATTAACTACATTTTGAACTTTATATAATCCTTATAATTTTAGAATCCCTATTATGAGTTTCTTAGTCATAATGCAAGAACAGATTCATTTTCAGTATTTCACATTTATCAACTTCTAATAGTGAAACCTTTTTAAATACAATATTTTAAACTTTTTGACTAAATGGGGACATCAAAAATTTAAAATGAAACACCCCAAGCTTCCACGGTACATTTCCCTTTGAATAATGTGATAGGGTGTGTTGTACGCAACACCGAGTTCTAACACACCATAACCAATCAAACTAGCCGTTATAAATAGTAATACCTACTTTTTGAAAATATATATATATTATATTTCAAAATGGACTTCATTTTTGGATTCGTAATATCGAATTTAGCCTAAGGTGAAATTTTGGTACTTTTCGGATAACTTTCATATTTTGATGAATAGTGAAAATTACTAAATTTTAATTAAAAACAACTTTTTTAATCAAAATAATTAATAGTGATAAATTATGAATTTGAGTGGTTTTAAAGTATATTTAGAATATATTTTTAAAATTTAATATAATGTTGGTCATTAGACATAATTTTACAATTAAACCGAACATAAACAAGTGTCAATCTTTTGATAGTTATTATCTCTTAAAAACACGCTTTTTGTTTTGACAGCGGGAATTAATTTTAAATTAATTTCTGCCACTTCTGTGTTTTGAATTTAGAAAAATGGATTCCATATTTGGAATCAGGATTTTCAAATTGTGTAAATAGGTAACTTTTATTTTTAGACATTTTGAATAATTACTGCGGTAAATATTTTATTTACCATGGTTAAAGGGTAAATCCGGTAAATAAGGGTTAAAACATAATATTATAATAATACAAAATTACCCTAAAACGTGTCCTAACCTTATTGGTGGACACATACCCGACCATGGGCATCCTTGGGTCAATTTGGGGACCCCTTGGAGCCACTTGTATGTGGTAGGGACACATTATAATAATAAAGTTAAAATAAAAATAAAAATGGCATAAGCTTACATCTTTTAGAAGAACAATTTTTACATAGGGTTATAAATGTTGGATTTTCGATTATAAATATTCATTAGAAAGCTAAAAAGATTTCCTACATAATTATGTTTTATTTATAATTTTTAGACATTAAATAATTTATTTTATTTATGACACAATGATGATGCAGTAATTACTAAAATAGTAGAAAATTAACATAATTGATATTATAAATACCCAAATAAATATAATATGAAACTTTTAATGAATTACACTAATTTTCTAGGATAATATGATATATTAGGATTTATTTAATTGACTTTTTTCGAAGTAATAAATCTGTTATGAGTTTCACAAAAATCAACTATTGAATAGTGTCAAAATTGACATAAAAGAGTTCTTAAAACAAATATTATATTATTAATTGATATTAAATTCCTAAAAATCTAAGGTTCGGCCAAGAGACTTATATTATGATATTTTAATCATTAATGGACCACTTGGGGGTCGCTTGTATGTATATGGTAAGTCTATTAACCATATAATATAAAAATACAAAGAGACATTGTAAAAGTGAAACTAATTAACTTAGAGTTAATACTTAAAGATAAGGTTAATATAAGTACCCAAACCTGTCTAAATTCTATTGGTTGAGTTGTTTTCGACCTATCCCCACCTTAACCTTTGAATAGTCAATTTTGGAGCCATTAGAAACCAAATATGAATTTATTATAAATTAATATTTCTAGCTTTTCCAAAGGTGCCCCTCACCCCTCTTATAAAAGGGCACTCCTCCTTCTCATTTCTTCACACCTTAAAAGCCTTTTGGTTCGGCCAAACTCTTCCCAAATACTCTCCCAACATCCCTCACTACAACCTAGAGGCCTTAGTTTGATCAGAAAGCCAACCTAAGGAGCATTTTTGATCAAATCAAACGGAAGAACCCGAAGAAGAGGTAATGATTTCACCACCCTTCTCCAAGTTCATTTCTTCTTCCACTTCTTCTTCCTTTGTTCTTACCATTCTAAAATAATAACCCCAGTATCTCACATATACTGTGATGTTATTATAAATATGGTACAATCATATTCAGTATTCTATCCACCCTTTGAATAACATGTCACCATACGTGCGTACGTACGGCTTACCGTCTCCACGTTGTGGTGTAATTGTTATTCAATATAATATTATTTGGATGGGTATAATAATGATGTGTAACTCATGTAAATAATAAATATAACATGTTAATGATTCTGTATATATGATATACCATCCATTTATATATTATTTTAATATCAAAAGAATGATATTGTCGCTCGTGCGTACGTACGGACTACCGTCTCCACGAACGCGATGAGATTCATTCTCCATCGTAACCATTCAAGTATAATTATCATTTGATGATTTAAAAATGATTTTTAATGACTAGATATCATTCTGGATATGAATAAGATACAACAACCATGGATTATGTAACAAAACATATAAAGAAAATGAGTAAGTTAACACCCGAAACGGCGATAATACTAAGATATTATTATCAAATCAATATTAAAAGATCATATATGATATCATATTAATGTATATGATTCTTGTATAATTTAGTAACAATTATTTCACCATTATACAGGAGGTTAACCTACCCCAACCAAGGAAAAGTACAAGGTAAGGGTTATTTCACAATCTCTTCATTATCTGAGGTTGTTTATACGTAATAATCTACTGGGATATCTTTATCATCCACATCCATGTTTCTTAAAAATGTATTTCAAAACATTTTTACTATTTACAAGAATATGGGTTAATGTCATTTATACCCTTGTTTGACTTTTTATAAGAGATTTATGAAGGAATCTTTCCATCGTTTTCAAAACAAGGTCCTTTTTAACCTTTTCGACAGAATTGAGGTAAGAATGTTTTTTTTAACTTATACGGCGGGTGCGGTTATTTTACGCCGTTATAAAATCTTCAAAGCTTTCCTTACAAGCTTATAAGAATATTTTCAAAGAAAATGTTTTATTTTATATGGATCTTAAATGATTTCAAAATAAAAGGAGATATTTCTTTAAAAAGAATTTTGATTTCATCTATGTCAACATCCTTTGATGGATTTTAAGATTATTTGAAGTTGATACAAAACATCTATATTGTATTGAAGGTTTTATGATATGTTTGACTGTGGATGTTCTATTTTTATACCATTCATAGTTTATTGTGAAAGTATTGACATTTCGTATGCTAGTTTTAATACGAATGTTTATGTTATGTTTAAACCTTTTCATATGGGAATGAATTGGACTTAATAAGTGACGGGAGGAGCCCGCTATAGCTCCTCGATGCATCGGTAGGTCTCATGAGACAAACTAGTGTCTTGGCACAAGGCCTTGACAAAATATTATTTGTAGTCTTGGCACGAGGCCTTGGCTATGTGGTTATGATAGTCTGGCATTATGCATTCCAACATTATGAAAGTGGTTATTGATATTGCATGTGATTATTCGATTTGTAGAATATCCATGTGAACAAGTAAATGGCATTATTTCATTTTACTTTTGCCATACTATGTTGAAGTTCAATTTTAAAAGGCTTTTGTTTTAGTAATTCATTGCCTTAAATGTTTATGCTTATTTTGAATGTTCCGCTATATTGTTATCCTTACTGGGCATTTGAGCTCACCCCTTTTCTATGTTTTATTTTTCCCAGGTAGTGAAGAAGTAATTTATGAATGACTTGCAGGGATATTATGAGGGGTTAATAGTGTGGATATGAAGACTTTGTTGTTGTAGTAGTTTTTCACTTTGAAATGTAATGTAAAACTTTATGATTATATCTAGTGTTTCCAAGGCTACTAAACCAATCGGTCTTTCGAGATTTGATCTTTCTTGTGATCATGCCAATGTTATGTAATAATGCACCGACTCTAGGTAGCTGGGGTCGGGGCGTTACAGTTGGTATCAAAGGAAGTTTAGTACAAACCTTGGAAGCTAGATTTAGATAAACTCTGATTAGAGCACGTAGACCTAAGATGAACTTTGTGGATTAGTATAGAAGAACTTCCTAGAATTTTGGTATTGTAGATATTTTGTGAGTTTTCCGAGCAATACATCCCTGTCTGGATACGAGCAGGTAGAGGCGGCTCTGGCACAGATGTACCTAGGGGTAAAACCCGAAAACACCGATTTGAGCTAGACTCGAACGGGAACTGGTGCACGACAACGGGCCTTGCTGCACTCTTGGTTACGACACTCCCGGGGGATATGCTTAGGATAACTCTCATTTTATTTACAAATCATTATGAAGGGTTTATGAGTATATAATTCCTCAAAGAAAACATTTTACGAATATGGATTATATCCATAAATAGTTAAATTTATGTTAAGTGTTTTATAAGTATGGGATTATGTATTTTGATTCATAAACTGATCTAGTGTATGCCATTGTTTAGAAATGGCGCCCAGTAGAAGGAATGAGAACTCCAGAAATACACATGATTCAAAGAGAAGGAAGGATCATATCTTTCATGGTATTAAGCTAGAATTTATAAGAGAAATATTCTCCCATGTATTATCATCATATGAAGAAATAATATCATGTGTTGATAAGATAAGTAATGAGTTTACTGAGTCCTATGGCTTTTAAGGGAAGCAAGAGAAGAAAAGGATGGAAGAGAGAAAGATGGATAAAGGGAAGAGGGAAAAGAAGAATTTTCTCATATGTGGTAACTGTGGAAAGAAACACCCTGGAACTTGCCTGAAAGGAATGGGAGTTTGTTATAAGTGTGGAGGAAAAGGGCACAAAGTACGTGACTGCAAGGGTAAGAAAATGGTTTCAAATGTACAATGCTTCATTTGCAAGGAGTTTGGACACTACGCGAGCCTATGTCCCAGCCATCAGACTATGCCGCAAATGATGTTATTGGATAATAATCAAGTTATGATACTACCACAGATGAAGAGGAATGATTAGAGTTCTTATGTTGATTATGTCAATTGAGTGTTGTATCAACAATGTACTTGTTATAATAATTATGGAGTATATAAGGATTGTACTGCAGTACTATTTCATTAAGGACTTGAGATTGTGTGGAACAAAGAAAAGTGACTTAATAGCAGGATAAATTTTTGGAAAATATATGGTTGAGAGAATGATAAACCATAATATAGTTCTGATACCGAGGTAGTGATTTTTGAATAATACATGATTATTTTGGAAAAAATATATTGGATATTCGTGACTACCTTGGAACTGATTAATGATTTGTATATTCCATCATTGTTGGGGTTTAAAACATTTTTGGATTCATGAAGTATATCCAGCATTCTATATGGAATAAGGGAGCATGAATGTAATCAATAAGGAACATGGTAATACATGATGAAGGTATTCATATGCTATTACGGGGTAAAAAGGATCTATATTATGTTTACCTTCCTTATAAATGTTAGACTGTGAGTTTGGACAGAAGTATTTTGGATAGTTCTAGTTTGGATTATTTTGGATTGCCATAAAAGGACAACCCGGAGGTCGGGCGGCAACCCGTCGCGTCCGGCAAGGCTACGAGACTTGAACCCGCAACCGAAGGGCGACAAGGGTGTATCACCTACCACTGGACCATGAGATGTCCTGGATTAAATAATGTAGTTTTTATTAAAAGATCATGTAGATGAATTATAAATTCGTTTATTTTGGAACCCTATACGAATAGTGTAAATAGAATTTTTTTTACATTCTATTATCTTTTAGAGTGAAAGATGAGTTTGTGGTAGAAATTTATTAATGGATAAAACTCTAATTATAAAGTAAGTATATCTCCTAATGATCTTAGCCAATCTCTTAAATGAATTCCTCAATATTAAGAAAAGCAACTTTGAACAAAAATGTTTTCCTAGATGGTACCTTAAATCATCACTAATTTATGGCTTTGGGATTGTGGCCCTTTTTATAGCCATGTTCTCTACCACTCTCCATTAGATAATTGATGGTTAGATTTTTCTTCCATATCCATATTTTCCTACATGGAACCCTAGTATGTGTTATTTTCGGTAATCTTCATACTTTCGACTCTTTATTTTAAATAGAGGCCTCATTAATTCATTTTTCGATGTGGGATTTCAACTAGGATATTTTGAAATGTAAAAAATGTGTTATCCTAATACCCTATGTTTTGTTGAACCGATGGTATTTCAATTCATCATAGATTGATGAATTTAAGGACCTCAATTTTATACTTGTTTGTGATTGATGACCTCAATCACTACCTATAAATATTTACGTTTTTCCTCCAATTATATGTCTCTAATTTCCACCAATGTTCTCCTAATCGAGATCATAATTTGGTGGTGACCCTTTAATTTCTATTTTCCTCATATTAAGACTAAATTTTAGTAACCCAATTTCCAATGTGGGTTTTCCCACAAATATATTTTCTACTTTCAACCTTTTATTTTCGAAGAACAATTTCAAATTGCGAGGACGCAATTTATTGAAGGAGGGGAGAATGTAACACCCCAGGATTTCAGAGTGTGTTATTTCTTAAAAATAATTCAATAACTTGCACTACACGCAACACCGAGTTCAATCACAACATTAAAAGAGGTCATGAATAGTATTAACTACATTTTGAACTTTATATAATCCTTATAATTTTAGAATCCCTATTATGAGTTTCTTAGTCATAATGCAAGAACAGATTCATTTTCAGTATTTCACATTTATCAACTTCTAATAGTGAAACCTTTTTAAATACAATATTTTAAACTTTTTGACTAAATGGGGACATCAAAAATTTAAAATGAAACACCCCAAGCTTCCACGGTACATTTCCCTTTGAATAATGTGATAGCGTGTGTTGTACGCAACACCGAGTTCTAACACACCATAACCAATCAAACTAGCCGTTATAAATAGTAATACCTACTTTTTGAAAATATATATATATTATATTTCAAAATGGACTTCATTTTTGGATTCGGAATATCGAATTTAGCCTAAGGTGAAATTTTGGTACTTTTCGGATAACTTTCATATTTTGATGAATAGTGAAAATTACTAAATTTTAATTAAAAACAACTTTTTTAATCAAAATAATTAATAGTGATAAATTATGAATTTGAGTGGTTTTAAAGTATATTTAGAATATATTTTTACAATTTAATATAATTTTGGTCATTAGACATAATTTTACAATTAAACCGAACATAAACAAGTGTCAATCTTTTGATAGTTATTATCTCTTAAAAACACGCTTTTTGTTTTGACAGCGGGAATTAATTTTAAATTAATTTCTGCCACTTCTGTGTTTTGAATTTAGAAAAATGGATTCCATATTTGGAATCAGGATGTTCAAATTGTGTAAATAGGTAACTTTTATTTTTAGACATTTTGAATAATTACTGCGGTAAATATTTTATTTACCATGGTTAAAGGGTAAATCCGGTAAATAAGGGTTAAAACATAATATTATAATAATACAAAATTACCCTAAAACGTGTCCTAACATTATTGGTGGACACATACCCGACCATGGGCATCTTTGGGTCAATTTGGGGACCCCTTGGAGCCACTTGTATGTGGTAGGGACACATTATAATAATAAAGTTAAAATAAAAATAAAAATGGCATAAGCTTACATCTTTTAGAAGAACAATTTTTACATAGGGTTATACATGTTGGATTTTCGATTATAAATATTCATTAGAAAGGTAAAAAGATTTCCTACATAATGATGTTTTATTTATAATTTTTAGACATTAAATAATTTATTTTATTTATGACACCATGATGATGCAGTAATTACTAAAATAGTAGAAAATTAACATAATTGATATTATAAATACCCAAATAAATATAATATGAAACTTTTAATGAATTACACTAATTTTCTAGGATAATATGATATATTAGGATTGATTTAATTGACTTTTTTCGAAGTAATCAATCTGTTATGAGTTTCACAAAAATCAACTATTGAATAGTGTCAAAATTGACATAAAAGAGTTCTTAAAACAAATATTATACTATTAATTGATATTAAATTCCTAAAAATCTAAGGTTCGGCCAAGAGACTTATATTATGATAGGTTAATCATTAATGGACCACTTGGGGGTCTCTTGTATGTATATGGTAAGTCTATTAACCATATAATATAAAAATACAAAGAGACATTGTAAAAGTGAAACTAATTAACTTAGAGTTAATACTTAAAGATAAGGTTAATATAAGTACCCAAACCTGTCTAAATTCTATTGGTTGAGTTGTTTTCGACCTATCCCCACCTTAACCTTTGAATATTCAATTTTGGAGCCATTAGAAACCAAATATGAATTTATTATAAATTAATATTTCTAGCTTTTCCAAAGGTGCCCCTCACCCCTCTTATAAAAGGGCACTCCTCCTTCTCATTTCTTCACACCTTAAAAGCCTTTTGGTTCGTCCAAAATCTGCACAAATACTCTCCCAACATCCCTCACTACAACCTAGAGGCCTTAGTTTGATCAGAAAGCCAACCTAAGGAGCCCTTTTGATCAAATCAAAAGGAAGAACCCGAAAAAGAGGTAATGATTTCACAACCCTTCTCCAAGTTCATTTCTACATCCACTTCTTCTTCCTTTGTTCTTACCATTCTAAAATAATAACTCCAGTATCTCACATATACTGTGATGTTATTATAAATATGGTACAATCATATTCAGTATTCTATCCACCCTTTGAATAACATGTCACCATACGTGCGTACGTACGGCTTACCGTCTCCACGTTGTGGTGTAATTGTTATTCAATATAATATTATTTGGATGGGTATAATAATGATGTGTAACTCATGTAAATAATAAATATAACATGTTAATGATTCTGTATATATGATATACCATCCATTTGTATATTATTTTAATATCAAAAGAATGATATTGTCGCTCGTGCGTACGTACGGACTACCGTCTCCACGAACGCGATGAGATTCATTCTCCATCGTAACCATTCAAGTATAATTATCATTTGATGATTTAAAAATGATTTTTAATGACTAGATATCATTCTGGATATGAATAAGATACAACAACCATGGATTATGTAACAAAACATATAAAGAAAATGAGTAAGTTAACACCCGAAACGGCGATAATACTAAGATATTATTATCAAATCAATATTAAAAGATCATATATGATATCATATTAATGTATATGATTCTTGTATAATTTAGTAACAATTATTTCACCATTATACAGGAGTTTAACCTACCCCAACCAAGGAAAAGTACAAGGTAAGGGTTATTTCACAATCTCTTCATTATCCGAGGTTGTTTATACGTAATAATCTACTGGGATATCTTTATCATCCACATCCATGTTTCTTAAAAATGTATTTCAAAACATTTTTACTATTTACAAGAATATGGGTTAAAGTCATTTATACCCTTGTTTGAATTTTTATAAGAGATTTATGAAGGAATCTTTCCGTCGTTTTCAAAACAAGGTCCTTTTTAACCTTTTCGACAGAATTGAGGTAAGAATGTTTTTTTTAACTTATACGGCGGGTGCGGTTATTTTACGCCGTTATAAAATCTTCAAAGCTTTCCTTACAAGCTTATAAGAATATTTTCATAGAAAATGTTTTATTTTTTATGGATCTTAAATGATTTCAAAATAAAAGGAGATATTTCTTTAAAAAGAATTTTGATTTCATCTATGTCAACATCCTTTGATGGATTTTAAGATTATTTGAAGTTGATACAAAACTTCTATATTGTATTGAAGGTTTTATGATATGTTTGACTGTGGATGTGCTTTTTTTATACCATTCATAGTTTATTGTGAAAGTATTGACATTTCGTATGCTAGTTTTAATACGAATGTTTATGTTATGTTTAAACCTTTTCATATGGGAATGCATTGGACTTAATAAGTGACGGGTGGAGCCCGCTATAGCTCCTCGATGCATCGGTAGGTCTCATGAGACAAACTAGTGTCTTGGCACAAGGCCTTGACAAAATCTTATTTGTAGTCTTGGCACGAGGCCTTGGCTATGTGGTTATGATAGTCTGGCATTATGCATTCCAACATTATGAAAGTGGTTATTGATATTGCATGTGATTATTCGATTAGTAGAATATCCATGTGAACAAGTAAATGGCATTATTTCATTTTACTTTTGCCATACTATGTTGAAGTTCAATTTTAAAAGGCTTTTGTTTTAGTAATTCATTGCCTTAAATGTTTATGCTTATTTTGAATGTTCTGCTATATTGTTATCCTTACTGGGCATTTGAGCTCACCCCTTTTCTATGTTTTATTTTTCCCAAGTAGTGAAGAAGTAATTTATGAATGACTTGCAGGGATATTATGAGGGGTTAATAGTGTGGATATGAAGACTTTGTTGTTGTAGTAGTTTTTCACTTTGAAATGTAATGTAAAACTTTATGATTATATCTAGTGTTTCCAAGGCTACTAAACCAATCGGTCTTTCGAGATTTGATCTTTCTTGTGATCATGCCAATGTTATGTAATAATGCACCGACTCTAGGTAGCTGGGGTCGGGGCGTTACAGTTGGTATCAAAGGAAGTTTAGTACAAACCTTGGAAGCTAGATTTAGATAAACTCTGATTAGAGCACGTAGACCTAAGATGAACTTTGTGGATTAGTATAGAAGAACTTCCTAGAATTTTGGTATTGTAGAGATTTTGTGAGTTTTCCGAGCAATACATCCCTGTCTGGATACGAGCAGGTAGAGGCGGCTCTGGCACAGATGTACCTAGGGGTAAAACCCGAAAACACCGATTTGAGCTAGACTCGAACGGGAACTGGTGCACGACAACGGGCCTTGCTCCACTCTTGGTTACGACACTCCCGGGGGATATGCTTAGGATAACTCTCATTTTATTTACAAATCATTATGAAGGGTTTATGAGTATATAATTCTTCAAAGAAAACATTTTTATGAATATGGATTATATCCATAAATAGTTAAATTTATGTTAAGTGTTTTATAAGTATGGGATTATGTATTTTGATTCATAAACTGATCTAGTGTATTCCATTGTTTAGAAATGGCGCCCAGTAGAAGGAATGAGAACTCCAGAAATACACATGATTCAAAGAGAAGGAAGGATCATATCTTTCATTGTATTAAGCTAGAATTTATAAGAGAAATAGTCTCCCATGTATTATCATCATATGAAGAAATAATATCATGTGTTGATAAGATAAGTAATGAGTTTACTGAGTCCTATGGCTTTGAAGGGAAGCAAGAGAAGAAAAGGATGGAAGAGAGAAAGATGGATAAAGGGAAGAGGGAAAAGAAGAATTTTCTCATATGTGGTAACTGTGGAAAGAAACACCCTGGAACTTGCCTGAAAGGAATGGGAGTTTGTTATAAGTGTGGAGGAAAAGGGCACAAAGTACGTGACTGCAAGGGTAAGAAAATGGTTTCAAATGTACAATGCTTCATTTGCAAGGAGTTTGGACACTACGCGAGCCTATGTCCCAGTCATCAGACTATGCCGCAAATGATGTTATTGGATAATAATCAAGTTATGATACTACCACAGATGAAGAGGAATGATTAGAGTTCTTATGTTGATTATGTCAATTGAGTGTTGTATCAACAATGTACTTGTTATAATAATTATGGAGTATATAAGGATTGTACTGCAGTACTATTTCATTAAGGACTTGAGATTGTGTGGAACAAAGAAAAGTGACTTAATAGCAGGATAAATTTTTGGAAAATATATGGTTGAGAGAATGATAAACCATAATATAGTTCTGATACCGAGGTAGTGATTTTTGAATAATACATGATTATTTTGGAAAAAATATATTGGATATTCTTGACTACCTTGGAACTGATTAATGATTTGTATATTCCATCATTGTTGGGGTTTAAAACATTTTTGGATTGATGAAGTATATCCAGCATTCTATATGGAATAAGGGAGCATGAATGTAATCAATAAGGAATATGGTAATACATGATGAAGGTATTCATATGCTATTACGGGGTAAAAAGGATCTATATTATGTTTACCTTCCTTATAAATGTTAGACTGTGAGTTTGGACAGAAGTATTTTGGATAGTTCTAGTTTGGATTATTTTGGATTGCCATAAAAGGACAACCCGGAGGTCGGGCGGCAACCCGTCGCGTCCGGCAAGGCTACGAGACTTGAACCCGCAACCGAAGGGCGACAAGGGTGTATCACCTACCACTGGACCATGAGATAGTCTTGGCAATGAGTCTTGTCTACCAAGAAATTATTCTTTATGATTATGTGTGTATTCCACAGTGTTTCATGTTTTATGTAATGATTATAGGGATTACATTTCACCACTATGATTTATCCCATGTCATGATATTATGACATCTTTTGCAGGTTAAGATATTTAAAATGTTATGTTCTTATGAATATGATATGATTTATATTTATTTTTTTACCCTTACTGAGTATTTGAGCTCACCCTTTTGTATGATTTCTTTTCCCCTGTTCGGGAAAAATGATTTTAAGTAGGATATTCCATAAAGGGACTCTAGATATGATGAAATAAATGGGAGACCACGTAGATGTTTTATGAACCACTTGTTTATGTTTCCCAGTTTCTAAAGACATTATACCTATACGGTCCTTTCATGGTTTTGTTATATGTTGTAATATGTATGCTTCAAATTTTATGTAATAACAATGTATGTAGAGTATGGATCGTTATAATGAGGTATCAGGGTCCCTAATGAGTATCATTATACTCACCCATGCATGGGCTATGCCCGCACCTCATTTTGTTGGATGCAGATGATGGACAGCGCTGACTGAGCCTGAGTGTACGAGGACTGGATGGTACTCAGAGGTAGAACTCATGAAAAGTCGATACCTGGAGGAGACTAACAGACATGGAGTGCTGAGGAGGCTATCTATACCTACCCTTCAGGTAGGATCCGTGGTGGATGATCCAAGATCTTCATTTCAACTTTCAGTTATTTTTTCATTTTCAATTGTTCCTGTAATTTGTAGTTGGGCTTGTATTTCTGGTCCCCTTTACATTTCATCACTCTCTTGTTATACAGTTTTACATAGTGTTGTGTATCCAGATGTGTGCTATGTTTTGTGTGTTTACTGTTCTAAAGGAAATGCATTCCCAGTTTGAAGATTTACGCCTTTGGTGCTAGTCGCCAGCCCCAGGCCTATGGAAGGTGGGCATGGGGTAGCCACGATATAGGCCTCGGGGGAAGGGTTGTGAAAAATTGGTATTAGAGGAGTCGGTTCTACTACAGAACTTAGGACTCTGATATTTACTGTGATGCAATAGTTTTTAGTGTAGTGAGTCTAGTTTTCATTTCTGGAAGTCCATTGTTGGTGCGACGACCAACATATCAATACACTAGGACACTAACTTCTTATTTCCGACTCAGTGCACGAAAACACTGATTGAGTGTGTGTTTTGAAGATTCTTCTTTGTGATATCATTTGAGTCACCTCACCAGGTATAACATATTGACCATGGAACACCTATTTATTTACAGGACGCCTCCATGCAGACCACCATCCAAGGTCCCAGGCTTTGTATGAGATTGAATCCCATCGGGCGACAAGGCCTTGGTGTAGGGCCCTTTTACAGTAGAGGCTCCTGTGGTACCACAACCCGTTGGGCCACTTAAGACACATGCCCTAGCAGTAGAGACTACATGCCTCATGATCAATTTTCAAAATTTTCAATACCAGAGGCTCCTTAGATACAGTGGCGAGACGGACCCGCAGGCAGCTGAGGATTGGCTGGAGGCTGTGTTGAGAGTCGTCAGACAGGTAGGGAAACCAGCAGACCTTATGGTGATCCTTGTCGTGAGTATCCTTTAAGCTGAAGAAGCCTGATGGTGGGGCCTGATGGTATAGGTGCATAATGAGGCGACACTTCTCTAGGAATACCTCAAGAGCCTGTTTCGGTTGGATATTTTCCTAGCCACCATACGTGCGGTGCGGATACAAAAGCTTCTGCATCTACAATAGGGTATCATGTAAGTGTCATAGTACGTAGTGAGGTTCAACGACTTCTCCCACTACACCATTGATATGGTGCGGGACCCATTCTTCAATGCCCGGGCCTTTGAGCAGGGGATCATGCAAGCGATTAGGGCTTCAGTGATCTCCCTCAGCATATCGATGCTGTAAGGGGTGTTGTAGCGAGCCCTCTTAGTGGAGAGTATCCTTACTGAGAAATCACCAACAGCGAGACACACCACCGAGGGTCCCATAGTGAAGTATTCTATATCTGGTAGTAGAAAAATGTCTTAGAGGTCCATGTGGACCAGATCATTCGTGGGACGAACATCAGACTTAGGTTCATTTGTGTGAGGCACACGAGATAGATCTAGTCATTCGATTAATAGGTAGTGTTTCACATGAGGCGAACGGGGTCACATGGCTCATGACTGTCTGACCCGCCTTTTGGATGATCATCAGACAGTTGAGGTACCTCCCAAACAGAGGTATAGGTTCGATCGAGGCGGTCAAAAGGGAGTAGGTACACGTGGAAGAGGAGTTGGCCATGCAGTTGGTGGTGGATGAAATTTTGAGATATTACCACCAGCACCGCCATGAGGTCTACCCCGACCATAGGGACCAGGTGGACATGCGATAGCTCAGGTCCATGAAACTGAGGACTATAATCATGATGCACTAGAGATTATTCAAGGTACAATCCATGTCTACTCCACCTTAGCTACAGTTATTATAGACACATGTGTCAGTCACTCTTTCATTTCCACCACCCTTGTTCGGAGCTCAGAGATTCTGACAGAGTTGTTGGCTCGATCCTTACAGATAAAGACACCAATGGGAGCAGATTCAATGATCACACATTGGTGCCGGCAGTGTGAGCGTCCTCTAGGAGGCGAGATATTCAGCTAGGATATCCTCATAGCGGCGTCATGGTCTCACGACGTCATCTTGAGTATGAACATGTTATCTACAGTCCTTACATAGATCGACTGTATTAGGTGCAATGTGCGGTGTGTCTGCAAGAATGGGACCAGGTTCACTTTCACCAGCAAGAATAGAGCCTATGCAATATATGATGGATTTACTCAGAGGACGGTGAATCCAATCACTCATCAGTTGTCCTGCCATACCCTCAAAAAATTTGATGTGGAGTGTCCAAGATGTCCTGTAGTGGTGGACCAGTACGCAGATGGTTTCCCTGATGATGTCCTAGGTCTACCTCATCTCATAGTGGTGGACTTTTACAATGACCAGTACCCTGGGATGACACTGATATCTATGTGAGCATATCATATGGCTCCCACTGAGCTTCATGAGTTTCTGGTACATCTGGTGGACTTCATGTGGAAGGGATTCATTCGACCAAGTGTTTCTCCCTAGCAAACTTGATTTTTTTTTCACCGTGAAGGCATATGGGAGCTTGAGGCTTTGTGTCTACTACCTTCACATAAACCAGGTGACTATGAATAATAAGTACCCACTCCCGAGGATTGACGACCTCTCTGATAAGATGAAGGGAGCACAGTGGTTCTCGAAGCTAGAACTCATATCAGGCTATCACCAGCTTAGTGTTGGATATGAGGATGTAGTTTTCATCGACGAAATTTTGATCTACTCGACTATTGAGGAGGATCATTAATACCATTTACAGGTAGTACTAGATGATCTATAGGAACACCGGCTTTATGATATTTTCTTGAAGTGCCAAATCTATATCTGAGAGGATCACTTTATTGGAAACTTCATCTCAGAGGCTGGAGGTGTAGTGGATCCCATGATGATTGAGGTCGTACTTGCTTGGGAGCCACCCATGAATTTGACAGAGGTACAAAGTTTCATGGGTTTGGCTGGATATTATTGAAGGTTAATACCAGACTTTTCCAGAGATGCATCAGCACTATCATCCTTGACGAAGAATGGGAAACCCTTCGTTTGGTCGAAGAGAAGCTAGCAGAGCATTCAGAAGCTGAGGCAGAAGCTTAATAGTTCTCCCATCTTGAGACTTCTAGAGGAGAGAGTATGGTACATAGTCTACTGTGACGAATCAGGGACCAGAATCGGCTGTCTTCGAATGCAGGAATGAGAAATGATCACATATAGTTATCGACAGTTGAGAAAAAACGAGCAGAACTATGCTACCCATGACCCGGAGTTAGCAAGAGTGGTCTTAGTCTTGAAGATGTGGCGACACTATCTGATGGGTGAAAATTTTATTATCTTCTCTAAACAAGAGAGTCTCAAGTATATCTTCTCTAAGAAGGACCTAAACCTGATACTGCAATGTTGTCTTGAGTTCCTCTAGGACTATGACTTCGATATAGTCTATACTCCTGGAAAGGGGAAATTTGTAACAGATGCACTCAGTAGGAGATCCTGTATACCCCTACTAGGCGAACTGATGGAGGAGTTGGCCGCTTTGTAGATATACTTTGTGGATTGTGATGGAGAAGCTTTCCTTCAGTCTCTTACAATCTCTCTCGAACTTCTTCTATGAGTCAGGGAGGTGCAGCGTGGGGACGCTAACTGAGAGACGTGAAGTGCTCAGATATTCACAGGACAGACACCTGATGGGTTTTTCTGAAGGTGGGGAGCACGTCATCCTTTTCAAAGGACGTAATATGGTGCAAGTTTCACTTCAGGAGGAATTGTTGAGGGATTTTCCGACATCCCCACTAATAGTACATCCAGGAGTGGAGACAATGTACCAGGATCTCCGACAATAGCACTAGTTTTCGTGCCTAAATAAGGAAGTTATAGAGTTTTTCTCATGGTGCCTCACTTGTCAGCACGTGATGGTGGAGCATCAGGTACCAGCAGGATTGGTTTAGCCTTTAGATTTCCCAGAGTGTAAGTGGGATGGGATATCCATGGACTTCATGATAAGACATCAACATACATCCAGGAGTCCGGACTCAATTTGAGTGATCGTTTAACGACCCACCATGTCAGCTCACATCGTACTGATTAGAGATTAGGGTTTAGTAGAGATCTTGGGACACCTCTACATGCATGATTTTGTGTGGCTACATGGATTAAATTCTTCTATTTTCTCTGATCGTGATACAAGATTTACTTCCAGGTGATGGAAGGGGTTATAGGAGGCATTTAGGATGCAGCTTCATATGACCCCCCCTTCCATCCTCAGACGGATGGCCAGACTGAGCATACCATTAAGACCCATGAGGACATGCTCCATGCTTATTTCCTCGACATCTGTCGTAGCTAGGAGGATCACTTACCTTTAGTGGAGTTTGCATACACCAACAAATATCACTCCACCATTGGGATGAAACCATTTCCGGCCTTGTATGGTCGAACTTACAGGTGGCCATTGTGCTAGACAGACCCAGGGGAGTCAGCACTAGTGGGACTATAGATGGTACAAGCTACCACAGAGAAGGTGCAGATCATCTAGGAGCAGATGAAGACTGCACATAGCAGACAAAACTTGTATGCAGACAAGAGATGGATACATCTAAAGTTCAAGTATGGTGACCAAGTCTTTCTATGGGTCTCACCCCGATGAGGATTATGGAGATATGTACAATAAGAAAAGTTATCTCCATGTTTCATCAGACCTTTTTAGGTCCTCACCAGAGTTGGAAAGGTGGCATTACACTTAGCTCTTCCACCTCAGTTGCAGCGAGTGCATGACATCCTCTATGTATCCTATCTGAGGAGATACGTACAAGACCACTATCACATCATCAACCATGGGGAGTTGAACATTGACGATGGGGAAACATTTATTGAGGTTTCTATGTAGATTGAGGATCAGCAAGAGAGGGTCCTTTGTGTACAGTTGATACCTATGGTTCGTGTTTTTTGGCAGCATTGGAACCTCAAGGAGAGAACATGGGAGCGGGAGGTTCAGATGCATGCTCAGTACCCTCATTTGTTCCCTTAGTTCGAGTTATAGCTTACGGGGAATAAAATCCCTTAGGTGGTGAGAATGTAATGACCTATAATTTCTAGGGAATTTGGTTTTTATTAAATAAATGGAAATTTTACAAGTCCATGAAAACTAATGGTGCATTATTCCGAGTCCCTGTGTGCCTAGAATTAATCTCTGAAGTTTTGATTTGGTACATTCAATAAATGTACGAACGAGTTTTTAAAACTTTTAAACCTTTTTTCAAAATTGAAATCTAAGGGAACCGCTGAACTCGCAGCACTGGTATACGCTTATAAAGACTTTCACCTCAATGGCAGTTGGTCCAAAATAAAAGATAGTCTTTTGGGTTTTTATTATTTTAAAGAAAAATATGGTTGTGTAAAATTTATTTTTATAAGTAGGTTAAAATCTCCATTTGGTGGTTGGAGGTGGGGACCGCCATGCATTTACCTCCCATGAGATGTTATGGTTTTGGGGCCCACAAAAACCCAACCACCCTTGTGAGGATTAATTTGGTGGGGACCACCCCTGGTTATAACCTCTTAAACTCCCCATTAAGTGGGGAGAAACCTCTTGAGGTCCCCACTTAATGGTGCCACCACCAATGGCATTAATTATGACAACCATGTGTTTAGGTATTATTTTTGAATTTCTTGCCAATGAAAAAATAGATAAGATAATAAATTATTTGGCACATCTATTCACTAGGGTGATTAAAAAAGAGGATTATTGGGAGAAGGCTCCCAACATAGAATGCTCCTCCCAATGAAGAAAAACCATCGAAGAATGAAGAATTCTTCATCCACTGATGTCAAACAACTTCTTCTTGGATCTCCAACCAGAATAAGGGAGGAAGCACTATCCTTGAAGAATATCGATGATGTCATCCTAGAATTATTCACATTCTATTCCAATGATAACAAATCTTAGGTAGGGGTTCAATATTGGTTAATTGTTTCTAGTTATTTGTCTTACTTCTAGGATTAAGAATCAATATCGTTTGCTATCACTATAAGACGGAGGGTGCGGGCCGAACAAACACGGCCCGACCCCTCAGCATTTATTATGGATTTTGATGCTAAATGAGGCATGAGTCCAGGATGAGCGTTACTCTTCAAAAATGGTTGCAGATTTAAGGCAACGTCCTAAGGGGAGTGCGACAACTTATGGGATGAGAATCGGGCCACCTGAACTCATTCGGTGACCTGCTGAAAGTTTGTCGAAGGATGGAACGTCAATCGTCACCGCATGGATGGCGGCGGTGCAACTACATCGCCAGAAGAGTAACCCATTGATGACAGGCTATAGTGGTGCGGCAGCGGCCAAAGCAAGCCTGGACTCGATTGAAGTCGCTCGCCCGAGCCACCGGGTTTCCGGAGAAGGCATGACGCAACAACATCTTCCGATGGAGCAAAGGAGGGTCGTGGCGGCGTAAAGATGGCCGACACAAGGCTGGCCATGAGGAAGACCGGAAGTCCAAGTCACCATGTTGCCGGAGGGGTCTCAGTGCATCTGCGTTGTGTGGGAGTTGGCTGGCCATTCTGCCAGCCGTGGCAGCGGGACCCACCGCTGGGTCCTGCGTGACGTAGACCGGTGCCATGTGGCACCGGTCTGAATCCCACCCAAACGGTTAGGTTTTTTGGGATCCAGTGGACATAGATTCCTCCTAGACATGGATAAGGAAGACCCTGCGAGACGCCAACCGTGCGGGCCACCAGGCCGGACCCAACGCTGGCCACTAGGCTGGAACCAACATGAGCCGGACCTAGAGCAGGCCGGGCCGATAATGTGGGTCGGGCCGCCTTCGTATGTCGGGCCGTCCCTGTGGAATGGGTCAGACCTACAGAATGGGTCAGACCCGTAGACTGGGTCAGAACCACAGATCGGGTTGGGCTGGGTCGGTCCGTCTGGGCCGGACTGGACTAAGACCCGTTTTGGCATGTTTTCATACTTTTCCCCGTAACTTGATCTATGCACATCCAATTGACAAACCATATGACGTTACATAAACCATAGAAGGAGATGGTTCTTGTAGAGACCTGAAGCTTGACGTACATGGACATTACATTACTTTTTCGGAATACTTATACATAACAAAAACAGACACACAAGGGCCGTAATAGTTTAGTGTCTTTGGAAACTCGGAATAAAATCTTCTAATCGCGGTGAAAGATCTTCAACATCTCCCAACAAATATCTTCCCATTTTTTTCATACCTAAAACATTTCTATATATCTTGGGGAAAAGAAAACATAAAAGGGGTGAGCTCAAATTCCCAGTAAGGGTAAACATAGAGAACAGAAAACAATCTATAAATATTTGAATGCAAAAACATGATCATAAAATCTAAACATCAAAATCTTGAGCAAAGACATGAATCTTGGAAGTACATAAGTCATATATCATAAAGGAACATCAATCATGATAAAATAGCATTGGAATAAAACATGTAATTGTGGAAACCATTAAGCACTTGTTAATATTTCAATAGTATCCAATGCATTGATGCCAAGACCATTTTAGTGTACAATGTCTCTTTCTGAATCGAGTTCACTCCTTGTTCTAGTCCTGTATTGCTGAACTGGTTTAACTTGCCATTAGATCCATGTCTATCTCATGAGATATAAATCATTAACCAATTAATTGGAGGGAGATATAGCTATCCCCCATCTCATAATGAAATCATTCTTAATTGTGCCACAACATAAACATAAATCATTCATAATAACCCAAAGAATAAAATGGGTTTCATAAACATCATCCCATCATCACATAATTGATATAAAAGAAATGGATATCATTTCATAATAAGAAAAGGGAACCCATGTAAATCATAGAGACTTTATACTTGAAACATACACATATGAAATAATGTCATCTTAGATGGAAAATGGTTTTGATAAAACACTTGAAATGAATTCTTGAGGAAAATATCCTTTCTTCTTCAAAATCAATTTCTTTTGCAAAACAACATGAAATTTTAAAATAAAAATATTTTATTGAAAATAGTCATGAAATATTTTGGGGGAAGCTTCGTGAAAATAGGTCTTTATAAAACCGTAAAAATTTGTATGTGTCGTATAAGTTAAAAAAACATTCTTCTCGTACTTTTGCTGGAAAAGTCACAAAAGTACCTCATAACGTAAAAAAAAAAAAAGATTCCTTACATTCCATGTAGTAATAGTTAAAAATGGGTAAAACGGACTTTAAACATACATGAAAACACTTTTATAAAACATGGACATGGATGATAGAAAAAATCCTAGTAAATACATACGAATAAGCAATCTCGTATAAAAATGAGATTTGAAAAATTATCCCTTAGCTTATGTCTGATATGCTTCATATGTATCTGAACCTCCATTATAATGATTTAAATAAAGTCATTGAATTATTACAGAATAATATTCATTATTATGATATCATATATGGTTCACTTATGACTTTAAATTACCCGTTCCTTTGTAAATTCCATGTTAAAGAGTGTTTTGGTTAAAATCATTTCATTTGTCATCTGTGTTTTCACTTGTAATTATTCATATGATTACATAGATCATGATTACTTAATCACAGAATATAAAACATTATTTATATATAATATATATTCAGAATATACATATATATAATATATTTATAAATGGAATGAAATAAACTGTTCATGGAGAGGGTAGGTCGTACGTACGCATGAATGATGTTTTTGTTCCTTTATTGAGTTGAATGGAATTAATTAGATGACATACATATATATATACATAAATTTATTAGCTTTATAATTTCATATACTTCATTATTATTGCTTATATATACTTTATAATCATTCTTAAATGGTTAACAAGGATAATGAATCTCATCGCGTCGTGGAGACAGTAGTTCGTACGTACGCACGAGCGATGATATCGTTTCCATAATTATTGAATTGAATTAGAGTGGATGATAAAATATATCAGAATCATAATTATGTTATGAAAACTATTTACTGTTATTATTTACACCATTATACCCATCCATGTAAGGTGGTGTTGGAAAAACATATTACACCACGGTGTAGAGACGATATTCCGTACGTACGCACGCGCGGTGATTTCATTTTCCGTAGGATGGATAGATGGTGAAATAGGATTGTTTCATACTTATAATAACATATACATATATCGGTGATACTGATGTTATTACTTTATAATGAACCAACTAAAGAAGAATAAGAAGTGAAAGGAGAAATAAAATTGAAAGAATCGGTAACCGACATTACCTCTTCTTTGAAGTGCCTCTTTGAGACCTCCTTTTAGGGAACTAAAATTGGTCTTTGAAGATGAAAAGGGCCTATATGATGAATATAGAGAACTAGAGAAGAGAATCTGGCAGTTTTTTTCTGAGAATGAAGGCTCAAAGTGGTGTGAGGAAGAGAGGGAGGAGGTGCCCTTTTACATGGGAGGAGAGATGCACCTTTGGAAATCTTACAAATATTAATTTATAATAAATCTAACCCCACCTAAAAACCTCCAAAAATGACTCATATTCGAATATTAGATTCGATAGGGTTATAATATCATCATCAAATAAAATTCAGTCATGTTAGGAATTTATTTTTAACATTACCAACTTGATTTATCCTGATTTAATCAATTTAATTTTATTTGTGGTCATAACATTCTATATTTCAAATTATAACAAATAATTACTTATTTGTTGTGAATTTTCCATAATTGGATATTTTATAACATTTTAGACCATATTAATTTAAATTTATAATTTTTTGAATAATTTTGTGATTTTTAAACAATTTTATAATATGTTATTTTTATAAAATAACAATAATGTCAATTATAAAACTATTCATTTATTTGAATTTAAATAAACAATATATAGAAGATATATTCTAAATAAAAGATTTAATAGATTTATAACATGTCATATGTATCTATAAAATTAGTGTAGAACATTAAATAGTTCATATAATATTTATTTAATTATTTTTAAAACCAATTATTTGGTTTATCTCTTAATAATATAATTACTACAAATTTTTTTCTATAATTATTTAATATACTTATTTGTTGCATAAAAATTAAAAATAAATTCCTATGATGACGATAAATCTATTACCTTTAACAATAATACTTTTACCCGAATTTATCATCTTAAAATCACAATATTTAAATTGTTATATTTATTAAATTATGAAGGTGAAAACTTTGGCATCATTTAAAATAAAATAATATAAGTGTAAAAATAGTTTTTATAAGGCTCCAAATGGTCAAATATTTGACATTTGGATGTTCATGGTTTATATTTACATGAAAAATAAGATTTGGTCAGGGTTTTGTGCCTTTTATGATCACAATTAGTTTAATAAAAACAATTTCTGCATCACTATTGTGTCACAATTAATGAAAATTATTTAATCCCTTAAAATTATAAATAAATTAATATGATGTAGACGATTTTATTAGCCTTCTGGATAATATTAATGTTTGAAATTTCATTTAGTTTATCACTAAATGAAAATTATTATACTTATAAGATTTAAGAAAGTGACATGTTGTCACTTTCATTGGTTTTAATAATAATTAAATTATTTTCATTAAAAAATGTATATTAAATGATTCTACTCTGACCCTTAGGTAATATGGGTCGACTTTTAGTCATCCAATAAGATTTTTCCATGAGTTATGGTAATATAATAAACTTATTTTTACCCATAATTACCCGATTTACCTTTAACTGTAGTAAATAAAAAATTATCGTAGTTACTATTCATAATGTCCAAAAATAAAAAGTAGCTTATTAACATAATTTGGACCCAATTATTCCAAATATTGATTCCATTTTTCCAAATTAAATTCACATAATTTTCTTTAATTAAATTAAAATTAATCCCATTGTCGAAAGAAAACGGGGTTTGTTTAAAATATTGCAAAAGATTGAATTGGTTTAACCTACGAATTCAAGGTAAAATCAATGCTAATGACATAAATTATATTAAATGTAAAAAGTATATTCTATTTATACTTTAAAACCATTCAATATTATAATTTATCCACATAAATTATTATGAAAAAAATTAGTTTTTAATTAAAATATAGCGTGTTTTTACTATCATTAAAATATGAAAGTTATCAGAAAAATATCAAAACTTTATCCAATGTAAATTTTTATATCCTAATTAAATAGATGATGTTTATTTTGTAAAATTAAACTTATAAACATTTCAAAAACTATATTTAATGTGGGTGCTCCATTAAAAGGTGGCAAAACTGCATTTTTTAATAAATATTAATTATATCTGAAAAATTTATTTTTTTCACATACCATATTCTAGAAAATGTTTAAGATTAAATAATAATGTTATAAAATTCAAAATTTAGTTAATAATATTTTTAACAGATAGTTTATAATAATATTATAACCATATATCATTGTTTAGTGAAACCTGATATTGAATACAACACACGCTATCGAGGAAAGTTGCGATTGCGTGTAATCCAAGGCAAGTCAGGGTTGCGTGTTGTGGAATAATCCTTTATTGTTTCGTATAACAAAATCCAACAATATTTCATTTATAAATTGAATATATATATATATACACACACACACACACACAATTTTGTGTAGAATGACTATTATAAAACTAACTTGAAATTGTGTGTAACACAATCTAAGAATAGTGTTGCATATACTGCAAGCTAATATGGTGTCGCGTATAGCGCAAGTTAATCTTGGTGTAGCGTACACAAGAAGATATGAAATAAATTAAAACGAATATATCTTATAAAAACTTAGGTTGTTACATTCTACCCCCCTTAATATGAATTTCCCCTAGAAATTCATTGTGGTTATAAATCGTTTACTATTCAGAGAAACCCACATCGTAAAAAGAAATACTAAAACATAATTTTAATAACTAAAGTATGAAACATAATGATTACTCAAAGTAACTCAACACTGGGTTTCCATAGAAGATATAATAGGTGAAAAAATGGATATGGAAGAAAAATCGAACCATGAAGTTCTGATGGAGAGTGGTAGAGAACATGGCTATGAAAAATCCAGCAATTAAAAAGCCATAAATTTGTGAAGATCTAAGGTACCATCTGATTAATCGGATATAAGAGCACTAGGACAACATTTTTGGTTTTCATGACCATTTCCCTAAAGTTGATGAATTAAAAGAAATACTTACATGATTTTGGTATAATCTCACTGTTGTTCGTGAATTGAACAATTTCCACTTCATATCTTAAAGAAATGAAGTTGAATTTGTTATTCATGAAGCATTAGCAGATCATGTGATAGAATGATAAGTCATACATCTGCTTCAAACAAAAGGTTAGCAGAAGTTATAAGTCCATATTATGGTGATATTAATCGTATATGGTTCCAAAAATGGACTTATACTTTCTTTATCATACCTCTTAATAAAATAAAAATAGTTTCTATTAACTAGTGACTTCCTGTAGGCCAGTGGTATGCGATAAAGGCCGGTCGCAGTTTGGTTGTGGGTTCGATTCCCACAGCCTTGTCCGACGCGATGAGCCGTCGCACGTCCTGCAGGTTGTCCTTTTTCTAAAATTACATTACTATAACATCCCATCAATAATATCGACAAAAGTTCTATCTTTAAACAATACTAACTTATATACAACATAATCCATTCCAATCTTTATGCTTATCTAAAATACTTCGGTCCAATCTCATAGTATAATTAAAATGATTACTTGAAATGTCACATAAAAATCACGTAAATTCAATCATTTATCCCCCATATATCGTAAGATATATCTTGTTGGTCAAATTACAACCATGTGAATACCTTTATCATGTATTCTCTTGAAGAATGAATCCCCAGGGAACCTTAGTGAAAACATGAATGCAATTAAAAGGTAACACATTCCACATACCAAAATCCCCAAAATTCTATATACTCAAACTATGATATCACTCAGTCCTTATATCAATCATGAGCTCATGAATATTTTCAAGGATTTCTTTTTCTCTTTATCCCTTCATTATGCGCATATCATCTTCTTTCCAAAAATATCTCAATCACTTTCCATGGATACCGATGCCATATTATTATGGAAAACTACAATGGACCAATATATAGGTATTCCAATATACCATACAAGTACCTCAACAACATTATTTTTGAATACCAATACATAAAAACTTCAAACCATCCTCTTCAATGGTTGTTATGAAATAAGTCCTTCCTTGATTTAGATGTAACCTCTTACGTCAGGGAATTGAGTTGGATAATTCCCATGTTCTCCCCAGATAAGATATTGAACTCCATAACAGTATATCACACCATGACCCTTTTCTCCACACAGATAACATTTTTCCCTCCATTTGAGTTATTCCCTAAGGTTCTTCTTCCCTTCTTTAGAAATCTCAATCTTCTTTTCTTTATGCTCCTCACTATGCGAACATGCATAAATTTCCATCTTCTTATTATTTGATGACTTAGGAATACCACTAAATTTCACCTTATTAATCATATATCGCGATGAATAATTGGGAATAATCACAATATCTTTATCTCTAGGAATTATAGAATTTAGTTTCTCATAGTCACCAATTTTTCCATTTGATTCAATGTTAACTTAATTCCTTCTGGTTCCTTCCATTGACTAAAACATAAAAAGAATTCTGTGAGAGAAAAAAATCATGCTATGGAAAACAACATAGTAAAGGGGGAGCACCCTCAATATCTAACATCTTGGGTTAAATTCTATGATCGTTACCATAGTTCTAGGACTATATCCTATACGTATACTTATCCTTAGGGCATCCCTAGACATACCGTAGAAATATCTCTAGGGATCTCACTAATGTTTTCGCATCCTAGTTTCCAAAGTTTGACTAAAACATTCCTCTAATACCAACTGTAGAGACCCGAAGCTTGACATACATGGACATTACATTACTTTTGCGGAATACTTAATACATAACAAAAACAGTCACACAAGGACCGTAACGGTTTAGTGTCTTTGGAAACTTCGAATAAATTCTTCTAATCATGGTGAAAGATCTTCAACATCTCCCAATAAAGATCTTCCCCTTTTTTTCTTACCTAAATACATTCTTTATATCTTGGGGAAAAGAAAACATAAAAGGGGTGATCTCAAATACCAATTAAGGGTAAACATAGAGAACATAAAACAATCCATAAAAATTTGAATGCAAAAACATGAACATAAAATCTAAACATCAAAATCTTGAGTAAAGACATGAATCTTGGAAGTACATAAGGCATATATCATAAACGAACATCAATAAAGATAAAATAGAATCGGAATAAAACATGTAATTGTGGAAACCATTCAGCACATATTATGATTTCCATAGTATCCAAGGAATTGATGCCAAGACCATCTTAGTGGACAAAGTCCCTTTCTGAATCGAGTTCACTCCACGTTCTAGTCCTATATTACTGAACCGGTTTAACATGCCGTTAAAGCCATGTCTATATCATAAGATAGAAATCATTAAAAAATGAATTGGAAGGAGATATAGGTCCCACCAATCTCATAATGAAATCATTCTTACTTTTTCCACAACATAAACATAAATCATTCATCATAACCCAAAGAATAAAATGGGTTTCATAAACATCATCCCATCATCACATAATCCATATAAAAGAAATGGATATCATTTCATAATAATAAAAGTGAATCCATGTAAATCATAGATACATTATACTTGAAACATACTCATATTAAATAATGTTATCTTAGATGGAAAATGGTTTGGATAAAACACTTGAAAGGAATTCTTGAGAAAAATATCCTTTCTTCTTCAAAATCAATTTCTTTTGAAAAAACATCATGAAATTTTAAAAGAAAAAGATTTCATTGAAAATAGTCATGAAATATTTTTGAGGATGAATGATGAAAATAAGACTTTATAAAACCGTAAATATTCGTTCATGCCATATATGTTAAAAAACATTCTTCTCGTACTTTTGCCGGAAAATTCAAAAAAATACATCGTAACCTAAAAAAAAGAAAGATTCCTTACATACCATATAGTAAAACTAAAAAATTGGTAAAAAGGACATTAAACATACATGAAAAAAATTTTATAATACATGTATGTGGATAATAGATAAAAACCCCCGTAAATACATACGAATAAGCAATATTGGATAAAAATGAGATTTGCAAAATTATCCCTTACCATATGTCTGATATGCTTCGTATGTATCCAAAACATATATATAATGATTTAAATAATTTTATTGACTTATTACATAATCATCTTCGTTGTTATGATATCATATATGGTTTACTTATGACTTTATATTACCCGTTCTTTTTTAAATTCCATGTTAAAGAGCGTTTTGGGTAAAATCGTTTCATTTGTCGTCCATGTTTTGACTTGTAATTATTCATATGATTATATAGATCATGATTACTTAATAACAGAATATACAATGTGGTTTATATATAATATATATTCAGAATATACTTATATATAATATATCGATAAATATAAAGAAATACGTTGTACATGGAGACAGTAGGCCGTATGTACGCATGAACGCTGTTTTTGTTTCCTTATTGAGTTGAATGGAATTAATTAAATGACATACACAAATATATATATATATAAATCCAATAGCTTTATAATGTCATATATTTCATTATTATTGATTTTATATACTTTATAATCATTCTTAAATGGTTAACATGGATAATTAATCTCATCGCGTCGTGGAGACGGTAGTCCGTACGTACGCAGGAGCGATGATATCGTTTCCATAATTATTGAATTGAATTGGATTGGATGATAAAATATATAATAATCAGAATGATGTTATAATAACTATGTATTGTTATTCTTTACACCATTATACCAATCCAAGTAAGGTGGTGTTGGAAAAACAGATTACACCACGGCGTGGAGAGGGTATTCCTTACGTACGCACGTGTGGTGATTTCATTTTCCGTAGGATGGATAAATGGTGAAATAGGGTTGTTTCATACTTATTATAACATATCATTATATGAGTGATACTAATGTTATTACTTCATAATGAAACAACTAAAGAAGAAGTAGTGGAAGAAGAAATAAAGTTGAACGAATCGGTAACAGACATAACCTCTTCTTTGAAGTGCCTCTTTGAGACCTCCTTTTAGGGCACTAAAATTGTTCTTTGAAGAAGACCAGGTCCTCTAAGATGTTTCTACGGAAGGGGAGAAGAGAATTTGGTATGGTTTGGCCGAGAATTAAGGCTCAAGGCGGTGTGAGGTAGAGAGGGAGGGGGTGCCATTTTATAAGGGAGGAGAGGGGCACCTTTGGAAATCTTAAAAATATTAATTTATAATAAATCTAAACCAACATAAAAACCTCCAAAATGAGTCATATTATAATATTAGATGCAATTGGGTTGTAATATCATCAACAAATAAAATTTAGGCATGTTAGGAATTTATTTTAAACATTATCAACTTGATTTATCCTTATTTAATCAATTTAATTTTATTTGAGGTAATAACATTCTTAATTTTAAATTATTACAAATAATTACTTATTTGTTTTGAATTGTCCATAATTGGATATTTTATAACATTTTAGATGACATAAATTTAAATGTATAATTTTTTTAAATATTTTGGTGATTTTTAAACTATTTTATAATATGTTATTTTTATAAAATAACAATAGTGTTAATTTTGACACTATTCATTCATTTGAATTTAAATAAACAATATTCAGAAAATATGTTCGAACTAAATAATTTAATAGATTTATAACATGAAATATTTATCTATGAAATTAGTGGAGAACATTAAATAGTTAATATAATATTTATTTTATAATTTTTAAAACCATTTACGTGGGTTATCTCTTAATAAAATAATTACTACATCATTTTTGTATAATTATTTAATAAACTTATTTGTTGCATAAAAATTAAAAATAAAATCCTATGATAAATATAAATCTATTAAAATTCACAATAATATATTTACTCGAATTTATCATCTTAAAATCACAATATTTAAATTGTTATATTTATTAAATTATGAAGGTGACAAATTTTGCATCATTTAAAATAAAATAATATAACTGTCATAATCACATTTATAAGGCTTGAAATGGTCAAATATTCAACCATTGGATGGTTATGGTTTAAATTTACCTGAAAAATAAGTTTTGGTCAGGGTTTGGTGCCTTTTATGATCACAATAAGTTTAATAAAAACTATATTCTTCATTTTTCACTAGATAAACAATTTCTGCATCACTATTGTGTCACAATCAATGATAATTATTTAATACCTAAAAATTATAAATAAATTCATTTTATGTAGATAACTTTATTATCTTTCTGGAGACTATTCATGTTCAAAATTTCATTATGTTTATCACTAAATGAAAATTATTATACTTATAAGATATAAGAAAGTGAGATGTTTTTACTTTCTTTGGTTTTAATAATAATTAAATTATTTTCATAGAAAAATGTCCATTAAATGATTCTAATTCGACCCTTGGGTAATATGGGTAAACATTTAGTCTTCCAATAGGAGTTTTCCAAGTGTTAGGTTAATTTTATAATCTTATTTTTACCCATAATTACCTGATTTACCTTTAACTGTAGTAAATAAAAAATTACCGTAGTTACTATTCATAATTCCCAAAAATAAAAAGTAGCTTATTAACATAATTTGGACCCAATGATTCCAAATATGGAATAACGTTTACCAAATTAAATACACAGAAGTTGCAGAAATTAAATTAAAATTAATCCCATTGTCGAAAGAAAACGGGTTTTTGTTTAAAACATTGCAAAAGATTGAATTGGTTTAACATACGAATTCAAGGTAAAATCAATGTTAATGACATAAATTATATTACATGTTAAAATTATATTCTATTTATAAATTAAAATAATTCAATATTATAATTTAACCACATAAATTATTATGATGAAAATAGTAGTTTTTAATTCAAATATAACATGTTTTTACTATTCATTAAAATATAAAAGCTATCAGAAAAATATCAAAAAAATTTCCATTGTAATTTTTTATATCCTAATTCAAAATAAAAATATTATTTCGTAAAATTGAACTTATAAAAATTTCAAAAACTCGATTTAATGTGGGTGCGCCATTAAAAGGCAGAAAAACTGCATATTTTGAAAAATACTTATTTACCCGAAAAATTTATTTTTTTCACATACCATGTTCTAGAAAATGTGTATGATGAAATATTAATGTTATAATATTCAAAATTTAGTTAATACTATTCATAAAATCTTGTTCATAATAATATTATATCTAGATATCATTGTTTAGTGAAACCTGATATTGCGTACAACACACACTATCGAGGAAAGTCGTGATTCCCTGTAATGCAAGCCATGTCAGGGTTGCGTGTTGTGGAAGAATCCTTTATTGCTTCATATAAAAAAATCCAACCATATTTCATTTATACATTGAATACATATATGTATATATACACTCAATGTTGTGTATAATGAATATTATAAAACGACCTTGAAATTGTGTGTAACACAATCTAAGAATAGTGTTGCGTATACTGGAAGAAAATATGGTGTTGCGTATAGTTCAAGATAATCTTGGTGTAGCGTACACCAGAAGATATGAAAGAAATTAAAAATAATATTTCTTATAAAATCTCAGGTTGTTACAGTTCTCTTGGTATACCCAACTCATGGTTTTGACACATTTGGGGTATGTCTAGGTTGGATCAAATGTAAATCCAACTTGGCCCTCAAAACATAAATCCAAATAACTCTCAGACCGATCATCCAATGGACTCACAATCTGTCATGTTCAGTTTTTTTGGAAAGACATATCATTTGGATACATCAACATGGGACTTCGTGGTATTTGATGTATATACACTTTTCTTGAGAAGCAGACCCTCCCGTAAATAAGCGTGCTTTGTGCTAACCCCTTGTTTGGTTGTGCACTAATGACCGTTCCTGGATCCGGTGTGGGTTCGACAACATTGAGGACTATTTCTGAATCTTGTGTGGGTTCAACAGCTCCAAATACTGTTCTTGGATCCTCTGTGGGTTCAACAACACTTACGACTATTCTAGGATCCTGTGTGGGTTTGACAGCTCCGTTTACAGTTCCGGGATCCTGTGTGGGTTCTACTGTTCATATTTCTGTTCCTGGATCATGTGTGTGTTTGATAGAATAGATGATTCAGTGGCTACATCTGATCATCTATATCTCTCTACATATATTGTATACCAGTGTGAGATGAGTCAGAAACGTTGTGATTACCTCATGATTGAAATGGATTACATAATAACATAGGTATTTGTATGGGAATATAACTAAGTGGAGTTATCAATTGATTTCATTATATATGGATTATCCTTGCAGTATTTTGAGAGACATTGAGGGTATCAGTGTCCCTAATGAGTGTCTTTATTCTCACCCCTACATAGGGTATTCCCGCGCCATGTTGTGTTGGATGAAGATGACGAACAGTGCTGACCGAGGCTAAGTGTATGAGGATAGAACAATACCCGGAGGTAGGAATCACGATGAGTTGGTACTCAGAGGAGATTGATGGATGTAGAGTGTAGAGGAGGCTATCTGTACCAACCCTTTAGGTAGGATCTGTGGTGGACAATCCAGAAGTTTCTTTTCTCCGTTCAGTTGTTTTATCCTTTTAATTTGTACTTGTACTTTGCAGTTGAGAATGTATTTCCGGTCGCCTTTACTTTTTAGCAAACTCTTGTTATAAAATTTTACAAAATTTTTTGTATCTAACAGTGTGCTCTATTGTGTGTTTTTACAGTTATAAAGGAAATGAATTCCAAATTTAAGGATTTACGCCTTTGGTGCTAGTTTCCACCTACTAGCTTATGGAAGGCGGGCATGTGGTAGTAACGACACGAGACCCGGGCGATGAGTCATGACAATAATGTTCATTTAAGTATGAAAAATGATGTCTCATATCTAATGTTTATTGCATGTAGAAATAAAAGTCATATCATGCATGATTTCCTCAAACACAAAAATTTAAATTAGTATTAATAAAAATGGTGAAAATAAAAAATTTCTCTATTTATAGGATGGGACTACTTAGACAGTTCTCACTCAAGAAATGATTCTATAAGTGAAATATAAATAGTTAAATTTTCCCTAAAGGTAATTCAGAGAGAGGTAAATGATTCACTTTTTAAATAGATGATAAATCCAATAAATTTTCATCATAATGAAATATCAGAAATTTAAAAATATATTTATTCTGATCGTAGTTGTCTTTCAGATTCTTGGAATTATAGAGATAACTAATTTTGAAAAGGAAATGAAGAATTAATTAATAGTAGTTTCAAAATTATTTAAAGAAATAGATAATTTAAATAGAAAATAATATGCTAGTCAAATATAATAAGAAACAAAAAATGGAATTTAAAATTTTATATATCGTTGTTTCTGAGAGTCATGAAAGTAAAAGGAATTGTAATTTTAAAATTTTGAAACTCAAAGTTGAAAATTAAATATTTAAATACATTTTGGAAGGAAATGATAAATACTGAGATATAATATGTAATTTATTTATAGATTATCTAATTATATCAAAAAGTGTTTGAAGAAAAGAGATAATAAAATTTAGAAACAAAAAATCTAAATTCAATAAATATGTTTTAGAGATTTAGAATCTATTCAAAAAGATATAATGGGTTTTAAAAATGAAGATGCTCATCATATATATTATTTTTATAAATTCTCCCATGTTAAATAAATGTTTGGAAAAATGGAATTTATAGTGAAAAATTCACAAAAAGAATGATTTTTTATAACATTTTTTATTGAACATGAAAAAGAATACTTTTAAAAGATGTTCAAAAGGGATTATTTGGACTCTAATTTTTTAAATAAATAATAATAGGGAATATTTCGAATTAATTATAAATCAGATTTAACTAATATGTAGGCCATAATAAAACTAGTTTATCTACTAAATTGTACTCAGATACAGGAAGAAAAAAATGTTTGAAATCTATTTCTGATGCCAAAATATCATTGGTGAATTCTATTGAATTTATAACTGCATGGGTACCAAATTATTTTCACTCATATACTGATGGACCCAAGCTGGTCAACATTCCCAAATAAGTATATTCTATTAACCAATATGCATACTATCTAATTTAATATAATTTTATATACTATCATACAAGATATCTAATATCATTTTAATAATCATTTTATTTATCATTCAATGGAATGTGCATCAATTTCTAATTGTGTTTTTTGAGAATGTGAAATATTGGAGTTTACAAAGTTATAATTTCATTTTTGAATATGTTGAAATTGTGTTTATTTATTCTCTAAATATATATAAAATTTTTATTATTTCAATTTTTATTGAAGCATGAAGTTAGGGGGAGTTAACACTTGTTTTTTAATTGAAATAATATAATGATATGTGGGTTTTAAATTATTGATGAACTTTTTTTGTTATCCTCTAACTACATTAATAAATTGATTAATTTATTGGTTGTTTTAAATTTATGTTTGTAAAAATTTAATCTACGGATGTCTTTTATAATCTATTAAATATCATATCTACTTTATAATTTTGTTTTTTTATAATTCATTGATGACATATTTATATAATTATCAAATGGTGCATTTAGTCATATTTTATAAATTAAAATAAATTTCTTTTAATAAATCATTTTTTAGACCTTATATTAATACGTGTAAAATAATTTTTATTTCTATAAATTGTTACAAATAAATTTTGAAAATAAAATTTTATTGGTTTGATCTATTTTTATTCTAGTATTTATTATGCTTAAAGTCTTGGGGTGTTTTTTATTAAAACCATTAAAGAAAAGAAACATATCAATTTTTGAAGCATATTTTTTGTCTAACTGTACATGAAATTAGATTTTATTTTCATAGTACTGTTCAATATTTTACTCTATATTATTATTTTTTGAATAAGAATCTATCTGTGTAATTGTTATTATAAGACACTACTATGCTAATTTAAGATATTTATTTCTATTTTATAAGGTATTTTTTTAGAATGATATAATATTAATGTATTTTTGATAAATTTAAAGAATTTTGTGATTGTTATTTGAAATTTAATATTTTTTTATTTACCAAAAGTGGAATATTTTTTTATTTATAATAGTTTTTATTACTTTAAACGTTAGTTTTTTTTAAATTACGATTTTATTAAAATTTGGAAAATTCATAATACTAAAAAAATCCATATTTTTTATTTACACTAGTATCTTTTTTAATATTTGAAATTTATTACATTAAAAATATTTTTAATAATATTTAATCTTTATTAGTTATCATCTTTTTCATTTTTATATAATGAATAATGATTTTTTATAATTTATATTATTTATTCTTTTATGTAAAAATTTAGGCAAGAAATGGTCAACACTTGAGGTCTACACCGACTAATAAACTACGGGTTAACCTAGAGGTAAACCCTTATAAGAGTTCATCTTAAGGGCAGAAGAAATATTGATAGTCCATACATGGAGTTGGATGAATACAAGCAAGCATGTGTATTAGGACCGTGTAACATACATGTTGAGCACATGGGTAGGGCTGTGTAAGATCAGTGGGAAAAAGGATCATATATGTGTTATGTGTAATTAGTTTAGTTAACCTGTAGAAAAATAAAATGATGGATTGGTATAAATTTTATAATTTACATCAACATCAAAAAATCGTGAAATCGAATTATTATGAGCAACTATTTTCACTATTCATCTGAGTTTAAAATAATGGACAGATGTGTGACCATCAGTTAATTTTTCATTCATCATTCAATCTCTTAAATGTTTTATTTTCTATCATGTTCATATCCATTTTAAATTTCTATCATTTTATTACTCACCAATTAGTAAAATACTAGTATTTTGACTTTTATCAAAGAACCTCCCACACATATAATCGAGATTCTGAATCCTGTCGGGATCGTGGATCTACCTCTCTTGAAATTAAAATCACTTAATTTAATCATTATTCAAGAATTAATTGTTTATATAATTCATATTCTTCTTATACATCATTCTAAAATCAATTCTATAGTCATATTTGTTTTTCATTTATCATCAATAAGAGCCACTATTCGAGGACTTTGATATCCTCATTTACAATGATCAACCATTGAAACTAAATATTAGGTCATCATTTAACTATAGCACCATTATTCACTATAAATGGTGTTTTTTGGTAATGTTGGCACTACTATCTTCATATGATTGTATTTTTCCTATGATGTTCAATCGATGGAGACCACTTATGGATCTCATTTATTGGTAGACCATTTATTCATTAATGGTTTGAACACCCTCAGTAGTACATTTTTTCCAACAATTGATAAATTCTACTCATAAGATATTTTATCCACCTACACCTACTCTATTTTTCTATGAGTTTACATCTAATGGTAGCACGTTCAACTTAAGTCAGTATCATCACAATACCTTTGAAGAATCCATCTCCATGTTTTCATTTTTCAGTCCTTCTCCTTTCATTTCTATCATAATGATCTAAAATTGTAATGTGAGTTCATCATAATATCTAATTATTGAAAGCCATAGAAATAGATTTTTTAAATACCCACATTATCTATTCATTTATCTTTTGTTGTAGAAGGTCCATTTAATAGTTTTGTGTTGTTTTATAGTTTTAACATGTGATGAGTTTTTATATTTAATGTTTAATATTCATTGTGAAAATGGTACATCACCCAAAACCATTGGAAATCCAACAATACCATGTTTTTCTTGCTCCTACAAATACTATAGGTTAATTACTGGCATGAAAATAGAGTTTTTTTCATTTTCCTTAATTATTTATTTCATCTAAGTTTAATGGTCCATCATGTCCACTGTTAGAAAAATAATCAAATGTTATATGTTTCAATTGTAGAAAAATCTTCCACTTCTCTTGGTTTTACTAGTTGAAAAATAATATACCAGTCTTTATTTTTAACTATATATATTCTCGAACATTAGAAGATCTAATCTAAAACCATAATTTTTTTAATCCACTATCAGATAAAATTTTAATTGTAAAATTTCTATCCATTATTCTTCATTGATATAATTAAAATAAATATGTTGTGGTATGTTTTGTGAATTTAAGATTAAATTTAATTGTAAGAGTGCATAAAAAATAATTGTAGCATTATTTTATATAAACTAATACATGTATACTTAAATTCGTGTAATTTTTATTTTACAAAAGATTTTATTCTCCTAAAAATATAGAATAAAATTCAATTTTTTATAATTGTGAATTTAATACATTTTTTGATACATTTTATTTTATTTATTTTATATTAATATTTAATGAAGAAATAAAAAACCTAACTGTAATTAGTTTTTTCAATGAATAATTTAGAATTTAAGGTAAATGTCATATTATTTTATTATATTATAAAATGTTTCATGATGATATTGTAAATGTAAATCCTACCAGATGATCATTATTCTAATGATATGGGATATAACTTCCACAATAAAGAAATAATTGGGAAAATAATTCGATCAAATTACTTATAATAAAACTTTAATAATTATTGGTTCTCCAATTTTTTCATAGAAATTTCTAAGAATTCTATACTCTAGATACAATCATCAAAGAACATCTGTGTACAACCTTCTTAAAATAAAGTGATTAATGAAAATCAGGATTCATCATATATGACATCACTTGATAATTCTTCTTGATTTAATTGTATTCTTTTTTTCTACTCTCTATATTCATCTATTTTCAAATTTATATATATCGAGTTTATGAATTTACCTATCAAAAGATAGTATTAATTTTTTTGTTTATTCCACCACCAAATAAAGTCTCATTTTTAAATCTCAATCAAATGTTAGTAAACATACCATGCTGAGTCTACATTAAATATGTCAGATTGTGCCTCTGGGTATTTGTCAGTGGTAGTGTCTATAACAATGTTCTTACACCATTAATATTTAGTTTCATAGTTGGAAACAATATCATAATGGTGTTTATGAAGTTGAAGACTGGGCTAGTATCTTGGTAATGTGGACCATTATAAATCTGTTAATAAAAATTTTTATTTCCACTGAAACTATTATTAAGAACACTACAGTCACTACTTTTAATTTTTTTATAAACTCTTATTGGTTTTTATATTAATTTTTAAAAATCTATTTACCCCCTAATATAATAATTTCCATCACAATCAATCTAACTAGAACTTCATGTAGGAAATACAATTATTAGTTAATAACATAATTTTATCCATGTAAGTAAATAACTCAGAAAAAAACACAAAACATTAGTAGCCAATTTTTTAACATCTTTTTCTTATTACTATCATAATTACATAAAACAATTAATGGATAAGAAATAATGTAAAAAATATAGAATATGTAAAAAATTTAACCAATTAATGTCACCTAGTTATGATAAACTTGTGTTGACAACTAATATACATGATATTTTTTTCATCAGAAAATTTAGACATTATAAGATAAAGAGAATCATCCTTTTGATTCTCAACATTAATTCCACTTAATTTCATTACCAATTAAAACCTATTAAGTTAGAATATTTAGTAAATGAAACCATTTTTTGGAAGAAAACAACTATTTTCATCTCATAATCTATTTTTATCCTTGAACGATGCCATTTGATAGGAAATTGTTAGTTTAGAAACAAATTGAACATATTTTTAATAATGAATATAGTTTTTACTACATCATCATGTCCATTATATTCATCAGGGAATAAAAAAACTTAGTAAAGGACAAATACAAAATCTTGTGTCCCAAAGATATCTGCATACCATTCATTAAATTCATATATCATTTTTACATATGATTTTTCCTAAACCAGTCTAATACTATATATATTTTATCATCTCTTCTTGTATAAATATATTTAAAATTTATTCATCATAGTAACCAATTTATATCAATATGTAACAATGTTTTACTAGTAAATAAGATGAATATCATAATAAGATTATGTATCATCATATTTAACAAATTTATTATTTAAATATATTAAATGAATTATTAAATAAACCTTTGAATCAGTAAACATTAGTGATACCAGTTTTTTTTAATTGATACATTTTTAAACATCCACTAATCACACCTTCCAACATATAGTTTCATATTTATTTATTCTGAATGAAATCTTTTCATCATATTGAATTCACAATCTTAGTATACATTCGTATTCATTTATTTCACACATAATTCATTCTTTAGAGAAATTTTTTCTCCCATATAATCATATATAACACTAATAATAAAATATATAAATTATGTTCCTAGGGAGTTGGTTAAAGATAAAAATTTTAATTGAATCTATAGTAGAACTAATTGGCTATGATGAAAATTACAGTGACTCAAAATACTATGAGGGTTGATAAATTAGGGTGTTTCCATATTCAAAATTTTCTATTTTATTAAAATTCATTGGAATATTATTAACTTATTAAATGGTTCAAATTTTCATCTTTTAATTTTTTTTATCTTAACCTCATGCTTTATGACACCCCATGTCAAAATGAAATTAAATATTATTTTAAAAATAATAACATATAAAACAATTTAGGAGTTTTTCCAAATTTCCTAGGGTTTTAGTCTCTGATGGTAGTGTTTGAGTGGTGGGAAACCATACCACACTATTGATGATGTAGTTATGCCATGGTGTCATGTAATAGTGAAATACCACATTGTAGAATGTCTGTTTCACCATATAGAGAATTAATATTCTATAATGGGTAGTTTTCTATACCCTTGTTAAATTTCAAAAAGGGTGATGACCACAACATAACATATATGTGCTACACTGTGGGTATGGACTAATTGGTTCACTACAACAAGGTTCCCAAGGTAGTGCCACGTAGACATGGTGCATTAGGTTTAGGGTTCCTTCCAAGGGAGTTTACACATTCCACAATCCAAGATTAATATAATGAATATAACTATATTAAGTTCATAACTCTAGGTTCTGAATGGAAACTACATTGTTTATGTTTTAAAAGATTAAATATTTTGGAAATTATAATTATACCAGTCCCTAATTTATGTTTTTAGATCCACTTTTACCCTCACCATAATTTTATTGATGAATTCAAGGCTTCAAGGGATGTTCTATACCCTTATCCTATGGATTTTAACCTCCTACACATTGATTTTAAGTATTTCATTGACATAATATCACTTTTTTCATTTTTTTATTCTTCTCCTCTAATCATTATTCCCTTTCCATAGATATTTACATGCTTCTACTAACCCTAATCACTATGTGGGATGATTTAATGATTTCAAATGTGTTTAATATTTTGGTTTTTATTGTTTTGGGTCTTTAAAGTATCTTTACTTGTTCGGTTTTAAGTCTCCATGAATAGTAAGTGGTTTCTACTTAATTAAGTTGGGATTTATATGAAATTAATTAACTTTAATTTCATAAATTTATCGAAATTCTGTAATATTATCTCATAATATGTTATTCTAATATTTGAATCCCTTTCTGAGTTTTTTATTTTTCTACGGAATTTCTATCATTTCAATGGATGATTTGGATAACATTATTATGTATGTTTAAAAGTAAAATGTTTTCACATGCCAGGGTGATTGTAAAAAAATACTTATAGGGACATTTAATGAATTATTGGTACAATGGATGGGTTGTGGGAGGATTTTTATTTACATATAAAGATACCAATGGTATAAGATTTCGTTTTAATTAAATAGGTATTTTGTTTTTAAATTAATTTTATGTAAAGAAAGTTATGTTTTCAAAAAAGAATACCCTCATTGGTTCTCAAAGTATGGTTTTATAAATTGATTCTAATATAGATCTTTTAAATTTATCTTAAATCCTTTTAAAATGAGTATTTAGTGTCTATAAGACTCTATTTATGAGGCAAATTTTTTTTATTCATTCGTATGTCCATTTCAATTTAATAATTTTTAAATTAATATTTATTGAAATCTCATCCCTTATTATTGAGTAAGGAATTATTTATTACAAGGGTGATACAAGTTATATGAGGATTATGGTTTACGAATATGGATGTAAGATTTAACCATTTTAAAAATTATATTTCTCACCTATAGTAGAATGTTCATATGAATCCATGTAGCTATGTGAGGGATTTAGTTTAGGCCTCAATTACATTTTTGATTTATTAATCAATGAGAGCTAATTGATATGACTAATGAAACCATGGGAGATGATTAACTTGACCCAGTAAAAATGTAGAAACCCACTGAAACATTTTCTCTGTATAGTGTGTCTAGGACGATATATTTATATAAACTATGGATATTCAAATTATAATTATTCATTGATTGATGGTATTTTCTATGTGTTTTCTATTTCAGTCATTTATTGATTCCCCATTTTATTATATTGTTTATGTAAAATTTTTTATTTTTTTATAATATATTTATATTATGTTTTCATCAAGAAATGGTGATCATTGATTAATTTTTAATTTAAATATTGATATCTGTGACTTTTTAACTTCTTTTAATATGGTGATTTATGAATAAATATAAGAAAAAGAAAAATAATTTATTCTCTTTTATTGAAATAATAGAATCCCAAAATTTATGTATTGAAATTTATTTTCTATTTGATTCATGTAATACATATATTGGGAAAAAAAGTGATTTGAAAATTATTTTACGGGATTTTTTTTATTGGGTTTGAAATCATGGTTTTCAAACCAGTTAGTGATTACTTTTCCAAAAATGGGTACCATTGGTTTTTTAAAAAAGACAAATATTTTTATATTTTTTCATTATTCTTTTAAATTTAGTGATCCATATTTAATTATATAATATTAAGACTAGAATTTTAAAAGTGTTTTATAAATTTTATTAGTTGAATATTTCTTGAAATTATAATAGTCCAATATAGCTCACATCCTGTATACAAACTTGTAAATGTGTATGAAACTGTCATTCACTATAAAACTTCCAAGAGTATGAAATAAAATTTGTTGTTAATTTTTTTTATTTTTTTGTGGATTTTATAGACATGATGAGTTAGTGTGGTTCATGTGGTGGTATTCAAATGGTTGATCATATTTTTTTTGTAATTTTTGAGATGAATTTGTATTAGCCAATTTGGAATGATTTATTTCAATTAATCTTTCCATGGTTTTATTTATGTCATATACATTGACATATATTCATATATATATATTAGAAAGAGATAGAATATTTGTAGTAGTTATTGATTTTATATATTTTTATTTCTCTTGTTCCTCATTTAGATTTCTTATTTATTTGTTACAATTATTTTATGTACAATGATTTCCAATTTATGGATAGGTCATAATGGATTTTCGGAAGATTATTATACATGTTTATATTGTTATATAAGGGAAAAACAATCAAAAAATTTGTTTATTTTTATTCCATGGAACTTTTTTCGGGGCCTTGTGGATAGTGGATGTGCTATGGATTTTTTGGTCAGTTCATTTGAGTTCCATTATTATTGTAGACTCAGATACATCATTAAAAAATGGTATCATATACTAGGGTTGTAATGTCCCGAACATTTCAAGGAATTTACATTATATTCTTTGGAATTTTATTAGTACACAGTTTCAAACGACACCTGATTCTGAGGCCCAGTGTGCCCGAAATAATTTTCTGAAGTATTTTTTGGATACGTTCAGTGAAAGTACGAGCAGATTTTTCTATCATTTGAACCAGTGCTCAGAATTGAAATAGGAGGGCACCGATGAACTCGCAACGCTGATATTCTCTTAAGGGTTCCTTTACCGCAGTTGCGTTTTTAGAGAGATGAGAGTTAATATTTAGGGATTTAGAATAAAATAAAAAAAAATTGTGGATCACAATTTAATTTATATATATTAGTTATTTCCTTCCAAGGGGAGTTAGAGGTGTGGCCCATAACCACATAACCTCCAATGAGAGGATATGTGTGGGGTTGGGACCACAAAAACACCAAGCCTTTCATCTCCCCATAAATCCCATTAAAACCACCATTAACACTCCTCATCATTAAGTTGAAAACTCCCCCTCATTTATTAAGTGGATCCTCTCCACCTTTCACCAATTTATTGTACCACCCCACCTAATGAATTAATGAATCTCTTAAATAAATAATAGTTGTGTCAATAATTCATTTTTGAATTGTTTTTAATTGGTTGGAAATTATTTAAATATAGGGGAAAGCCTTGTTATTATTTTTGTTGGAATGTGTTTGTTATGACTTGAAAGGATTTAGAGATTAGTTTTCTTCCCTCAACGAAGAACACCTTCCTTACCATAACGAACCAACGAGGGACGTTGATTACCTCCATCGATCTTCGTCCAAGCCAAAGGAGAAAGGGCTACCTGCATGGAACGCCGACGATGCACCATCCATGATCCCTTCTTCCCCGATGTCAACGATTTGACACCGTATTTCCGCGACGTTCGACCACCACGATGATCGTCTTCCACTGCTCATCTATGAGTGAACCTTTTTTCAAGGTAGGGGGTCTATGTTAGATTTTAATTGATTAAAATTGTTCTGGTTCTTAGTTAAATGTTGTGGATTGTCAATGGCCGATTGTTACAAGCTAATGTGGAGGGCGTGGGTTGAACAAACACGGCCCGATGACCCTTTGTCGTTTCTTGTTCTATTAATCCACAAAGAGAGGTGGTGGCGAATAATGGAAGTGACGATCGAAGGCGGTGACCGTGCTTTGCCCGTGTGCCGAAGAACTGCGGCCCGCAATAGCGGGCAGATCACCAAAGAAGAACAGGCCGACTAAAGCATGTTGTGCAGAAGGAATACAGCGGCGCCACAAGGGGCACCGCACTGCGGAAGACCACAACCCACGTTCTGCGGGCCGCTCAGTGGGAGAATTGGCTGACAGGCGGCCAGTCGGGCTGATAAGAATCGTGGTGCCAGGAGGGCTCCGCGCTTGGGGAACCACAGCCCGCCCGTGTGGGCCGCTCGCATCATGAAGGTTGTCTGGCATTCACTGACCAGTTTGGAGGGCGGTCCCACTTGGCGTCATCGGTTAGGGAATGCAGGGGGCCTGCCCCCCCCCCCCCCCCCCGGACCGCTCGGGCAGCCGGGTCGTGTCGTTCCGGGGCCAGCCCCGCCGCGTCGGGCCAAGTCACGCCCCCTCAGGCTGGGTTGTGCCCCTCGGGCTGGGCCGCAAAACTCTTCGGGCCAGTGTGACCCTCTGTCGGGTTGGACCTGCCAAAAACCAGGTTGACCCGACCCGCCAGCACATTGGGCTTAACAGGTTGGTACCATTTTCAATAAATTAGAAATAACTTTAAGACTGCGTGTCCGAATGACCCTCCTTTTGTAGAACATGGACACTTGTGATGAGGCATTCCTTTTTCATTACTCTATGTGAGTTTTTGATGACTTTGTAAAATGTTCAGTTTGGTTTGATCCCGCAACCAACCGGGCCCTTGGAGAAGAAATGCTTACAACATAACGACCAGACGTCTGATTGACATACTGTTGACTACGTTGGATTCTCTTGATGAGACAAACCTTCTGGAATACTCCACATTGTGTTTGGATGAGTTTTGAGTGTGGATGGGTTTGATTGCACCTGAAATCCAACCAGGCCCCTGGAACAGAAAAGATGATAACTGACAGACCTGGTGTCTGATTGACACGCCGTCTATAGCGTTGAGACCCCATTGACATGGCGGTCCTTTTTGATACTTCCACCCGAGACTTCATGAATCTTTGAGTATTGACCCGTAGCTCGTGGTGCAGATCCTCCCGAAGACGAGCATGCATAGTGTTGAGACCTTGTAGTTGTAGACCTGAATACTGTTTGACCGATTCGACTCGGAGTGATTTGATTAGCCTAGTGGACGGACCGCCCGGCTCGGAGGCAGACCCACGGTGGACAGAGCGCCTGTTTTGGCAGCAGACCTATGGTAGTCGACAGGAGGAGTACCTCTAACTGCTATTAATGGGAGCGCCTGGTTTGGCTGCAGACCCACAACGGAGGAGCGCCCGGTTTGGAAGTAGACCTACAGTACCCAACAAGAAAATTATCTCGATAGTCTATGGTTAGTGAGTAGCACCTAAGAGTCATGAAATTCCCACTGTACTCGATAAAGCAGGATTTCTCTAGCATCTATGGTTTCGTTAATGAATATCCTGGTATGATTTGAGTTAATGACCATTGTGTGGTTCTCAGGATTGAGACGGGTTACATGAAAACTTAGGTATATGTATGGGAATATACCTATTTCAAGGTTATATATTGATATATTTCATTATGGTTAAACCTTGTTAGATTTTGTGAGACCATGAGGGTCTTGGGGTCCCTATTGAGTATCGTAATACTCTCCCCTTCACGGCCTATGACCACAACTCGTTGTGTTGGATGGAGAGGAGGATAGTGATGACGGAGGCCGAGAGCCCCAAGATTGGGAAATACCCAGAGGAGGATCTTAAGACGTATCGGTACATAGAAGAGTCTGACAGACGTGAAGTGTTGAAGAGTCAATCTTTAACTACCATTCAGGTAGCAACCCCGGAGGACGGTTCAGGAGCTACTTCCATCATCCAACTGTTTGTCTTTTTAGTTGTACATTATTTTAGTTTTACCCATACCTTTCTATAGGGCATGTATTTCAGGCCCCTTTGTACTTTCAGCACACTTGTTATAATACACAACTTAGTGTTTGCTTCCACATGTTCTCTGGTTGAGTGTGTTTACGTTTTATAAAGGAAATGGATTCCCAGTTCAAGGGAATTACACCTTTGGTGCAAGTTTTCAGCACCTGGCCTATGGAAGGCGGGCTTGGGGAACTAATGATGTGGGCCCCGGGGGATGGGTCATGATAAATTGGTGTCAAAGGAGTCGGTTCTACCACAGAACAGAGGACTCTAATCGTTCTTTCTGTGAAGCAATTGTGTTAAGAGTACCGAGTGTGGTTTTCAATTCAGGGAGTCCTGTGTTGGTGCGGTGGCCGACATATCCATACACCAGGACCCTGACTACTAATTTCCGACTTAGTCCACGAAAACACTTATTGCGTGTGGGTTTCCCAAAGTTTTCTATAAGTCAGCTCAAACTAAGTCAGCTCAGCAGGTATAATCTTTTGGTCATGGAGCACCTGCTTCTTTTTCAGGATGTCTTCACCTAGTCGGTCTACGTGGCTTCAGAGTGGGGATCGTGATGGAAGCCCACCAAAAAGCGAGGCCACAGTGCAAGGCCCCATCACAACAGAGGCACCAGAAGTACCACTGACCACTTAGCTATCATTGCCACCTTCCCCAGCAGTAGAGGGCGTGCGCCGGTTGAGTGCATCGCATGAGTTCCAGTGACATAGTCCTCTATGGTTTTGAGGAAAGATAGATTTTCAAATAGCGGGGTACTGGATAGAGGGTGTAGCAGGAGTCTTCCACCCAGTTGGGACACCCACTGACTTGATGGTGTACCTAACTGTTATTCTCTTTCAGGGACCAGCTGAGAGATGGCGGAGCTTGATTCTCCAGTTTTACGATGAGGCAACCCTCACCTGGGTGGACTTTGAGGGACATTTTTTGATGGAGTTTGTACCAGAAACTCTATGATCCATGCGAGATCAAGAGTTACTGCTCTCCCCACAAGGATTTCCGATCGTAGAGGATTCTTCTGCAACCGTCAGTAGACAGATGACACAAAAGTCCAAGCAGACTAGGACAACAGGTGGGAGACCTCAGGATAAAGGTTTGGTAGTGCGAGGCTCACGAAATAGACCTTGCTATACGCGGAGCAGGAAGTGATATGCATGCTCCAGGAAGAGTCACTTGGCTCGAGACTGCACGACCCATCCAGTAGATCAGTAGTAGGCTTTAGAGGAACCTACCAGACCAAGGTTGAGGAGCTGTCTGTGCAGCTGGTGGTGGAGGATGCATCGAGATGTTGCCACCACCACCACCAGGAGGTGCACCTAGAGTCTAGGGTACATGTGGTTATGGGAGAGAACAACTTGATGAAGCTAAAGCATAAGACTATGGAGCTCCAGGAGAAGGTGGACAGGAACAGGACTAGTTCCAGGTATGGAGGCCTTTTTTCTTGGTGCTTCTAGCTTCCTTGTTGTTGTTGTTTGTGGTTGTTATGTTTCTTTGTACTTTGAGATGCATTAACAAAATACCATTTTCTTGTGAAGTTTTATTTCCTGTCTTTTGTGTGGTTAATATTAAGAGTTTTTGGTTAAAACTATTGACTTGAACCTCAATTTCGAGATTCCTACTAGAGGAGACCCATTGACCACACACTAATGCTGATAGTGTGCCTCAACCCTTGGAGGCAAGATTGGTGTTTCGATCTCTTGGTAGTGGTGTCGAGGCCTTACGACGTCATCCATGGCATGAAATTGTACCTTTCATGTCAGGATTGACTGTATTAGGCAAAGAACATGGTTCATACATGGGATGAGATCAGATTTCTCTTATTAGAAAAAGATAATTCTTAGCAGCTCTTGTAGGACCATTGATGGTTCAGGCTACGTCAAAGAAAGTGTAGATCATCCCGGAGCAGATGAAGACTGCACAGAGCAGACAGAAGTCCCATGCTGATAAGAGATAAGGACCACTCGAGTTCGAGGATGGGGACCACATCTATCTACAGGTCTCACCTTGACATGGTCTACAGAGATTTGGCCGAGGCGGCACGTTATCTCCAAGATTAATCGGACCATTCCAGGTACTCAGTATGGTAGGTGAGGTGGATTACCGCCCGGCCCTTCCACCTCAGTTTCACCAGGTGCATGACGTCTTCCACGTATCTCAGCTGTGGAGATACATGCATGACCTGACCCACATCATCGATCACTTTGAGCTGAACATCGATGGCGGGGTAACATTCACAGAGGTCCCGGTGGAGATCGAGGATCGACAAGAGTGGATACTGCGTGGATGGTCGATTCCTCTTTTGCGCATTCAATGGAATCACAAGAACCTCCAGGAGAGCACATGGGAGCGGGAGGCTTAGATGCATGCTCAATACCTCCTTTTTGTTTCCCTAGTGTGTGTTGTGGCATTACGGGGACGTAAAACCCTATGGTGGGGTTAATGTAATTACCCAAGAAATTTCATGGATTTTTTTTAAATCCATTGGAATATTATGAGTACGTATTTTCTGACGGCACCTGATTTTGAGGCTCGGTGTGCCCGGAATAATTTTCTAAAGATTTGTTCAGGTACGTTTAGTGCACGTTCAAGCATGTTTTTCTATCTTTTTAACCAGTGCTCAGAATTTAAATCTGAGGGCACCGATGAACTCGCAGCACCAGTATTCACTTAAGGGGATCTTTACCGTAGTTGAGTTTTAAGCGGGTTGAGAGTTAGTATTTTGGGAATTATAATAAAATAAATTTTATTTGTGGATCACAATTTTTTTACCTATGTTACTTATTTCTTCCAAAGGGGAGTTAGAGGTGGGGACCATACACACATAACCTTGAATGAGAGTATATTTGTTGGATGGGGACCATATGAACCCCTTTCCTTTCATATACCCATAACTCTCCTTCAACCCCCATTAAAACTCATTTTCATTAAGTTGACAACTCCCCCTCATTTAATATGTGTAACCTCTCCACCTACCACCGAATGATTGTGCCACCCCACCAAATGAATTAATTAATTTCATAATTAATTAATCTATGTTTCAAAAAATCATTTTTGAATTGTTTAGAATTTTTTGGAAATTATTTTAATAAGAGGGGAACGTCGTTTTATTATTTTGGTTGGAAAATTATTTTTTGGGACTTGAGAGGATCTAGAGATTAGTGTTCGTCTCTCAATGAAGAACACCATCCTTCCAATGAAGAACTACTAAGGGACATTGATTACCTATATCGATCTTTGGCCAAGACAAAAGATAAGAAGCTACCCGCATGGAACACCGACGATGGGACATCCACGGTTCCTTCATTCCGGATGTCAAGGAGTTTACGCCGCCTCTCTGTGATGCCCAACCACTGCAACGCTCATCTTCCATGGCTTGCCTACAAGCGAAGCATTATTCGAGGTAGGGGGTCTATGATCAATTTTAATTGACTAAAATTGTTCTGGTTCTTCATTAAAAATTTTGGATGGTCTGTGGCGGATTATTACAGCCTAATGTGGAGGGCGTGGGGCAAACAAACATGGCTCGATGACCCTCCGTCATTTGTTGTACTATTAAATTTCAAATGGAGGAGGTGACAAATGAAGGTGGCGACGATCGATGGTGGCATCGTGCACTGACCACATGCGGATGAACCATGACCAGCAAACTAGGGCCACTCGGTCGAAAAAGAATCGACCGGCTAAAGCCGTCCAGGCCAAAGGAAGATTGAGACGCCACAAGGGTCGCCGCACTAAAGAATACTGTGGCCCGCTCGGTGGGCGAACCGTCAAGCAGGCGCAATGCGGGCTGAGAAGACCCGCGGCTCCAGGAGGGCACTGCTCTTGGGAAATCGCGTCCTACCCATGTGGGCCACTCGATGCCACCTATTTGGGAAAGCGGACCCCCCTCGGACCGCTCGGCCACCCGGGCTGAGCCGCTCGTCCTTCCTACTCAGCTGCGGCCAACCGGGCCACGCCCTCCATGGTCGGGTCGTGCCGTGCCGGTCTGGACCGCACCCCCTTGTGCTGGGCCGCACCCCTCGGGCCGGGCCGTGCATGTCTCTGGGACGGTCCGACCCTCTTCCAGGTCGGACCGGCCAAAACCCAGGTGGACCCAACCCGCCAGCCCACCAGGCTTAACGGGCCCGACCCGTTTTCACTAAAACAGAAATAACATCAAGACCACGTGTCTGATCGACACATTGTCTACAGCACAGAAAACCTTGGGAGAAGGCGGTTCTTTTTCATTACTCTAGGTGAGTTTTGGATGACTTTGAATAAATGGTTGGGTTGGTTTGAACCTGCAACCACCAGGCCCTCAGAGCGGAAACACTTACAACATAAGGATCGGACATCCGATAGATGTGCTGTCGAGTACGTTGGATTCCTCTTGACGAGAGGGTCCTTTTGGAATACTCCAAACATGGTTCATATGAGTTTGGGGTATGGCCGGGTTGGATTTCACCCAAAATCCAACTGAACCCATGGAACAAAAAAGCCGATAACTCACAGACCAGGCGTCTGATTGATACGTCGTCTGTTACATTGATACCTCTTTGATGTGGTAGTCATTTGTGATACTTACACTTGAGACTTATTGACACATGGAGTATAAACCAGTAGCTCATGGAGTGGATCATCTAAGAGGAAAATGGTAAAGTGCAGAGACCCTGTAGTTGTATACCTGACGACTACTTGACAGATTCGACTCGAAGTGGTTCGATTAGCCTTGTGGACGGAGCGCCCGGTTTGGAAGTAGAACCATGGTTGACAGAGCACCTGGTTTGGCCACATACCTGTGGTACTCTACAGGAGGAATATCGTTGACCACTATTAGGGGGAGCACCCGGTTTGGCAGCATACCCACAGCGGAGGAGCGCCCGGTTTGGTAGCAAACCCGCTGTACTCGACAGGAGGAGTACCTCAATAGTCTAAGGTAAGTGAGTAGCACCTCAAAGTCACTATAGGGCCACTATACTCGAAAAGGGAGGATTTCTCCAACATCTATGGTTTCATTAATGAAAATCCTAGTTTGATCTGAGTCAATGACCTTTGTGTTTTCTTCATGATTGAGATGGGTTACTTGATAGCTTAGGTATATGTATGGGAATATACATAAGTAAAGGTTATCTGTTGATATATTTATTTTTTGTTTATCCTTGTTAGATTTTTTGAGGCCTTGAGGGTCTCGTGGTCCCTACCAAGTATCATTATACTCACCCTTGCATGGGCTATGGCCGCACCTCGTAGTGTTGGATGCAGACGACGAACAACACTGACGAAGGCCGAGAGTGCCAGGACATGACGGTAACCAGAAGAGGATCATACAACGTATTAGTACACAGAGTATTCTGATAGGCATGGAGTGCTTAGGAGGCCATCTGTACCTACCCATCATGTAGGAACCCAGGAGGATGGTTCAGGAGATGCTTCCATCTTCCAACTGTTTGTCTTTTCAATTGTACTTTTTTCAGTTGTAGCGGTGCCTTTCTGTTGGGATTGTATTTTTGTCCCCTTTGTAGTTTCAACACAACATTTATACTGCTTTACTTAGTGTTTGTTTCTACTTGTTCTTTGGTATAGTGTGATTTTGTTTTATAATGGAAATGCCTTCCCAGTTCTATGGAATTACACCTTTGGTGCTAGTCGCCAGCCCCTGGCCTATGAAAGCCGGGCATGGGGTAGTCATGATGCGGGCCCTGGGGTACGGGTAGTGACAAGGTCTTCATAAGGCCTAGGTTATTAGAGATCCATATTTACATTTGGGTGTTTCATGGTAGTATGATGAATAGACCTATCAAAATTAAATAGGCTCATCATTTTATTGATTATTACATTTTCTATTAAGAATGTTGTTTCCATGTGTAGTAGAAATATTATGTTTGTTTATAAATTTTGGTTATTATTATTTTAGTAATTTTTTTATCCCCATTGATCAACATAAAACAACCAATGTATTTACTTTTTATTATTGGGATAAATTTAGAAAATAATAATAGTGTCATTTTCATCCCACACGGGATGAAAAACTGTGTGGATTATATTAATATGGTTTTGGAAGCCTTATAGTGGTTATCACCTGATTTGTCTAAATACATTCAAATCATACAACTAATTCCTATAGAACTCTTCATTCCAGTTGGATTTTTCATTCAGACATGTATTATCTTATAACAGATCCAATATTAATTTCCACTTATTGATGATTGATCCAAGAGGGTTATGATAATGTGTTGATTATGTTGTAGGGGATTTGTTTCATCTTAATTATTATTTATTTTTCATGTTGCACTTTTAAAAGGATTATTCATTGACAAATATAATTTCATGAAATCAATTTATTTTAAATCCATTTTGGGTGGTTTGGTTATAATTTATTTTCACTCTCTTAGAGTATGATTTTATGAGTAGTAAGTTTGAAAATGTAAATGGGTAATAAATTTCAAAATGAGAAGTAATATCAATGGGATATTATGTTTTTAAAAGTGAGTATTATTGTTATTGAACCACCACTGAATATTTTCAAAGTGATTAATTCCTTTCTAGAATTTGGAGAATTGTTTTTGAAATGATATTATTTTCCTCTCTAAATTTTCTGAAATGGAATTGAATCTAAAGAAAAGTCTTCGTTTTTTGAAATGTAAATAATAAACTTATTTATGATGATTGAGTGGGATTATTATCTTAAATACGTGGATATTTTTCAAATTCTGTGTTACTCTTTTAAAAATTATATGATACATGACATTTAAGTTTATGGTGTGAATGGATTTATATTTTTTTCTATGAAGAAATTAAAATTTTAAAGTATGGTTTTATTTTTTTAAATTAATTTCTAGACTCTTATTGAAATGTGGTGATATAAAATAAATAGTTTTTAAATTTAATATTATTTGTAAAATTTTGATTTAGGTTTATCGTAATAATGTTTATTGTATTATTTATTTGGGGATATGAGGTACATATGAGTTATATTTTCTCTTCATTTTATTTCATTGTGTCTTTGAGAAAGGTCTCAATGGAAAAGAGATTTTGTTCTCTTGCTTGACTCCACATTACATGGGTGTAATTCACCATGGTTTTGACTATTCTGAGTGTCTGATAACAGAATTAAAGATAAATTCTTTTATAATATTTATTTCTTGTATTATTTATGGGTTTCATTTAAATTAAAACTAAATTTCATTATAATCCCCTATCAGGGTGAGAGAATGCTAAAGAACGATGACAATTTTTTTTACCAAGTTATTTAAAAGTGTTTTGATGGTTAAATTGGATCATTATTTTGTTGATATGATTTTAGAAATCCATACTAATGAGTGTTAGATTCTTTTGGTCTTTATTAGTGAAAGTTGTTCAAATAGGACTACTCGAGTTGTGTGGTGCTCTAGTTACATTAATTGCGTTGATGTTGGATATTATTCTCTAGGTTAACATCCATTATCCTTCTCTTGATCATTTGGAATCTAGACATCTTTCATTTTTTGGGATTGATACTAGATGAATTTGGAACAGGTTCTGATTTTGAGGTGATTTACATGGGAATCATTTTGTGAGTTCTTATATAACTAGGATGTGTGGATTGTTATTGACTCGATAATGAGTGATATCAAGTTTCAATTTTCTATTAGGATTACTATGCATTGGTGTTACATGGGCATTGAACCATATCACTTATTATTTCAGTTTCATGATCTGAGGTTATTGACCATGTTTTTTGTGTCAAGGCATTCATTTTTGGATGAATGTATCTATCCCTTAGGATTTTTTATGATGTTGATGAATTTTTCAACTATGTTTAGTGCCATTTTAGTAATATTTGAGAAATATTTCAGTTATGTTGTTTTAATATCTTCTTATATAGTTGGTTGTAATTAGTATAGGATTATTGTTTCCATTTTGGTGTTTTGAGGATGTGTATATGTTTTGGTGATGTAATTTATTGATGAATTATTTTCCTCAATATTTCTTTGTAATATGAACTCTAAATGGTGGGGAGACATATTTATGTTCTTAGCGATCTTCAAACTTGATGTTCCATTACTGTGGTTCAAGTTATACTTGAAAATTTTAATGATTCATATGCAATTGATTCAATCGATTTTAATAAATATTATTTATTTATTATTAATTTCTCAAAAGTACATCAGAATATTTTCTCACCATCCCATATCTTATTATGAGTGTTGATGTCTTCATATTTCAATGAATAAAATTTTAACAGTTAATTTTTAATGAATTAAATTTACATTCTCAGGATAATTTTATCATCCCCATATAACTATTCTATTCTATTTATTTCATTTTATTAAAATATATTTAATCTTATTTTCCTTCGGGATTAGTGCTTGCGGATTTTATTTTATGTGTGAATGACATAACAACATCAAGGATGGTGGGTTTGTAGCATAGCAATGCTTAACAAAGAAGGATGATGCTGTATCATGTGGGAAATACCATTAAGGGAATTTATATTCAATAAATGGTGACTTACCATTCCATTATAGAATTTCAAAAAGGGAGGATAACCATTTCATAGTAGCCATGTGATATTCTATGGAGTTTGGATTGATAGGATCAATGTTATGTAGTTATCGTTGCAATACTCTGGTGACATGAAAACTTGAGGTTTTCATTTCCCCCAAGTATGTGATCTACAACACAAGCTTAGGGGTTATACCACATATATTCCTGAAGTAGGTGTGTTATGACATGGTGAAGATGGACATGTTGTGGTGTTTCTCAATATTTTTTTTTAATTCTAATTTATCCCCACCTTGATATTATTGTTTTTGTATAAGAGTTTACCCTATTTCTTATTTTTTGATTCAAATGAGGGATAAACGGATTTCCTTATCTCTTCTACCACATATGATTCATCCAATACATTAATATCAATATTTTCTTAATGGATATATCTAATTTACCTTTATTCCTTATTCTATCCTTCTCCCTTTTCATATTGCACTTGGATTTCATTTTTTTTACAAAATTCATATCACAGTGAGGTGTGAGTTTTGAGTTTTATTTGGGTTTTATCATGGGGTTCTTTTTTTGGGTTTATATAGGTGGTTTCATGATTTAGTTTGGATTTTCTATGGATAGTTAAAGGCTTTAAAATTATTTAGGTATATGTTTAATTAATTACATTATTTAATGTGTCTTGAAGTTCTGAAATGTTTATAAAAATATTTATTATATTGTTATTCTCATATGTGATACCCCAATCGAGGTTTATCAAATGAATCAATGGGTTTATATCTATGCAAAGAAGGGTTTAAATGAATTTATAATGTTTGTTTGAAAATATTTTTTTTTCATTCCAATCATTTATAAAAATGTATAAAAGAATATTTTAAATAAATTTTATATTTAAAGGAAAGTTATTTACTCATTTTAGACTTATTATGTGGGAATCCATTGTTAAAATATTTTATGTAAAATAAATATATGTTTCATTTTTTGATGTCTCTTAAGGGTGTAAAGTGATGTTTTGAAATAAATTGTCATTATTACTTACCAATGAATGTATGTATAACATTTTTTCCATGAATATCTTTTAAGGACTTATAGTCACATTATAAAATGTGTTTTCATGTGTTTACAAAACCCTAATTCTGAGTGAATTAGGTTTTATGCCTTACTTAGGCATTTTACCTTATGTGGTACACAAATTTATAGTTATAGAAATTTGATGACTGATTGATGAGAAAGTGGAAGTTTCTTATGGATAAATTATATGTTGTATGATTTTTATTCATTATAAATATTGATGTATGTGTAGATCGTTTTACTAGTTTTATTACTCACCTCTTCTTAAACTATCATGGGATCCTCGACCATAATGTGAGGGATTATGATTAGGGAAAAATAATATTATTTAAACAGTTAGAAAGTGGTAGCTAATTGATATAAAGATCCAAACTATGGGAGATGGTCAACATGACATGTTTAGACCATAAGAAATTATTGACATATTTGTTATCTTAGGTGTGTTGAATAACATAACTCATTGGGATATGTCATTTTCCCAAAACACTTATTAATTTATTAATTCTATAAATAATTTTCTTCATTGGAATATTTTTATTGTATTCCCTTTTTCTTCTCTTGATTGTGTATGAATATTTCTATAATTTTCATTTATTTATTCTATTATTTCTTAAAATATTTCGGTCTATTATTGAGTGAATTATTTCCTTTTTGTTACGAACTATATTTAAACTTAATTGGAAAAGGGTATTTGTAACTGTATTTAAAAGAATGAAAATGGGTTTCCGTCACTTAGTGAATGATAAAAAATACACCATTTAAATTTTAAGATTATTTTTTGTATAAAATAAAGATCCAAAACCATGGGATAAAATTGGGTTTTTAAAAGTATTTAAAAGTATTGTTTGATTTATTTTCTTGGTTTGTAATATTTGTTTCCCTGAAAGGGTTCTCCCATCAATTTCATTGTGAGGGTTAAATCATTATATTAGTTTTATTTAAGATTTAAATTGAGAAAAACGTTTTTCCAAAATTATGTTTCAACTATAATTTATGAAATGTTTTATAAGAATAATTCCAAATACCATTTGGTGAAATATTATATGTTTTTTTAGAAGACACTGAAAATACTCAACTATGGACATATATATAGCTCAACTGACGTAAACTGGTCCCATTGTCTTGATATCAAATTGGATTTATTTTCTGGTCCATTAAAGGATGTTGTTGATATTTTTAGTGACCATGGGTAATATATTATAATTTCGGTGTAGGATTAAGGTTATTTTATATTGGGATTTGTTTATATTAGACAATTTACTAAAGGATATTTCATTTTTATCCTTCCCATTTTTTGTTATTTTATTGATTTTTTAATATGGGTGTATATTAAAGAATGAGATGGATCACTATTCTTGGTTATATCTCATTAAATTTTTATTTATTTCATGCCTCATTTTCCTTATTTATGTATGCATAAATTTTATTTTTCTTGCATGAAATACTAATATAAATATTTTTCATGTTAGATTCATTGACGATTCCACTACTTGTCTATGTTATTATGTAAGGGTGAAATTATAATTTATGATTATTTATTTTTTTTTATTAATAATAGTTGGTCTTTTGTGGGGAATGATAATTCTATTTAAGCCTCATTGAAGATAAGTTTCAGTACTAGTTTAGTGGTATTTCTATACATTCCATTTCCATAATCCACATAAATTATACTAGGTGTGTGTAGAATTTTATAAAACAATGAAACAATAGTTTTTATTTTGTTTAACATCCCTAGGAATTATCCAAGTAGACTAAACTCAATAATTTCTTGTGTTTAAAAATACAATTCAACAAATTGTATCGTGGATAAAATGTACAGATGAATTCACATCTCACCAAGGATTATAGCTTACATAATATTAAATATATTTAGTTTTTCATTGGTTTAATACTTGTTTATTGGTTCAGGAAAAAATTATGCACCACTCAAGTGGACAATCCTTTTTCATCCATAGCATAATGCTTCAAAAGATATCAGTTAATACACATGTAGGTATCTTCTCACATTATTGACATAATGTTTTCTCTTTGAAACTTGGTTTCAATTTGTATCATATTTTTATTTTATATGGTTCATTTTATACCTAGTGATTATCTTAAATAGATTATCATACACAATGAACTCCTTTTATGAATAATTTAGTATTTGATAATTAATTAATCTTCATGCTATAGTAAATACTCATGATATAATAATTCCCACATTATATAATTCCTGAAAGTACACTATCATTTGAAATAGATGTATCTTTTATTGTCCAAAAACTATATCTTTAATGTATCTTTAATAAATAAAAAAATAATATTCATTAATTTATAACTTCAACATTTACCATGTTGTAGTCTTACTTTTTCACCTCATAAGACACGAATATTTCTCTACTTTTAATATATTCATCACTTTTTCCTTAAAATGTATATATTCATTTATTTTATATCATGATAATTTTAAATTAAAATTTTTATAATTTTTACTACCATTAAAGTTTAATATTTCGGTAATTAAATCATATCATTTGGGACTTATTTTGTTAGATCTACTCAATTTATATTAAAAATGTAGTATTTTTATATTTAATGAAAGGAACATACCTAAGGAGGGTGGGTGTGTTAGGGTATATGGATATTTCTCATTTGTACTTAACCAAGTTTTTTTCTCGGCATATAAAGAATAATCACTCCATGACACGCCAACAAGCCTGTACCCTAGTGGTACATGGTCTTACTTGGCATCCAAAACACCCAAGACCAAATTCGGGAAGGGGAGAATTTTTGGGTAATGTAGCATTACTGTAGGAGGAGATGTATTAGTGGTGCTACTATAGTAGAGGTTGTACTGTAGCAGTGGAAGGACTGTAGCAGATACTGTATCGATGGTCGTGTTGTAGTAGGTACTTTAGCAGTACAGGTACTATAGCTGCACTATTCACTGAGGGGTCCTTTGGGACAGAAAATTGGCTTTCAGGCCTTGTATTCAAGCGACATGGCCATGGGCCTTCGGGCTATGTAATGGGTCTCCCTCCACCCAGACTAAAAATAGGTCTTTTATTTAAATATTTAATTAAGGCTTCAGCCCCAACCTTTTAGAAAAATAATCTTTCCATGACATAGATAATGAAATGATAAAGAAAAAAAGTTATAGGCACTAATGTATTACTTGATTTTACCATACGAGGATAATCTAAAGAGCATGCACTAAAAATGATTCAATGTACCGAAACACTTAGTGAATTACTTTTAAAATTTAGATTTTATGTTCAACCCATCCATATTTTCATCCTTCACAATGTGAAACATCTTATTGCTCTTAATCACACAAGAAACTCACATCTCCGAGAGTTCATTATACTTCTTGATTAATCATAAAATAAAATTACCCCTAATTGTCTTAAAATTTTTATTCTCCATCATCTTATTGAAAAACATTAATATATTTTTATTGAGATGATCTAATGGAATCCATTCTTACAAATAATTTTGTCGAAAAATTTTCCTTGAACACTCACCTTATATGTTTTCTATGACTTCTCTAGACACATATTATAATCTATTTCATTATAATATTACAAGATGAAATATCCTGTCTTATTTTCAAAAAATATTTTCCCAATTTTTGGAAGATATATTTTCTTATTTAATAAAATATTACAAATTTTTTTAATGAAATGTATTTTAAATGGGGAAGGTTAAATCTATATTTTTTCATAATTGATAAATTAATCTCCTTAATCATTAAATATATATTTTCATTACATGAATAAATTATATAAATTGCATCATCCAATCAAATACCAGATCATGAAGAAATATTTGATATATTATTTTAAATTACTCTACAAACACCACATGGATTATAGAATTCAAACCATACCATTAGACTATCATAGTGAATCCCATCGCTCTGTAGTGTCAGACTAACCTATGAAGAATGATAAAAATATTTCCAGATCTTATACTATTATGAATGATATATTCATATTGTGAACCTCACAAGGGGTCTACCATTTATAACTTCCTAGATCCTATTGTGGTATATAACATTCATTCACGGTGTGAGCCTCACAAAGAATAGTCTCCTAAATTCACTTAGATCTTATTATGGTGTGGTATAATGGTACATGAATTGTTTGATATTCCAAAAATTGGATAATTATGAATGATTTTTGGACTCATTAATAGTCCCAAAATTTCTTCTATATTGATATTTTCCATTTTTTAAATCATTTAGTACATTGTGTCATGATTTTCAATATTGTGAGAATAATTAAACTCACAATGTTTCTTCAGTGAACCTTACTATGATATATTCCTCTAATTAACATCCTTTTCAATGTATAATTAGAAAGTATAATTTTTTTTGAGATCCTTGAGAATCATTACATTACTATAAAATGAACCATATAAACTCTAGTTGTGATGTTCTGTTACATGTAGTAGTCAGAATTTTTTAGTAGATAAAACTCATCTAGGTGCTTCCAAAACTCTTTAGTTAATATTGTTTTCAATTTAGGACACATTTATATTTCCTTCAACATAATTGATAAAAAATACTCCCAAAATAAAATATATAATATAGTTTTTCTAATAATCATCCTCATTGGGTTTATTGAAAATACCAACCTCTTTTAAGGACTGATTAACTAGTGCTTTATTCAAACCACTAGTTCTTACTAGATAGGAAAAATAAATGTAGTTTGAACCACTTGAATTCATATAGTGAAACAATGATTATCTAATCTCTTAATTTATGTTAACATGAGTCAATATTTTCATGAAAAATGAGATTTTAGTGATATTTTCAACCTGAATATAATTCTATGAAGCCCATGATTTTAAAAATCCCTAAAACATTCCTCCACTAAATAATCATTACTGAACTATCCACCATTCATATATATCTAGACAATACTTTTACCAATTTATCAAATGGGATAATAATCATTTCAAATTTCAAATTATCTCATAAAAAATATTGATTCTCTTTCCTAATATGTGAAATCAAAAATGTTCTCCCCCTTTTTCAATAAACATAATTATCAGTTCATTGATGGTACTTATTAAACAATTATAAATTCAGAAAATAATTTCTTGATAGAATTTTTTCCTCAAAAAAACATTAATTACCACAAGGGAGTAGGGGTTCTGATTCCAACTCATCTAGACATTTGGGTTAGTTGGACTCAATTAGATTAAAAATTTATTTCAAAACCCATATTGAGTATTTTCTTTGTCATTATTTCCATAATTTGATCTTTGGTTGACATATAATCGAACTATACATATCCTATATGAACCATTCATTGATAAAGGAATACTTGATATCTAAATTATTTTTCGATAAATAATGAATACTATCTTTTTCTAATACTGATAGAACTCGAGTTTCCACACATAATATAATTAAGGGATTTTATATCTATCCCAATATCATTAAGTTATTTTATCTAGAGTAATTGAATTAATTATTGTGTAGCTAAAATATACTTAGCATCAATAGTGATAAATGAAATTCAATCTTTATACTTATTAAACCATGAAATTAAATAACCTCATACATAAAAATAACTACCTAATGAAGACATATAGATGTCCATGAAACCTTCCCAATCATCATCAATGTATCCAAAAAAATATTCCTATGATTTTATATGATAATATAGCATGATGTACTTAATAATATTATTATATCAATTTATTATCATCACTAATATCATGTGGATCTCATTTTTAAAACATTGTCAACATTTATCTTGACATGAGACATACATAATGTAAGGTCTAATTCCCATCATATATAATAGACTTCAAAAGAGATGACTATACACTATGATATTGGAATCCTAACACCCAAATATTTTGAAAAATTAATCTATGAATATGATGGTGTTTTCATGGGTGTATGATATTCTATTAAAAACCATTTATTCAACTCTTACAAATAATTTCATTTAGAAATTAAATTTATATGATTTTTATAAGTTACATTAAAAATAATGAAAAATGATCACTCAATAGTCAATGACATATCAAAAGGACAACTCATATGTTCAATTAATAACATTCATCATTTTTTTCACAATATTATAAAAAATATGTAATTGATATATAAGAGATAAACATTATTTAATAATTACCCTTATTGATGTAGATGTTATGATCAACTCTTTAACACTAAAAAATAAAATTTTAAAAAGTATCGATCTGGCCATGAATACCAAGCTCTAGTTTCATGATTCCCCCCACAAAAATATATAAATATTTGGCACATAATTATTTTATTTTCATATAAAATAATTCAATATGGGTTCTCAATGAATACATCCTATTTAGTGATACCATTGAGAAATTTATATTTGAAATCCAATTTTTAGAACTCGAATTTCCTCTACACCAACATTACCAAGAATGTCTGGACTATTTTTAACCATCCTATGGGGATAAATTCCTCATTCAAATCAAAATTGTTAACTTGGTATAACTATTGTACAATATATTATGTTTTTTTGTGCACCATTACCATAATTTTTGAGTTTAGTAACAAACACCTACTTGGTTTTGATTCCATTTTTGTTTTTTGTGAATTGAAAAACTCTTCATGTCTCATTCATATCAATTTGGTAAAGACACTCATGATTTAATTTAAATTAATTATTATCCTAGAAAAACACTTTATAATATTTAATATTTAATTATAATAAAACATTGTTTTATTAGAGAGTATTCATTCAACATGTTTTCAGGAGAGTTATCTAGTAAACAATGTTGTTATACTATATGATTCCTACCATACCACATTATATTTTTGAAGAAGTTTTATATGATAAATTTTCCTCATCACCAGTGTATTCTTATTAGTATATGTTATAACAATGTGATCCACCTACATTTCACAATTCAATATCATCATTTTGTAAATATTCATCACTATTTTACTAAACACTCACCCAGTATTTTGTGAGTTCTTATTTTCTTATACAATAGTGACCTTTGAATTTATATAATTTTTCCAGGATTTTTGTTATAGAATTTGTACTGTTTTAATTTGGATGAATACGAAAAAAAATACCTTCATCCCCATGAACATCAAAAATTATGTTCTTCTCTTTTTTGAGAATAAAGAATTTACTATATAATAATTGAATTTATTTAAAAATGTGATTCTTCTTATACCACATCTCATAGGGTATCTTCTCCTCACCCAGTCAAAACAAAATCCTAATTTGAGATATATATAGATTTAGATTCTATTTCCTTCAATTATTAATCCAATATAATATTCTCAATTTATATTATATGGTCCACGTTACTGATGATTTAGTTTATCATTTCAATAAAACCATTTCTTTAGGATTACTCACTAACAATGTTAGGTTTCTTATCCCATGTTTTTATATATTCATCTAATTTATTATTAGTTCATTATGTTCACATTTCAGGATAAAATATTGGAATTTTCAACATCAATTTATTCACTACCAATCTCTTATATCATTGTATACTCATTACAAATTTAATGTTTTGGTAGATAACCATAAAAAATTTCCTCAAATTACTATCATTTATGAATAGTATATTATAAATTTTTCCATCTACTTATTTGGGTGGCATTGGCCATCATACATTGAAATGCACCAATTAAAGTTAATTTTTTGTTTTATTGTCCATTAAATTGTATTAAACACGAATGAACAATTGTTTTCGGTAAGAATCACATGTGTGAAAATGAGAATGTGTTATTTTTTGAAAATCACATCCACCGTTAGTCCTCCATAATGTTTTTAAATTCTATTTACTGAAATAGCTATGTTGTTTGTGAAATAACTAATTTTCCACTTCCTTATATAGAAAAAACATATATTCTTTTCCGTTAATTACATAGAGATTCTTCTTAGAAAAATATTCATATATTACTATGATTCTATACAATCCAATACTTATGAATGTCATTTTGTTGAAATTTTTTAAATCCCCTTAGTCATAAAATTGACAAACAGATAATATGTTGTGAATAATGGCTTCACCCAATAATATTTTCTTCCATTATAAATATTATCTGACAATTTTTTCATTCATATATCCTTGAATATTCACACATTCATCATTACAAAATCAGGTGAATTCATCTTTGTTATATTTTATATCCTTGAAAATATATTTTTTCCCTTCATGTAGAAAGTACAATTGTAATTTAAAATCTATACACTAGATCATTCTTGTAATCCCATTGTAATTTTAACATCATTATCCTTTTGATGTTTACTATTTAGATCTATGTACAGAACTAAACATCATTTGGTGGAGAATCAGATCACTCCACCCCTATCTTTATGGATTCTTCTACATATTTCGTGGTTATATATTTAATATTTATTTTAAAATAATCTTATAATTGGTATATCTCTTATGATATCATTATTTAGTTCTCATTTAGAATATCAATTATGTATTCGTGATGTAAAATTAATCTTCTTGAATCTGTAACCTCTACAAAAAAATAAATACCCATTAAAAACATATAGAGTATAATAAATTATAGTCATATTTTTTATTCCTCCCATGACTTGATGTTCCATTTATGTATTTCACACATATATTTTTCTATATTTCTGATTTCCAAAAAAATAACATTAGATTAATAATTAATTATCACATTTTTTAATTATTCAAAATGTGGTGTTTGGTTAAATTTAATGTTATCCATATAAAAATTATTCATAGGTGTGAATGGTTATTGATTTTCATTAACCAATCCATCATTTTTATTTCGATAAATAACATCGATATATTTCAATTTGACTTCAATATTATTAACATATGAAATTTAATCCAAATATTTATATATCCCTCATAAACCTCTATTATTTCATTCAGATATTGTTTACTCAAACTTCCCAATTCCACACGAGGAGTAATAAGTCTCTATTGATCATGAAGCATTAATCATAACTCCATTAATTTGGTTTTCAGTTCCTTAATTCTTTTTACATGGTCTTTTACCAAATTAGTCAGGGTTATTCCATACCATCAATTTTGATCTTCTACACTATCACATATTTTATATTTTTTATGTTACTTGATTAGATTCTTTCAATATTTTCATTCAAATTAATATTTTTATCATCATTATATTGTATGTATAATTTTAAATTATGTACTCCTCTATTTAATTTCATTGTTTTTTCGTATAAATAACAATTTATTTAAGTGAAGAATAAATCTTCCTACTGAGGTTATAAAACATCCCAATATCAGTATCTTCAACATTAATACCCACCATTTTTGTTATGTATATGAACGTAGTAATATCTTCATAACATAGATCTTTTAATTACTAAATTTTCCCCACTCATATTTAAATTTTTGTACAATCTTCATAGGAGAGTTATTTTTTTACAAAAATAATTATATTTTGAGAAACATTTTTTTCTGACACGCGTAAAATATTTATTAATGGGATCTTAGTATTCTTTAACATATCAGAATTTATTCTATCATTTTTAATAATATTTACAACTTTTAAATATTAAAATAATGAATGTTTAATATTGATCTTGAATTTTTCTATAAATATATTAATATTTTAGGATAGAAAAAACCTCACTCTATCAAAATTCCTATCATTGGATAAATTGTATAAAAATTTATTTTTTATACATATTGAAAGTTACATATGTACAACTCTCTATTAATATAGATTCATTAACATTATTTATCATGTTGTATGAAATTATTTTGTGCATAATTTTTAATATTTTCATGTACATTGGATACTTTTCAACAAGAATTAATAAATTAATACAAAAACATAGTCACGATCCTATAATAACCCCATTAGTGATTTTGATATCATAAAAAGTTTCTCTAATTATATACATATCCTCTATAAAAATGTTAACCGAATGAATTAATGATCATATCCACAAAATTATTTTAATTACGTAAAATAATGAAAAAAATATATAATTGAGGTGTATCCTCAAATACTTGTTCTTATATTATAAAACATATCATTTTGAATCTTGTACCATGGTGTTGCTGACATAAATATTGATGAATTTTTTCCACATTAATTTTGAGGATATAAAAAAAATATGGTGTATAAGATGATAGATAATTTTTTTCAATATTTTTTGACTTATTTGGTGTCGGAACAAACTTTATTTATGAAAATATCTAATAACGCTTCACACTTTTTGCAATCTGAAATCCCATATATGGAATTAATGAAGATATAAATCCACAACAAATGAAACTAGTGTCTCATTTTGTTTTTATTTTACTATATATTATTTCAATTAAATATAAATACTAAATTATTATTGAAAATTACAATTATGGATTCAATGTGAGAGAAAAAATTAGAGAACCTCATGCTATGATAGTAATTGTTGGTCCCAAGAAAGGTAGATATACTTTGTGGTGGATAAATCTAGGTATTTATGTTACTTTATTTGGACTATATAAAATGATATTGTTCCACTTTTATAAGGAAAACTCTCTCTATAAATTTTTTTATGAGATGACAAATCATAAGAAGAGAGGGTATTTGTTGTTTTACTTGTTTATCTCATAAAAGGCTAATTTAAGGAGCACTCAATGAAAACATGTCATTGTGTCAAAAAATGGTGCACATTGATTTTATAATTCAGAGTGGCACCACTAACCCTACATGTTTACAACACTAAAAACATATATAAATATCTACAATATCAATCAATAAGGGAACACACTCATCTAAGGCATCTTAGTTTTTCTCTTTGAACCAAAAAATCTAATTATAATTCAATTGAGTACAAATTTTTATCCACTAATTCTTCTTGAATTTAATGACCATATTTATACAGAGAATATTTAATTGAATCTATTATTCTATATGAATCTTTCTAACACTTGGTTGGAAGTAATAATTTTTTCTATCATAGTAGCACTTATCCTGGAATACATTCTTCTATATATATATTTTTCCCCTTCCATGATGAAATATCCTATATTATGTGTTACAAAAATATTCTACCTACTTTTGAAAGTTATCTTTCATTGTTTTTATCCAAACTATTTACATAACTTTTAAAGGGATGGTCTTTTAAGTCATATATGTTAACATATTCTTTTCTTTCTAAAAAAATGTCCCCCAAAATTAATAAAATTATTCTTTCATTGAATGAGGTCTTTCTTTAGGTGCATTCTTTATTAAAATTAATGATCCAAAAAATCATCTTGATATATAATTTTGAGTTCATTTGAAACCATAATGACTATTACTAAATCAAAGCATAACCTTAAAATTTTCATAAGATAAAAATTATCTTTTTGGAAAGAGGATACCTTATATATAACAACTAAAATCTTCACAACTACTATTGCAACATGACACATCATTTCATGGTTTGTGTCTCACCTTAGTAGAACAACTAAAATTTTCCTAGATCCTATTTTTGTGGGGCACATATATTCTCAACATGAGCCTCACATTGGAAAAAACCATAAAAATATTTATAGATCATATTGAATCTTGGAAAAACATATATAGTGTGATTGAATTTCCTCGAAATGTTATATGATGAAATCTTTTAGGACTCATCCGTAGTCATAACATCAATTTTTTTATGAAGACATTGTTTCTAAGAATTCCATTCATTGCACCATGAGATATAATATCAAAATTTTAATGAGCCTAATAATTTTTTTTAAATAATACCTATGAATTTCACTTCATGGTGTGACTATCCTCATCTAGATGTTTTGAAAGAACACAAGTTTTTTTAATCCTGAAAAAAATTTCATTTTAAAATAGAATAACCTTATGAAATATTATAATTGATTTTCCATATGTATATTTTGAGACAATTTTTTACAACTATAAATCCTCAATTTAAATGAATTTTTTTAATACATTTCATTAAATTATTGGACTCATTAGAATATTATTCATTTAGCCTTATTAATAAATATAACTAAATAGACCACAAAATTTAAAAAAAAAATCATATCAATAAATTTTGATCTATTTTGAGAATTTCATATATTTAAATTATCTATATACCTCAAATCATTGTGTATATTCATCCATCATAGCATGATTTATTTGTTCATTTATCAGTTTCCTTCAATTGGAAGTTGATTTATGGAATATTACATAGAACCATGTCATGATCCTACATTGATTTATAATAACATTAAAAATATAAATAGTCCATGTACATTATATGTTTCATGGAATGAAGACTTTGAGAAAATTGTTTAATCATATATTATGATTGATCTCTTTGTGGTATGGAATATCATTCATAGTGTATTCATTATTAATTTTCCAATACCAATGATTTTATCTTCGTTCTTTAAGGAATAACTTAAAATTTCATGGAGTGATTGAATATTATTCAATATGCATATTTCCCTTCATGACATGATCTAAAATGTATCAGTGGGAATGACTCGTACATATCATCCATAATTTTAGATACTTGATTTGTGACATAACCATATTTCACATAGTATTACATGTTATTTCATTTTATAGATAATGAATCTTCAATTTTCTACTATACAGACTAACACATTACCAATTAATAGTATATACCTAACTCAAGATGATAATTACAAACTCCAGAAACAATTATTTCAAAACTGAATGAAGAACCTTATACCCTTAATAAGTATTACAGTACTTTTTTTGACTTTTACTACCTCTTCCCATAATTTACTCTTTAATGATACATGAGTCTAATATATGAATTATAAATTTTTAGATATCTATACACTATTATCCCTTAAGAACATAAGGTATGTCCAAGACTTTACCATTTCATGTTTTCTCCAATAAGTTGAATATTCTATATCCCATTCAGAGTCATTGAACAATCTGTCAAATTATAGGATTATAATAATTACAACATTCATTTTAAGAAAAACAATTCTAATTAATAGCAATACACATTTTCAATAACTTTTAGAGAACAGAAATCTTTGATCAACATATCAATAACACACAAACATCATTAAAAAAATCATCACCATAAATGTTAAATCATTGTTAACATTCAATGATCAATGGCAGTATAAAAATCATTTTCCAAGATTCATAAAAATGTCACAACCTTTAGTAATATTTAGTTATAAAATATAATCCATCAGTGATTGTGAACAATCCCAGTATACAACCACTTATTGGTAACTTAGTTATAGGAAATTAATCTATAATAAAAATAGGCGCAATTTTTCAAAAATTAAAAGGTATAATACCTGGAGTAATTACATGACCATAAAATGAAAAAATGGTTCTTATAACATTATCATAAATTTTACGATAATAATTTATTGTATTGATCTAAAAATAAGTTATTAATTTTTTATAATATATAAATTAAATTACCATCACTAATTATTAGTATAGTTACATTTCTTATTTAATTGAATTATACCATCAAAGTAAGTGATTTTTTATTTACATATATGTGTTATATGTGAATCCCTTAGTGAGTCCAATCCCAACACTGTGATGCCTTCCACACACTTTTACCCTTAATCCATCCAAGAGAAAATAAAGTTCCATCATTTCCCATATTTGTTATATTATGTAACTAATCAATAACATGAATTATAAGACTTCCTGGATGAAAATAAACTCTATCATAACCCTTATACCATTATATATTTAAATAAATATTGAGTTCTCTCTTATATATAATTTAATTTCAACATAACTAGAATATATACATCTACATGGAATATTCATGAGATGTGGGATGCCTTGAGCACTATATGGATTAAATTCAACATAGTTTTCTTTCATAAGAATCATAGTTTATTGATCACATCCATAAAAGGTGTTATCCCTATAAAGGTGGTAAGTTATGTAAAATAAGTAAGTATTTTTATTGATAATAATTTCATGAATATTCCTAAATTTATAATAATTTTAGAGAAAATGATTAATATAACCCAAATTTTCCATATTTTTATTATATAAATTAGTGTTTATTTTGACAAAACTTTTATATTAAATATTAAATATAACATTTTATTAATTTTTAGGATTTCAATCATTATTATAATGTCATACTAATGTTTTATATTATTTATTATTTATCATTCAAATATTTACATGTTCTATAATAACATTTATTATGTATTTTTAATTATTTTAATGTGGAAATATAGTTCTATACCGAATAATATTACCTATTGATAGAATAAATTGGAACATTGAAAATTCTAATTAATAATAAATGCAATTTTGTACATACAATATATGAATAAAAAAATTCCAGAATGATGAATGAATGAACTTGTTAAATATGATTAAAATTATTTTTTCATTAGTTGATTACGATTAAATATCCATGTATATATAAAACTAACATAGCGACCAACGAGCCTGTACCCTAGTGGTATAGGATCTTTATTGGAATCCAAAAGTCCCAAGATCAAATCCGGGCATGGACTAATTCACAGGGTACTGTAGCATCATTGTAGCAGTGTACTATAGCAGCAGTGGAACTGTAGCAGTGGAGACACTGTAGCAGCGGAGGCACTGTAGCAGGAACTGTAGAGTTGGCAGTACTATAGCAGGTACTGTAGCAGCCTGTGTACTATAGCAATATTATTCACTAAAGGGCTCTTTGGGCCAAAAAATGGGCCTTCAAGCCTTGTATTCAGGCCACTTATCCTTGGGCCTTCGGGCTATGTAATGGGTCTCACTCTACCCAGTCTAAAGAGGTCCTTGCTTTAAATAATAAAATAAGGCTTCGTCCCCAACCTTTTAAAAAATAAAACTATGATTTGAAAAAATAATTATATGAAATATTAATATATTGTGTCATGGAATATGAAAATTGTGCCATGATATGTCACATTAAATTGTACGTTTTAAGGAATATGAATGAATAAATTGAACTCATGTAAGAATAACTGGTTCCTCATAGGTTGTTGTTTCATATAATGAGATATCTAATTTAAAATTTATAATTTGTTCTTTCCTAATCAAAAATAAAAAGGTAAATCTGATAATATAATCCTAGTTGAAAGAAATGAGGACTATGTTAAAAGATAAATTAAATTGAACAGATTATTATAACTATAATATAATTTGGTGATTAAAAAACTATATAAAATTAGAAGTGGGGAATTAATGATGAACCCGGATGTTCAAGAAGGTTGAAAACATGTATGGTAATTAAAAATATTGGATCTTAAAGGATTAGGGAATTAATTGATTAATTAACATACACGATCAATAAGATTTATATTTAAATGAATCCAATTATCATAGAAGTAACTCTCTATCTTCAAACATCATAGTTCTAATGGTGAGGTACATTGGTCTATTTAGATGATTGTCAACTCACAACCATTGTCAAATATTGTGAAAATACAACTCAATGGTAAGAGGGAGTTATTTACTATTCAATGCATCAATAATTTAAATCATTTACTCATAAAAGTAGAATATTACCTCATGAAGGGAATTTAGAAATAAATCACAAAGAAAAATCCCAACATGGATTTCATTCAAACATAAAACACCTCAATACTCTCAATTCACCTTAATTTAATCACTTTTGAAAAATTAATACACCTTAATTAATTCAATGAATAATTAGAAAATTAAATGGAATCCAATAACAAACATATAAAAAATCCCCCAATACATGTATAAACACACATATAGGTCTAGACCCCCTTATAATCCTCTTTTAGTGATCACATAAGCCATTACTTTTTAGACTGCAAGCCTTTCAATATATCTTAAATATATTCAAATAACATATAAATTATATTCTTTATATCATGTATCAATATCTTCACCATAAATTCTTTCAAAATTATACTCTAACATCACATTATCTCATACACGAATATCCACTTATATATACTTTATATATATCAATTAATATCTATATGAGAGAGGATTTCATCCAGACTAATTATTTTCATATATACCACATATTTTTGGTGATTTGAATCTACATTATCATACAATTATATAGATTAATTATCCATGTTTAGTATTACTATATTCTATGTTGATTCTATAACATGATCTTGTGTATAAGACTGATCGACCAAACCTTCATTTTAATTTATATTATCACCACAACAATATATTCTCAATAATTTTGGAATTGTACTAGTCATTCCATGTTGTTCATCTCTTAATTATCTCATATAAATGCACTAAAATCAATAACCCACTGAATGAGGGACCATATCATGTTCATATTTACCATGTGCACCATGACTAAAATTCATAAAATATAGTGTTGACTATTTAAGCTATTTATCAATATGGTCCTTGCACATTGATATGGAATTAAATCACTTTTTTTGGAGTGTTAACCTCATTTCCACAAATTGTGATTATTTATTATTTTCTTATTAACTTCATTTGGTGTAACAATTTTATTTTATAGGGTGAGGACCCTTATAATGTCATCTAATTAATCCTTACGTAGTCTCACTCATCACCTTTACACATGCCTAAAATTGAGATAATTTTTCTAATTACCCATAAATACATTTAGTATTTTAGTCTTACACTTGAACAACATTGCAATATGACCCTTACACACGATTGTATCCCCATTATGAAATAATGGGTAAAATATTACATATTTCATGTATTAGTAGTGTTATTGTGACTGAAAATATATCATATAAATGAAGTTTTGTTAATATTTACACCTCTGTATCCACTTTTTTTCTACAAATATATTACATATGATGTTTCAAGGCCATTTCATCTATCAAAATCAAAAAACATTCATAGTTACTATATCAATTTTCTTAAAACATACATTTAATATATTTAACCTCAGAGAGGGTCAATACTAGCTCTATTGGGGTCTAATGGCAGTATCGATATTGAAATTTTTCATAAGTGATGAGTTTGAACATTATAAATTGTTAGTAAAGAATTTTAAATTGTGGTATAATAAGTAAAAATCTAAGAGTTTTGAGCTACTTAAGTCTTTGAGTCCTGTCTGAGGGAGAAAGTTTCAGTGTGTTCATAGGAAATTTCATTCTTATAATGTATTAATAGGGATTACTGTTTGTGAAAACAACATTGAAAATTTAACGTGATGGGATATTATTTTATATTAGGATGTGATTATAACATTACAAACATGACCATAGTTTTTTGGTGTTGTCCATCGTCCTTCCATGTTATACCCCATGTGAGAGGATAAGCATCATTTTTCTACTCTTACATGCTCTATTCATGCACACTATTGCCTTATTATACACATGTTTGTGATCCTTATGTGAGATTTCTTCCACTATAATCCCTGCGATTTTGTTAATGATTTACTATCCTTATTGTCCTAGATTGATTTTAAATACATAGTGGGTGTTGGATATATTTTTTTCCACCTACACATAATAATTTAAATATCTATAAATACACATAAAAAACATGTATTATATATATTTCTTTAAATTCACCTTAAAATATTACTACCCAAGAAATATTATAATCATAAATAATTTAGATATTTTTATTAAATTTATTTAAAAAAATAATGAAATTACTTAAAAAATATATTCATGAAATATAATTATCCAATCCCCCAATACATGAACTTATTCATGTCTTAATGAATAAATCTCGACATAAATTACAATGAATTCCATGATACCAAAAACTAAATTCCATTTAATAAACTCTAGTAATTATTAATGGGGATATACAATTCAAAACATCACATTGAAATATTTATTCAATTCCACATTCTTATATGAATGTAAAAAATAATAAAATTTACTTTTCCCTTAAAAATATTATGAATCATATCCTAAAATCCAGTTTATCATCTAAATCAATTATAACTAAGAATGTAACATTTTAATGCAAAATTATTTTCAAATTTTTTCACTAATCACTCCACCAAAAAAGATAAATGTTGTCATGAAGCAACCTTGAACATGTTCACCTAGACAATATATTATAAAGGATAAAATAATATCCAATTTGAATTCAAATATCAAATCAATCAAAAGGACATTGTATTAAGGATCATATTACTCTAAGGATTCAAGTACGTAGGTCGTGATGTAAAACAAATAAAGGATAAAAAATAATAAACTCATAAGTATGATACATTATAAACAAATATAAAGACCAATAGAGTTATCCTCTAATGATATCACACCCAACATCTCTAAAATCAATGAATGTACATGAATAAAATTATATTTTAATTAATTAATAACTTTTTTGTTTTTTGAAAAATTAAATTTTTATGAATTTTATTCTTGAAGTTATATCACAACCACTAACCAACCCCAAATGATCAACTCACAACAATAAGTTCAATTTTAATTTACAAGATCATTATTCAAGTTATAGTGAATTTTGACCCCCTAGTGAATAATCCCATCATTTCATGTTTTTTTTATTTTTTATAGAGGGGTAACTATCAAATAAAATATAAAAAACTTGAATCATCCCAAATCCAAAAATTAAAAAAAAATTATAAATTTTTTTACAATAAAAAACATCAACATCCACCATAAGAAACCTATTTATCACAATAATTACAATAATTACAATATAAAATACAATGAATAAGGGTGGTAAATGATTAAATATGTCTATAGTGGGGTTTATCTCTTAATATGTCAATTATATGATTCTATGGGATAAATACGTATCAATTGAAAGTTATGTATCAAAGATAAGGGGATTAAAAATTTTCTTAACCATATTAAAAGTGAATTTTTACAATGAAATCATTATGAAGACACCAATATAAATTATAGAAGGTTTACATTACCCAACTCAAAATTCATTAATTAAGAAGCCCTAGGCTTATCTCAAAACCATTCCTTATCTTATTTTACAAAATCTATTCAGTTGGATATGAAATATATAGTATGTAACCCTAAATATAAAAAATAATTTTTTATCATAGATATATTTTTTTTGTAAAATCGTATGATGGGGTATGCATTTTTTATATTTAAAACCCAAAAATTATTTCAATTTATAAGGGGGTAAAAATACACAAAAATTAATGCATGTTACCCTTTGTCAATCAAACCTATTTTCTATATCCATGTATTATTTCCATTATTTCATAACCTAAATATATTATAATATATATGGAATCATTATATCATTGTATAATAAATCATAATAATAAATAGGGAAATTGAAACAATCTAAATATATTCTTAAATAATTATTTGAAAAGAAATAAACAAAATCAAAGAATGTAATAAAAATTTGTTTTTCCTCCTAAAAGGGATTTGTTCAAGTTCGTTAAACATGACATTACCTCTTGGGTCATGTGATAAGAGCATCATATAAATATAATAATCTTGATGTGAACTAATTCAAACATCATTTTATATCTTGTATAGATCTTCTCATCCTCCTAAATGAGAAACTATTTTATCTTTGTATTAGATTTTACCAGAATTTAAATATCTCTAGTGACAATAGAAATATATCGTGTGATCTTTAGACTTCTATATACTCATCTTTGACTGACTCTTAGGGTTTCTTTTTATTAATTTTAATAATTTTTTAAATAATAGAAACCAACAATTTTTTACCTCAATTTATTTATGAAACTCTTCCTGTTATTCAAGGAATTCAATTATATGTGAATATAATATCTTCCCATCTTCTTGTTCCATTTCATATTCATTTTTTCCCTACCACCTTTATAATCTGTTCCTCACAATTCATTGATTTTAATGATCAAAAAAATTATCCACCCATTTTAATTTCTTTATTTTTTGTTTTTATAATTATATTATACTTTTTTATTAATTTTTGTTAGATAATAATTATTATTATTGTTTTTATTTATAATAATTTTATTCCATAAATTTTTTAAAATATTTTTAATTTAATTATATTTTACTTCTTATTTTTTGAGATTAATATTATTTTAATTTAATTGTATTTTAAATTATTATACTATGTTATATTTTTTTATTTTATATTATTTATTTTCATTATTAATTATTTTTATTAAAAATATTTATTAAACTACTAGAGTGTGTTTTTTAAGGATTTATGCATTTGTTTTTTCAAATTCAATTTGTTTCTATATTTAATCCTAATCAAAGAAATAGAACTCATAATTGAGTGATTATTATTCAATATATATCTAAGGAAATGATTTACATTTAATTTAATTATATATTGGGAATATTTAGTCATCTATTTGTTATAATATCAATCAAAATCTACATTAGCTTTATAGTAGAATTTTCAGATCAAATTCCCTATCATTTGTAATTATATATTAAGATGTAAAATTTAGATTGATATGATTTTTGATGCATTAAAATGATAATTATATTATCTAAATATTTTAAACTATAATAATAGAATTTTTATCTAGAATGTATAATATTGGAATAATCCAACGGTTAAAAAGGTTATTTTTAAAATTTAAATATTATAAATTGAATTTCCACAAACATTGTGTGAATAATTTTGCCTATTATTTGGAACTACTATGAATATAAAAATGATTATTTTAAAATGTGTTTGAATTGTTAAAAAATATAAAATTTAAATATTATTGTTTTTCATAATTTGATTATATCTTCGATAAATTTAGATTAATAATATCATTACTATTTGAATTGTTTAATGATGAAATTTGGTCTTGGGGTGTCATTTATTATATAAAGGTTTTGATGTTTTCATAGAAATTATGATATTTAAGATTTATCAATAATAGAAATTAATGGAATTAATTTCCTAATGGATTCTAGAACATCACTAAATACTAAAAAATATATCAAAAGGCACTAGTAGCGTCCTTAGAAATCCAAAAATGAAATATATTTTTTTTGGCCATAATTTTCCAATTGTCATCATTAATAATTAAAATAATTGTGATTTAATGTATAGATTTTACCTTCTCATTTTAGAGTGATAAAAAAAATTTAATATCTATATCAAAATCATTATTTATTTTTATCCCCCATGTGTTTCTCATATTACATTGGAGAATTGATGTTAAGATATAAGGATTCTATTTCTCCTCTTTCTTCTTAAAGGTTATCACTACCTTTAATGTGAGGGAAATGATTTATTTGGATTTCAATTATAAATACATGGGACAACGAAATCAAGTATTTTAGTATTATATTTAATGAGTTGGGTTATTTTTATGTGGTTTCTTTTTATATCCTAAATATTAAGTGAAATGTTTTGTATCATAGATACCATTAAATTAAAGTTAATAATATATTAAATACTCTAGAAATTTAGGTGGTAGGCCAATGTGTACGTTTTTTAAAATTTAAAATATTTATTAACAAATAAAATAACATAATTTTTTGGATGTTTTTTAAATTTCTCATTATAAATCATTTAATTACCAATTTATTTAAACCATCATACATGATTAATCAATTTATTATAAAATATCTCATTGTTTACTCTTATAATTTATTTATTATATAATTTTATTATATTGTTGTGATTTTAATTATTTGATTCTCTTATTAAATTGTAAATAATTTTTTTAAAATTGATTTAATTTCATTTAAATTATATAAATATAAATTTACCCCCTCTTTCTATTTTTTACTCTCTCTATAATCCCTAATTAGTATCATCATGGTTTAGTTTTGATTATTAAATTCAAATTTTTCTAATTTTCATTCAATTTTATTATTTCTAATATGTTTAAATATTTTTTTTTTCAAATTATGATATTTTTTAAAAGTGCATATTTTAGACACCCATGGTGTTCTCAAAGGAGAATCACTGGGTCATACTCCATTTTTATGGTACAAATTATGAATATAAAAAATTTAGAATGTCTAGTCTTCTTCAGATGAATAGGTTATCTTTTTATATAGTTTTCACACACGACAATACTCTTTCAACATATAATGAAAATAAATGGACCCATTAGGATATTTATAATTTTTTTATTAAATGTTAATGCTATGAATTCCTTAAATTTTGGTTTAGATGATTATGTTTTTAATAGATTTTCTTCATGTATAACAATATATATAATTTAGAAATTATTATAAGTTAGACATGTAATTAAAAATAGTGTTAAGGATACTATGATTAACTTTTATATACATGATTTTATGAGTTCCTATATGAAAACTAATTATCATGTTAATAATATATTTACAGGATTAATAGAAATTCTTTTTTCCCAAAAATTGCTTGCTGATACCAATTCTACAGAAATGCTGGTCAACAAAATATTTTTTTATTTTTTGTTGAATTTGAGCAATAAAATTACCTAAAATCAAATAGGATTAATATTACAGAAAAAGTGATTGTAAAGAAACTCATATGATCACCCATCATATATAATAAAACCTTAATGGGTCTTGATGAAATCATGTTTTATAAAGTGATGGATTTTAAAAGAACAATTTCCTTAAAGGAAAATAATGAAAACTCATCTGGGAGTGACTCTAACATTACCGAATTTACCAAGATGATGGAAAATTAAAATAAAAAGAATATATCCAATTAACATTTAGAAAATAAATACCATGAATTTTAGATATATAATTTTCTCTTACAAAAATAAGGGCATCATGAAACCTTATTATATTTTATACAATTAAAAATCAATAGACAAGAAGCATGGAAAGAATACTTTATAGGGTTCAACATATGGGAATAAAGAGGACACAATTTATATATATGAATAATGTGATGATTGTCCCAAGTGACTCGTAACACATGTAGTGGATTGAATTTGGGTTTGTAAAAAAATTATCTTTACACCTATAATTCCCATCATTATTGTTCTACAACTTCAACAAGTTACATAACTTTTGAAGTTCTTTTATATGATAAAAAACAACCTCAAAATTATTTTTAGGATATTATTTCTAAATTAAATAGCCGTTAAAATTAAAATAATCTTTATATATCCAGAAAATATAACATTTTAACAGAAAAAGTGAAATTTAATTTAAAATTAAAAGATCAACTAAATACAAAAAATTTAGAATTTCAAATTCAATATCCTAAAAAATATATTTTTCCTTTTACCAAATAAGGAAAAAATTAAAATAAAATTTGTTTTTATCAAAAACCTATTAAAAACATGAATTTTTTTTGTTTCATCAAAACAATAAACCATTCCCAATAATTATATAAAGACTAATTTTATGATGTTAATTTCAAAAAATAAATTTTTTAGTTATTTCAAGAATATTGGTAATCTAGTTTTTTAATTCAATAATAAATATACTAGATATGGTAAGACAAATAGATTTCATCTTTCTTTTCAACTGTTTAAAAAATATCATTTTAAAAAAACATGGGTTTGGAAATCCTTATTATCTAATATTAGTGGAACTATTATTTTTTCTCTATTTAAATGAATATTATCTCACACCGTTGACCCAAACATGGGGTTTGGGAAGGATCTTTATTTTGATATCATACAAGGTGATTCCACTAAACCTCATAGAAATATTTTTTGGGTTGCTAAAAAATTAATTAAATGGATGATCTAACTCTAAAATTTATTTTTTTCAAATTGATACATACATGGAGTTGACATAAAAATAAAATCTAGGTAGTCATTTTAAAAAATTATATGCATTAATGAAAATATATATTGGGAGTTTTTTTAATGACATATTATTTATTTTCTCCTCTATATACAAACATAATGAAAATCATATATTAACTTAGTTAAATTTTCATCACTTTTAATATTACATTTAAAATTTTATTTAATTTTATATTTTTTTCATAATCACCTTTAAAAAAAATACAATTTAATATTAAATTTTATATTTCATTTTTAATTTCTGTTTTTTAATTATTTTTATATTTTACAATATCTTTTCCTCCTTGGGTTTAATGTTAATTCTCAATGTGAGGAGGAGTCTACATTTTTTCACCCATGGAAATATTAGAACATCAAACATGATCATCATGGGAATAAGGTCCCTCGTTATTTATATTTAATATCCCTTATTGATTTTTTAAATCCCTTCTACCATCTAATATTTTATTCAATAAAATTACACGATATCCTCTCTCTTTTTTCCATTTTTTCCAATATTTTTTAACTTTTAACTATCAAATCTCTATATATGATAAAAATATTATTTTGGGATTTATGTACGCAAAATTATATCGGTATCACTTTATTTTATTTTATAATCTATTTAAATTATTTCTTTTCTTTTATATTTAAAATTTTTTATTTCATATATATTTCAAAATTTTATTTTATAATCTATTTTAATTTTTTTATTCTAATTTTTAATTATATTCTTTCCATTTATATTTAAATTTCATTATTATTTATCATTAAATTTTATTTTTAAAAATAATTTTTTAACAAAACTGATATTTTAAATAGCATATTTTATTTCTAATTGATTTTTTTTTAAATTATCTTATTTAATTTATATTATTTGTCGATTTTTTTAATTATTTTAGCAAAATTGTTTTATATATTGTTTAGTTAAAAAATAATTTTTTTTAAATTTTTGAAGGATGAAGTGAGTATAATACTGCATAAAAAACTGATTTTCTTGATAGAATAATTAGATATGGTTCCAAATAAGATACTTGTAGGGATTTATCCGGAAAATAGAAGATTGAGTTTGTTAAACCTTTCTCCATCTTGTGAATATTGATAAGAACTTTACTGCACACCTAGTTTGATACACTTGGGTAATTTTCTATGGTTTATTACTAAATCTTCATTATACCTTAATAATTAAAATGGATTTTTAAAATAAAAATCTATATATTTTAATTATTATTTTTTTATTTCATGGAAATCATCAATTTAAACTCTCATGATGCATTAATTGACATGTAGATAACCCGGTTACTACTAAAATGATCCCAGATGAGAATCATTTTTTAAAAAGTAAATTTACAAAAACATTTTTCATTCATTTAAAATATTTATTTTATTTTTATTTTAAATTATCTATTTGTTCAATGATTAATTTTTACATTAAACCCTAATTTTTTTAAAAAAATCATATGAAAATATTTATTAAAAAAATAAAATATTTGATGAATATTTTTTCATAAATAACTAATTTTTTATCTCTCAAATGATCATTAATGATAATAAATGTGGATATAACTTTTTTATCATTTTTTATAAAATCTTATATTTAACACTTTTTATTATTATCTAAAAGATAGATAGCTATTTATTTTAGATATATATATATATATATATCTTTTTTAATGATTTTAATACCTCATATACAATTGATATATTTCATTATTTAACATCTTTTCTTGATTATAGAAATGTAGTAGATTGTTGTGATTCTCACCATTAATTGATGTTAATGATCGGAAATATTATTTCTTTCTTTCAATTTAATAATTTTATATTTTAATAATTATATTATTTTTTATATCACAATATTATTTTTTGGGTAAATACTAATGTAATTGGATTTATTTAAAAAAAATAGAATATAAATTTTTTTCTATATTTTTTTATTACTTTAACATTATTTTACTTTAATTATAATTTAATTTTGTTTTATTTTACTGTAATTTTGTTTTTATTTAGTATTATTTACTTTATTTTATTTATTTATCATTTTATATTATGATAATAGAAAATCATTATTTAATTTCATGTGCATTTATTTAAGAGATTATGAGTTAGTTTTTCCAAATTAATATTGTTTTCATATTTTAGTCATAATCATATATACAAAACCTAGAATTATTAGATTATTATTATAAAGGACAGTTATGTAAATTATATACAACTTATTTAAAAAAAGTATGGATAATTCAGAAATATGTTTGATCAAATTTCAAACCAAAGATTTATTGATTTTTAATGTTGTTTTCAAATTATGTATGTTATAGGTTTTTAACTATATCGTCAGGTACTAAATCATAATTTACGTTACTTTTTTTCATTGGAAATAATATAATTATATAAATATTTTTGAATAGAACGATAGATAAAATTGCTATTTAAAATGTCTAATATTAAACTTAACATTGTGTTATGAATCATAAATTTCAAATTTAAATTTTAAAAATTGACTCATTATAAAAATTTTGGGATTACATTTATCTATTATTTTGAAATTTTTTAAACATCATAAAGAGTTTTTCAAAATTGGATTAAATTTAGTGAAAGTTTTTTATTTAAAATGTTACTGATTTTTTATAATCTTCTTCCTACATCAATAATTATTAAATTTTATTCTTAATATTATCGTTGGAATTGTTTAAAGACTACACTTGACTATATGGAGTTATTTATTATGTATTGTTATTTATTATTGCAACGAGTCAATGATGTTATGTATTAATGAAACTGAGAATTTAATGAATTAAAACTCCCACTCTATTTTAGAACATTTTTACAAGATTATAAGTTTATAAATAGTTACATTTGTAGGCCATAGAAATACACACATGAAATTTTTATTCCTTGAAAATGATGTTTATATTATCATCATGAAAAAGTACCTTAAATGTTCTCTCAATTATAAATATCATCTTCTCATTCTTAAGTGTGAAAAAATTATAATATCCAAACCAAAATTTTAGTTAATGATCATTATCCCCATTTTATTTTCATATTCCATGGATGAATTAAAAATAATATAAAAATATTATCCTCCTTCTCTTACTTCATATTAGTCATCCATACCTTTAAAATGAAAGGCTTTGTTTTACAGGTAATATTTCCTTCCAAAAGAAAAGGGACTATCTCATATAAGTTTATAGCTTCACCATTAATGATTTAGGTTCAGTGCCTATAGTTTCATGTAATAACAAAAATAATCAGGATATTTTCTTGGTTTCTTGTTTAAAATTAACGATAAGGGTATAATACATTAAATATATTATATATTGAGGGGGTAAATATAGGTGTACCTTTTGGTACTATATCTGAACTACAATACTCAATATCTTGTCCTATTTACTTTTGAAAATTTAATTTATATATTCTTTTCAATCCTTTATTTTATAATTTTTTAATACACCAAGCGCATATTATCAATATATTCTCAAACGAAACATTCTTTATTCATACGCTTTTATTATTATATTATATTAAGATTAATTATTTGGAATACTTTTTATTATTTTATTTATATGGTTTTCTAAATTGAATATTTCCTTTAGTTTTTTTAAAATAAATTTACACCATTATATTTTATCCTCTATCATTGACCAATAACTTTTTTCAGCCTTGGATTTTAATTGAGGGTAAAAGTGGTATATGTTTTCCTTACAAAAGATTATGAAATTAACTAGAAACCCATGGATAGATAAATAAAAATTTTTTCTTTTTATTCCTATGTTCCATAAGTAGTGAATGATTTTTCATTGGATATTTCATCATCACATTCTTTCTTAAAAGATAACACTGGTTTGGCCTTATCTACGGATTTATTTTAATTCTTGAAAATATTCTCCATTTGATTACAAGATTCCTTATAAAAAAATTCATGATTATAATGAAATTCATTATCTTCAATTAATTATTTTTAGGACTCCCATGTCCATGACATCATTAAATATTCTCTTAATGTGAATTAATTTAATGTGAGGGTTACACGATTTTTATTAACCAAAATGTCATGCTTAGTCAAAATTAAATGATTTATTTAAATGAAAAATAATACATACTTATGTTTTAGAATATAAAAATGTAAAATAAAAAACAACTTAAAATCACAAAATTCAGAAAATGGAGAATGAAAACACAGTGTCAAAACAATTTTCCCAATTATGTTTTCTATTTTTTTGAGTAAAACAACATTTATGGTTTATTGGGAACCTCAAATCATAGATTCTAAAATGAAATATAAATCACCAGTACGAAACCATGACATTCAAATTGAAATCTAATTTAAGAATAGATCACATCATCATCACCGTAGACTATGATACACCCCAAGCTGCATAGCCTACACACAAGTCAACATCATCATCTTCCACACCGCATCACAGACCTGGAGCTATCACATTCTTGATGAAGTAACTATAATAAAATCATAAAAACAAGGAAATATTTCAACAAAAAATTATCGTCACAATCATTAACAAAAAATATAGCTTTGAGACAACCCATCTATCAAGAATCACCATCAGTAATCATCGACAAGTAATACTTGAACTGACTAGAACATCATTGATGAAAACCAAATAAACCAAATAAAGAACAACACCAACAACATATTCAAGGTCTCACCTGATAAATTGATGAATATCTATCAAAAACCACCACCCCAAATCCTCAATAGGTACAATCACACCATAACAATATGGTTGGGTGAGAAACAATATAAGGAAAGATCATAGTTTATAGAGGTAATGTTTTGATAGTGAGTTCCAACCTTAAACTAGAATACGAGCAACCATATTTTGATCCACCAATATAAATATAGAGGCCATATTGTTGAAATAATATAAATTGGTATGAATAATTTATGAACCACTGAGAAATACCAATAACCTATAAAAAGCATCATTGATGTGGATTGAGACCTATACCATCAAAAAACCATTCGATTCAACTAGAAACCATAGCGATGGACAAAACCAGCCTAAACGAACACTAGACTTAAAAGGTATCACCCAAAACCTTCCAAAACCTCAAAAAAATATTCACACCAACCCATTAATAGGTGAGTCACAAAAATATAGGTAGCAAGAGAAGAGGAGTTCAAATGATATAGTGAGGATGATCTATTGTGAAAATCTACCAAAAGAGAGCCAAAACCCTATATCCAATTTGTTAAAAACTAATATTGTAGTTTATAACAATGATTATGGTGAAATGAGAGGTCATATAGGAGTTTATATGCTACTAAATTATATGGAACTTATAGCTACAATGAAACTAGAAAAACCCAACAACCATAATAAAAATCATGATAGAAAAATAGAAATCATAAGAAGAAGAAGATATGACATAGGTGAATGAAATTATGGGAAAATAGAAACAAAAACATCATAGAAAGATTGAAATATATAAGAAGGTTAGAAATTCCACAAATAGCGATGTAAAATATGTAGAGAAGGAAGAAACCCTAAAGGCCAGGGGTGAGAGCTCTATTAGAAACCACATTCTTCTAGACACTATGAAAATATTTATTCTACATTTCTAAAACATTAAACTAAATTATATCCTTACCTAATTAACTAATAATGATGAAATAAAAAAATAGTTTGACATTGACAATAATTTCATAAAATGTGATATGTAGTTTTAAATTTATATTTTATATTTTCTAATCACAAATAAAATGGTTTATTTTATGGTTATGTTAGAGGTTCAATCAACATAAACAAGGATAGAGAATATATTTAATATAATATATTAAAATAAATAAAACTCATTTAGGTGATTGTTTAGAAGATATAAAATTGGAATATAATAATGAATTATTTCTTCATAAGTTCATTAAAGATGAATGTGTGTTAGGTAATTAAAATTCATTGTTCATTGAAGATCCATTATTTAAATGATATGTTAAAAAACATGAGCTATTAAAAAAATTATATTTGAATCCAATGGTCATGGTATACAATCTGTATCCTAAAAAATTATTATTTTTCATGGTCATGTTTTTTGGGTTATTAAGAGTATATGTGATTTAAAAATATTTTAAAACACAGTGATCAATCAACTTCTTAGTCACAAATTGAGTTTTTTAGTAGTTAATTAATTAATAGTTTCCCATCATGAATCCTCACAAAGTGGTCATTCATGACCAAATTAATAAGGGAACTGAGAAATAAATCATGAATCATATACCTAAATTGAATCATATTCAAAAATAAAAATACCATAATCATTTAATTTCATTTTATTAAATTACCTATGATTAAGGTTCACACACATGATATCCATGAGAGGGTAGAAAAATAAAAATAATCATATGATAAATATATATAAGCCACCCTAAATTCATGTTGTATCACCCTTATTGGTCTTGTCCTTCTGTTCTTCATCTACTTAATGCAACATTCATTAATTTATAGGAGATAATCCTATCAAAATATCTTCCATATCTCTATTTATCATATCTTATATCTTCTTCTAATCATGTATCTATCTATATACCATATATTATTTGAAATTTATATTGTGAATACACATTATCTAAGGTGTGAATATACATATATAAATAATATGAAATATAAGAATATTATCCTACTGATAATGGAGTTTTGATGGGTTGGTATTTTCCCATATCACCATAATATTTCGGCCTATTTAAATCCACATTATCCAAAACATGTATAACCTCATTTACATCATTCAATGCTACTATAAGATATCTCGAAAGTATAGAATGATATCATTTTTTGGGATTTAATAAGCCGAATTTTTTGAATATTTTTTCTTAAATATTTTTAATATGATTGATAGATTATATTACATGAAAAATCAGGGTAAAATAAAACACACTGTACTAGTGAAATAAGTACACAATTTTTGAAAAATTAGGGTTACTGTAATATTTTTTCTTAAATATTCTTATTTTTTGAATATTTTTTATTCATAATAATATATTGTTTATTTCATCAGAAACAAGTACAAAATTATTAATTATAAGAATGAAATCATGTAAGTTTATTAATAGTTAATGTTTAAAGGGTTATTTTTTTGAACAAAGGGACTTTTGATATACATTTTATTATAATTTAATATATAAATTACTAGGGATTTTATTATTCATTTTATTTTATCAAATTATATTAATGATATTTTTTTGGATTTTTAAAAAATTGTATATTTTTAGGTGATTAGTGAAAAATATTGATATTACAAATAATGTCACTTTTTTAAAATTATCATAATAATTTCAATAATGTTTATGAACCATTTTTTACATACCATGTAGATAAATTAATGAAGTAATAAAATACATTTCAAAATATTATTTTGAAATTTATAAGTTTATTACTGAAATTTTATAAATCTAAATAATGTTTTATTCAAATAAAAACTATTTTTAGTATGTACCTTTTATTCATGTTATCATATGTAGTTTTTGTTTTTTCCCTATATTAAATAAAAATAACACTCCTTTTATTAAAAAAACCAATTATTTCAATTATGATATATATTATACTTAATTTTTGTATAAAATAATTTTCATACATAAAAGATGTATTTTTCATAAAATAGTTTTCAACTAAGTATATTGAACCTAAATTAAAAATAATTTATAATTTTTTTAAAACTTAATATAATAATTTGTTCCATTTTTGGATCCAAAATTTTCAAATTTTCATTAAATTCGAATTTATAATTTGGTCACAATAAAGTAATTCGGGTAAAAATCATTCATAATGGAAAATTAAAAAATTGGATAGCCCATTTTAAAACTATAATATAAGGTATTGAAATCTCTCGGAAAATTATTTTTATTTCATTATATTATTTGAATTCCATAAATGTCATGTTATATTTGAAAAAATATCAATGTTTTTAATTTTCCTTAGACATTGACATATATATTGTGTTATGTACCATATAACTACAAAAAGTCATTATATTTCTTTTAATATTTATGATATATTTTCCTCGAAAAAAACAATATATCTACATTTATAAATTATTATTTTTAATATCGATACATTATTATTATTATAGTAATTTATTTTAAAGTTTTAAGGATTTTATAATTACCTTGAATGCATACACAACATCCATGCGGCACTTTTTCATGTAGTAGATGAATCAAATAAATTAACTAAAAACATTAAAAGGAATTTTTTTGATAAATTAAACAACATCCATGGGACACTTGTCCAAAAATTGATTTATTTTATTTTCCATCACTTCCTCTCATATATGGATATATATATATATGGATTGTATTGACATATATTATGTTTATAAATTTAATATATTTTTATAAATATAAAAAAATTTCTAACTTATTACCCTCACATATGTTGGAAAATGATAACACCTCTCATTTGTATGTCGGGACATGCACCACCATGAAGTGATGTGATTTATTATTCATTTGTGATTTAAATGGAAGGTTATAATGATATATTTCATTAATATATGTTATATTTAAGATATATTTATGATTTTTTAAATATGTATTATTTTTTATTTTTTATATTTATTCGTTGGAAAATAAAAACATCAGTCATCAATATATATTTGAAATCATCTTTACAATGTGATCTAATTCATTTTATATTATCAATTTTTTGAATATCTATAAATGTGTAAATAATTAATAAATTTTTTACTTATTTAATGATTAATATTCTTTATATTATGAAACTATTAACAAGGGTAATGTATCAGAACCATCAAACTAAAATATTTTTGGGAAATAAAACGTTCAGACCCCAAATATTCATTTTAATGAACAATTATTGATAATGGTAAATTATAAACCATAAAATAATTTTATATTATAAGATAGGAATGAATATATTTTATATATTAATAATAAATCAAAAATTATTCTATATAATGTTAAGATAATTTACTAAGAATGAAATGACATGAGCTAAGGGTTTGTATTACAATCTCTTTTTACTTGTAATATATTCTATTTCAAATTTTTATTGGTCGAAAATATACGTTCCTAATATTTTTATCCCCGATTTTTATAAATTATTTTCATTTATAGGGTTTTAATTTTTTCATTTCATTATACACATTTTTAGTTAAAATTATTTAGGAATTGTTTTTATGAAAATATTGAATTATTTTCTTTGTTTGGTCCTGAATTCATCTCTTTTGTATCCATTCCTTCAAAAAAAATTTTTTTACATATTCATATATTATTAAATAGTATATTTTCACTATTGTTGAATTAACTTACAAGTTATTGAAATTAATCCTCTCGGTGGTTTTTTATACAACCTACTATTCATTTTTTACAAAAGGGTGACAATAATGTTCTCTTTTATTGTATACGACCTAAAATGATCTTCTAGTCCTCACATAGTTCTTTTGTTATGAAAAAACATTTATTAGTTTATTTTTTTATAAATAAAATATTATTTCTATATTTATATGAATTTAACATTTTAAAAAATCTCAAAAGAAATAAACGATGTTTTATCATTGTTTTCAAAGAATATTTTAAATGATTTTATACATATGATTTTTCATCTATGTAAATAGACTTTGAGTTTATTTATTATTAGATATTAAAATATTTTAATTATTACATCCACTTTACTTTTCATTTTATATAAATATGAAAATATTTTAAGGATAATTTCATGAAACCCCTTTCTTTACCACATATTAATTACACTATGATAAAATGTGGAAATGTTTTGTTATCATGTGTCACACTTTTGTATGGTTTTTATTATGTAATTGGTAAAGCCACAATTAGATATAGCTATAATAAATTTTTTAATGATTTATGTTTCATAAACGAAAATGATATAGAATGGGGAGTGAAACTATTCATGAAATTTATTTTTTCCACATTATTAGCCATAGTAGTGGTCATTGAATAAGGAAATGATGGGGATGGAGAGTGAAATATGTCAATTGTGTGGATTATTTTCCAAATGTTATGATGTTCATAGTGTTGATCCTTGACCAATAAAATGAATTACTATGATTATGATTTTTTCATAGTACTATTATATGTTATTATCATTATGATATTTTATCTTGCCACATGATGATTTTTTATGATATCACTCTCTCAAAAATCATTTATATTATTTTAACAATGTTTTATTCTGTGAATCATTATTTATGATGTATAATTTATTAGTGGAAAATTTAGTATGTTATGATCAAGATCTCATACCCTTATTTTTATCTTATTCATATATGCGACCATTTTATTTTTATCTCCCATGTTCACACATAATGAGAATTAGTGATATCCCTTAATTAGGATTGAATTTTCTCATATTATTAAATAAGATTTTATATAAGATATTTTAAAAATATTATAAAGTATGGCAATATTTTTTGGAGGTCTGGATATTTGATTGTGTAAAAAACTATAGGTATAATGGGAAAATTTTCTATTTTATTACACCGACATTGGGTTTTTTCCATAAAAGTTTTTTTTTCTATCTCATTAAACCTAATGACCAAAAATTTATCAAGAATCATTGTTACTCAGTATTGGATAATGAAATCTTTATTATACATGCTTAAAATTAGATCCTTTTAGATGGTTTCTAATATAGTATGTAATGATTATATTTTTATTACTAGATATGGGTGTATGGGTCTCATATATCATAATTATTATCAGAGAACTATTTAGATAACTATAGTGGTTAGAAAAAATATATATTTTCAGAACTTATTAGGTTAAAATAATTTAATAGTAAATGATAATATTATTGGTTTATAATTATAATTATTTTTATATGTTTTATGTTATAAATATCTTTTTTAAGGTTAATGCTATGAGATATTAAGGAAGATGAAATTATTTTTTAAAATTTTTATTAGAATTTAATATTTTACTGTGTTATATTTAACCCTTTAGTTAATCTTTTAAATCAATGTTATGTAACATGGTATGAATTATATTGGGTATATATGTTGAAAGAAACAAATAACCTTTATATTTATTATATTATTTGATTATAAGGTAATTATTATTAGTGGGAATAAATATTTTATCAAATTTTCATATCATATGTTTTGATAAACATGATATTGAAAATTTATTTGGTGAATAACATACTAAATTTTTTCATCGTTTAATTTCACTATATCCGGTACTTTTTATGATTTTGAAAGAAATCTTATTTTATAGGAAGGAATTTTATTTCAGGAATAAAAAATGAATTTACTTGTGGAAGAATATATAAATTTATTATGACTTTATAGTGATTCGGTATATTTTTTTGAAATAATTTTTATATTTTATATAATATATTATTATGGTATATATCGGTTTCTTGCGTATACTTATGAGGAATTAATAATATATGTGAAAAAATGATAGGTTGATCTTTTAAAAATATGAGATAATGTCAATAATATTTTTTCCTAATTTTATGTCACACATAGTTTTTGAGGTGATAAATAGTTAACTATTTATAGAATATATTTAAGTGTAACATTGGATGTAATTTTTTCATTTTTTGGAGATTAATGTATTATTTCTCCAAATTAAATCATATTAATATTAATTTAAGTTGTGTCAAACCATATGACTTTTTATTAATTTCTTGAGATATGAGGAAGAAATTGTAATCCTTTTTTAGATTTTATGATCCATAGAAAGTTTATTTTACTACTTCAGGAATGAAAAATTCATCATAGTTATTTAAAATATGATATGAACAGGAGGTGGAAAACCACGTTAATTAAATTGGATGGAAGATGTAACATCCCAGGTAAATAATGAATAAAACATTTTCGTATGTATTAATATTTACGAATTAAATATTAATTTTACTTTAAATGGGTTGCTATGTTCGATAGCGTACCCGATAGGCAATGATGAGTTCCTTTGAGGACTTACGTTGCACACTAGTAATATAATAATATTATTTTAATTGGTAGATAACATGTAGCCTTTGTATTGGAGGGAATGGATAGGAAGAACTAAAATATGATTATATTTGTTTTTTAAATGTTTTTACATTTATCCAATAAAAGATAAAGGCTTAAAATACAGAAAGAATTCAATTTTAGGCATTTATACCCTAATTTTCACTAAAGGTTCACTTATCACCTTTTGATGGAAAAGCATCATTAAATATAGTTTTAATCAATCTAATAAATTCTATTGGACCAAATATAACTCCTCTATAGAATAGGGACATCAAAATTTACTTTGTGTAAATTTTTGGTACCTTTCCGATAATGTTCATTTTTTTAATGAATAGTGTAAAATGTTGTATTTTAATTCAAAGCCTCTTTTTAATCTAATTTATTTATATTATTAGATTATAATTTGAATTGGTTTTTAAGTTATATTAGAAAATATTTTTACCAATAAATCCAATAGTGGTCATTTGAATTAATTTCAGTTTGAAATCAGACTTAAACTAGTGTCAATATTTTGATACTTATTGTTTCATAAAAACACGCTATTTGTCATGACAGCGGGAATTAATTATTAAATTAATTAATGTGACTTATATTTTTCGAATTTTGTAAAATAGAATTCATTGTTGAATTCAGAATATCAAATATATCTTAGGGTGAATTTTTGGTATTTTTCTAAAAAACACCAATTTTTGATGAATAGTGAAACCACTAAGTGGTACTTATAAAAAACCGATTTTTCATTTAAATGAAATTTTACCACTTCTATGTTTTGAATTTCAAAAATCCGACATACATGGTTGTCATTAAGAACTAAAATGTTGTTCAATGAGATTAAAATAATTTTTTGGTGAATAGTAACTCTTAAGTTCTTAATCGCGATTGGAGGTAATTAGGGTAGTTTAGGGTAAGCATAATGTTTTAATAAAACTAAATGACCTAGACACATGTCTTACCCTCATTGGATGTGTCATGGCAGACCAAGACAACCCATGGGTCAACTTGGAGACCCCATGGAGCCACTTTGATTGGGAAATGACATAAATAACTTTTTATTAAATGTTAAAGTAAAAATGACACAAACATGAAATGTTTTACTAGAAAAATTTTAACATGGGGTTATAAAAGTCATATTTTTGAGTATAAATATTCATTAGAAAGATAAAAATATTTCCCACATCATAGTATTTTTTTATTATTTTTAGACATTAAATAAATTAAATAATATATGACATCATGATGATGCAGCGATGACATCATTATTTAACGATTTAAATAAAATGGAAAGATAATGTAATATATAAGACCTACACTTGTCCAAAATCTATTTTATGAGTTTATTTCGAACCCTCATCACCTTATCCTCGAAATACATCAATGTGGGACTTTTAAAATCTGAAACTCTTTTTAAATAACGTAACATTTTGTAACTTTACAAGAGTGCCTCACCTCTCCTCTTATAAAAGGCCCCCACCTCTACCACCTTACCCACACTCCCAAAGACTTTGTATTGGGAAAACTCTAGAAATTTTGTCTTTAAAATCCCCTCTATTACTCCTTGAATCCTCACTTTTGGAAGAAGTCTTCCCAAGGAAGCCTTTGAGCTCAATCCAAAGGGAGTTACCCGATTTTGAGGTAATGTCTTCTTTTGAGTCCTTTTGTTTTATTTTGCTTCTCCAACCCCTTAAACTATTTTTATTATTTTCTTTTGTAATAAATACATTATCATCAATATACTAGGATGTTTTTATATTAAGATTTCTATCTACACTTACACACACCTACATCTAATGGTTAAAGAACATACGGTTTCCGTGGATGGCGAATTTCTGCCTCCCGAAACGATGATTGTTAAACATTATTTTAACACCTTAAAAGGTGGCCATTAAGATGGAAATATATCTATATATGAAATATAATATGTTTATTTTTTCCTTAAGCTTCTGTATTTTTCATTTTGGGCATACCTTTATGGTTTCCATTATGGGTACACGCGATATCTTCATTTAAGGAAGTGCGGACTACCGCCCCCTCAAAGTGATTTGATTCGTTAATGCCATATGTGGGATGTATAAAGGATTGATTTAAATTTATTATATATGATGTTATAATGGAATTATAATATAACTCTATTTAATTATTATTCCATTCCATAAAAATATGAAATAGAATTGAAAGTAGCGTTCATGCATACATACAGCTTACCGTCTCCATGAACGGTGCATTTCATTTCTTATCCCCAAATGTAATGTATTATTATAATAAAATGTATATAATGGATATATATGATTAATGATACATCTAAATGATGAATATAATTCTGGAATTAAAATATACATACCGATCATTTAGTTTTAATTCCATTAATATGACAAAGAAATGAAAGTAGCGTTCATGCATACTTATGACTTACCGTCGCCATGAACGGTTCATTTCATTTCGTACCTCTAAATGATTATGTAATATTATAAATACATGTATATTCTGGATATATATGATATATATGATATCCAAATCAGGAATGTCATTCTGGATATAAAGAACCTTTGACCACACGAACAACATGTAATTGTAAGAAGTCCACTTTCGACTTCAAAACCAAATATCGACAAAACAAACATTATTAACTTAAATGGTTACATAATGTTTATAACATGAAAATAAGTGATATAAAAAGAATAATTAACTTTAAAAAAGTTCTTAATCAAGTAGAAATTAACTCAAGTTTATTATTCAAGACGTTAAATAAAGATCTAGTCAAGTCGGACCCGAGGTAAGGGACTTCATCTCAATCTCCATTCATTGAGGCATATTTCGTTTTATACACAACATTATTTTATATGATGTATAAATACCTTTGACTTTTACTTTTATACAAAAGGAATATTTTTCTACGAAGCGTTTTACTAAATGACAAAAAGGAATTTTTGTTTAACGTATGTGGTGACAACGACCTTTTCCGCCGCCGCGATTATTATTTGGTCTTTGGATTCCTCAACAAGCCGTAATGTTTTTAAAAGGAAATAAATACCATATACTCTTTTATGTATTTCGGTATTGAAAATGGTTTTTATAATGGATTTTTTATGTCAATATATTTATGTGATATATTGTGATCAAAGTGTGGACATGTTTTCTTTCCATTATATTTGTTTTATGTATTATGATTTTATATTGGTACTTGGACATTTGACGGGTGGTTACGTGATGAACCATATGACGGGTGGTGCCGTGAATACCCGGACGGGTGGTTACGTTATAACCTCCAATTCACTGGGTATGGAATTCGGTCGTATGGATATTCCATTATGTATGAATGGAAATTGGCCGAATGACTATTCCATTAAGTGATATGAGTGGAAGTCGACCGTATGGTTATTCCACTTAAGTGTGTTTATGTCCCAAGTTACCTTTATATGTTATGTGTTCTTTATATGGGTTTTATGGTAATCCTTTAGTTAGAAAATGGTAAGTAATGATATTTTATTCAGTGACGAGTTTTTTACTGCTTCATGAAGGTGAAGGTATTACTTTGATAAAGTATTCATGGTTTACGTGATGTTTGAGAAACTAACAGTTTTCATTCTTTGTGTATCCCTTACTGAGCTTTTTATGCTCACCCCATGTTTTTTTGAAATGTTTTTCACATGACATAATGTGGAATAGGGTCAAGGACGGGATCAAGGGAAAGTCATGCTATATAAAACATTGAACTAGACATGTCTCTTTTTAAGATATTTTTTTTTATTTTATGGAAACATAGTAGAAGTGTATACTTTGTAATATTTTTAGATGTAATAGTTATTTCCTAATTATCTAAAACTCTAAACCTGAAAATATCCTCAATTTTAATTTTTCATTTAATTCAATATTAAGTAAGGTTTAAGGCCGAGGCCTTATAGTTGGTATCAAAGGTCGGTTTAGACAACTTTTGGAGTTAGAAAATTGTTAAATCATAAGTTAATTCATGGTATGATTGAAATGGTATAGCATTTAAAGATTACCAAGATGCTTCACCTAAGATACTTCTGTGTTTAGAATGGTTTTCCGTAGAGGAAACAAAGCAGCTATGTTGGGATGACATCAGGAGGAAGACAACCTTCCAAATCAGCAACCTGAGGTGGTCGGAATCGGAACTGAACAATTTGTTGCAGTGATGGCATAGTTGACTCAGGCTATAAATGGTGGTGGTATCCATGCATGAGATCATCCAGATCAACCGCAGAGAAACATGTTAGTGGTTGAACATTTCATGAGGCAACATCCACCATCATTCAGAGGATCATCTGACCCCGTGCAAGCTGAAGGGTGGATTAATGAACTGGAGAAGATTTTTGATGTCATGGGGTGTTCAGAACATCAAAAGGTTAGTCTCCCGGTTTACCGTTTTGAAGGTGAAGCTAATCAGTGGTGGTCGATGGTGAAAAATATCCGGGATAGTGATGAGATTGAGGATCTTCACTGGGACGATTTCAAAGGTATGTTTCTTGAGAAATATTTTCCTAAGGTGGTTCATCTTAGAATGGAAAAACAATACCTAGAATTGAGGCAGGAGGATGATTCAGTAGCTGCTTATGAAGAAAAGTTCACTCGATTGGCAAGGTATGCTCCAAACATCATACAAGATCTTGATAGTAAAATAAACCATCTTTACTCAGGGTTAAATCCAAAGTATCGAAGGGATTTAGCCTCTCATGAGTTCAAAAGTTATGAAAAACTTATTCGATGTGCGGAGAAGGTGGAAATGGAGTTTGTCGATGATCAGTTGTTCTATGACAAACAACATAATAAGAGGTCTAGTTCGCAGGCCAAGGGTAATAATTCATCAAAGAAGCAAGGAGGTAAGAACACCAAATATACATCCTGTGAGAAGTGTGGTATAATGCATCTTGGAGAATGTTTATCCAATTCTGGTAAGTGCTTTCGGTGTGGTAAATCTGGTCATATTGCCCGTAACTGTAAGGAAGATGATAAAGCAGGCAATGAAATGACAGTGGTAAGATGTTTTAAGTGTAATGAAATGAGTATTTTTGAAAACGAGTGTCCAAAGAAGAACTCAATAGGGGGAATGCAGCCAGACTACAAGCAGAAAGGGGTGGTGAAATCCTTTATAATAACTTCAACAGATGTTGGGCCATCGAATGAAGTGGTACTAGGTACACTGTTTGTTTTTTCAGATTATTCCAGTGTGTTTTTTGATTCAAGGTCTACAAATTCTTTCATTTCTGAGAAGTTTTCTAGTAAATTGGAAATTCCATCTCAAGATATGAACCCTGAACTCAGGGTAAAAACACCCGGAGGGAACGTTGAGAAAAAAAGTAATTATAAGAACCTTCATATCCTTGTCTTTGTAAAGAATCTACCATCAACCGTTATTGTTTTGCCTCTAATAGAGTTTGATGTAATTTTGGGCATGGATTGGCTTTCTTTTTATCATGCTAAGATTGACTACAGAGATAAAATGGTTTCTTTTCAGAAATATTTTTAGTTTGTGTACATGAATGAACCCTTGATTTTGATAACATATCAGGAAGCTAAGAAACTATTAAAAGATGGAAATGAATGTTACCTTGCCCATATTGTTGAAAATAATGGAACTGTTCATATTAATGATGTACCAGTGGTAAATGATTGTCTTGATGTTTTTCCTGATGAGTTTCCTGGTGTTATTCATGATCAAGAAGTTGAATTTACTATTGACTTAGTTCCTGATTATAAGCCAATTTCAAAACCCCCTTATCGAATGGCTCAAGTTGAACTTTTATAGTTAAAGAAACCATTGCAGGAGTTATTAGATAAAGGTTTCATTCGACCTAGCACTTCACCATGGGGTGCTCCTGTCTTATTTTTTAAAAAGAAAGATGGCACAATGAGACTTTGCATTGATTATAGAGCCTTGAATAATATTACTGTTAAGAACAAGTATCCTTTGCCTCATATCGATGATTTTTTTGATCAGCTCCAGGGAGCTCAGTATTTTTCAAAGATTGACTTGAGGTCAGGGTTCCATCAGTTGAAAGTAAAATAAATAGACGTTCTGAAGACTGTGTTCCGTACTAGATATGGCCATTATGAATTTGTAGTTATGCCATTTGGGTTAACCAATGCACCTGCTGTATTCATGGACCTTATGAATAGAATTTTCCATGAGTTTTTGGATAAGTTTGTGGTTGTTTTCATTGATGATATTTTGCTGTTTCTATATGTAAATAGGATCATGAATGTCATTTAAGGGTTATCTTGAAAACCTTAAAAAAAGAAACTATATGGAAAATTCAGCAAGTGTGAGTTTTGGTTACAACAAATTTCTTTCCTGGGTCATATTGTTTCAAAAGATGGCATAACCATTGATCCTGCTAAAACAAAAGTTGTTGAAGAATGGACAAGAACTAAAAATATAACCGAGATCCGTAGTTTTCTTGGTTTGGCAGGTTACTACCTAAGGTTTGTTGAAATATTTTCAAGGTTATCTATTCCAATGACTAAGCTAACTCGGAAGGGTGTTAAGTTCATGTGGACAAAAGAATGTGATGATTGTTTTCAAGAGTTGAAGAGAAGATTAGTGAATGCTCCAGTTTTGGCACTTCCTTCCAGGAATGGTGAGTTTGATATATACAGTGATGCTTCATTGAAGGGACTTGGTTGTGTCCTTATGAAGAATGATCAGGTAATTGCTTATGTTTCACATTAGTTGAAAACTCATGAGGTAAATTACCCTACACATGATTTGGAATTAGCTGTTGTTGTTTTTGCTTTAAAAATTTGGAGGCATCATTTGTATGGAGTAAAGTGTGAAATATATACTGATCACAAAAGTTTAAAGTATATATTCACTCAGAAAGAATTAAACATGATACAGAGAAGATGGCTGGAATTAATCAAGGATTATGATTGTACAATTCACTACCATCCGGGAAAAGCAAATAAAGCGGCTGATGCTTTATGTCGAAAAAGTAATGCTTCATTAAAGATGCTACGTTTGGAACAAGATCCTTTTGTTTTTGATTTGATGAACTTTGGCATAGAAGTTGTTAGTGCAGGATGTCCTTCTGTTTTGTTTCAGGTATCAGTGAGATCTTCTCTATCAGACAGAATCAAGCAAGCACAGAAGCAAGACAGTGAGTTGCAGAAAAAGGTAGAGCTAGTTCAGAAAGGTAAGTTGCCTGAATTCAACATTGATAGTGATTGTGTTTTGAGGTTTGGGAAGAGATTATGTGTGTCACGTGATTCACAGTTGAAGAATGAGTTGTTATGTGAGGATCATAGTTCCCCGTTTTCAGTTCATCCTGGCAGTACTAAGATGTACAGAGATCTGCGGGAGTATTACTGGTGGGATGGAATGAAAAGGGATATTGCTGATTTTACTATGAAGTGTTTGACTTGTCAGCAGGTTAAAGTAGAGCGGAAGTTACCGAAAGGGATGCTTCAGCCTTTTCTAGTGCCGGAGTGGAAATGGGAAAATATATCCATGGACATTGTTGTGGGATTACCAAAGACATCTAGAGGTAATAAATCAATTTTGGTTATTGTTGATCAATTGACTAAATCGGCTCATTTCCTCCCTATTCGAGATACTTTCTCTCTAGATCAACATTCTCGTTTGTATCTTAAAAATATAGTGAGGTTGCATGGAGTTCCCCTATCCATTGTATCTGATCATGATCCCAAGTTTACTTCTAACTTTTGGAAAGGCCTTCAAAAGTCATTGGGTACTGAATTAAATTTTAGTATAGCTTTTCATCCTCAATCAGATGGGCAGTCAGAACGAACAATTCAAACATTGGATGATATGCTACGAGCTTGTTCGATGGATTATCAGGGAAGTTGGGGCCAACATCTTTCTTTGGTTGAGTTTTCATATAATAACAGTTCTCATTCCAGTATACAGATGGAACGATTTGAGGCATTATATGGGAAGCGGTGTCAAACTCCGGCATTTTGGGATGAAGTGGGTGAAAGGAAGCTGATGGGACCCGAATTGATAGAAGAGATGGCAGAAAATGTTCAGTTGATTCAGAAACACATGAGAACAGCTCAGAGAAGGCAGAAGAGTTATGCAGATAACCAGAGGAAGGATCTATCTTTCGAGGTAGGTGATAATGTTTTTCTCAAGGTTTCTCCATGGAAAAGTGTGATGTGATTTGGTAAGAAAGGAAAGCTGAGTCCAAGGTTCATTGGACCATATGAAATTCTAGATAGAGTTGGATTAGTTGCATACAGAGTGGCATTACCTACGAGTTTATCTCAGGTACACAATGTTTTTCATGTTTCGATGTTGAGGAAGTATATGCCAGATTCATCTCATGTTTTGAGCCCAGAGGTAGTTCAGTTGGAAGGGAATATCTCTTATAAAGAACAACCAGTCCAGATTCTTGACCGAAGAGAGTAATTGTTGAGAAATAAGGTAATCCACCAGGTAAAGGTTTTGTAGAAAAACTATATGGTTGAAGAGGCAATGTGGAAATCTGAAAATTCTATGAGGGATAAATACCCCCACTTATTTTGATAAGTGAATAAAATTGCGAGGACGCAATTCCCAAAAGGGGGGAAGGATGTAACATCCCAGGTAAATAATGAATAAAAGATTTTTGTATTTATTAATATTTACGAATTAAATATTAATTTTACATTAAAGGGGTTTCTATGTTCGATAGCATACCCGATACACAACGATGAGTTCCTTTGAAAACTTACGTTGCACACTAGTAATATAATAATATTATTTTAAATCGTAGTTAACATGTAGCCATTGTATTGGCGGGAATAGATAGAAATAACTAAAATATGATTATATATGTTTTTTAAATATTTTTACATTTATCCAATAAATGATAAAGGCTTAAAATACATAAATAATTCAATTTTTGGCATTTATACCCTAATTTTCACTAAAGGTTCACTTATCACCTTTTGATGGAGAACCGTCATTAAATATAGTTTTTATCAATCTTATAAATTTTATTGGACCAAATATAACTCTTATTTAGAATCGGGACATCAAAATTTACTTTGTGTAAATTTTTGGTATCTTTCCGATAAAGTTCATTTGTTTAATGAATAGTGTAAAATGTTGTATTTTAATTTAAAACATCTTTTTAATATAATTTATTTATATGATTATATTATCATTTTAATTGGTTTTAAATTGAAATTAGAGAATGTTTTTACCAGAAAATACAATAGTGGTCGTTGGAATTAATTTCACTTTGAAATCAGACATAAACTAGTGTCAATCTTTTGATACTTATTGTTTCATAAAAACACGCTATTTGTCATGACAGTGGGAATTAATTATTAAATTAATTAATGTTACTTATATGTTTTGAATTTTTAAAAATAGACTTCATTTTTGAATTCGGAATATCAAATATAGCTTATGGTGAATTTTTTGTATTTTTCTGAAAAACATCAATTTTTTGATGAATAGTGAAACCACTAAGTGGTAATTATAAAAAACTGATTTTTCATTTAAATGAAATTTTACCACTTCTGTTATTTGAATTTCAAAAATCAGACATACATATTTGTCATTAAGAAGTAAAATTTGGTTCAATGAGATTAAAATAATTTTTTTGGTGAATAGTAACTCTTAAGTTCTTAATCGCGATTAGAGATAACTTGTGTAGTTTAAGGTAAGAATAATGTCTTAATAATATTAAATGACCTAGAAACATGTCCTAAAATCATTGGATGTGTCGTGGACGACGAAGAAAACCCATGGGTCAACTTGGGGACCCCATGGAGCCACTTTGATTGGGAAATGACATAAATAACTTTTTATTAAATGTTAAAGTAAAAATGACACAAACATGAATTGTTTTACTAAAAAAAATTTAACATGAGGTTATACAAGTCATAATTTTGACTATAAATATTATTTGGAATGATAAAAAGATTTCATACATCATAGTATTTTTTTATAATTTTTAGAAATTAAATAAATTAAATAATATATGTCATCATGATGATGCAGCGATGACCTTGTTATTTAACGATTTATATAAAATGGAAAAATAATGTAATATCTAAGACCTAAACACGTTAAAAACCTATTAGATGAGTGGATTTAGAACCCTCATCACCTTATCCTCGAAATAAATCAATGTGGGACCTTTAAAATTTGAAACTCTTTTGAAAATAAAGTAACATTTGGTAACTTTACAAGAGTGCCCCTCCTCCCCTCTTATAAAAGGCCCCCACCTCTACCACCTTACCCACACTCCCAAAGCCTTTGGCTCGGCCAAACTCTGACCATTTTGTCTCTCCACTCCTCTCTCTTACTCCTTGAAACCTCACTTTACGCAGAAGTTTCCCCAAGGAAGCCTTTGAGCTCAATCCAGAGGAAGTTACTCGATTTTGAGGTAATGTCTTCTTTTGAGTCCTTTTGTTTTATTTTTATTCTCCGACCCCCTAAAATCCTTTTATTATTTTCTTTTGTAGAAACACCAGTATCTTAAATATACTAGGATTTTGTTATAATAATGATTCGAGATACACTTACACACTCCTACATCTAATGGTTAAAGAACCTACTGTTTCCGTGGATGGCAAATTTCTGCCTCCCGAAACGATGATTGTTCAACATTCTTTTAACACCTTCAAAGGTGGCCATTAAGATGAAACTATATCTATATATGAAATATAATATGTTTATGTTTTCCTTAAGCTTCTGTATTTTTCATTTTGGGCATACCTTTATGGTTTCCATTATGGGTACACGCGATATCTTCATTTAAGGAAGTGCGGACTACCGCCCCCTCAAAGTGATTTGATTCGTTAATGCCATATGTGGGACGTATAAAGGATGGATTTAAAGTTATTATATATGATTTTATACTGGAATTATAATATACCTCTATATCATTTTTATTCCATTCCATAAAAATATGAAATAGAAATGAAAGTAGCGTTCATGCGTACGTATGGCTTACCGTCTCCATGAACGGTGCATTTCATTTCTTATCACCAAATGTAATGTACTATTATAAGTACATGTATATAATGGATATATATTATGAATGATACATATAAATGATGAATATAATTCTGGAATTAAAATATACATACCTCCCATTTAGTTTTAATTCCATTAATATGACAAAGAAATGAAAGTAGCGTTCATGCGTACGTACGGTTTACCGTCTCAATGAACGGTGCATTTCATTTATTACCTCTAAATGATTATGTAATATTATAAATACCTGTATATGATGGATATATATGATATTCAAATCAGGAATGTCATTCTGGATATAATGAACCTTTGACCACATGAACAACATGTAATTGTAAGAAGTCCACTTTCGGCTTAAAAACCAAATATCGACAAAACAAACATTATTAACTTAAATGGTTACATATTGTTTATAACATGGAAATAAGTGATATAAAAAGAATAATGAACTTTAAAAAGGTTCTTAATAATGTATAAATTAACTCATGTTTATTATTCAGGACGTTAAAGAACGATCGAGTCAAGTCGGCATGAGGTAAGGGACTTCATCTCAATCTCCTTTCATTGAAGCATATTTCATTTTATAAACAACTTTCTTTTATACGATGTATAAACCCCTTTGACTTTTAATTTTATACAAAAGGAATCTTTTTCTACGAAGCGTTTTACTAAACGAAAAAAGGAATATTTTCTTAATGTACGCGGTGACAACGACCTTTTCCGCCGCCGCGAGTATTATTTGGTCTTTGGATTCCTCAACAAGCCGTAATGTTTTTAAAAAGGAAATAAATACCATATACTCTTTTATGTATTTCAGTATTGAAAATGGTTTTTATAATGGATTTTTTATGTCAATATATTTATGTGATATAATGTGATCAAAGTGTTGAAATGTTTTCTTTCCATTATATTTGTTTTATGTATTATGATTTTATAATGGTACGTGGACATTTGACGGGTGGTTACGTGATGAACCATATGACGGGTGGTTCCGTGAATACCATGACGGGTGGTTATGTTATGAACTCCAATGCATTGGGTATGGAAGTCGGCCGTATGGCTATTCCATTAAGTATGAATGGAAATTGGCCGAATGGCTATTCCATTAAGTGATATGAGTGGAAGTCGACCGTATGGTTATTCCACTAAAGTATGTTTATATCCCAAGTTACCTTTATATGTTATGTGTTATTTATATGGGTTTTATGGTAATCTTTTGGTTACAAAAGGGTAAGTAATGATATTTTATTCAGTGAAGAGTTTTTTAATTCTTCATGAAGGTGAAGGTATTACTTTGGTAAAGTATACATGGTTTACGTGATGTTTGAAAAACTAACAGTTTTCATTCTTTGTGTATCCCTTACTGAGCTTTTTATGCTCACCCTATGTTTTTTTGAAATGTTTTTCATAGGACATAATGTAGAATAGGGTCAAGGACGGGATCAAGGGAAAGTCATGCTATATAAAACATGGAACTAGACATGTCTCTTTTTAAGAGTTTTTTTATTTTATGGAAACATAGTAGAAGTGTCTACTTTGTAATCTTTTGAGATGTAATAGTTATGTCCTAATTTTCTAAAACTCTAAACCTAAAAAGATCCTCAATGTGAATTATTCATTTAATTCAATATTAAGTAAGGTTTAAGGCAGGGGCCTTATAAAAGACATTATATAATAAAATAAATAATGTATATTTTATCACTTTATTTATCTCAATGGTAGTATAATTCATCAATATCAAGTAAACGAATTTTTAATTCATTAAGTCGTATGTGGAATATATCTATTGGATACCATGGTATGATTTTGGAAAAAAATTCACATGTTTGAGTTTGATTATGTAATTTGAATAATGTAAGTAATTTAAAGGTAAACATATGTTTCCAACTCTTCAAATTTATATTAATGACCTTTCCAAAGTGAAATTTAATTGATGAGTAATTAATGATATTTCATTCAACTTACATATATTTATCTTCCATTACATGGAATGGATTATAAAATTTATATAAACCTTTAACTGGTTGACATTAGATGAAAACTTCATGTTTGTAATTTATTTACGTGGGTATAATATAACACCAATAGTTTTTGGAATATTTTATCTATAATAATTTTAATGTGCTTTAGAGATTTTTATTCCCACAAAACATATCATAAATGAAACAAAAAATAATATAGAAATTTCATTATTTAAATACAATGATTATAACTTAGTTATTGGAATGGTCGATATGGATATGAGTAAACACTTTATGAAATATATTTTCATTTTTTACTAATTTTAATTTATTGATTACTTCAAAAAAGATAAGAACTCAATTCTCTATAATCAGAATTAAATAATATATGGTTATGAAGGGTTTTTATTTTAAAGGGGATTGATAAGATATTTTTATATATATATTTGTGTTTTCAATTCAAATATAAAATTATATATTTTAGAAATTAAATTTATAATATATATCTCATTTTTTATACCAACATATCAAAATTTTATTATTTTTAATATTTGTGTTTTTTAGAAAAAGTGTATTTTTTGATGAATGAGGAAAAATAATTTTAAAAATAATTAAACTTTTAATTTATTGTATTAATAATAAAGTTAAATTATATGTTTTTTATAAAATATATATATTTAAAATGTAATGTAATACATTAAAAACTCTAATTTTCATATTATGAATCTATGTTTCACATTATAGAAATTTAAGAATTTTTTTATTCAAATAAAAACCATTATTGATACAAATTTTTAATAAAAACATTAAAAGGTACATTTTGGTTTTTAATTTTCAGGAAAGATTAATAATACATCCTTTATTAAAGAAAATCCCACTAATTCAATGAAAATGAATATTATTTGTGATATTTGTAACAAATTATTTTAATTCATAACATGTGTATTATTTTAAAATCATATTTTCATTATTTTTTTGAAATTATATAATTTGTTTTTATAAATAATATATATATATTTTACAAATTATTTTATTATTTGTAATCTTTATTTGTAAATAACAATTACAAGGAAAATTTATATTTGTCTCGTGTGAATAGTAATAATTATTAATGATTATCCTAACTATAAAGGGGGAAATGGTTTAAAAGGGGTTAAAAATGTTTTATAAGCCCTAAAAATATCTCAAACACTTGATTCTATTTCATTGAATATGTTTATTTCCTCTTAAATCATTAAAACATTAAAAATATTTATATTCGGTTCCATTTTCTTTTGATAATGAATTTAATATTATATTATGTAAAGAAGAAAATGCAACTCTCCATAATTTTATATATACAATATGTTTTCATAAGTTTAAATAAAATACATAAATGTTTATAAAATGTTTTGTTTTTTACAATAAATTATTTTTAATATATAAATTTGTTTTTTATTTTTATTAATAGTATAATTAACTTGAATTCCTACAAAACATAGGTATGAGTAGTATAAAAATCCATAAATACATTTTAATAAAATTTTATATATTATTGCTGGATTAATTATGTTGTTAAAGAATTTAATTGAGGGTATTAAATTATTATTTATGGTTAATGTATTAATATTTATATTCCATTTATTAAGTTATGCATTCAAAGTCAAAACATCTAACTAATCATGAAAAATGCTTTAATTGTTATATAATATTTGAAAATTGTTCTAAATATTCATAAAAATTAAAAATTATTATATTTTGTCAAATGAATTGGAAATTCTTGATCATATAAAAAATTTCCAATTATTATTAACTTCACATTTTATAATGACACTATTTACCAATAATGAATATGTCTTTACGATGACGACATTGATATATATATATAATGGGACCTAATCCATCCGATTAAAAGACAGATGTTTGTTTATTTTTATGACTAAATTCTTCCTAAATATATCTAAAATATCCCATAAACCCTTAACATGACCATAAATTGATCAAAATAAGATATCTTGTTCAATAAAATGGAGGATTTCTCAATAAAAGCTAATTAACTTTATTGATCTATTTCATGCTTCCTATCCTAAAAAACCTACACATTTTTGAATTTTTTAAAAAAATAATAAAACTATAATATTTACTATACTAAAATGTTGTCATAAAAAGGATACAACTATTTTTTTCTCTACATTCCATGAAATAAAAAATTTAAACATTTATCATGTGTACATATGGACTACCATCTTCTAAAATGGATGCATTTTGATTTCATTATTTTCTCTCAAGGATTGTTATATAAATGGATTTAATTAATATATATTATGATTAACATATATTTATAATATTTAATGATATAATATTATCTATAATTTTTCATACCATAAATTAAAAACTGAGAAGGTCTCTCAGGCATACATGTGGCCTGTAAAGACCATGAAATATAAAAGAATTTTTTTTCTTAAATACTTGGTAATTTTACAAATCTTCGGATTCTGACGGCACTTGATTCTGAGGCCCAGTGTGCATAAAATCAATTTTTGAAGTTTGGTTTGAGTACGTTTAGTAAATGTACGAGCGAGTTTTTCTATATTTTGAAACGGTGCTCGGAATTGAAACTTAAGGACACCGATGAACTCACAACACCGGTATTTGCTTAAGGGGACCTTCACCGTGGATGCGTTTTATGCGGGTTGAATGTTAATTATTGGGGATTTAGAATAAAAATTAAATAAAACTATTGTACACAATTTTATTTATTTTTGGTAGTCATAACCAATAGGAGGATGTTAATGGTGGGCCCACACCCCACATAACTTCCCCTGAGTGGATTTAGTGTGGTGGGGGCCACATGATACCATACCATTCCACCTCCTCTCAACTCCCCATTAATTCCATGCTGTTTATCTTGAAAAATCCTCATATTTATTATGGTGGAGCCTATCCACCTCCTGCCTATTAAATGTGTCAACCTATCTAATTAATATCAGCGTTATTTAATTGACACCACTTTTGAATTAATATGAATTTGATGGAAATTATATTAATTTGAGAGACTTTTTTTGCGTTGGTAAATCAATTTTGGGGAAAGGATATGGAGAATTAAAGAGACATGATCCTTCTTCGATGAAGAAAACAATTATTCAACGAAGAACATCCCCGATGAAGGATGTGAAGGGCTTCTTACAATGGCGCTTCTTCATCGGACGCACCTCGAAATCAAGAATTCTATGTAGCCTATGACAACGAATATTCCGCCATCGTTGATGGGACGACACCGATCTACCGTGATGCTCGTCTTCCGAGGATCGACGACGTGTATTTCCTTTTGCAAGGTAAGGTTTTGTATATTATTGACTGAATATATTATACATCCCATTTAATTGTTAATATTCTGAATTGACATTGGTCGATTGTTACTACCTAACGCAGAGGGCACGGGCCGAAAAAACATGGCCCGACTACCCTCCATTGTTCTTTCTTTGATTTGACATCGGGAAGTGGCGATGATCGAAGGTGGAGGCCGCGCGCTAGCCACAAGCGTAGGAACCTCGGACTGAAACTGCAGGCCACTCAGCTGAAGGAGAACTAGACGAAAAAAGCTGGTAGGGCCGAAGGGGGACCATGTCGCCACAAGGGGCTCCGCACTACAGAAGACCATGGCTCGTGTTCCGTGGGACGCTCAGCGGGTGAACTGGCCGGCAGGCGGCCAGCCGGGCTGAGAAGAACCGCGGTGCCAGGAGGGCACTGCGCCGGGGGACCCGCGGCCCGTCCAAGCGGTCCTCTTGCACACTGAAGTTCAACTGCCTACGGCCGGACAGTTTGGTAGGGCGGTGCCGCTTGGTGCCACTAGTTTGGAAAAGCGGGGGGCTACACCTTCCCCTCAGACCGCTCGGCCCATCGGCCGAGCGGCGGCTGGCCGGGCCGCGCCCTGATGGGCCAGGCCGCAGAATTCATCAGGCTAGTCCGATCCTCTGTCAGGTCAGACCCTCCAAGACCAGTTCGACCCGACCAGTCAGAACACTTGGCTTAATAGGCCTGGCCCTTTTCCACTTAAATGTGAATATCTTGAAGACATCGCCTCTGATCAACGTGCCGTCTGCGGAACATGGACCCTCATGTCGTGGTGGTCATTTTTCAATTCTATAATTGAGTTTTTTAATTACTTTGAAAAACAGCCGGGTTTGGAACTAGCTTAATTTCAACCGGGCCCCTGGGACAGAAAATCCAATGACTCTCTGACCAGGTGTTTGATTGACATTCCATCTATTGCGTTGGATTTTTTTTGGTGAAACGATACATTAAGATACATCAAATATGGATTTCATGACAGTTGGTGTATTGACCCCTTTTCTCGAGGAGCAGACCCTCCCTAAATCGAGCGTGCTGTATATGGGAACCGTAGATCTGGCATCGACTGCATCGACTACTATACTAGAATCCTCTATGGGTTCAACATCGATGACTACGGTACTGGAATCCTACGTGGGTTCAATAGCAACAACAACTATACTGGAATTCCTATGTTGGTTTGACGGCGATGACTACTATTCCTGTATCTTATGTGGGTTTGCCATTATCGACATCTGTACTTGTATCTAGTGTGGGTCCAACAGAGTAGCTGTTCTTGTATCCTGTGTGGGTCTGACAACTTAGCTGGTCTTGTATCTTGTGTGGGTCTGAAAACTTAAATTAATCAGTGACTACATATGTTCATCTCTATCTCTTTACAAAATATGTATACATATGTGAGCTAAGTCATTATTTTTAATCATTATCATCAATGTTATTGGCTTCTTCCTGTGTGGATTGGGTTTTTTTGGGATTGAGAGTTAGATTCATGCTGTGGTTGATAACTTTGGTATATTTATGGTCATATACTATGTAAGGATTGTTGATAATTCATGATTGTATCTCTCTTATGTGGTTTATCCTTTTTTGGATTATTGGAGACCTTCCGGGGTCTCAGGGTCCCTACTGAGTATCGTATACTCACCCCTGTACGAGCTTTTCCCGCACTACGTTGTGTTGGTTACAGACGACTGACATCACTGATCGAGGTGGAGACTTGTTGAGATGGATGGTACCAGGAGGTGGACCACTTTGCGAGACTTACACAGAGAAGACATACGGACTTGAGGTGCTGAGGAGGCCAGTTGTACCCACACTTTAGGTGGGATCTCCGAAGGATGACTCAGTGGTTTATGTTTTACTTTATTAAAGTTGTGCTATATTTCAGTAGTAATGTACTTTCAGTTGGGTTTGTATACTGGCCCATTTTACTTTTCAGCACATAATTTTGTTATCATATTAGTTAGTGCCTACTTCAGTTGTGTACTCTGTTGGGTTGTTTAATTTTATAAAGGCAATGCCTTCACTTTTTATCTTAATTTATGCCTTTGGTGCTAGTCGCTAGCCCCTGGCCTATGGAAGTCAGGCTTGGGGTAGTCACGACACGGGCCGTGAGGATGGGTCAATAAAAATTGGTATCATAGGAGTCGGTTCAACTGTAGAAATCAAGACACTGATCATTCATACTATGATGCAATATTGTTAAGAGTATTGAGTGTGGTTTTTATTCCAGGGAGTCCTGTGTGTGTGTGGTGGCCGACGTATCCATACACCCAGACCATGGCTCTGATTTCTGACTCAGTGCACAAAAACACTGATTGCATGTGTGTTTCAAATGTTTTCAATGTGATTAATTTGTATCAGCTCACCAGGTACAATGTTTTGACCATGGAACACTTCTTTATTTTCAGGATGGCCCCTCGAAGGCAGCCATCTAGGGTTCCAAGCTACATGCGAGATGGCATCCCACCGAGCGATGACTCCTCAGTGTAGGGCCCCATCACAACAGAGGAACCAGCGGTACCACTACCCGCTGAGCCATTGATACTACCAGCCAAATCAACAGAGAGTGCACGCCACCTGAGTGTGTTACAAGAGTTTCAGTGACAGAGGCCACCAAGGTTCTGTAGAGAGACGGACCCTCATGCAGCAAAGGATTGGCTAGAGGCTATCATCGGAGTCCTTATATTAGTATGGACACCAGATGACCTTATGGTGATCCTTTCCACGAGTCTCCTGCACGCAGCAGCATGTAGATGGTGGAACTTGATGCTCCAGGTGCACGAAGAGGCATCTCTAAATTAGACAGATTTCGAGAGTCTCATCCGCTCGGAGTTTGTTCCAACCACCCTTCGTGCGGTGCGGATTCAGGAGTTACTACATCAGTAGCAGGGCAGCATGACAGTATCTCAGTACTCAACATGGTTTACTGACATCACATGCTACTCCATGGATATGGTACGAGAGCTATTCATCAGGTCCCGGATCTTCGAGCAGGGACTGAGGCATGAGATCAGGGCTACGACGATACCCCTCAGCATCCCGACACATTAAGGGGTGCTGGAGTGAGCCCTTCTAGTGGAGAGCATTCTCGCTGAGCAGTCAACATTAGTGAGAACCACCACAGGGCGACATGTAGAAGAGTCTTCTATAGCCAGTATTAGACAGATGTCGTAGAGGTCCAAGCGGAAGAGGCCATCTGGAGAGCGACCTCAGGATACAAGTTCGGTTCTGCGGGGCACCCGAAACATAACATACCTTACGAGGAGAAAGAAGTGTTATGCATGTTGTGGGCAGGGCCACATGGCTCGTGACATCCCAACCAGCCATGAAGATGAGCAACAGATAGTAGAGGGACCTCCCAAGAAGAGGTTGAGGTTTGACCGTGTTGGTCAGCCAGGAGGTGGAGGACGAGGCAGAGGTGATGGCCGAGCTGCGGGTGGTGGACTACATTTCAAGGCTCTACCACCACCACCATCAAGAGGTGCACTCTGACCACAGGGATATGGCGGACAGAGGTGGGAATAGCTCCAGGCAGTCGAGGCCTATGACCAAAATACACCTATGATGATTCGAGGTACTATATGTGTCTACTCCACCCTTGCTGCTATTCTTATATACATAGGTACGAGTCATTCTTTTATTGTCGCTTCCCTTATTCAGATCCTAGAGATTCTGACAGAGTCGTTGGATCGATCCTTATGGCTAAAGAATCCGATGGGAGAAGACTCAATGATTGCGCACTAGTATCGATAGTGTGAGATTACTCTAGGAGTCGAGAGCTTCGACTGTGTTCTTCTTGTAACGTCATCGAGGCCTTATGACGTCATCATGGGTATGGAATGGTTATCTACAGTTCAAGCTCAGATCGACTGTATTAGGTGCATGGTGTGATGTATCTGCATGGATGGCAGTAGGTTCACCTTCATTAGAGATAATGGAGCCTTTGTAGTGCAAGACAGACTTACACAGATGAGGGGGAATCTGATCACACATCAGTTTGATAGTCTCATCCTCGGAGCGGTTGATGTGGAGAGTCTGAGTTTTCCTGTTGTGGTGGATCAGTATGCGGACGTTTTTCCTGAAAATGTTCCCGGACTACCTCCTCGTAGAGAGGTATCCTTATACATAGATATATACCCTGAGACAACACTGATATGAACCCCAGCATATCGGATGGCCCCCGCCAAGCTTTGTGATCTAAGGGTACAATAGGAAGACTTGCCGGGAAAGGGATTCATTCGACCCACTGTTTCACCATTGGCTTCACCAATGTTTTTATCCTACAAGGAGGATGGATTATTGGGATAGTGTGTCGACTACCATCGGCTGAATCAGGTGACCGTAAAGAACATGTACCCACTTCCGAGGATTGATGACCTCTTCGATCACCTCAAGGGGGAACTATGGTTCCCGAAGATAGAACTATGGTCAGGCTATTATCAGCTCATAGTTAGAGACAATGATGTGGATAAGATGTCCTTCAGATGTCGGTATGGCCACTACGAGTTCCTTGTTATTCCCTTCAGTGTAAAGAATGCTGCATCAATATTCATTAGTCTTAGGAACATGATCGTACAGTATTACCTCGATCGTTTTTCCTAGTCTTCATCGATGACATACTGATTTACTCGACTACTGAGGAGGAGCACGCCTACCACTTGGGTGATATATTGGATACACTCCGAGAGAACCAGATTTATGGTAAGCTCTTGAAGTGCCAGTTCTGGATTTGATAGGTTCACATATTAGGACATGTTGTCTCTGAGGTGGGGGTAGTAGTGGATCCCGAAAAGATCGAGGTAGTGCTTTCTTGGTAGCCACCCAGGAGTGTGACAGAGGTTCAAAGATTCTTAGTCCTTGTTAGTTACTATCAGAGGTTTGTGCTAGACTTCTCTAGATTTGTAGCACCACTTTTAGCTTCGACGAAGAAGGGGAAAACCTTTGTGTGGTTAGAGAGATTCCAGCAGAGCTTTCAGAAGCTGAGACAGATATTGACCAGTGCACCCATATTAAGGCTACCAAAGGAGGTTTTTTGGTACATAGTTTGCTGCAACACATCAAGCACTAGACCCAGGTGTGTCCTGATGTAGGAGCAAGCCATGATATCTTATGGTTCACTATAGTTGAGACAGCACAAGAAGAACTACACTACTCATGAACAGGAGTTATCAGTAGTGGTCTTCACCTTAAAGGTTTGGCAGCACTATCTGATGGGAGATCGCTTTACAGTCTACTCTAAACACCAGAGTCTCAGGCACATCTTTTCACAGAAAGACCTGAACCTGAGATAGCAGTGATGACTTGAGTTCCTCCTAGACTATGACTTTGATATTGTTTATACACATGGGAAGGTTAACGTAGTAGCTGATGCTCTTAGCAGAAGATTGGGCATTCAGCTACTAGGAGAGGTGACGAATCACCTAGCCGTGTTGCAAATATTCTTTGTGGATACTGATGGAGCAACCTTACTTCAGTTTCTCACTATCACTCCTCCACTTCATTAGTGAGTTAGAGAGGCACAACGAAGAGATACTGACTACGAGAGATGGCATGCTCAGATATCCTCAGGGCTGGCACATGATGGATTTTCTGATGGAAGGGAACACATCATACTTTTCAAGGGATGTATGATGGTAGCATTTTCAATACAAGAGGATGTGATGAGCGAGTTCCACACTTCTCCTCTAGAGGTACATCTTGGAGTGGAAAAGAAATATCAGGATCTCAAACGACAGCACTGGTGGTCGGTTATAAAGAAGGTTGTAGCAGGGTTTGTTTCACGATGCCTCACTTGTCAGCAAGTGAAGGTGGAGCACCAGATACCAACAGTCCTGGTAGAACCCTTAGATGAACCAGAGTGGAAGTGGGACATGATCTCCAAGGATTTCGTGATGGGGCATCCACATACATCCAAAGGGCATGACTCTATCTAAGTGATCGTAGACCGACTCACCAAGTCATCCCATTTCCTACTGATCATAGATCAGGGATTAGTAGAGATATTTGGACGCCTCTACGTACAAGAGATTGTACGACTTCATGGTGTGCCAACGACGATCATCTCTGATAGGGAAGCACGCTTTACTTCCCGTCTTTGGAAGGGGTTTTAGGAGGAATTTGGGATGCTGATACATTTGAGCACCTCCTTCCATCATCAGAATGATGGCAAGCCTTAGAGGACCATTCAAAATCTTACGGACATGCTCAGTGAATGTGTCCTCATCTTTGGTCACAGCTAGGGGGATCATTTATCCTTGGTAGAGTTTGCGTGCAACAACAGCCACCACTCCACCATCAATATGGCACCATACGAGTCACTGTACGACCGACCTTGCAGATCACCTCTGTGCTGGACTGACCCAGGGGGAGTAAGTACTTGTAGGACCAGAGATGGTGCAGGAAATGACAGGGAAGGTTCAGATCCTCTAGGAGCAGATGAAGACTGCACATAGCAGACAGAAGTCCTATTCTGAGAGGAGGTGGAGACCACTAGAGTTTGAGGATGGAGACCATGATTTCCTACGGGTCTCATCTCGATGAGGTATATAGAGATTTTGTCGGGGAGGAAAGTTATATCCACGATTCATCAGACCATTCCATGTCCATTGCAGAGAAGGAATGGTGGATTACTTCCTAGACCTTCCACCGCAGTTGCATCGGGTGCACGACGTCTTCCATGTATCTCAGCTGAGGAGATACAAGAACGACCTGATCCAGATCATCGATAACAAGGTGCTGGACATCGATGATAAGGAGACATTCATAGAGGTCTTGGTGGAGATCGAGGATCGACGGGAGCGGGATTTATGTGGACGGTCGATTCCTCTGGTGCGTGTTAGCTGGATGCATTAGAACCTCCATGAGAGCTCTTGGGAGCGGGAGAATCAAATGTGTGCTCAGTACCACCATTTGTTCCCCAAGTGTGTGTTGTATCTTTATGGGGACATAAAGCTCTTAGGTGGGGGTAATGTAATGATGCGGAAATTTAAATAGAGTTTTATTTATTAAATACTTTGGAATTTTACGAGTCTGTGATTTCTAACTAAACTTGATTCCGAGGCCCGGTGTGCCCAGATTCAATTTTTTTAGTTTTGTTCAGGTACGTTCAGTAAACGTATGACCGAGTATTCCTATCTTCTGAACTAGTGCTCATAATTGAAATTTGAGGACACTGATGAACTTGCAGCACCATTATTCTCTTAATGGGACCTTCACCGCAGTTGATTTTTAAGCGGGTTGAATGTTATTTATTGGGGATTTAGAATAAAAAATAGACAAAAATTGTCGTACACAATCTTATTTTTTTGGTAGTTATAACCTACAAGAGGTAGTTAAGGGTGGGTGCACACCCCACATAACATCACCTGAGAAGATTTAGTGTGGTGGGGCCCACACGAACCCGCACCATTCTACCTCCCCTCAACTCCCCTTTAATTTCCTGCTTTTTATCTTGACAAATCCTCATATTTATTAATGTGGAGACCCCCACCTCCTGCCCATTAAACATGCAAACCTATCTTATTAATATCAGTGATAATTAATTGACACCACTTTTGAGTTCATATGAATTTCATGACAATTATATTAATTTGAGAGCCTTTTTTTATTTGTGTTATAAAATCACTTTTGGGGAAAGGCATTAGAAAAATAATGAGAGGTGATCCTTCTTCGACGAAGGACACAGTTCTTCAACGAAGAACATCCCCAAAAAAGGACACGAATGACTTCTTCCAAAGACGCTTCTTCATCGGACACACCTAGACATCAAGAAGTCTATGTCTCCTACGACAACGAATCTTCCTCCATCGTTGATGGGACGACATCGATATACCGCAATGCTTGTCTGCCGTGGATCGACGATGTGCGACATCTTTTGCGAGGTAGGGGTTTGTATATTCTTGAGTGAATAAATTGTACCTCCTATTTATTTGTTAATCTTCAAAATTGACATTGGGCGACTGATACCACCCAACGCGGAGGGCGTGGGCCAAAAGAACACGGCCCAATGGCCCCCTGTCATTGTTTTTTTATTTTCAATCAGGATGGGGCGACGATTGATGTCAGCGGAAACGTGCCGGCTGTGTGCGGAGGAACTGCGGACCACAATCGCGGGCCGCTCCACTGGAGGAGAAACGGCCAGCTAAAGTCGTCCAGGACAAAGTAAGACCATAGCGCCACACAATAAAAGATCTCGGACCGTGTTCTGTGGGCTGCAAAGCAGGCGAATCGGTAGGCAGCCGGCCGGCCGGGCTGAGAACAACCACGACGTCAGGAAGGCACCGCGATGGAGGAACTGCAGCACACCCGAGCGGGCCGCTTACACCGTGAAGGACGGACGGCTTCGGCCGAAAAGTTTGGGTGGGCAGCACTTTTTGGCAATGCCGGTTCTAGAAAGTTGGAGGCCATGCACCACCCCCCCCCCTTGGACCTCTCGTCCATCGAACCGAGCTGCTCGGGCAGCAAGTCGAGCCGTGGCCAGCCGGACTGCGCCGTGCCGGGATAAGCCGCACACCTCCGGATTAGGCCGCACCTCTTCGGGTTAGGTCATGCCCTTTAGGCCGGGCCACACAATTCATTGGGCCAGTCTGACCCTCTGTCGGGTCAGACCCACATAGACCGGGTAGACCCGACCTGTTGGCCCACTGGGCTCAACGGGCCGGGCCCGTTTCCACTTAATGGTGAATATCTTGGAGACCATGCGTCTGATCGACGTGCCGTCTATGGAACAGTGACCCTCGTGACATGGATGTCCTTTTGTGATACTCTATGTTAGTTTTTGGATGAATTTGGAAAACGGCTGGGTTTAGAACAAGCGTAATTCCAACCGGGCCCCTGGGACAGATAAGCCGATAAATCTCAGACCGGGTATCCGATTGATGTGACGTCTGTCGAATTGCGTTTCATTTGGTGAAATGGAACTTTGGGATACATAAACTCTATAATTCATGACAGTTGGTATATCGACCCCTTTACTCAAGGAGCGGAACCTCCCAAAATCAAGCATGTTGTGTGCGGGAACCTTAGAGCGGGTTGCGACTACGTCATCTACTATACTGGAATCCTCCGTGGGTTCGACATCGATTACTACCGTACTGGAATCCTCTGTGGGATTGACAGTGACGTCTACCATACTGGAATCCTCTGTGGGTTCGAAGGTGATGATTACTATTCTCGTATCCTGTGTGGGTCCGACAGAGTATCTAGTATTGTATCCTATGTGGGTCTGACAGCTTTTCTGGTCTTTTATCCTATGTAGGTCTGACAACTTAGATGATTTAGTGATTACATCTGATCATCTCTATTGTATTACAAATGATGTATACCTGTGTGAGATGAGTCTTTATTTTCAATCATTACCATTGATGTGATTGAGTTCTTCCTGTATAGACAAGGTTGTTTTTTGGCATGATATTTAGAGTCGTGATGTGGTTGATAACCTAGGTATATGTATGGGCTTATAACTATATAGGGTTGGTTGATACTTTGTGTTTATATTTCCCATTTATGGTTTATCGTTTGTGGATACTAGGAGACCTTTAGGGGTCTCAGGTTCCCTAGTGAGTATCGTATACCCACCCCAGCATGGGCTTTGACCGCACTACGGTGTGTTTGTTGCAGACGACAGACAACGCTGATCGAGGTGGAGACTTTTTGAGCTGGACAATATCTGGAGGTGGACCACTTAGCAAGACGAACATGGAGTGGACTGAGGGACTTGAGGTGCTGAGGAGGATAGATGTACGCACCCTTCAAGTGGTATTTCTGGACGACGACTCAGTGGTTTCTATTTTACTTTACTGCAGCTATGCTAGATTTCAGTTCTACTATACTTTCGGTGGGGTTTGTATACATGCCCATTTTACTTTTCAACACCTACTTTTGTACTCAGTTTACTTAGTTCCTACTTCAGTTGTGTACTCTGTTGTGTTGTTTACTTTTATAAAGGCAATTCCTTCCCTTTTTATCGATATTTATGCATTTGGTTCTAGTCGCTAGCCCCTTTACTATGAGAGGAGGGCTTGTGGTTGTCATTGAATGGGCCCCGAGGATGGGTCATGACAAGGCCAACCACCTACACGAAGTGATGATATTTTATTTTCATTTCTACATAAAAAATATGTTAATAATCTTATATTTAACGTATTTATATGATATTTATGATATTATTATTATTATTATGTAATGATATACTATTGTTTACCTTTTTTCCATCTGTCAAAAAAAGAAAAACTAACTCATGTGTGTGTACAAACTACTATCTCCATGATGTCATGTTATTCATTTTCCATTATCACATTATATCTCAGGGTATAAAAGATTATATAATGAGAAAATATAATTCTTTTTAAATTATTAATAATATATAGATGATTAAACAATGAAAAATGTTCATGATTTGGACTATATGAACAAAAAAATATGTTGGAAACAAAAAAATAAAACCCTAAATATTGATTTTAATATAGAATTTCTCAAAAGTGAAAAATAAAAAATCAAAATAGACTGATATATTGTAATATAATTATGTATATGCTTTTTTAATAGATTTATAACAGATATAAATCTATGAAACAGTATGTCAGGAGTGTGTATGATCAAATTTGGGATTTTAGGTAGGGGATTAAATTATAATCTCATTATTTTTAAGGATTTTCGGTATTAATTTTACATTACGTAAATTTTATGATCTTTATCTTTTAAACCACAACTATTTTTATCCCCTATGGTTATTTATAGTTTTTTCATACATTATAACAATTATACTCACTTTGGTATATAAAATAATCAATCAATGATTTCTCTAATTGGATGACTTTATTTCTTATATTTGATTCTGAATATCTCTCTTGCATATCCATGTACTATAAATTGTTTTATAATTTTTTATAACTATACATAAATTTTATAAATTCAAAATTATTATTATATTTTAATTTCATTATTAATTATTAAATTTAAAATTTAAATTTTTTTTTGTATGACTCAGTTTTTTACTTTATAAAAAAGAATAAAAATGATGTTTTCTTTCAACATATAAAACATGAACTGGTTTTCCCATCATCGTGTACTAACATAAGCATGATTAGTCATTTTTTTTCAAAATAGTTTTACGATGAAAATTATATTCCCATTTTTCTAGGGAATTTTTTTAAAATAATTCAAAAATATTATACAGAATTTTTCTCTTGTTTTTAAATGAAAATATTGAATGATTTTATAAAACAAACGTTTCAACTATGTCAGCATCTTTTATGAAGTTTTATTCTTGAATGGGGGTATTTTTTTATGGTACTATATAATTTCATTCATTAAATATATTAAGATTATGGTATTTGATGTTGGATTTCATTAATCATTTTTGTTTCTTCCTGGTTAATTATGCAATGATGAAATGATAAATGTTTTTGTAATGTCATAGAAAATTTATGTATGGTTTTTATTATGTGATGGGTGTGAGAAAAATTATATATCCCTATAATTAAATTTTTAATGATTAATTTCTTATGATTTAATATGATACAGAATGGGGATTGAAACTATAACGATAAGGGATTCTGTCCATAATGTTATTCTTGGCAGTTAGCATTGACTACAGATATTATGGGAATGGGGAGTGAACCAAATCCATAATTAGAATCTGTCCACTATTTTATTATTTTCTTGATATAAATCCTTGGCTAGTAAAATTATTTTATATTCCATTGTTTTTCACATTCCTATAACATGTTGTTATTTATATGAATTGTTTTCATGTATTATGATTGATAATTTATGATTTCACACTCTTATGAATCACATATTTTATTATGGAAAATAAAAATGTTATGACTCATGATATATGATCTATGAATGATTAGTGGAAAATTTAGTAAATATTGGTCAAGATCCCATACCCATGTTAAAAATTTATGCTAACCTATGATCAATGATTAATATATCCCATTCTTACCCATGATGAAAATCTGAGCTCACCCTTTCAAATGTACATCATTCCACAAGTTATAAAGAATGATATTATGAAATATTTTTATATAAGAATATTTTGTAGTTAATATTATGGTATATGTTTAAGAATTGTTTTGTAACAATAAAATCCAGTTATTATAATAAAAATACTAATTTAATAAGAAATAATTTGGTTTTCTTACATAAATTTTTCTCCTAACACTATAAAACTCTACATCTAAAAGGACATGGGTATGTATGTGAAATAATAATAGAAATTTACATTATATATATGGATTTTTAAAATTGGATCTATTCATTTTATATCAAATATAGTCTATAAAGATTGTGTTTTTTCCATCATATCCAAGTGAAAAGGTCCAAAGAAATCTCAGGAATGTTTGGAAAAATATTAATATATAATTATGTTATCAAAACCTCAATATAGAATATCATATTTGTGTATTTTAATGATTATTTCATGTATATCATCTCTTCATTATCTCAAATTCATATACCATGTGCACTCCCAATGAAATAGAGTAACAATTTAACATTTGAATTTCACCTACGAACCATATATTCATATCTTATTTTGTATTTTCACCATCTTTACCCTTCATCAACAATTTAATTTATCCACAGTTCTTTTATATCTATTTTAAAAACATCATCATGTATATAACCATTACAAAATTTACTTATTAACATAACATGGCCATAAAATTCACTGTAATGATGTGTCACCCATGACCTTTCTACAGAAATCCAATCATATAGAGTATCTTTATAGCACTTATATAACTTTATAATTTATGTTTAAACCTTTTACATACTTTATATTAGACCGTTATGTACAATTGTAAACACCTTTATGATAATCGTGAGTGAACCTTAAGATATGTCCATGTATTGATAGTTCCACCACAACCAACACAATTGATTAACATGGCATATACATATCTGTTTCCACCTCTAGTCATCCCTCTCAACCACGACTACATTTCCCATGATGTTTTTGTGGACATTTCATCCATCATTATCATCCACCATGAATAATGTACATATTTTTATACATATAGATTCTATAGTGTTTGTCCATCCCCAAATAGGGTATTTCCATTTGTGTTTGGTAAGAGTCCTAATAATTTTAGTGGTTGCTTGAGGTGGTATTGATTTTTGTAATGTGTCAAAAACTATAGTTCTCTTGTAGTAATACATATTGAACGGTCAGGTGGTAAGATATGATCCATCTTTTACAATATGGATAAATCTTACCTAATGGGGGGGATTGATAATGATATAATATGAAGAAAAACCTTAGGGAATAATCTATCTGAGATTATAAAGATTATATAACTCTATAATATATTAAATATATTTTACACTATTTCATTCCCATTCAATATATGTGTCTTCTATAATAATTCCTCACTCTTTTTATGGATTTATTCATTTAGTGTCAATCTTTGGTGGAATAAAGTTGTTATTTGTCTTGGTGTTTTGAATATTGATTTTATTCCGTAGTATAGCTCTTATAGGATATGTAGTAGTTTAATGTTTAATTTAACAAATATTTAGATGGTCATATCCCCACTACACTTTGTTATACTAATCATCTATTTGTGTTCTTTCATTTATTCGCTTCACTGTATTATGAATCATATGATGGATATGGGCACTGTAGTGGGGAGTGTTAAGAAGATTTTGGGTCTTTTGTAGTGGAACCCCCTCATTTTTTAGTATATATAGAGGAATATCAATAAGGATTCATACACTACAATTTGTTAATATTATAACAACTAGAACATGGAATAAAAAATAACCTCAAATTTGAAACCTCAGTGATGCACCCTAGATCTGTAATCCTCATTCCATTGCTAAAAAGATGTTTTGTAAAACCTATATTTGATCAAATGGGAGACTAATATGTCTTTTTTAAATATAAATACTCAATAATTTACATCTCATAAATAAAAAAATTCAATGAATGGAAGAATTAGTTTCTTTGAGTACCAGTTATATAAGAAGCTTATTTATAAAAAAATAGTGAAAATTTTGATGTAAATGAGACACACTAGATTCCATTTTAATCTTATCATAAGTTACAATCATCTTCATAACATGGTATATCGAATCATAATAAATATATAATCTCAAAGTAATAGTAATAAAAGAATATCACAAACTCTATCACTAACAAAAAAATATCACAGACACCCTATATAGAAAAAAATATATTTTTTTGCATACAATATAATAAGATATGAAGAATATTTAAGATAAATTATTTGGACATAGTCACATATGATTACAAACTATTTCCAGAGTTCTATATGGTTGATACTAGAAAATGGGAATGAATCGATAATTAGTTTCTCTATATGAATATGATGATCCATATGCCTTCCATGAAATCTCTTGAGGAAAAAAATAACATTCATATGAATCTACATAAAATCACTGAGTAATACTGTAATATTAAGGACATGGGGAAATAGATCATGTATATAATATTAATATACTAGTGGAAACTAAAAATGAGTATAAAAACCTGGAGTAGTTAGGAAAGGGTTGAAGCATTTACTACCTATGTAGAATGATAACATGAACCTTATTTAACAATGTGGTGAAATAATACATCATAAGTTGTTTAATAATGGTATAAAGTGACGAAAGCCCTACTATAATATGATTTTTGAGATGATAATAATTCTATAACTCTGTAATATACTTCTTTTATATTTCAATATTTCATTCCAATTATACATACATGTATTCTAAAATAATTGCTAAATGTATTTATGGATTGCTAAACATGGTGTTAATCCATTGTGGAATAGTGTAGTTATGTGTTTGGGAGTTTTAAATATCGATTTTATACTGTAATATAGTTATTCTATGAGTTATAGTAGTTTAAAATTAAAAAGGATGGATATTTCGATTATCCAATTTCCATTACACGCTATTATTCTCATCAAAATTTTGTTTTCTTTTCTTGATTCCATTTACTATATTATCCATCATATGATGGAGTTGGGTGATGTAGTATGGAGTAGTAACATTATTGTAAGATATGTGTAGTGGATCCCTATACGTGGTTAGTTTAGATATAGGAATGTTAATAAGATTTCATACTCCAGAATGATGTAATATTACCACAAGTAGAATTATAAATTAAATATAACCTCATATTTGAGACATTAGTGATGTACCCAAGATCCACACTCCTAGTTCTAGTGCTAAAAAAACTTTTTCTAACAATAGATTCGATATAATATTGGATGAATTTTCCTTTTTTAGAATATTTCTAAACTCTATACTTTACATTTCAAAAATAACACAAACTCCCATGAATGGAATTTTTAGTGTATTTGAGGACTAGTTACACAAGAATATTATTTTACAAAACATTTGAGACTTTTAATGTAAATTAGCCACACATTTCACCCTTTAAAACATATCGTAATTTAAACTCATATTCATAGCTTTTGGAATTTAATCATAATAAATCGTTAATCTCAAACAAATATTAAGAAAAAAGAACACATAAATATTTAGTAAAGAATTATATTATAATCAAATGAGACAATAAGAGAAGCACAGAATTATCTTGTTAAAATAACATGGATTAAAAACAGTAATCCATATGCCATTATATGAAGACCTATAAACTAAAAATATATAAACATTACTACACAATCTGATTGGTAAAATATAAGATAATAAAAAATCTTTGTGGATTATTAAAATAAGCATAATTATATGATACTTCTATGAAATGAAACATAATATAAAAATAAAATAGTTACAATGGAATAGAAATCAAAAAATAGTGGAGTGGGAATCACCACATGTTTCATATTACATGGTGGATAAAGAATCACTTCCAGATTCTTATGTTATAAAGGGTATATCTAACTAATTCCAATAAACATATTGGAGTATGATTCACTACCATATCCCAATAAACATATTGGAACATGATTCACTACATAATTATTATAAACATATTGGATCAGGAATAACTTCATGATTCCTATACAAGAGGTTGCATCAATACTCGATTAATATAATTATATCATGAGATATAAAAACATAACCAATTATTTATAGGGCCATATAAGACCCCTCCATACAATTACCCACACATATCTATTCCACTTCCAAAAATCATTAAAAACATCATAAAAACCCCATTGAATAAAAAATCAGTTTCTCAACATTTTTATATGGTATGAAATAACATTTCTTCAAGAATGTTAATGATTCAACTAAAGATTAAAACCGCCAGAAATCTTATTTTACATAAAAAATTATATTATCATAGAATAAAAATAACTTCTGAATAAATTTAATAATTTGGAAATAAAGAATATAATTTTAGTGAAATCATAAAATTTATATATATAAAAAAACATTTTTAACAGATGTATATGTTATGGATAAATAGGTAACATTTAAAACCCTATTTTTAAGTGTTAATTTTGGTAAATTAGAAATATAACAATATATTATTTAAATTAAAAAAATATTATAAAAATAAATTAGTAAGGGAAGATAAAACATTAAAATTTTAAAGGATCAAAATACATTTTAATAATTTAAAAGAACATTGTATAAAACCAACATAAGACGAATTACTAGGAAATAACATTTAAAAAGGATAAGGGAGTTATGAAGGTCGCATTTAGTAAAAACTTATTTGGTGTCTGTAGATAATGTATAACATTATGTGGAATGGAAAATATAGATAATGATAATAAATCATCATTAAAGAGCATGAGAATTATTCTCAACAATGATATAATTTTTATTGGGTTAAAATTCAACACGAATGAAAAGTTTTATACAAAGTATGATTTTCAACATATATAAAGACAAAGTACCCTAAAATAAAAAATTAGTATTATCCAACCCCATATATGAATAAATAAGTTCAATAAGAATCAATAAAACACAATGAAAGGAGTTGAGTTAAAAAAACCCTTACAACTTTGGTATATTTTAAATCAAAGGGCATTTAAAAAAATATCTTCATATGGATCTTAATACATGATGTAATTATTGAATATGGAAAACAATTCACTAGTTATTAATAATAAATTATAATAGATGTCATTAGGAAACATATAATCTATTTTTAATGTTATTACATTTGAGACAAACAATCCCTAATATAATTTATTGCCCAAAACTAAGGAAAAAAATAAATATTATTTAAAAATAACTTTATTAATCAGTTATTTCACAAAATTATTAATATATAAATCATTTTATTATTTCGTTTTATCATAGTTCACTTTATGTATATTATTTAGTAATTATCTATTTCCAGTATCGGGTGTGAGTAATCTTGATCATCTTTATTCAGTTACATAATATTGATATTATTCTTATTTCACAATCCAGATTTCATCATTACTATATCATAAATTGTAATATAAACAATTAATTATAATTAATAATAAATTTTTAATCATCTTCTACTGGATTTTTGGTTGTGGTCTTAAAAATGAAATCATTGATGATAAAGTTTCTATTACTTTTAACGAACAAATATTGGTGTCTTAATAAATGAGATTTGTATTAATATTAATATTATTGAGAAAAAAATAATCATTTACTTTATTATATCATATATTTACAGTAATTATGTTCTTATAGTAATTTATGATTTTATTCTATATAACTATTGAAGTATGTGGTTTGATCGACCCAACCATGAATATATCATAATTAACAAGCAATTATGATTTTTAATGTTGTTTATTTTTGAATAATATCATTCATAAAGAATATTAATTATATGATTAAGGAAACATAAATGTTTTTAATCATACTTTAATAGGGTTTAATAAATAATTAATGAACTATCTCAAAAATAAGATATGTTACTTTGTTGAGGTGGCAATCTGTACCCTGGAAAATGAAATATTAGTGATTATAACTGGATAATGGGAAATATATTTAATAGATAATCCATTAGACTAAAAAGTTCAGTAAGAAAAATTATTTCTTTATTTTATATTTATGAGAAAAATATACCATGAAAAAAATGGCATAAAATAAATTATCTTAAGTAAATATTTGATGTAACATTGAGGAAGAGTGTTTTCTGTTGAAGGACACCTATTAAATATAGGGATTATGATAAATATATTTTAATGAATTCTAAATGATTTGAAACATTATTTTAAGGGAATTAAATAGGGAATACTTTCATGAAGAAATCAAGATTAGGGAGTGTTATTGAAGGGGTGGAAACAAACTCCTTATCATAAGCATATGCAGTCAGAAGAAATGCTTCTGACTATTTGTTAAAGAAAATTAAAAGGCAAACAAGGAATGTAGACAAGGTAGAGAATAAGGATTTCCCCCATTAAGTATAAACAATTTTAAATATCATATTATGATAAATAACTTCGATAACCATTCTCATCATTAATTTCCAATTCAGATTGTGAACTACAATGACTGAAGATCTTAAGGATATCAACATTGATTCTTGTCGTCACCATGGAGGATGACTTGGTATACATTGGGTAACCAACTTTTAAAAGTGGTGGAAGTGTAATTTTTTAAGATATTACAACATAAAATAATGTTATCACATGTATCACATGTCATAGAGGATCAAAAGTTGATAATAAAATAATGGGGTGATATAGTATTTAAAATTATTTAAATTTTTATTTTAGTATATGTTTTAAACAAGTTTTTCTGTCATTAAATATAAGAATTTTAACTTTTAATATTTTGGTTTTACCATGGTAACTACATTTTCCGATGTAATTTAATTTTAATTCCTAATTATAAAACGACTCTATATAATTTTCAAATTATAATTCCATAAATAAAATCTATTTTATTATATTAAATATATGTTTTTAATAAAAATTAATTTTAACATTAGCACATGTAAAGAACAAGAACTAGTATTTTATGAAATGTTTATTTTTAAGGATTCAATTTAGGAATTGAATAAAAGTATAAATTATTTTTATTTCCACTATGTATAATGGTTAATTATAAAATCAATTACTTCGGTTTAATTAATTAAGAAGGAATCTCCTAATATATTATTATTTGAAAGAAAATACCAAAAAAGTTTTTTTTGAAAATATTACATAAGTTCACTGAAATGATAACCATTTGGGTTATAAATTCATAAATTTATTTTAAAATTGATTTTTACTACTTATATACATACTTGACCGTGAAAGATATTTTATAGGCTTTTATATTATACATAATTATCATTAGAGTTTTAAATAATAAGGTATTAGTTGTAACGCCCCGACCCCAGTTACCTAGAGTCAGTGAATTATTACATAACATTAGCATGATCACAAGATAGATCAAATCTTGAAAGACCGATTGGTTTAGTAGCCTTGGAAACACTACATATATTCATAAAGTTTTACATTACATCATGAAGTTAAAAATTACAACAACAACATATTGTCTCCATAATCCACAATATTATCCCAACATAATATCCCTGCAGGTTATTCATAATTTACATCATCACTTCCTGGGAAAAATAAAACATAGAAAAGGGGTGAGCTCAAATTTCCGATAAGGATAACAATATAGAGGAAACTTTCATAAATAAGAATAAACATTTAAGAAAATGTATAACTAAAACAAAATACTTTTAAACTTGAACTTCAACATAGTATGGAAAAAATAAAATGATATAATGCAATTTACTTATTCACATGGATATTCTACTAATCTAATAATCACATGCAATATCAATAACCACTTTCATAATGATCGAATGCATAATTCCAGACTATCATAACCACATAGCAAAGGCCGCGTGCCAAGACTAAAAATAATATTTTTCCAAGGAATTGTGCCAAGACACTAGTTTGTCTCATGAGACCTACTGATGCATCGAAGAGCTATAGCAGGCTCCACCCATCACTTATTAAGTCCAATTCATTCCCATATGAAAAGTTTTAAACATAACATAAACATTCGTATTAAAACTATTATACGAAATGTCAATACTTTCTCCATAAACCATGAATAGTATAAAAATAACACATCCACAGTAAAACATATCGCAAAACCTTTAATACAATACAAAATTTTTATATCATAATAAATCAACTTCAAATAAGCATAAAATCCATCAAAGTATGTTGACATAGATGAAATCAAAACTATTTGAGAGAAATACCTCTTTTCTCGAAATCATTGAAAAGTCACACATTTATAAAGGAAGTAATTTAAAAGAGATTTTTGAATCAAAATGTACCATTCCACTTTGAAACTTTTGAAAACAAATATCATTCCAAAAAATTCATGTCCATATAAATAAATCCTTAAAATCTTATTGAAAACATGGACATTAATTAAAATATTTAGAAAGATAGATCTTTAAAACATTTAAAATTACGATCTTGAAAAAGAATACCTTTTAAAAATTCATAAAATATTCATTTTGAAATCCTTTAAAAGTCACATATTTATAAAATGAAACATTTACTTTGAAAATAATCTTATAAGCTTGTAAGGTAAGCTTTGAAAAATTTATAATGGCGGTAAATAGCCGCACCCTCCATATAAGTTAAAAAACATTCTTACCTTAAATTTATCGAAAAGGTTAAAAGTGCCTTGTTTGGAAAACGATGGAAAGATTCCTTTTAAAATACTTAAGGGTATAAATTACTTTAACCCATTGTCTAGTAAATAGTAAAAATGTTTTTAAATACATTTTAAGGAATATGGATGTGGATGATAAAATGATCCTAGTAGATAATTACGTATAAACAACCTCAGATAATGAAGAGATTGTGAAATAAACCCTTACCTTGAACTTTTCCTTGGATGGGGTAGGTTAGCCTCCTATATAATGTTGAAATAATTTTTATTAAATTATTCAATAATCATATTAATTAATATGATATCATATATGATCTTTTAACATTGCTTTGTTAATAATATCTTAGTATTATCGTTGTTTCAGGTGTTAACTTACTCGTTTTCTTTTATATGATTTGTTATGTAAGACATGTTTGTAATGGATAGGTTGTATATTAGTAATATCTAGAAGGATATAAAGTCCTTAAACATAATTTTTAAATAATCAAATGATAATTATACTTGAATGGATATGATGGAGAATGAATCTCATCGCGTTCGTGGAGACGGTAGTCCGTACGTACGCACGAGCGACAATATGATTCTTTTGATATTAAAATAATATATAAATGGATGGTATATCATTTATACAGAATCATTATCATGTTATATTTATTATTTTCATGAGTTACACATCATTATTATACCCATCCAAATAAAAATATATTGAATAACAATTACACCACGACGTGGAGACGGTAAGCCGTACGTACGCACGCATGGTGACATGTTATTCAAAAGGTGGATAGAATACTGAATATGGTTGTACCATATTTATAATAACATCATAGTATATATATGATACTGTATTTATTATTTGATAATTATAAAAACAAAGGAATAAGAAGTGGAAGAAGAAAGGAACTTGGAAAAGGGTGGTGAAATCATTACCTCTTCTCCGGGTTCTTCCTTTTGATTTGATCTAAAGGGATCTGTAGGTTGGCTTTCTGATCAAACCAAGGCCTCTAGGTTGTAGTGAGGGAAGTTGGGAGAGTATTTGGGCAGATTTTGGCTGAACAAAAAGGCTTCTAAGTTGTGAAGAAAATAGAAGGAGGAGTACCCTTTTATAAGAGGGGTGAGGTGCACCTTTGGAAAAGCTAGATATATTAGTTGATAATAAACTTATATTCGGTTTCTAATGGCTCCAATATTTATTATTCAATGGTTAAGGTGGGTATGGGTCTAAAAAAATCCAACCAATAGAATTTAGACTATTTTGGGTACTTATATTAACATAATCTTTAAGTATTAACTCTAAGTTAATTAGTTTCACTTTTACAATGTCTCTTTGTAGTTTTATATTATATGGTTAATAAACATACCATATACATCCAAGAGACCCCCAAGTGGTCCATTAATGAGAAAACTATCATGATATAAGTCTCTTGGCTGAGCCTTAGATTTTTAAGAATTTAATACCAATTAATAATATAATATTTGTTTTAAAAACTCTTTTATGTCAATTTGACACTATTCAATAGTTGATTTTTGTGAAACTCATAATAGATTGATTACTTCAAAAAAAGTCAATTAAATAAATCCTAATATGTCATACTATCCTATAAAATTAATTTAATTCTTTAAAAGTTTCAAATTATATTTTTTTGGGTATTTATAATATCAATTATTTTAATTTTTTACTATTAAAGTAATTACTGCATCATCATTGTGTCATAAATAAATTAAATTATTTAATGTCTAAAAATTATAAATAAAATATCATTATGTGTTAAATCCTTGTAGCTTCCTAATGAATATTTATAGTTGGAAATCCAACATATATAACCTTATGTAAAAATTGTTTTCTTAAAATATATATGCTTGTGTCATTTTGGTATTCATTTTACCTTAATTAAAATAAAGTGTCCCTATCACCTACAAGTGGCTCCATGAGGTCCCAAAATTGACCCAAAGATGCCCATGGTCGGACATGGATCCAAAAATAAGGTTAGGACACGTTTTAGGGTAATTTAGTATTATTATAATATTATTTTTTAACCCTTATTTATCAGATTTACCCTTAACCATGGTAAATAAAATATTTACCGCAGTAATTATTCAAAATATCTAAAAATAAAAGTTACCTATTTACACAATTTAAACATCATGATTCCAAATATGGAATCCATTTTTCCAAATTCAAAACACAGAAGTGTCAGAAATTAATATAAAATGATTTCATGTTGTTAAAACAAAAAGCATGTTTTTAAGAGATAATAACTATCAAAAGATTGACTCTTGATTATGTCCGGATTAATTGTAAAATTATGTCCAATGACCAACATTATATTAAATGGTAAAAATCTATTCTAAATATACTTTAAAACCACTCAAATTCATAATTTATCAATATTAATTATTTTTATTAAAAAAGTTGTTTTTAATTAAAATTTAGTAATTTTCACTATTCATCAAAATATGAAAGTTATCGGAAAAGTACCAAAATTTCACCCTAGGATAATTTTGATATTCCGAACCCATGAATGAAGTCCATTTTGAAATATAAAATATATATAATTTCAAAAAATAGTTATTACTATTCATAATGCCTGGTTTGATTGGTTGTGGTGTGTGTTAAGACTCGAAGTTGCATACAACACACACTAGTGTATTATTCAAAGGAAAGCATACCGTGGAAGCTTGGGGTGTTTCATTTTAAATTTTTGATGTCCCCATTTAGTCAAAAAGTTTAAAATATTATATTTAAAAAGGGTTCACTATTAAAAGTTGGTAAAATTTCAATACTAAAAATGAATTTATTCTTTCATTGTGTCTAAGAAACTCATAATATGGATTCTAAAATTATAAGGATTATAAAAAGTATAAAATTTAGTTAATTCTATTCATAACCTCTTTTGAATGGCTTGTTCGGTAAGTCATGGTGCACTTGGACTCGGTGTTGCGTGTAGTTCATGTTATTGAATTATTTTGAAGAAATAACACACTATGAAATCTTGGGGTGTTACATTCTCCCCTCCTTCAATAAATTGCATCCTCACAATTTGAAATTGTTTTTCGAAAATAAAAGGTTGAAAATAGAAAATATCCTTGTGGGAAAACCCACATCGGAAATTAGGTTACTAAAATTTAGTCTTAATATGATGAAAAGATAAATAAAAGGGTCACCACCAAATTATTATCTCTATTAAGAGAACATTAGTGGCAATTAGAGATATATAATTGAAGGAAAAACGTAAATATTTATTGGTAGTGATTGATGTCATCAATCACCAACAAGTGTAAAATTGAGGTCCTTAAATTCATCAATCTATGATGATTTAAAATACCATCGGTACGACAAAACATAGGGTATTAGGATAACACATTTTTGGTTTTATGATTCCTTAAATAAATTATAAGAATTGATTTCTTCATAGAATAAGAGAAGAAGAAAAATATAATCTTGTCAAGTAGAGTTACATCCTTTAACTAATTTCTACCACAAACTCATCTTTCACTATAAAAGTTAATAAAATGAAGAAAATATATTCTATTTATCCTATTCGTATAGGGTTAAAAAAACGAATTTATAATTCATCTACCAGATCTTTTAAAAAAACTACATTATTTAATCTCGGATATCATGTGGGTCAGTGGTAGGTGATACACCCTTGTCACCCTTCTGTTGTGGGTTCAAGTCTCACGGCCTTGCCGGACGCAACCGGTTGCCGCCCAATCTCCAAGTTGTCCTTTTATGGAAATCCAAAATAATCCAAACTAGAACTATCCAAAATACTTCAGTCCAAAATTTATAAGGAAGGTAAACACAATAAAGATCTTTTTTTTCCGTGTAATAACATGTGATCACCTTCATCATATATTCTTTTAAAACACTTAAACATCCTAAATTACCATAAAACCTTATTGATTACATTCATGATCCCTTATTCCTTAAAGAATAATAGATATACTCCTTCAATCCAATAATGTTTTAAACCCAAACAATGATGGAATATACAAATCATTAATCAGTTTCAAAGTAGTCAAGAATATCCAAAATAATTTATCCAAATCAATAATGTATTATTCCAAAATCACTACTTCGGTATCAGATCTATATTATGGTTTATCATTCTCTCAACCATATATTTTCCAAAAATTATCCTTCTATTGAGTCACTTTTCTTTCTTCCACACAATCTCAAGTCCTTAATGAAATAGTACTGCAGAACAATCATTATATACTCCATAATTATTATAACAAGTACATTGTTGATACAACACTTAATTGACATAATCAACAGAAGAACTATAATCATTCCTCTTCATCTATTGTAGTATCATAACTTGATTATTATCCAATATCATTATTTGAAGAATAGTCTGATGATTGCGACATAGGTTTGCGTAGTGTCCAAAATCATTGCAAATGAAGCATTGTACATTTGAAACCATTTTCTTACCCTTGCAGTAACGTACTTTGTGCCCTTTTCTTCCACACTTATAACAAACTACCATTCCTTTCAGGCAAGTTCTAGGGTGTTTCATCCCACAGTTATCACATATGGGAAAATTATTCTTTTCCCTCTTCCCTTTATCCGTCTTTCTCTCTTCCATCCTTTTCTTCTCTTGCTTCCCTTCAAGGCCACAGGATGCAGTAAAATCTTTACTTATCTTATCAACACATGATATTATTTCTTCATATGATGATAATACATGGGAGACTATTTCTCTTATAAATTCTAGCTTAAGACCATGAATGATATGATCCTTCTTTTTCTTTGGATCATGTGCATTGCTGGAGTTATCATTCCTTCTACTGGGCGCCATTTCTAAACAATGGCATACACTAGATTAGTTTATGAATAATAATACCTCATCCCAAACTTGTAAAAAACATAACATAAATTAAATAGTTTATGGATATAATCCATAATCATAAAAATGTCTCCGTTGAGGAAGTATATACTCATAAACCCTTAATAATGGTTTGTAAAGAAAATGAGAATTATCCTAAGCATATCCCCCGGGAGTGTCGTAACCAAGAGTGTAGTAAGGCCCGTTGTCGTGCACTAGTTCCCATTCGAGTCTAGCTCAAAGCGGTGTTTTTGGGTTTTACCCCTAGGTACATCTGTGCCAGAGCCGCCTCTACCTTCTCATATCCAGACAGGGATATATTGCTCAGAAAACTCACAAAATATCTACAATACCAAAATTCTAGGAAGTTCTTCTATACTAATACTCAATGTCCATCTTAAATCTATGTGCTGTAATCAGAGTTTATCTAAATCTAGCTTCCAAGGATTGTACTAAACTTCCTCTGATGCCAACTGTAACGCCCCGACCACAGTTACCCAGAGTCGGTGCCTTATTACAAAACATTGGCATGATCACAAGAAAGATCAAATCTCGAAAGACCGATTGGTTTAGTAGCCTTGGAAACACTAGATATATTCATAAAGTTTTACATTACATCATGAAGTGAAAAACTACTACCACAACATATTGTCTCCATAATCCACACTATTATCCCCTCATAATATCCCTGCAGGTCATTCATAATTTATTTCTTCACTTCCTGGGAAAAATAAAACATAGAAAAGGGGTGAGCTCAAATTCCCAGTAATGATAACAATATAGCGGAAAATTTCATAAATAAGAATATACATTTAAGGCAATGTATAACTAAAACAAAAGCCTTTTAAACATGAACTTCAACATAGTATGGAAAAAATAAAATGAAATAATTCCATTTACTTATTCACATGGATATTCTACTAATCGAATAATCACATGAAATATCAATAACCTATTTCATAATGATGGAATGCATAATGTCAGACTATCATAACCACATAGTCAAGGCCTCGTGCCAAGACTACAAATAAGATTTTTCCAAGGCCTTGTTCCAAGACACTAGTTTGTCTCATGAGACCTATCGATGCATCGAGGAGCTATAGCAGGCTCCACCCGACACTTACTAAGTCCAATTCATTCCCATATGAAAAGGTTTAAACATAACATAAAAATTCGTATTAAATCTAGCATACGAAATGTCAACACTCTCTTCATAAACCATGAATGGTATAAAAATAACACATCCACACTAAAACATATCACAAAACCTTCAATACAATACAGAAGTTTTATATCATAATAAATCAACTTCAAATAAGCTTAAAATCCATCAAAGGATATTGACATAGATGAAATCAAAACTATTTCAGAGAAATACCTATTTTCTCGAAATCATTGAAAAGTCACACATTTATAAAGGAAGTAATTTAAACGTGATTTTTGAATCAAAATGTCGCATACCACTTTGAAACTTTTGAAAAGAAATATCATTCCAATACATTCATGTCCATATAAATAAATCCTTAAAATCATTTTGAAAACCTGGACATTAATTAAAAGATTTAGAAAGATAAATCTTTAAAACATTTAAAATTACGATCTTGAAAAAGAGTACCTTTTTAAAATTCTTAAAATATTCATTTTAAAATCCTTTAAAAGTCACATAATTATAAAATAAAACATTTACTTTGAAAATAATCTTATAATCTTGAAAGGGAATTATTTAGAAATTTATAACGGTGTTAAATAGCTGCACCCACGGTATAAGTTAAAAAAACATTCTTACCTTAAATTTATCGAAAAGGTTAAAAGTGCCTTTTTTTGGAAAATGATGGAAAGATTCCTTTCAAAACACATAAGGGTATAGGTGAATTTAACCCATTGTCTAGTAAATAGTAAAAATGTTTTTAAATACATTTTTAATGAACATGGATGTGGATGATAAAGAGATCCCAGTAGATAATTACGTATAAACAACCTCAGATAATGAAGAGATTGTGAAATAAACCCTTAACTTGCATTTTTCCTTGGTTGGGGTAGGTTAACCTCTTGTATAATGGTGAAATAATTGTTATTAAATTATTCAATAATCATATTCATTAATATGATATCATATATGATCTTTTAACATTTTTTTGTTAATAATATCTTAGTATTATCGTTGTTTTGGGTGTTAACTTACTCGTTTTCTTTTATATGTTTTGTTACGTAAGGCATGTTTGTAATGGATAGGATGTATATTATTAATATCCATAATGATATCAAGTCCTTAATCATCATTTTTAAATCATCAAATGATAATTATACTTGAATGGATATGATGGAGAATGAATCTCATCGCGTTCGTGGAGACGATAGTACGTACGTACGCACGAGTGACAATATCAATATTTTGATATTAAAATAATATATAAATAGATAGTATATCATATATAAAGAATCATTATCATGTTATATTTATTATTTGAATGAGTTACACATCATTATTATACCCATCCAAATAATAATATATTGAATAACAATTATACCACGGCGTGGAGACTGTAAGCCGAACGTACGCACGTATGGTGACATGTTATTAACAGGGTGGATAGAATACTGAATATTGTTGTACCATATTTATAATAACATCACAGTATATATATGATACTTTATTTATTATTTTAGAATGGTAACAACAAAGGAAGAAGAAGTGGAAGAAGAAAGGAACTTGGAAAAGGGTGGTGAAATCATTACCTCTTCTTCGGGTTATTCCTTTTGATTTGATCAAAAGGGCTCCATAGGTTGGTTTTATGATAAAACTAATGCCTATAAGTTGTAATGAGGGAAGTTAGGAGAGTATTTTGGCAGATTTTGGCCGAAACAAAAGGGTTTTAAGGTGTTAAGAAAAGAGAAGGAGGAGTGCCCTTTTATAAGAGGGGTGAGGGGAATCTTTGGAAAATCTAGAAATATAAGTTTATAATAAATTCATATTCAGTTTATAATTGATCCAATGTTTATTATTAAAAGTTTAAGGTGGGGATAGGTCGAAAACCATTCAACCAATAGAATTTAGACAGGTTTGGGTACTTATATTATCCTTATCTTTAAGTATTAACTCTAAGTTAATTAGTTTCACTTTTACAATGTCTCTTTTTATTTTTATATTATATGGTTAATTAACGTACCATATACATCCAAGAGACCCCCAAGTGGTCAATTAATTAGACACCTATCATGAAATAAGTCTTTTGGCTGAGACTTAGATTTTTATGAATTTAATACAAATTAATTATATAATATTTGTTTTAAAAAATCTTTTATGTCAATTTTGAAACTATTCAATAGTTGATTTTTTTGAAACTCATAACAGATTGATTACTTCTAAAAAAGTCAATTAAATAAATCCTAATATGTCATATTATCCTATAAAATTAATTTAATTCATTTAAAGTTTCAAATTATATTTTTTTGGTTATTTATAATATTAATTAGTTTAAATTTTCACTATTATAGTAATTACTACATCATCATTATGTCATAAATAAATTAAATTATTTCATGTCTAAAAATTATTAATAAAATATAATTATGTAGGAAATCTTGTTATATTTATAATGAATATTCATAGTCGAAAATACAACATATATAACCCTTTTTAAAAATTGTTTTTCTAAAAGATATATGCTTGTGTCATTTTTGTATTCACTTTAACTTAATTAAAATTAAGTGTCTCTATCACCTACATGTGGCTCCATGAGGTCCCAAAATTGACCCAAAGATGCTCATGGTCGGACATGTATCCAAAAATAAGGTTAGGACACGTTTTAGGGTAATTTAGTATTATTATAATATTATTCTTTTAACCCTTATTTACCGGATTTACCCTTAACCTTGGTAAATAAAATATTTACCACAGTAATTATTCAAAATGGCTAAAAGTAAAAGTTACCTATTTACAAAGTTTGAACATCCTGATTCCAAATATGGAATCCATTTTCCTAAATTCAAAACACAGAGGTGGCATAAATTAATTTAATATTAATTCCTGTTTTTAAAACAAAAAGCGTGTTTTTAAGAGATATTAACTATCAAAAGATTGACTATTGTTTATATCCGGTTTAACTATAAAATTATGTACAATGACCAAAATTATATTAAATGGTAAAAATATATTCTAAATATACTTTAAAACCATTCAAATTCAAAATTTCTTAATACAAATAATTTTGATTAAAAAATTTTTTTAATTAAAATTTTGTAATTTTCAGTATTCATCAAAATAAAAAAGTTTTCCGAAATGTACCAAAATTTCACCCTAGGATAATTTTGATATTTCGAACCCAAAAATGAATTCCATTTTATAATATAAAATATATATAATTTTAAAAAGTAGGTATTACTATTTATAATGGCTAGTTTGATTGGTTGTGGTGTGTGTTAAAACTTGAAGTTGCGTACAACACATGCTACTGTATTATTCAAAAGAAAGCGTACCGTGGAAGATTGGGGTGTTTCATTATAAATTTTTTAGGTCCCCATTTAGTCAAAAAGTTTAAAATATTGTATTTGAAAAGGGTTCAATATTAAAAGTTGGTAAAATTGCAATACTGAAAATGAATATATTCTTTCATTATGTCTAAGAAACTCATAATATGGATTCTAAAATTATAAGGATTATATAAAGTATAAAATTTAGTTAATACTATTCATAACCTATTTTGAACGGCTTGTTTGATAAGTCATGGTGCGCTTGAACTCGGTGTTGCGTGTAGTGCAAGTTATTGAATTATTTTGAAGAAATAACAGACTATGAAATCTTGGGGTGTTACATTAGTAGAAACAATATATTCAATATTTATTAAAAAATTTATTTATTTAAAAAAATAGATATAATTAAAAATAGAATAATTTTTGTGTGAAGAATTCAAAAAAAATCTGTTATTTTTTAACATAAAATTATAAAATTTATAAATTTATCTTATATATTAGAATTCAATATATATAATAAGAACTTATTTTATAGAAAAAATAATTTTTTAAAATTTTATACATTCTTAATCAAATTTTTTGTCAATTTACCAAATAGACAAAATATAATTTATTTACTATAGGTTTTCTAATTATTAAATTTTAAAGTTATAAATATTTTATGGAATGTTTTAATTTGGTGTTGCGTGTGAAACAATGGGTTGACACAATATTTATTTAGAAAAAAATATATCTATGAATCTTAATGACTTTCCCTTTCCACACTTTACTAAATATCACCCTTGAAATTTTATTTATAAAAAATTTGGGAATCTGAATAAGGGTATATAAGAGATAGACATGAATCATGATATAATTTCTAGAGAAATGTAAATAAAATTAGAAAATATATATATGCCTTATAAAAGGTCAATCCTAATATTGAGTTTTCCTCTAATAATTTGAGCTAATTATTCTCATTTGTTGTTGTGTTAGAGAATTTTTTGGTCTAATTCCCAAAATCCAGATATTGGAAGAATCTAACATTATTCACCTCAATTTTATTGATCGAATTCGTCACCCCATAATGAAAGTAATATGCTTGATTGCTGATCCGTCCACACATGACATAAATTTTTATTCCTCTCATATTTATGTTAGCTATTTCTTCCCATGATTCATACATGAAGAGAGTTGAATCTTTTCTTATTTATCGTCACTATTAAATAATATTTTTTGAAACTCTATTTATAAATGTGTCAGTGTGTTAAAATGATTGGATAAGGTCATTATGTTAATAATAAATAAATATATATTGGTGATAATAACCATAATATTTCCAACACAATATATTATCCCATTTGGTATCTCATTGGAAATAATAACTACATTGTACACCATATATATTATAAAATAGGTTCCCCCTATATCCATAAATTTTTAATAAATAGATTTATAATAGGTTGATAAATATTTAACATCATATGAGTATTATTATAAGATAATTACATGAAAAATTTTACCTGAAAATATATTACACTTGAAAATTATTATATTATCTTTTAGTTCAACCCATATTACTCTCAATTAAATACATAGTTCTTTTTTTATGGTTCTCTTATATACCATAAAAAAATTACATAACATAATAAATCCTTTACAATTAATTATAAAGATAATGTCAGTAATCAGAGAATATAACCTTAGAGTTTATATCTAGTGTTAAATTTGTAGGCCAACAAATCATTAAAAGGATGAAAAATTACATTGAAAATAAACCATAATTTTTCACAGTGAAATCTAATAGATTAATTTGTTTCACATTTTCATCCACTTTACAATATCCAAATAGGGATTCAATTTTCATATGATTCATATAATATCTCTATTAACATAACAACATGATCTTATTAAATTCTAAATCATATGTTTGGTAATTATCCTAGGATATTCACTATTGTTCTGTTATATTAATCCTAAAAATAATAAAATTAATCCAAAAATATAAATAAACCCCAATTTGATTCAAACAGATGCACCACAGACATGTACTTTTAGATCCAGTGTAGAATATACTATGTTTAAACATTTTTTATACAAAGTGATAAAAATATATTGTTACATTATATCAACTCTATATGTTATAATATAAAACACATAAGTAATACTAAATATGAATAATGTACGGTATAGTGTCTTTGAGGACTAGTTAAATATGAAATTTATATTATAAAACTTGTAAATATTTTTTCATAATCGATCCAGACTAGAATCCCTTCTAAATATATCATCACATATAATCATATTTATTATCTTGGGAACTAAAATCGAGTTAACAGGATAGCATGAAGTTTCAATAGTGGGAAAACTCATGAACATGTTATAAAAGGTTAGACTGTAAGATGATGAGAAAACACGATCATAAAGAAACATATTATTAAATATTGAATAATTAAATTTTTCCATTGGACATTATAGAAAGTGATTTTATATCGAAATAATAAATGTATACCATTCTAAAAGAGTGTGTAATTAGGATACAGTAAACATGATCCGTGGAGAATAATCATAAGAATAAATATATAGTATTTCATGGAAGTAAATAAAAGTAATAACATTTGGTTACTTCATTTGTGTAGAAATCATAAAAAAGGAGAGTAGGAATCACTGTTAGATTCCAAAAACAAGGTGGAGTAGGAATCACTAGTAGATTACCATTGTGGAGTATAAATAACCACTTAATTACCATAAAAATAGTTTATAAGGATTCAATACTTGAATCCCATTAACCTATAAGAGCATAATTTTATACCCAATTCCCATAAATATTGTAGAGTGGATATCACGTCCTAATTAAAATTGTCGGAGGGAATCAATACTGAATTCCCATAATTATATCATGAGATATAAATCCATAAAAATGTCATTAATTGATATATCGAACCGCCATCATTCATTCATACATATGGTTTACACATAAAAACAATCAGTTAACATAACTGTTCCCGATGCTTCCGCTGGGGCGCGCGCGCATCCGTCCGTCCGCAGAGGAGGACGCGCGGCTTTATTGCCCCGCATTCCCACTTTCCAAAGGCGGGCGACATTCGTTCCTTGTTCAGGTATGTCTTCTCCTTGATAAAAATGGGATGAAGGGATGTCGGTTCTTCCCTCCGTGGATTCCTCCTCAGAGTTCATTACCTAGTTCGGGTCTCCCTCATAGATTTAATACGTAGTTCGTGAAACTCTTCCCAGTGCCATGTTTCCATGGACGTCGGTTAATTACACTACTTCTGTCGGGACATTACAAAGGGTCCAGTCAGGGCAGCAACCTTCAGCTGGGGGAGTAGTCACGTTGAGGAATCAGTAGCGTGTCTGGATGCTGGGGAACCTAGTGTGTTTGTCTGTCGTCCCTGGTTACAGGGCTTATCGAGGGCGTAGAAGCCCAAGGAATCCCACATCGAACGCGGGGAATTATATACCATAGACACATATCTGAGGTTTCCCTCAGCTTCCTGTGTTTAACGCAGTGTGTGCCGTGAGTTTAACGTCCAGCGGAGACGGATCGGCCCGATCAGAGCATTAGCTAGGATGGATCAGATTGAGGGATTTCTCTTGAAGGGATGCTGATACCGGGGCCAGCCCATAGGCGGCTGTGAACAGTGTACAGACATGGTTTCACCGGGATATGATGGTCCGGGCGAGGATCAGGGTGGATGGTGGATGAATGGAACAGAGGGGAGTGAAATGGGACCATCGCAGGGGGCGACAGTGGAGTTGGGCTTGAGCCTTGAAGAGGCTTCCTACGAATCCATGTGGCCGGGAATCAAAGTCCGCGTAGTTTGGGACGGTGCCGGTAAATCGGCAAGAGGGTGGACCTTGGTCCGATGGGCATCGTCAGCGAACCGATGTGAAGGTGGACCTTGGTCCGATGAGAGATGGGCTTGAACCCCAGGGAGGCTTCCTATGTACCATGCCTTGACATGGATCAAAGACCACGTAGTTTAGTGGGTTTCATCGGTGATCCGATGTGAAAGTAGACCTGTGGGTCCACTAGTGGTGGGCTTGAACCTCAAGAAGGTTTCCTACGTACCATGCCTTGACATGGATCAAAGTCCACGTAGTTCGGGTTGGGTGAAATACAGTTTAACGTCATGCAGGACGGTAGTGAACCCTGACGTGACAATTGATAGGTGGGCTTGAACCTCAGGGAGGCTTCCTACGTACCATGCCTTGACATGGATCAATGTCCTCGTATTTTGGGTGAAAATGGGGGCTTGGAACACCGACAAGGAGACGATTTGGGCCAATGATTGTTGGGATTGAACCTCGGGAAGGTTTCTTACATACAATGCCTTGACACGGATCAAAGTCCTCGTAGTTCGGGTGGAATACAATTTAACATCATGCAGGACGGGGGTGAACCGATGTGGATGAGTTCGGAACGACCGGATGGTGGGTTTGAACCTCGTAGAGGCTTCCTACATACCACGCCTTGACATGGATCAAAGACCTCGTAGTTCAGGTTGGTCACAACGGCTTGCCGTCAGACTGGAATTGCAGTTTAACGTCGTGCTGGACACATGTATAACTTGAAGTGAAGTGGATAATAGGTGGGCTTGGACCTCGTAGAGGCTTCCTACATACCATTCCTTGACATGGATCAAAGACCTCGTAGTTCATATGGGGCTTTGTCGGCGAACCGACATGAAGGTGGACTTTGGTCCACTTGTGGTGGGCTTGAACGTTGGGAAGGTTTCCTACGTACCATGCCTTGACATGGATCAAAGTACTCGTAGTTTGGGTTGGTCTTTGTCGGCGAACCGACGTGAAGGTGGACCATGGTCCACTCGTGGTGGGCTTGATCTTTGGGAAGGTTTCCTACGTACCATTCCTTGACATGGATCAAAGTCCTCATAGTTCACTATGGAATGGGTGTGCCATTTAATGTCATGTGGGACCAGGGGGTGTGTAGTTTAACGTCATGTTGGACGGGGGTGTGCAGTTTAACGTCATGCTGGACAGAATGGGACCCGACGTGAGTAAATGACAGGTGGGCTTGAACCTCATGGAGGCTTCATACATACCATGCCTTGACATGGATCAAAGTCCTCATAGTTTTCTATGGAATGGGTGTCAGGGTCGGTGCTCACCCTAAGCCCACGTGAGTCATGCTCGGTGTGAGAAACAAGATGTTGCAAGGACCTGACGATCACGTCACGAAGGATGCATCCGTGAGAAGCGAAGAGGGGCTTACGCGTTTGGTGGCCCATGGTGTTGGTACTTACTCCAAGATGGAGGCCCAGGGTCAGTTCACAGTTTAACGTCATGTGTTGAGGACGTGGTGCTTGGCAGTTTAACGTCCTACAGCTCGGATGAAGGGGGTTCACTCCGCACCCCTAAGACTTACATAACTGGTACCCTTTGGTCCTTGGGGAACGGAATGTACCAGCAAGGCCATGGCCAAGGGGGGTTGTGGGACCAACCATCAAGGGGTCCACGTTAGGGTGGCTATGCGAAGAAGCAATAGCCGTTATCTTGCCTATGCGAAGAAGCATTAGGCGAAGCAACGCTACAAGTGGTATTGTCCATGGGACTTTGTAATCACATTGTGCAAACCTGGAGGGTTTCACGGGAAGAGGAATTGCTAAGCAAAGGAGTGTGCTTCGCGAAGTGGAGTGCCTTGGCCTTAGCACGGGGCATGGGTGGGAATGGAAGGTGCTTCGCGAAGTGTAGCAGTGTTCGCGGAGCACTGCCTCGCGAATAAGGGGTGCCTCGCGAAGCAGGGTCTTGAAAAAGTAGTGTGCTTTGCGAGGTGGAGTGCCTTGGCCTTATCACGGGGCATGGGTGCGAATGGAAGGTCCTTCGCGAAGTGGAACAGTGTTCGCGGAGCACTGCCTCGCGAAGAAGGGGTGCCTCGCGAAGCAGGGTCCTACAAAGTAGTGTGCTTCGCGAGGTGAAGCGATCCTGCCTTAGTATAAGGATAACTAGTATGGGTTGAGTGTTTCGTGAAGCATAAGTGCTCCGCGGCAGACCAGGTTCCCTTGGGAATCCCCTTCCTTCGCGAATGCCCTTGAGCTTCGTGAAGAGCATCGCTCTCGGAAGAGGGGCTCAAAGCGAGACAAAGTAGAGTCGTCTCGCGATGTAGGAATACCTCGCGGAGCTCATGATTCCCGGGGCAAAGAGTGCTTCGCGATTCGGGATAGGAGAAGCAGAAAGGTCGGATTGTCCGTTTGCGGGACTCAGGGGGAGGTCAGTATTTATAGGGAAGGGGCGCCGTGATGCTGAACTCGCGCGCCGCCTCCGGTGCTTCGCGGGGCGCTCGCAAACGTCAACGGCACCTGCAGGGAGCACCGGCTCTGGAGCTTCGCGGCTGCTCGCGAACGTCAAACGCGTTCGTGGAGCATCACCGCCTCTGTAGATTTGCGACGACTCACGAACGTCAAATGCGTTCGTGGAGAATCACCGCCTCTGGAGCTTCGCAGAAGCTCGCGAACGTCAAATGCGTTCGCGGAGCATCACTGCATCTGGAGCTTCGCGAGGCCGCGAGGGTCAGGGCGCTTCGTGGCGGGGCTTCATGTGGGTGCTTTGCGTCGGGGCTTCACGATGCAGCGCGCCTTCCTTCTTTTTTTCTCTTTTCTTTCGGGCCATATTTTGGCGCCAACAAATACGCACCTCATACTTGGAGCCGCGGAGGGCAAGGGTCGAAGTCTGAGGAAAAATCGCCAAAATTGTCGGGGGTTCGTGATGCCGCTCTGTGATGGGGGCCCACGATGCTGATTGGGGCCGCGGATCCGGACGCGCCGCGATGCCCCGCACGGGGGAGGCGCGCCGCGATGCTCCGGGGTAGCCGCCTATAAATAGGGGGGTCGACCTCTTTTGTCTTCACGTGCCTTCCTTGTCTTTTTGTGCTCTCGACTTTGCGATGCTCCGCGTACTCCAAGACAGCCCTCCGCGAATCGAACTTCGCGGCGAACCGCGGGCCTCTGGCTCTGCATCCGCGCCAAGCGAACATTTGCTTGTCATCCTTGGCCGAGCTTCGCGGTTTTCTCTCGCGACCGATCTTCACGATCCTGCTTCGCGATTCAGCATCGCGATCAAGCTTCGCGATCCAGGTGAAAAAATTCTTTTCTGAGGGCCAGAGTTAAAATGGCCCATCAAGAGGCTATATTGGGGGTACTTACGGATGCTGCTCGTCGGGATGAGATGGCCAACTGTCCAGGCCTGGGGGAGATCGTCCAAAGCCACTCGGACCACACTTCTTTGATAGATCTGTTATCATAGGGTCAGAAGGATTATCCTCAATGCAAGAAACTGCCATTGTATGGCTTCGGGCTGAGGGATGACGTCTGTATCCCTGAGGCGAGTAGGGATGAACCAGCTTGCTGGTTCAGGAGCATACCATGCCAGCACCAATGGTTCAGGGCGGCTGATGGTCATGCACAAGAGAACCTCACACATGTCACCGCTGACTGTCTCTACAACCATGTGAACGACATTGACGGGAGGCCACTGCAACCGGAGACGTCCCCTCCCCTCTTCTGTACCATACTGAAGGCAGCTTTGCAGGATTCGAAGAAAGGATGGTCCGATGAGTGGGACCTGCGCCAGGGCGGCAACATTACCGATGACTGGGCCTGGGCCTACTGGGTAGGCACCTCATGCGAGGAGTCCGGGGCCGAGATGAGGAGAGTGGGGTTGTATGAGGCGGCGTGGGCCTCCGAATTCCACATTTACCAACCAAAGCAACTGATGCTGGAATTGCTGAGCAGATGGTCATCCAGGACCAACACATTCCACCAGCATCACGGGGAGGTGGTCATCGGCCAGTGGGATGTCCACCAGATTTATGGGGTCCTAATCTAGGGGGCCATGTATGACGAATTCCTCCCCGTCATCAGTGTGTGGGAGGATACGGATCCAATTCCGTGACTGGCGTCGGCGCTGATGGCACTTTTCCCATGAAAGGACAAGGAGGCAGTGAGGGATGTTCAATTTAGGAGATGGTACAAATCTCCCTGAACTTCCCAGAGAATCGAGAGTTCCCTCTGAGGCCTCGAACTTGTCCGAGAGCGGCCCAACGGGGAAAGGGGCACTCGTACTAGCGGGTCTTGGAGGACAGCCAATGGAAGATTTGGGGTTTCAGTGTTAGCACTGAAAAACAGCCGATAGTCTTGCTGGAGGCGTTCATCGCAACTCTCATCTATGGTTGGATCCTACCGGCGAGAGATACAAGCATGGGGGTATGACCCAGCTCGTTTACCATGGCGTCGATGTTGGCCATGGCGCAGTGGATCAATCTGGGGATTCCGATTCTCACCAAACTGTACAGAATTTTTCGGCACATTAGCGAGGGCAAGAAGCCGCCAAGGATATGTGGGCCCTTCCACCTCCTGTATGGGTGGATCGCAGCGCATATCAGGGGGATTTATGAGTATCCAAACCCCATTTCGCCGCCGGGATCGAACTTCCGCCCCTCCATCCTGAACGCGGTCGGGAGCTTCCCGTTCAAACTGGCTATTCCGATGGTACTGAATCAGGTGTGGAGGGCGGATGAGTTTAATTTCCACCCCTTCCCCTTGCCGGAAGGAATACTTTCTGATGACGGGCGGGGAACGGAAGAACATCGGTCCTACCTCCTGGCCTTTCGAGGTGGAGTTTTTGTGGCATTGATAGATCGTGATCCACTCTGCGAACCGTACACCCCGCATCGGTTTGCGACGCAGTTCCGGTTCCTCCAGCGGCTGACCCCGAAGGTCTACTGGGAGGTGCATCACGAGGAGCACCCGTGTGTGATGAGGCAGCTGTGGCTCATGTTCACATGGGAATATGGGAAGATGCGGATTGCATTGCCTCCATCCACCGCCGCTTTCGGATTGGTGAAGGAGTACGCCATCAGTTGGGAGGCTTCTTACCCAGGTGAGATAATGAAGCAACCAACTATTCGTGTTGGTGACGGTGGGCCTCCTCTATCTCAAGGTCGGGGTCGGAGGGCAGCTAGGGCCGCTCACGATAGTGGGGCTGCCATGGCGGCAAGACCCACATCGGCCGAGGGTATGACAGCAGTGGTGGATCCGATGATTCCAGAAGATCAGGGTCATCCAGAGGGGCGGCCACCGAGGGGATTTCGTAGGATTTCCACTCAGGCTCCGGGGAAGCATCTGCGTTATATTGATATGGAAAAGGATGCCGTTTTCCCAGAATCTTGGGACATTTGGGATGTCAACCGGCAATTCCTCAGTCTACCCGATATATGGGCCCACCTAAATCGCATAGGGATTGAATTACCGGGGATAGCACCAGTTCGGGAGGGATTCATGGCATCTCCGGCGGAGGCAGAACAATATCTGACCGAGCTGGAGGATTACGTCCACTCTAGTGGTATCCCTCGTCCAATGACAGACCGGGTGAGGGTACTGTTGAATCAGACGGTCCCCCCACAGTTATCGGCTGCCGATCTGAGGGAGAGATTCCCCTTCCCAGAGGAATCAGAGGACTCCTCTTGGGAGGATGAGGCTGGAGGAGGGAGCCCATTGGAGGAGGGCGAGGTCGGAGACCGAGGCTCAGAATCCGACGACTTTGCGGAGGCTCTCGAGGTAGCACTCCGAACTTCTCTCCTTACGATCTGTTCTTCGGTCACTATGGACATCTCACCAATGTTTGAGCCATGCAGGATGAACTTGTCTGCAGGCCTCGTTCTCGCTCCTTGGAGGGTGATGATGCAAGACCTTCTGAACCCGCGCCCATGGCTGCGTCCAGCTCTGCGTCTGGTGGGACCAGGGCACCCGAGGTGGCTCCTCCGGAATTTTCAGACCTTCCAACAGTATAGGGAGGGCCTCGTCCCGGGCTGCCATCGGCACCAGCTCAAGAGCAGGTCCAGGATGTCGATCTCCGTAAGTCTCCTCTACCTGTCTCCTCGTTGTCACATGTAGGCCATGTCAACTAATGTTTGTGTCCCTCTCTGTCGTGTAGTTCTTCGACTGACGTGGGCTTCTACGGAAAGACTGGTCGGGATGTCTGGTGGCGTCCCTCATAGGGGCATGCCGGTGATGGTGGAGATAGTCCCCCCATCTCCTCAAGCTGCGACAGACACCATCAGTAGAGGGACCATCAGCAGGGCCGTACACGAAGTCATTGAGGTGGACTCCGCGGAATAGGATCGACCGGTCGGTCCCAGTCCTGTCGCGCCTGCTTCGGCGTCAGGTGTCGTACCGGATTCAACACCAGATGTAGGTCCTGCCGAGGATTTATTGCGGGCCTATCTCACGTACGAGCCTGCTAATCGCGTGGACTGGGAGGAAACGGCCTCAGACGAGGAAGACAGCATCATTGTCCGCTGCCGGTCATGGAAGCTGATCACGCGATTTATCAAGGACACTCCCCAAGCGCAATGGCTGGCCGAAATGGATAGACTCCACTCGCGATTGCGCGAGCTGTGTGTTGGGGGAGTGGATGCCCAACGTCCTCACGCACTCATCCGAGATCTTGTGGCTGAGAAGATCCGGGAGCATGATCGTGGGCTCAGCGTGGGCTGGCAGCGGAGAAAGGCGACCAGCATCAAGAAGCTCTAGGAGGCTGAAGGTGAGGTCCAACAGATGCAGACTCGGGCAGACGAGCTTTCAGCCTCTCCTGACGCACAATCTGAGCTAGTCTCAGGGTTGAAGGCCCAGCTGGCAGAGGCAGAAGAGCAGATGAGGCATACCTCTGGAAAGATGGCTACCGTTCAAGCTGGCATAGAGAGGGCCAAAGCCAAGACTGACGAACTGCGCCCCGCCGCTGCTGAGGAGAAGCGGGAGCTAATTCAGCGGCAGCAAGACTTGGACGCCGCAAGTCAACGGGTGGTGGAGCTGCAACACTCTTTTGACGGAGTCAACACGTCCATGGGGGGATTCAACCCATGGGTATTGTAACAAACCCAAAACCCATTTATTGGTACTTTCGTGCTTCCATGTTTTCCTTTCTTTGTTTTGAATGCTGTAGCGCACATGATTTTCACTGTTTGAATTGCCTTGTTACATCCCTACAATGATTGCGGGACGTTCGGTGACAATTCCCCCAGCCCACATGGGTCGAACCCGATTTGAGAAATATGAGATAGTTTCCCTTTCATCCCACCTAACATGGGAGTGGGGATCATGCTCCGGGCATCCGGGATTCGGATTACCAGTCTGGATTTCTGAAAGACGGGAGAGGCCTGATCGGAGAAGGAACTTTCAGGATGGCCGAATTACTGTTTCTTTTGTGTGCTCTTATGCACGAATGGGGCAACGCCAGGGGTGCTGAAATTGGTCCAAACAGATAAAAATGGGAAGTGTGAATCACGATACCCAAGATTCGGAACACTGTGGGGATGGCGTGACAATAAGGGACAACTGTTAACCTCGGAGGAGAAGCGGTATCCTTACTGCGTTAGCCTGTAATGGGGACAACAACTGAGGGTCGACCGTAGACCATGTTCGAAACACGAGACCATGTCACAAATTTTGTTGATCTATCCTTCAGGACGTTGGCCCAGTACAGTTGGCGGACCATAAGTCAGACATCCATACTGTTAGGGGGTCCTTCCGGACATGACCCGTCTTCCGGAATGTTGGCCCAGGATGGTAGGTGAGCCGATGCGGCATAAGACCAGGTTGTTAGGGGGTTCCTTTAGACATGAAAAGGGGACGGGGGTCTAAATAAGGGGTACGCAAAGCGTGGAATATGGAATGATGGTTTGTCCGAAGGGAATCCAACACATAGGTAGTTACACCACCGTGGTGGGAGCACACCAGACGGGTGCATCGGTCTGATCATGGATCATTCCTTCTTTGGGACAGGGCCTCTCTAGCGAGGGGATCTGTCACTTCCCAATGGGATCTCGGGGCATCATGAACTTGTTCAGGGTAGAACCGCAGTTTAGTGTCATGCGTTGAGGACACAAAGACCCATGTAACGTCATACGATAGGACGTGGAGCAAAAGGAACGATCCCAGGGAGCGTGTGGCACGGTATATATGAAACTGACGCGAATGAGGACTTGGAGTCCAAATCATACCACATACCCCTAGAGGAAACTCTTCAGGTCGAGGGACCAAGATTGAGGATTAGGCTCTGCCCAAAGCAGAGTGGTCGGGCGTTCCTACGTACCCCATGAGGGTGGGAATCAAGCCATACGTAGTTCTGAAAACGAAGTTTAACGTCATGAGGGACGATGAGAAGCCTGGCCGCGTTGGTACACATCCTGCCAAAACTACTAAGCCCACGTGAGTCGTGCTCGGTGTGGGAAACAAGCAGTAGTGGTGGGAATTTCCCGACACAAAAAGGGGCAGGTTATGGAAAATGGACGGTCGGTAGATACCGTCCCAATGCCACTAGCAACATCATTTAGCGCACCCTGATGCGTGAAGAGAAAGAGCTGAGTATGATGGAATTCCAATTGAACATAACGAAGTGGAAATGTGTGAATCATAGCGCTCGCGATTCAGACCACGATGATGGCGGCGTGACGATGGAGGATAACTGCTAACCATGTTCGCAACACAACATCCTGTCACATTGGACTAGAATGGGGACAGACAAATGAGGGTTGACCATTGACCATGTTCGAAACACAGGACCATGTCACAAATGTTGTCAAATATCCGTAGGGATGTTGGCCCGAAACGATTGGAGGTCTCTTAGGTCCAGAATTCATGGAGAGCCCTTAAGCCTAGTATCCATGTCGTCCGAGAGTCCTTTTGGATGTGGAAGAGGATGAAGATCCAAATAGCGATCTCACGAAGCATGGTCATGGGATGAGTGGAATGTCCCTATGAAAATCCCACACTTCAGACTCTTTGTCGAAACACATCTAAATATGGCAATGAGACGTATTAGATAGCGGGAGCAGATTCCTTTCCCATAGGGAGATCATAGTTTAGGGTCGTATAATTTAGACCTTGGATGGGTAAGGGGAGCAGGGGATACATGGCAAGGTGGTTACAAAACCTGACGTGAATGAGGACCTAAGCCCTACATACCATGCATTCTCTGGGGAAATGCTCGAGTCGAGGGACCGAACACGAAGGTTAGGTTGGGCCCATGGGAATGTTTCCGGGCACTCTTACGTATCTCATAAAGATGAGAATCAAGCCATACGTAGTTCTGGAGTGTGGCACGGTAAGGTACCAGTGCCAGGGGAAAAGGGGGATGTGTGGGCATGGCCCTTGCACTAAAAGAAGCGGAATTTGACAAATCCTGTTTTTTCTTTAGGGTGAATGGTTTTTTTTGTGAAGTGACAGGCCAAGAATAGTAGGTCGTGGTGTCGCCACAAGGATCAAGCCGTTATGGGCATTGACAAATGGCATGGCACGTGACCAATACCCAACGTGATGTCCTCTACAACGAGGTAATCACAATGCAGTGTTGTTTCTCGTCGTGCGGCCAGGACGATAATGTCACAGTTTAGGCTCGTATGACAGGACCAAGCATGTGTTTTATCGTCATGCAGCGCAAACGTAGCTGAGACGATTCCAGGCGGGAAATGTGCGCATTTTTATAAAACACAATTGATGGGGACACGATCCCACATCAAATTGTACGCCAATCGGAGAGGGAGACCTTAGGACAAGGGGACAATATAGAGGTAAGTGGTGAAATAGGGGAGATACTGCATCTCTAATTGGGCAGTACCCAAAGACAGGGTGTTCGGGAGGTCCTACTTATCCCATGTGGATGGGAATCAAGCTGAACGTAGTTCCAGATAGATCTTAGTTTATGGTATTAGAGCTCGGACCATGGGAGCCCCGGAGGGCACTGAATTGCAGCTTTTCCCCCATGACATGCAAAGGTGCACTGAGGGATAGTGCCAAAAGCGTCGACATTCTACCTGGACATGATGGGGTGGAAGATGATGCGAATCATGCAACCAACATTCAAGGACTGAAGGGGATGGCGTGACGACAGAGGATTAATTCTGACCATGTTCACAACACAGAATCCTGTCGCGTTGGCCTAGAATGGGGACAAACAAATGAGCATCGACCGCTGACCGTATTCGCAACGCAGGATTTTATCGATTTTTTGTCCAAAACCCTCTGGGGAGTTGGCCCGTAACAGTAGGATTGCCCTTGTGCGTAGTATCCAGGCCGTTATTGGGGGTCCCTCCGAGTGTGAACGGTGATGGAAGCCCGAATGGAGGGGAATACTAAGCTTAACAAGTGGAAGGAACTTGATCAAGTTGAATCTAACACTCTTGGTCCTAGACCAGAGTACTCTTAACACATGGGTTGGTAGCTGTATGGAGTCGAGGGACTCAACTTGATGGTGTTCGAGAGATGGAGGATTCTCGGGAGAAGGGGGCATGGTTCCCAAAGCCTTGTATCATACCTACATATCCCCCTTCTGGGGAGGGATGGGCCAAGTTTCCTAGGTGACCAGGAGATCAGGAGATCTCTAAGAGGTGGGGCTGGACCCGAAGCCTAGACATTCAGGTTGTCCTACGTATCCCATGAGGATGGGAATCAATCCACACGTAGTTCTTGAAGGGTTCCTTTTAATGTCATGCTGGACAAGGAATAAGAGGGCTAACTCTCAGAATGGGGGTGCGCGTGGTGCATCTATTGCAAACCCGACGTGAATGAGGACATAATCCCACACTACGCCACGTAGTCCCATAGTCGGGGTCCTGAAGGTAGGACCAGAGGGGTGGATTAGCTGAACTCAAGCTGGACCCAGAGACAAGGGGTCTTGGCATTCCTACGTATCCTATGAAGATGGGAATCACGCTGAACTTAGTTTTTAGATGAGAATCTTAGTTTATGGTCTTAGAGCTCGGACCGTGAGTGGTGACCACTTCCTGAGTAAGCACAGATGTCAACTCGATCCCTAAGCCCACATGAGATAAACTCTATGTGGGAAACAAGGGGGGTATCCTCATCGCAATACTTGGGGTGAGTTGAACAGGAGTTGGTAGAGAGTCCCGAAGGACACCTTCGACAAGGCTTGTTCCCCCAATGCGCAGAAATGCACAGAGGAAAAGTACCAAGGGTTCCGAGACTCTACTTGGACACGGTGAAGTGATGAAGGGAGTGAATTGTGCACCCGACAATTTGGGCCTAATGGGTTGGCTTGACGAGAGAGGAAAACTGTTAACCATGGTGCAAATGCAGCATCCATCGCATTAGCCTGAGGTGGGAACAACAAACGAGCATCGACCGCTGACCATATTCGCAATGCAGGATTTTATCGATTTGTTGTCCAAAACCCTCAGGGGCGTTGGCCTGTAACAGTAGGAGAGCCCTTGGGCGTAGTATCCAGGCCGTTATTGGGGGTCCCTCCGGCTGTGGAAGATGATGGATGCCCTGATGCAGGGATGCACAATTCGTGGAAAGAGGGTGCGGATGTGTCCGAGTAAAGCTTGGCATTCCAGGTAATAAACCAGAGTACACTTAGGCACATTGGTGAACCGCCGAAAAGGGATCGACGAAACAGCTCAGTAGGGAGAGGTACATGGTGTGGTCATTACGAGACTGACGTGAATGAGGACATAATCCCACACCACACCATATAATCCTCTCATGAAGGAAGGGTAGGCCAAGGGGCCAAGATGGGATGAAGATTACTGAAGGATGGGGCTGGACCCAAAGCCTAGACGTTCAGGTGGTCCTACGTATCCCATAAGGATGGGAATCAAGCCACGCGTAGTTCTCTAAATGAAGTTTAACGTCATACGGGATGAGGGGGGTAATATACCCCTAAATAAGGGAGGTGTACGATATGGCGAAGAAGCCGTCGTGAATGAGGACATAGTCCCACACCACACTATACACTCATATAAGGGAGGACTTGGGTCGTGGCTCGGAACGGCCAATGGGCCTGATGGTTAGGCACTGGTCAGGAAGACCTGACCTGCTTGCATTTTAACGTCTTGCAATGAGGACGAGGGTCGGGGACCCGAGAAGGCCAAGGCGCCTCAGGATGGGCCTCGTAAAGGAGGGCGTACGACATAGTACATGATCCCGACGTGAATGAGGACATAGTCCCACACCACACCATACACCCCGGGTGAAAGATTGGGTGGAGGGGCCCGAGAAGGCCAAGGGGCCTGTGGTCAGGAATCAGTCAGGAAGGCCTGGATGGGTTGCAGTTTAACGTCTTACAGTAAGGACGGGGGGCCATGAGCCCGATGAGGCCAAGGGGCATAAGGCTGGGCCTCGTAAGGGAGGTCGTACGACATGGTACATGATCCCGACGTGAATGAGTATATAGTCCCACACCACACCGTACACCCCTATGGGGAATCAGAGCCGTGGGCCCGATCGCTAGCACCACCTCAGGGGAAGTTTGGCACCTCGGGATGGGGCAGAATGAATCACTGCACTCGATGTCTGGGACATCACGGGGTGGACCCAAATATCCGAGACACTGTTGACCATGTTCAAAACACAGCGTTCTTATGGTAACCTGATATGGGAGCAACAAGTGAGCGTTGACCGCTGACCAAATTCGCAACGCGGGACTTGTATCGGCTTGTTGCTTGAAAACCCTCAGGGGCGTTGGCCCATAATGGTAGGAGAGCCCTTGGGCATTGTATCAAGTCTATTCTTGGGGATCCCTCTGGGTGTGAAAGATGATGGAATCCCAATCAAGGAGGTGATAAAGCATAGTTGTGTCCATCCATGAAAGAGGCAAACATCTCCAGGGGGGATGTACAGCCGGTTCGAGGCTTGCTCGATGTGAGTTGGGGAAAAAGTGTGCACCCTGCCATATCTTAACCGGAGGGGAAGATATTGACTCTTGGGCTGGGCCAACGGATAAAATGTCTAGGCGTTCCTATGTATCCCATGAAGATGGGAATCAAGACATACGTAGTTCTTGAAGGCCATGCAGTTTAGCGTCGTGCAGTGAGGACGTGGGAGGATAGAAGAATGGGGGTGGGCACATGGTGTGACCCTTACAATCCTTGTGTGAGTGGGGTCGTATGAGCGGGGATAAGAAAGCCTACTCCCTGCTGCAAAAATATTCTCCAATGAAACTACCCCCAGGGGGGATAGTGGAAGAGAAATGCTTGGGGATGGGCTCATGACGAGGCATCCGAGCGTTCCTACGTATCCCATGAAGATGGGAATCAAGCCATACGTAGTTCTTGACATGCAGTTTAACATCATGCGGGACGAGGAGCATCTCATTTGGGGATATGTATGGTACGACAAGTAATCAGACATGAATGAGGATGTAGTCCCAAACCATACCATACAATCTCGTAAGAGGGTAATTCAGGGAAAAATGAGGGGGCCTGGGGCCAGACCGCGGTCAGGGAGACCTGAACAGCTTGTGGTTTAACGTCTTGTGGTGAAGACGGGGGACAAGGGCCCAAGGAGGCCAAGGGGCCTGAGGTTGAGCCTCGATCAGGATGGCCTGACCGGCTTGCAGTTTAACGTCTTGCAGTAAGGACGGGGGGACGTGGGCCCGAGGAGGCCAAGGGGCATGAGGCTGAGCCTCGGTCAGGACGGCCTGACTGGATTGCAGTTTAACGTATTGCAGTAAGGAAGGGGGTGCAGTTTAAGGTCATGCGGGACCATGTTGCAGTTTAGGGTCATGCATGACCCTCTGGCTGTTTAGGGTCATGCAGGACCATGTCGCAGTTTAGGGTCATTCAGGACCCTCTCGCAGTTTAGGGTCGTGCAGGACCATGTCGCAGTTTAGGGTCGTGCAGGACCCTCTCGCAGTTTAGGGTCGTGCAGGACCATGTCGCAGTTTAGGGTCGTGCAGGACCCTCTCCCAGTTTAGGGTCGTGCAGGACCACTTTTTCCCTAGGCAAAGTATCACTTGAGGAATTTAGCATTGGTGGGAGGGGTTATACGCTCTCATTCTGTGGTCACCAAGGAGTATGCTCCATTGGGGTAAACCTTATGGATGATATTAGGCCCTTCCCATTTCGGTTCTAATTTGGGCGGTTTCCTACCGGGAATCATCGCCGCTTGAATGGCCAGTACCAGGTCACCCTGTAGAAAAGAGCGGAGATGAACTTTCTTGTCGAAGGCCCTCGCTATCTTGTCCTGATGCCTTTCCAGATGGTGTAGGGCACGGAGCCGGTTCTCGTCCAATGCTTCCAGTTTAGCTATACGGATCTCGGCGACCTCATCTGATGTCTGGTGATCATAAAATGCAGTGCGTAATGATGGAAGCTGGATCTCAATGGGTAGGACGGCCTCGGCTCCACACACCAGGGAATATGGGGTCACCTGGGTAGAGTTGCGAGTCGTCGTCCGGTATGCCTAGAGGGCGTTGGGGAGCTTGTACAGCCAACATTTCTTGTTCTGACCAACCATCTTTTGCAGAATGTTAGAGAAGGTCTTGTTGAACGCCTCGATCTGTCCATTCGCCTTCGCGTGGTAGCGGGAGGTATGGTTCGGCTAGATGTTGTAATTGGCGTACAATTTCTTTAATTCAGCCGCTCGGAAGTTGGTTTCATTATCGGTGAGAACGGCGTGAGGGACCCTAAACCGGTGGATAATGTTGGAGCTCACAAAGTCAACAATGGAACGGGCCTTGACCTCTTTAAGCGGAACTGCCTCTTCCCACTTGGAGAAGAAATCTGTAGCAGTCAGGATGAACCTACACTAGAGGGCTATTTCCGGTGGATACAGTCCCACTACATCTAGCCCCCATACCGAAAATGGCCAAGAGTACTTGGTGGGGTGGAGGGGCTCTGGCGGCCGATGCAAGAAGTCGGCGTGAACTTGGCACACTTGGCATCTCTTGGCATACCCAATGCAATCGTGGATCATAGAGGACCAAAATTACCCTAACCTCCGGATTTGATGGGACAGCTTCGGCCCAGATTGATGGGCGCCACAGGAACCGTCATGAAACTCTTGCATTACTTGAGGTATCTCTACTCCTTGGATGCAATAGAGGAGGACACCCTCTAAACTCTGCTTATAAAGAATCCATCCAAGACTGGGGCCGCTCTGGAGGGTAAATTGCAGCGCGCGGCGTCGGATTCGCTCGCGCTTGGCCCAGTCGTCCGGGAGGCGACCATTTTGGAGATACTCGACAAAATGTGCCCTCCAGTCGGGAGTGGCTTCAATCACTGCGTCTGACGAACTCGGGACCCACGACGTAGAGGGTCCAGCAGTTAGATGATTTACCCGCAAGACGTCATCGTCCTCTTGGGTGACGGGAGAAATAACTCTCTGGTGTGCCACATGTATGATCAAATCATCTTGCTCGGGTTCTGCGAGCGATGCGGCCAAGCCAGCCAATGCGTCTGCTTGGCCGTTCTGAAACCGTGGGACATGGGTATCCTCTCGTCGAGAAGAGAATCGGGCCATTAGGCGGAGGGTGTACTCCAGCAATGGTGCAAGCTCCAGCTTCCTGACGACGTAGTCGCCATTAACCTTTTTGATTACCAGCTCAGAATCTCCCTTCACATGTATATGGGGCACATGGATCTAAAGGGCCAACTCAAGGCCGGTAATGAGAGCCTGGTACTCTGCCTCGTTGTTCGTACATCTTTCTGACAACAGGAATGAGTATGGCAGGACGACCTACACCGGGATGATGAAGACAATACCCAGGCCCACTCTATTGAGCTTGGGATCGTTGAGCCTCCTACCGGTGGGGCTCCGGGAGGCACCGTCGAAAAGCATTTTCCAACACGGGACAACATGATCGACCGAGAGGAGCGTCTCTTCAGGGAAATCCAGGTCCAGGGATTGATCCGTGGAGGTTGGATGGGAATCTAAAAAGGCTTCCAACACCTGTCCCTTAATGGCCTTCTGAGGTACGAACCTGATATCAAATTGCTGGAGAATCACCGCCCACCGTGCTATTCGGCCAGTCAGCATTGGGCGGTTCAGGATGTACTTTAGTGGGTCTACCCGGGAGACCAATTTCACCTCATGGTGCTGCAGGTAATGTCGCAACTTCTGCACGGCGAATACGAGTGCAAGGCAGATCTTTTCGATAGGGGACTATCTTACCTTCGTATCGAGAAGCATGCGACTGATATAGTAGAGACTATTATCAGTACCCTCGTTATTCTTCTGGGCGAGCAGCGCACCGAGGGATTTCTCCAGGGCAGTCACATAAAGGACCAGTGGATTTTCGGAGAGGGGTGGCATCAAGACCGGAGGTTGGAGCAGATACTGCTTGATTTCCTCAAAGGAGGTCTGACACTCCTCATCCCATTCGTAGGCGGCACCCTTCTTCATGAGCCGGAAAAAGGGCTTACACTTGCGGCCAGATTCGCGATGAATCGGCGTATATAGTCTAAGTGTCCTTGAAGTCCCCGAAGCTCCCGAATGTTGCTTGGGGGAGGCATTTGGCTGATGGCCTTGATCTTCTCTGGGTCGATCTCGATACCTTGGTATCTGACAACAAAGCCCAGAATCTTCCCGGAGGTGACCGCGAAGGCATACTTCAACAGGTTCATCTTCAGGTGACGGGAACGGAGGAAACCGAACACATTCTCAAGGTCTTTGAGATGGTCCTGGCACTGACATGATTTGACTACGAGGTCATCCACATAGAATTCCACCAATGATCTGAGGATCGGTTTGAATATGCGATGCATGGCCCTCTGATAAGTGGCACCTGTTTTCTTCAAACCGAATGGAATAACCGGGTAGCAGAATGTGCCCTGGGGAGCCCTGAAGGCAGTGGACTCCTCGTCTTCGGGGGCCATCTGGATCTGGTTGTACCCAGAGTATCTATCCATGAAAGAGAGGGCTTGGAACCCAGCTGTGGTGTCAATCAATAACTCCGTCACCGGTAGTTGGAATTCATCCTTTGGGCAGTGGCGATTAAGATTGTGGAAGTCGATGCAGACTCTGATATTCCCATTCTTCATCCTGACTGGCACAATGTTGGAAAGCCACTTGGGGTACTGGACCTCCTTAATGATGTTGGATTTGATAATCTTGTCAACTTCGGCCTCAACCATAGCACCATGAGAAGGGTGCATTTTCCTGGGGGGCTGCTTAAACCTACGGTGTTTTGCCCGAAGGCCCAGACGGTGAACGACTACCTGGGGATCTAGTCCTGGCATCTCTTTGTAACTCCAAGAAAACACATCACGGTGCCATTTAAGGATGTCTACATACTGCTGCCGCTCCTCGGGGGACATGGTTGCACTGATCAATGTGGGTTTCGGATCTGCCTCGCTACCAAGGTTCACCTGTACCAGTTCATCAACTGTGGTAGAGACTCCTTCTTAAAAGGCGGGGGGAGCATCCTCCAGGTCTTCCTCCCCACCCGTAGAGGAACTTCCCTCGACGGAAGATACTGCTGGGCTATCGAAACCCGAGGGGCAGCAAGTGTCGGCTTGGGTAGCTGCGACCATCACATCGGGAGACTCACTTTCCATTGAGACCGTAGCAATGAAGGCATTCGATCCAATCCCATTTGGCCTTCAGCCTAAGGGGCCACATTAGATAATATCAAAGTAGTAGTGACGTGTCGGTCCGAGTCGGTGGATTCCAGCCCGGCGGAAGAGACACGTATGGCGTACCGTTGTCGTCATAAGCTTGACGTCCCGGTACCGTACATGGGTAGGAGGTTCCGGGATGACCTGATCCTGGTTGATGTAGGAGTATGAGGTGATTTTCCACCATCGCTTGGACATGGGAACATGCCTTCCTTGCGTACTCGAAACAACAAAACATTTCCCCATGTCGGGGGTTGTGGCCTCCAACCGGTGGATCGAAAGGATGTAGGCGTCATCCATATTTGCCCAGGAATCACTTGTGACCGGGGCGGGTCCATCCTCACTTACTAGGATTTGTTTACCCTTAATTTTTTAATAACCCACATCTAGATAGTGGGCCTCACATGAAGTGAAAGGGAACGCATCTCATTGGAGCATGCCTACTCGACCGTTGAGGGATTACTTGAGGCACTGGTGATACGATGAAGGGACCGCTGCATGCAGATGGAGCCATGGACTACCCATCAATGCGTTGTAGGCGGTGTCCTGAGAGACGACCATGAACTCGGTGCTGGCAACTAACCCACCGAACTGAGTCTTCAGGCAGATCTTGCCGACTGAGGTTTTCTCAGTCCTGTCGTACCCCTGGATCCTAAGGTCAGAGGGAGTCAAATCACCCGTCAGACAGACCCAGCATTCGCAACGTCCGGGTCGGAATTAGATTGATTCCAGAACACGTGTCAACGAGACAGTGACAGATTTCCACACCATTAAAGTGGCCAGTGATGTACAACGGGCGAATGTGCCCCTGTATAGGATGGTCCTAATCTTCACCGGAGAACGAGATAACCGCCTGACACTCGGCGTTTTCAATTGCCTCGGTATGGAAGGCTTCTGCAGCTGCTACCTCCGTCTCAAACTGGAGGGGGCTCCTTAAGGCCTCGGCAAGGGCCTCACGCATTTCAGATGACAGGAGAAGGGCCTCAAGGATGGAGAGCCTCATTGGAATGCCTTCCAAGTGCATCAGGACATCATACTTTCGTGCCAAACACGAACCTCTGCTTACAGGAGGTCTCTTGGCACTTGGAGGCACAACGGGTCCGGCTGGTTGAACCAGCGATCAGCTAGTACTGGGTACATCCTGCTGCATACTAGTTGAATCCTGGAGGATAGTCGCTGGACTAGGATTGGACAACAGAGGCTGGCCTGTAGCTGGGCAAGACTGACTGTGATACGAACGAGGCATCTCACCCCGATCCAATAGCACGAACGACGGTGGAGGTAGAGACGAGGGCGTTATATGGGGTCGCGCGTGCTGAGATCTGCGCTGAGCCTGCTGCCTGGTCTCAGTATCATGCACGGCTTGGCCTAAAGTGCTTGCTGACGTACCTCGATGACCAACATGATTGTGATTCCGCTGACGTTGACGTCAGCTGGAACGTTGGGGAGGTCTGCCTGGCGTTCCCCCTCATTGGGGGTCATATAGGGCGTTACCAGCTCCACGGTGTTAACCGAAGCGTACCCCTGGCTGTCGCTCGAAGAATCATCCACCGCTGGGAAGATTCTGGGAGGAATACCCATTCCAGGGGGCATAAAATCACCGAGAGTGCGGGATGAAGACGACACCAGGGGTGCGCGTAGCTTTTTCTTGCGTCGCCGCTGCTTGCCCTTTTGGGAAGAGGTCGACTGCGAAGATGATGCTAAGGCACCGACTACTTCTTCTGAAGGCTCCTACTACTTCACACGTGCCCAGATGATACTGTGGGCACGAATGACAGTTTTTCGATCCATCTAGTCATCGTATTTCCAGGATCCGCAGCTGGGGACCTTCAACCACTTGCTTTCACTGTCGCTGCCGATCTCTGATCCTGCAAAGACTCCCGCCACTTGTGCTGGTGATGGGCCCAACTTGACTATGTTGTTGTTGACCTAGTATTGAATCCAGTCCTTACACACATAGCATTGCTTGAGTGTGTGCCCCAGAATCCGATGATAAGGGAAGTAGTTGGGGTGATCAGTGAGATTTGCCTCTGCCGGCCTTCTGCACTCGGGCAGACGCACAATCCCTTGCTCTAGAGCACTTCAGAAATAGACAGGGACCTGATTTTCGTTAAACGAATAAGTCTGGTTCCTTCTTTCTAGATAGGGGGCCCTGGGGTCCTGGCCCTGACAAGGGGCTAGAGGGGCCTGCCGAGGAGGCGGCGCCTGATTGTCTTGCCTAGGTGAAGGTGGCGCATTACGCGGGGAAACCTGTCGATTCTGAGGCGGTCGCTGCTGGGTAGGAGCCTCTGCTTGAGGTGGAGGACCTCTGTGGGGTTGCGGGGGTGGTGCCACCGGCAGTAACTCCAGCTGCCTCGGGGCTTCTATTTGGGCCACCGCGGCGGGTTCAGCCCTGGCGGCCCTCCTGGCTGGGATCATGGGGGGCAATAAATGTGCCTGACTAGCCTGTTGCAGGGCTTCCTCTAGGTGTTGAGCCTTATCTAAGAAATCCCTAAACTCTCTAGGGTAGTTCTGGGTGATCAGAGAGGGTACCAGCTCCATCTTGACGTTCCCCACACACATCGTCATTAATTGCTCTTGAGTCAGTGTCATATCGAGTGAATACGTAAGTCCCTTCCACCGGGCGATTAAATCGGCAACCCGCTCATCAGGCCTCTGCTTGCACATGAATAAGTCTGAAATGCTGGTCTTCCACGTGGTGGAGCTGAATTGGTACAGGAACTGTCGGCAGAGATCCTCCCAACCGGTCACCGATCCGATAGGGAGCTGGTTGTACCAAACGAATGTCGGACCTTCCAATTTCTGTACAAAACATCGGAGTTTGGCGGCTTCTTGTTGAGTCGGGGTCACCAGCATGGGGCCACACCTGGAAGAGAAATGATCCAAGTGCTGGGGTGGGTCCCCTGTCCCGTTGAAGGGCAAGAAAGTGGGGTTCCCAAAACCTGGAGGTGCGGGAATATCATCCACCCACGCGGGATAAGGCTTGCCATCCGGTGGGACCGCCACCTACCGCGTTTATAACACTTCAAGGCGGGCTGTGAGTGCCACAATAATGTCATTCGGGCGGGGGTCCCTGTCTTGATGGGGATCCCTAACCACAAGTGCATTTCCAGGTTCTTCAACACGGTAGACGGCTTTGGCTGCTCGTTGGTGAACTGGGTGGACGACCTGCGGGGCGACTGGAGGAACCCGGACTAGATTCTTCGGATTACCCCGTTGCTCAGGGGGGTTTGGCGAAACGTATCGCGCCCTCTTTCCATACATCCCGAATTCTACCCTGTCTGCGGCAGTAGCATGATCAGGGTTTCCTGAAGGCATCTCACCAGGGGGAAATTGTTCCTGCCCCTGCTGCCCTGGCTTGGGATCACCATAGTCAGGTCGCCACTCTGCGGCGTGCTCAGCCAAGAGTTCGTCAACCAACATCTTCTGCTCAGCAAGCTGCTGGCGTAACATGGACTTCTCGGGATCTTCGTCCGTTTTCTGCACAGAGGCGGACGGGTTGGAGTGCTTTACAGTTCGGACATTCTCCTTACCCTTGCCGGTGTTTCGACCAAGTACCAGCGACTCGGTGGGTACGGGGAGGCCTAGCAGGTTCCTCTGCTGACGGGTAACTCTCCCTGATGGGTCCAGCAGTGGCGGTACGACCTCGAGGGATAAGTCTCCATCAAGGAGTTCGAGCTCGTCTCCCTTGTCCACGATGTTGACCATGTGGACCGCAACGCCTCTCGAAGGCATGTCCTCGATGTCGCATAGCGAATCGGGCTGCCGTCGGATAGGATCAAAGAGGAGAGCAGCATAGTGTCCCCGACCGCGGACTTGCACATTGTGGGTGGCTTCCCTAACGATTCTGCAGAGTTCTTTAAAACTCTGAACGCATTTCCGTTGAAGGGTGCTATGACGGCCTGGCGTCTTAGGGTACTGGGCCACAAGGAGTGCGGCCGCATCGATCAGGCGGCACTGCTCCCTGATTTCTTCGAAGTGATCCCGACTTCTGGGGTACACCACCCATTCGTAACGGAGGAGGAAGTGAATCACCCATAGGGTTCGACAAAAGAACCCCACTTCTTTGGGGGTAAGAGACTCTGGTACACGAAAATTCAGCGCTTTCATCGGCCATAATTTCTCCGGGAAGTAATCTGTTGTAAGAATACTTCAGAAACTCCTGGGCTCGGACTCGGGGTCTGGCCCTGTGTTTCCCCACTCGTCAACCGGGGGTGGTAGAGGGACCGGTAGCGGTACCAAGGCGGACCTCTGGGATAATAGACTTGGCAGCGGAGAATATGGCGAACGAGCTGACTGGCCGCCGAACTCCGGGCCATCCTCCGAAGAGCAAGGTGACCTGGCCACGATGTCACGGTACGATGGGCTGATAGCCACAGCTTACGGTACAGGAATCGCAGCTACCGACGCCTGGTCATTTTGTCTCTCTACCACCATTGGCCCCCAAAATAGCTCTTCGTGATCACTGGTAGTGGTATAGGGTGCTTCTGGTGACGATTGTGGTGATTGCGCGGTCGGGCCCTGCAGAATTCCCAGAATCTCTTCCTCTTGGATGTACCTGTGGAGGGAGGTGGGAATCCGGTGGACCTCATGTTCCAGGAGAATGAGGCTAACGCGTCTGGTTCCTGCCCCAGTCCTTGATATAGAGCAGCGGGGAGAAAGTTCCATGGCTGAGTCGCATTATTCCTTGGAGTCGGAGAAGCGGGCAGGTTTGATCTCCACCCGGGATTTCCCAGGACTCTTCTTGTGGCAGCGACGACCTACTCTCCTACCCCAGGGTGGCTCTTCGGGACAGGTTTGATCCCTATCATGGAGTCCTGGTGCGGCGTTGGCATCGAGGCAGAGAGGGCCCCCACTCGAGATGGCCGAGGTGAGAGGGGAACCGGGGAAAATGTCGAAGGGTACATGGGGAGAACCTCCATGAACAGCACCCGTGTAGGCAGGGCCTCTCTTGAAATTGGCAGGAGCATGGGGAGGACCTCCATGGTCGCTGCGGGCGGAGTGAGGTTGACCTTCCCTACTCGAGTTACTGGGGCGAGGAGGACCTTCGCCGGTTGCAGAGAGGACGTAGGGAGGGCCCCCACGTTGGAGAAGGACCGGATGGATGGCTCCTTCAGATCGGCGATCGGGGGCAGGAGAATGGACTCCATACCCTGTATAATGGGCGTGGGAAGGATTTTCGCGCTGGGCATCACTGCCACGGGGAAGGTCTTCCTTCGAGATGGGGGTAGCATGAGGCATGCCTCCATGACGGACTTCGGAGCGGGGAAGGCCCACACTCTGTGAAGTAGTGGTACAGGGAGGACCTCCGTATGGGGTGACATCACCGCGGGTTAGCTTGCGGCGATCACCACTTGGGCCGGCAACCCGGAGAGTCAACCCAAACTGCCCGTGGGGCGGTTGGGGTCTCGATCCTAGTTGGGTAAAAGAGTTCCCCTGCTTAGTGTATGCGGGGGCTTCGTGATGCACGTCGACGGTGGCTCGGCCCACTGTAGCTGTTGACGTCGACGCACCTGGGATAGCGTCCTCAGCCCGGGCCCAGCGCTGACGTCGGGTCAGGCGAGCTGGTGCAGGTGGTGCAGGGGCATGGCCTGCCTGCTCTTCCGGCGGAGCCGGACGGCGGTGCTGACGCAGCCGGGCGGGAGCTCTCGCCAAGAGCCCTTAGGTCAGGACCCTGAGCGGGCTGAGCCGGACGGTGCCCGCCTCTTCGGCGTAAGGCGAGGAGTCGTCAAGGCGTTCCGGGGACAGGCTCCCGAAACTATTGAACGTTGGGGTGGGGAGAAGGGGATCCCTGCGCGGCCTGTTAGGGCGGCGTTGACGGCGAGGCCTGGACACCTCCAGGTCCAGGCGGGCCATATCCCTAGTTGGGATGACCCCTTCCTCCTCGTACCGGCGCACGAGGTTGTTGATCACCCTTCGCTGGATGACCTTGGATAGGGAAAGGGGACGTGGGTGCCCCGTATTCCGTGACGTGGCAGCCGTCGTAGCAGTAACAACGCCATGTGGGGTGGCCGTGGAGATTTTACTCCTACCCCTGCGCAGGCTAGCGGGTGATGATCGCATCTCTGTAACAACAACCTGGTTCCTAAGAAACGAAGGGATCAACTCATCAGCACTGAGAGGAAAAGGATTGACAGCCAGTGCCCTAGCGTCCTTCCATTCTCCACGTCTGTAAGATGTATCCATGCCAACACGCTGCAGAACGGAGTGCCCCACGTTCTACTGCCCCGACTTCCAGTGAGTTTCACAACAGGCCCACTATTTTCTTAGCGAGACAAGGTGCCGGATATCTGGATCCGGCGACATTTCAATCTACTGGTGTCTCGAACACTACTAATCTCCATACTGAGGAGAATAATTTCACATCGGGTTCACCATTTCTGTTTCCGACGCTTCCGCCGGGGCGCGCGCACATCCGTCCGTCCGCGGAGGAGGATGCGCGACTTTGTTGCCCAGCATTCCCGCTTTCCATAGGCGGGCGACATTCGTTCCTTGTTCAGGTACGTCTGCTCCTTGATCGAAACGGGATGACGGGATGTCAGTTCTTCCCTCCGTGGATTCCTCCTCAGAGCTCATTACCTAGTCCGGGACTCCCTCATAGATTAAATACGTAGTTCGTGAAACACTTCCTAGTTCCATGTTTCCATAGACACCGGTTAATTACACTGCTTATTTCGGGACATTCCAAAGTGTCCAGTCAGGGCAGAAACCTTCAGTCGGGGGAGTAGTCACGTTGAGGCATCAGTAGCGTGTCTGGATACTGGGGAACCTGGCGTGTTTGTCTGTCGTCCCTGGTCACTGGGCTTCTCGAGGGTGTGGAAGCCCGAGTCATCCCACATCAAACGTAGGGAATTATATTCCATAGAAACATATCTGAGGTTTCCCTCAACTTCATGTGTTTAACGTAGGGTATTCCATGAGTTTAACGTCCATCGGAGACGGATCAGCCCGATCAGAGCATTAGCTAGGATGGATCGGATTGAGGGATTTCTCTTGAAGGGATGCCGATACCGGGGCCAGACCATAGGCGACTGTGAAGAGTGTACCGACATGGTCTCACCGGGATATGACGGTCCGGGCGAGGATCGAGGTGGATGGTGGATGAATGGAATGGAGGGGAGTGAAATGGGACCATCGTAGGGGGTGAAGGTGGAGTTGGGCTTGAGCCTTGAAGATGCTTCCTACGTATCCCCGTGGTAGGGAATCAAAGTCCGCGTAGTTTGGGATGGTGACGGTAAACCGGCATGAGGGTGGACCTTGATCCGATGGGTATTGTCAGCGAACCGACGTGAAGGTGGACCTTGGTCCGATGAGAGATGGGCTTGAACCCCAGGGAGGTTTCCTACGTACCATGCCTTGACATGGATCAAAGACCACGTAGTTCAGAGGGTTTCATCAGTGAGACGACGTGAAAGTGGACCTGTGGGTCCACTAGTGGTGGGCTTGAACCTCAGGAAGGTTTCCTACGTACCATGCCTTGACATGGATCAAAGTCCTCGTAGTTAGGGTTGGGTTAAATACAGTTTAACGTCATGCGGGACGGTAGTGAACACTGACGTGAACAAATTATAGGTGGGCTTGAACCTCAGGGAGGCTTCCTACGTACCATGCCTTGACATGGATCAAAGTCCTCGTAGTTCGGGTGAAAATGGGGGTTTGGCACATCGACAAGGAGACGGTTTGGGCCAATGATTGTTGGGCTTGAACCTTGGGAAGGTTTCCTACGTACCATGCCTTGACACGGATCAAAGTCCTCGTAGTTCGGGTGGAATACAGTTTAACGTCATGCGGGACGAGGGTGAACCGACGTGGATGAGGTCAGAACGACCAGATGGTGGGTTTGAACCTCGTAGAGGCTTCCTACGTACCACTCCTTGACATGGATCAAAGACCTCGTAGTTCGGGTTGGTCACAACGACTTGCCATCGGACTGGAATTGCAGTCTAACGTCGTGCTGGATGTAGGTAGAACTTGACGTGAATTGGATAATAGGTGGGCTTGAACCTCGTAGAGGCTTCCTTCGTACCATGCCTTGACATGGATCAAAGACCTCGTAGTTCAAATGGGACTTTGTCAGCGCACCGACGTGAAGGTGGAATTTGGTCCACATGTGGTGGGCTTGAACCTCGGGACGGTTTCCTACGTACCATGCCTTGACATGGATCAAAGTCCTCGTAGTTTGGGTTGGTCTTTGTCGGCGAACTGACGTGAAGGTGGACCTTGGTCCACTCATGGTGGGATTGATCCTTGGGAAGGTTTCCTATGTAACATGCCTTGACACGGATCAAACTCCTCGAAGTTCACTATGGAATGGGTGTGCAGTTTAATGTCATGCGGGACAAGGGGGTGTGTAGTTTAACATCATACTAGACGGGGGTGTGCAGTTTAACGTCATGCTGGACAGAATGGGACCCGACGTGGGTAAATGACGGGTGGGCTTGAACCTCATGGAAGCTTCCTACGTACCATGCCTTGACATGGATCAAAGTCCTCGTAGTTCGCTATGGAATGGGTGTCAGGGTCGGTGCTCACTCTAAGCCCACGTGAGTCATGCTCGGTGTGAGAAACAAGAGGTTGAAAGGACCCGACGATCACGTCGCGAAGGATGCGTCTGTGCGAAGCGAATAGGGGCTTACGCGTTAGGAGGCCCATGGTGTTGGGACTTAATCCAGGATGGAGGCCCAGGGTCAGTTCACAGTTTAAAGTCATGTGTTGAGGATGTGGTGCTTGTCAGTTTGACGTCCTGCAGCTCGGATGAAGGGGGTTCACTCCGCACCCCTAGGACTTACATAACAGGTACCCTTTGGTGCTTGGGGAAGGGAAGGTACCAGCAAGGCCATGGCCAAGGGGGATTGTGGGATGAATCATCAAGGGGTCCATGTTAGAGTGGCTATGCGAAGAAGCAATAGCCGTTAGCGTGTCTATGCGAAGAAGCATTAGGCAAAGCAACGCTACAAGTGGTATTGTCCATGGGACATTGAAATCACATCGTGCAAACCTGGAGGGTTTCACGAGAAGAGGAATTGATAAGCAAAGGAGTGTGCTTCGCGAAGTGGAGTGCATTGGCCTTAGCACGGGGCATGGGTGGGAATGGAAGGTGCTTCACGAAGTTGAACAGTGGTCGCGGAGCACTACCTCGCGAATAAGGGGTGCCTCGGGAAGCAGGGTCCTGCAAAGCAGTGTGATTCGCGAGGTGGAGTGACTTGGCCTTAGCACGGGGCGTGGGTGCGAATGGAAGGTGCTTCGCGAAGTGGAACAGTGTTCGCGGAGAACTGCCTCGCGAAGAAGGGGTGCCTCGCGAAGCAGGGTCCTGCAAAGTAGTGTGCTTCGTAAGGTGAAGCGATCCTGCCTTAGCATAGGGATCACTAGTATGGGTTGGGTGTTTCGCGAATCATTAGTGCTCCGCGTCTGCCCTGGTTCCCTTGGGAATCCCCTTCCTTCGCGAATGCCCTTGAGCTTCGCAATGGGCATCCCTCTCGGAAGAGGGGCACAAAACGAGACAAAGCAGAGTCGTCTCGCGAAGTAGGAATACCTCGCGGAGCTCATGATTCCCCGGGCATAGAGTGCTTCGCGATTTGGGAGAGGAGAAGCCGAAAGGTCAGATTGTCCGTCTGTGGGACTCAGGGGGAGGAAAAATATTTATAGGGAAGGGGCGCCGCAAAGCTAAACTCGCGGGCCACCTCTGGTGCTTCGCGGCGCGCTCGCGAACGTCAATAGCGCCCGTGGGGAGCACCGCCTCTGGAGCTTCGCGACGGCTCGCGAACGTCAAACTCATTCACAGAGCATCACCGCCTCTGGAGCTTCGCGACGGCTGGTGAACGTCAAATGCATTCGCGGATCATCACCGCCTCTAGAGCTTCGCGGCGGCTCGCGAACGTCAAATGCGTTCGCGGAGCATCACTGCCTCTGGAGCTTCGCGAGGCCGCGAGGGTCGGGGCACTTCGCGGCGGGGCTTCGCGTGGGTGCTTCGCGTCGGGGCTTCGCGAGGCAGCACACCTACCTTCCTTTTTTTCACTTTTCTTTCAGGCCATATTTTGGCGCCAACAATAACAACAGAAACCCAGGGAATGAAAATTGTGTTTCATAATTTATCTAGAATTTATCACCAAATTAACATCAAGAATGTAAATAGTTGATACCAAAAAATTAAATTATTGAAAAATATTCTATCATAATAAAATTTAGAGGGTGTTATATAAAAAATTACTTCCATGGAAATAAATCCTTTTTAGATAATTGGGTAAATGGTAGAGAAATCATAAAAGTATTTTCTAGAAAAATATTATAACTTTAGTATAATTGATGTAGTTATGAGTCACGTTGAAAAATAAATTTTAGAATTTTAGTTTTGAGAAAATAAATAGATTCCATTTTCAAAAAAATATTTCAAAAAATATCAATATCAACGATTTAGAAAATGCATAAATTATTCAAAAATGATATTTGAAAACATTTTGAAGGAAATTTATTTTTTAAAGATATTAATCAATATCGTAGACTTTAAAAGAAATATTTGTTTCTAAATGGTTAGCTGAAAACATTTTGAAAAAATTAGTTTTCATGAAAAATAATATTCTATTATAGTTCATTGAAAATGATTTTTTTTCCAAAAGGTGATGTGGCTGATTTTGAAAACACATACTTTTGAAAAATATTCATTAAAAATAGATCCTTGAAATGACATAATAGATATCAAAATAAATGTGGAGTATAATATTAAAAATTTTATTTTGAAAGGGTGTAAAAACTTTTTATCATTTTTAAAATACATTTTTTGGAAACCCAAATTGTAAAAAAGATCAAATTTCATCCTTTTAAAAAGGATAATGGAAATATAAGGTTCTCATGAGATTACAAAAAATTGGGTTTCAAAATATAAAGGACAACTTATTTGGGGAAGGAAAATACATATGAGGGGACACCATCTGTTTGATAATTATACTTAATAATGATATAATTTTTATGGGTATAAAATAATTTAGGGGGAAATATTTTTTGAAGAGATTAATTTTTCATATATAGAAATATAATTTACTATGAAATAAAATATTATGGTGAAATACACCAATATTGGAATAATGAGGTTCGATAAGAAGAAATATATCTCAGTGAAGAGAGTGGAGTTAACAAAAATACTTACCAAATTAGTGTCCTTTGAGTTAAAGGAATTTTAAGTAAAGAATAATATATAAATAATACATACCAATGAATATCATTAATATTGAAAAAAATTTATTAGGTAGTGATTACACAATATTAATGATATAATAGGGCACAATAGGAACTATGTCGAAAAAAATTAAATTTGAGATAAATAACACATTTCTTTAATACATGACTTCTAATAAAGCACCAGAAACTCATGTATGAAAACAATAACTATATTAATAAACTATTTCAAACCTTATTAATCAATATAACACCTTATAAAAATCATTTATAATTATTATATATATTTATATTATTTATATCAGGTGTGAGTAATCTTGATCATTTTGAAAAAGTTTTGAAATAGTGAAGTTGTTATTATTTTTCATCTAAAGATCATCATTACTATATATTTCAAGATACTATATTTAAGTTTTTAAAATTTTTATAATGTTATAATTTCATATTATTGGTTTAGTGGTTGCGATCCTAAAAATGAAATCTATGATGATCATGTTTCGTTGATTTTAATAAAAGAATGAATTTAGATAAATTATGGGTTTAATTATTAATTTTAACAATAATGAACAAAAAATTAATCATTATTTACAAATTTATATCATATAATATCAGTAATTATGTTCTTAAATTCATCTATTATGTTATTTTATTTCATTGTTCAAATATGTGGTCAGACCAACCCCAACACAAACATGCAACAATTAATGTATGGTTATTATTATGAATGTGGTTTCATTTGGAATATTATATTTATAATTGAAATATAATTATATCACATTGATAATTTTAATATTTTAAGTCATATTTTAATGTATTATATTATCTAATAAAATATAAATATGAGAACAATATTTTTTACTTTTTTGGATGCACTAATCCGAACTGATAGAAATGACGTTGTCATTTTTCATAATGGAAAATGGTAAAGGAGGTAAATCAATATTAACATAGTATAATAAAATCATTTAAATAAACAAATAACAATTAAATTATTTAAGAATTATAAAATTAGATTGGGTAAAGTAAGATAGAAAACAAAATAAGTTCCATAATAGTAGATGAAATATTGGATAGTTAGTCTCTATGTTTTGTGAGGGCATATTCCCTCCATTTTCAAAAAGGATGATGTAGAACAATTATTTTTTCTACAAAATCAGGTAGATGAAATCATAGTGGATGATTTATGTTTTTATGAAATTTTATATGAATAATAACCTAAAACCATCAATATATGTTTTCCAAGGGAATCACATAAACAATAATTGTTTCAAGATTGAATTTGTAACGGATTTGATCAAACATTTAATTAATTTCATTATGAGTTAATATATTTGGAATTATAATCATTTATACATTGTTTCTTAATTTAAAATTTAGTATAATTGATGTAAGACCCAAATAAATCATATAAATTTGTGTAAAAGGTTGTTGGGGTTTAAGATATTTATGACATGTAAGATGTTTGGCCAACATAAGCATACAAGGATGACTATGTTGGATGTGCTGTAAAATGTACATGCATGACATGCATTTACACATACATATAATTAATGGGCTATATTTATATATTATATATTATATATGGGGTAAATTTAACTTGTTCATATGATTATTGAATTATTTCACACAAGCGATGCGTGAAATATAATTATAAATTTATGTATAATATTATTTAGTTCTTTATTATTCAATAAATTAATAAAAATAATACATATATATATTTATAATATTTAAAATTATGTATCCTAAATGGGTTCATTTTTTATAATCCATTTATGAGTTGATTAAATGTTTTTTTAATTCATTATAACCAATTAATTAATTATCACAACACGAAAAATTCTTCCAATCCGTTTGAAGAGTCTTCGGATTTGACTATATAAAAGTATGATATTCTTTATTTGGTTATATGTATTCAATATTTGTGACTCCTATTCTAGACTTCTACTTCTCCCGTCGCTCTGTTTATCTTTTTTAGTAGGTTCTAACATACCTTCAGATATTGGGTATCCCCATGATATGATCATGGTTCTTTTGCATAGGGTTCCACCTTGGATGAAGGGTTCTTTCATTAACTTAATTCAGGGATCTTACAAAAGAAAAACCTTTCAATAGAAAATGATTACTATTGATGATCTTGTTTTTCATTGTATATATATATTTTAAATACATTCTATTGATCTTTATGATCAATCCCATGTGTTTGAGTTTCCTTCTATGTTATATTATTACATGATTTTAAAATTAAACCCATCAGTGGTATCAGAGTGAGTTTCAAAAAATTTATAACATGTTTGTTTCATTTATTTTTAATGAGAAAATGAAATATATAATTTTTATAAAACAATAAATGTGTAAAAATCCTTCACTATTTGTGTAAATGTTAAATTGATATACCCCTAGACATATTAGATATATAATAATAAAAACCTTGAAATAATTGTATGAGTAAGGTTAACCATGGTGAATCATTTATGTGATTATGTTTCGTAAAGGTATTACCCTTATACAGAATTAAATCATATCGTGTAAATGTATATTTTTCCATTCAACCTTACATGAAATACTTATGAACAAGGTATAATTAAGGGAAACATCATTGAATACATTTACTCAAGTGTTTTAATTAAATTATGTAAACATAAGAATGGACATTAAGTAAGGTTCATCGAAACATTTTCAAAAATTTAATAAAGGTAATAGGGTTGTGTAAAGGTCCCTATTTTTTACGATTACATAGAATGTGAATCATAAAGAATACCCATATGAAAAAGAGTTCCATAAAAGTATTTTTTTCACAAATGGGATATTCCTAAAGTAAATATTTATCTTACCTTTACACAATAATATTGTGTTACACAAAGGTAAAAATTACCTTTACGTTTGTTTTTCAAAACATCGTTTCCATTATGCATAGTTACAGAACAAGTGTAAAAGAGTGATACACTTCATTAAAACATTGGGTACTATATAAGGGTAATCTATAAATATTCAATTTTTTGAAATATTTAATTTTATTAATGGATTATAAATTTTTTATAAATAAATTTAAAATGTATATTCGGAATATTTAATTTATAATAATTATGTAATTAAATTAATAAATTAATATTTGTCTATTGATAATTAAAGAAATTTTTAAATAGAGTTTTTCTGAAATATAAAATGTTAATATTTTAAAATATCTTATATAAAATAAATGTAATTCCCTATGATATAGAAATTAATTGATCAATTATAAATCATAAGAGTTTATTTATATTCTGTATATAAATTATAAAATATATTTGATATTTACATTATATGAAATGTCTATATAATAGAAATTGAATTATAAAATGTTTATAATTCATGACCTATCATAAAAAATATATTTAATATAAAATATGAAGTGTTAATATTTATGTTAATATAAAATTTTTAGATTGTGGATTACATTGAAAATAATTAGAATCAATAGTTCATGTAAGTCCCTTGTTATAGAAATTAGTTTAAAAAATTATTTATTTGATAAATTTACATGATATAATTATTTATTAAAAAACTAGTGAAATATTTAAATATTATAGGACCATTTATGTGGTAAATTTATTCAACAATAGATACATTTATATAATTCTAGGTTTGATACCATTAAATTTAGTTTTCAACTTCCATGAACCCAATCTGTAACTAGTGTTATGATATTGAGATTAGTTTTTTGCGAATAATTTGGGAATATTAGGTGTTATAATTTCATGAAATGTATTATCTATTGGGTATAGTTTTGTAGGGTAGAGGGACTTGGGGTTTGACCAACTACATTCCTAGAATATTTACTTGACTAAGAAAGTGAATGGTGCTGGTTTTATATTACTCTTGGATTACTCATGCCGAGTTTTTAAATAACATATATCTATATTAATTTAAAAAAACATTCATTTACAATATACGTTTGATTCATCTGTAAATGTATGAATATAATTGAATACTTTTTTTTAAAAAAATATATAGAGTTTTTGGTTTTTTAAAGAGTTACACATTAATATGCCGTGGAATCAATAATTTGATGGTTTCAAGGTAGATTCAAGAACTAAATTATTAAAATAATGAATGTTGAAATGGAAATAAAATATGAATCATTAATATTATATATAATGAAATAGTTTTCTTTTAATAATTATAATATATTTATTAAATTGATAAGAATAAATATCCATCAAATTCTTAGAGTGATATTTCTCTTAAATACAATGTTGTCAAGACGGTTATCATCCGACCAAGTTGGTAATTCCATAGTTGGGAACCCAAGGATTATAATTTGTAAGATATGAAAATAATGGGTAACATTAGAACATCCTTGGGAATGTCATTCCATATCTAGGTGACCATAGAATGATATTTATTATCCCATTTCAGAAATATCCTTGGGTAACAATATACAAGAGATACTAATTGTATTAGGTTACCCAAGGAAAAGAGTTGATTGAATCCCTATGATGGATTTGGATATTCGGTTTTCCACATAACTATCTATGAGTCACAACTTTTGTGATTGGGATGATTCTCTACCTAAATAACTAATATGTGGGGGATACTATATAATAGTCTCATTGATTAGTTGAATATCTATATTCACCCACTAAATAGATATGATGTATTTGTTTAAAAATATTAGTGGGATAACATTAATTAAAATTAGTTAATGAAAATATATAAGACATGATATGCATCTAATTATTATTTCCTATTATAGACAAATTGAATCTTAATCAACTATGAAATTAATTTAATCTATGAAAATGAGAAAGGTAATTGTGAAAACATCCTAATGGGTCAAAAATTAATAATTTTTCTCAAACAAGAATGAATGTTCTATGTGTTTCAATAACCTCATCTGGATAAAAATACAGGTGAAGCTAGTAAATAACCTGAAAAATGCCTATAAAAATAATAAAGTAATGAAAAATATGAGGTTTCTAAATATTTTTTGTTGTAAGATGACAGATAGAGTATAAATATCTTCCAAAATTCTTAATATTATTGGGTATGTAAATTACATTGAATTATTTGTTTCACCTCTAAATCATCAATTGGAAATAGACTTCATTGTAAAATAACTATTGGAAAGGTTTTATTTGTTTATTTGTGAATTAAAATAAGGGCGATGATTGAAATACATTGCATTATATTCTCAATATTTTGAGCATTTATAAAAATGGTATGTATGACTTGGGATAAATACAATAATTATGGTGAAAATGTTATTGGGAAAAAATCAATAAAAATAGGAAAGAAAAGAGATTATATAAATTAGAATCTTTTATCCAAACAATACAGTTATAAAAGGATAATTTTTTAATTCTGCCATGTGATTTACATTGGATAAGAGGTATTCTAGATAACTGGTATAGAAGATATAATCCAAAAGGAGTGTCTACTTTTGGCATAAATGTCATTGAATTCAGTTATTTTATGGTAGGGGATTCTAATTATATAATTTAAATACTTTTCAAATATAAAAAATATAATAGAAAATAAATTAATGAGCAGGATTGATGTTAATATCTAGGTGACAGAGAAAATAATTTTATTTGTCGAAGACACAGATACTTCAAGTATTGATGCATTTTTCATAGGCATTTTACATCTGTATATTCCCTTAAACATATATTGTAAACAATGGTTGTTAATAATAACATAGAATACAACATAGTAATCTATGATTTATTCAATTCAATGAAATAATTTATTGAGGCTAAAATGACATCATATAAGAATAGAATTTATACCATTTTCTTTTATGGTAATGTTGTGATAATGTGAATTAATACAATAAATGTCTACCAAAAATCCTCAATTTATTTTTAATGGATTAACGATATGTATATTGGTTTTATTTTTGTACAATATGAGTAGAACAAGTTGGTAAATCATCAGAGAAAATGTTGAAAATTTATTTGAAACATTCAAAAATATTTCTTCAATATAACAATCAAGATCCTTAAATCCCATGGTTTTTAGAAAGGATGAATAATGAATCTATATGATGAAATTATATATAATATATAATATAATTTTGGAAACTACATGTAATCAATATTTTTGTAATGGATGTTATAGAACTTAATTCAATGAGTTTCTAAGGGCATGTGACACAAAATATATAATTTTCAATTTTTTTGTAAATATACAGGTGTTCTATATTTGAGGAAGAATTCTTTGAGATTATAGTATACATTAATGAAGAAAATAGTTGTTATATTTCAATATAAAGAATAATTTTATGCATCGATGAATCTATATAAATATTTTGTATATTTATCTTATATATCATATATGATAAGAGAATTCATTTTGTAACAAAGACTTATTTTGAAAATTATGATATAATTTATTATATACTAAAGTTTTATCATTAATAAATTTCTAAAACACATTTTGAGAAGAATATTCGGTTATAAAATTTTATCCATGATAAGGTATTTATTAAGGATAAAGAGTTTATCTCTTTTTTTATTTAATTATGATGTAATTTATTTCCCCCACCAATCAATCAAATATTTTAATAATTTATTATGAAAAATAATAATTTTCTTGACATATATAATGCATATATGATATGGAATAAATATTTTACTTATTCAATATTCCCACTAAAATTAAATTATTGTTATTACCTAAAATAAAATGTTTGAGTATCTTAGAAATACATTCTAAATATAAAATTGTGTCTATGAGTCTAGTGGGAGAATTTTTAGACATGGAAATGTTCAAAAATGATAGAAAAAGATAATAAAAATCCTATTATTATAGTGATTATTAACATAAAATATCTTAATGATGCTTAGTATATATGATGATAGTTAAGATTTAATGATTTACAATTACTTATTGTCAAAATTGGAAAACACAACTCCATAAATTATTGCACAAGTCAAAAAGAAAAGTGAATTAAACTAAATATCTTAATGGATTATAGGATTTGACGGTAATGATAAATGTAAAATGTAAGATTTACTATCATTATTATAATAGATATCACACTATCCTAAAATAGTTTTGTAATAGAAGGTAAAGTGGTAATGTAAATATATATATTATTTATAAAACAAATCAAGGAAAAGATTTGATGAAAAGGGTTCCATGGATGATGATGATATTCATTGAAAGTGTTGTAAATATATAATAGAAAATAAATGTATAACATTTTATGTTACTACATTAAGATTTTAAATAAATGTTCAAAGAGTTTAACTTGAGGAATATGATTCTTAAGTCCCAACATAATTCGGACTAGGTTCCTTCAATAATGTTACTCACTAAAACGTTCATGGAAGTATTTTATAAGATGTTAACATGGGGATGAGATAAGAATTACATATGGATGTAATGTTTAAAAACCATTGTTACATCAACAAAATTATGGTTATGTGTAACACTAGATATTTGACACACGATATATTGTTTGAAATGGTTGTAAACATTTATTGTATTTATAATAATGGAAATATCTATATATAAATCATTAATGTGGTCTTCAAATTTCATTTAAATGAATGGTTTAATGAAAAATATCCCCTAAATGTATGCATTTTTACTCTTTCCTAATTTATTATTATCATGGAAAGTAACAGGTTATGATGATATGCATAATTTATGTGGAAGAGAATATTATATCTTTTATAAATGGCTTTATATGAGATATTAAGAATATATTTATGATGTTATAAGTATATACTTATTTCATGGACTGATCGGTGAAATTATATCTCAAAGAATCTTATATGATCATAAATATACATAGTGGTGTATTATTATCATCAATCTTTGTTACATGAATTTATAATGATACCTAACAATATAACCTTCACACTTAGATACCATAATTTAAATTTCACCATATGGACAAAGATAATTATTGGTAGATGGGTATGTTTTTGATCTTGTCATAAGTTAGAGTGTATCCAAGATATTATTCATCCACTTGTATGAAATATAAATAAATTTTCCCATGATTGAATTAGAAAAATGAAATGAATAAACATATTTAGTTTGTTCAAATATGATGTGATTAACTACATGTATATGTGTCCTGTGATGTATTCATCAACTGGGCAGTCATTTTTAAAGAATCAATAAATGATGCGAAATAAAAACTAGATTGATGATGTTCAATATATAGTAGTAAATCAATTTCAACAACAAAGTTATTATATTGGATATATAAAATTTATATGATGTATCTTTTTCTAGAAATTATTGTATATAGAAATGAGTATTTTTTTTAGGGAGACTTAACTAGACCCCTTAATAGCTTAAGCAGAACTGATGTTTTTCTAGAGGATTTTATTTGATTACATTGATAAAATTGTGATTTAATAGTTGTTCTATATCCCCTATGGACTATAGACCACATAGTAAATCCCAATGATAAGGAATTTTTTGGAATAATTCTATTTTTAAAATGAAGAGAGTTTGATTAATAACATATCGATAAGTGTTTGGATGGATTAAAAAATTTTGAAATTTTTTCCTTATTAACTTATATGATTTTCATGTTAGTGAGAGATTTTTGGATGTGAAATAAAATTTACATGAACGATATGCATGTACACATTCATATAAATCATGAGATATATTTATATACAATATATTTTATATTATATATTGCATACATTTAATATTTTCATATGATTAATATATTATTTAATGATTGAGATTCATAAAATATAAATATATTTATATTAATATATTATCTAATTAATATTCATGTGATTCATAAGAATTATAATTGTATAAAAATATATGAAATATATAATTTTTTGATATTTATCCTCAGTATATTCATCAGTTATAATACATTTATGAGTGGATATATAAATTTTTATTAATTTATTCTATTAATTCGGTGAATTTTCCCAACTATCATAATCGAATACAATCTGTTGTAGGATAAAAGGTATTCAGATATATAATAGTATAATATCATCCTTTCCAATATAGGTATATTATACTATTGAAACCTCTGACATAATGCTCATCATCATATAGATTTGTTTATCTATGTGAGAAGGTCTTATCACACCTTTAATGGTCAGGTATTCCCATGATATGATCCTGGATCCTTTTTATTGTTTTACCCCATATAGGGAGCATGCATTCATTCAATAATTTTATTGATATCCATTAAGAATACACTATCAAAGGAAGAAGATAATTTTTTTATCATGTTTTTATGGGTACTTTGTTCTTAATTTCAATCACACGTTATTACTCATAATGGTACATATTGAGAGTTTTTGTTGACATCCACTATTTATTATCATATTTTGTTCATACAGAAATGATATTATTGATACAAGATAAAATATAATTAAAGATTATTTTGGAAGATAAATTTGATAAAAATATTCATCATAGATTATAACATCCATTAAAAATATACATCAATCATTAACCTATTTAAGAGGGATTCTACCACTATATCATAATAACACCCCCATAATTCATAAATATCTACAAATATATATAGGGGCATACAGAAAGTATACAAAAAAGGATATCTAAAAACAATATAAATAAATTTTGTGGAAATATTCAAAAAATAGTTGGTTGTTCTAATCAAAGTAGTTGAATCCAACTTGTAATTTTAAATAATAAGATGAATTTCCTGAAGTGGACATTAAAAAAACAAAAAATTCTTTTTGGGTCACTCATGACTTTATTCCCTTTTAAATAATTTTTTTTATTTTATTAAAATATAGGTTTATAGAGTTCTTTTACATTATTTGTTAACATAGAGCACAAAATTACAACATTACAATGAAGACTATTTGATGGAAATTATATAGTTGTCTATCATATATGATAAGTTATAACACTATTTTTATTTTTTTATAATTCTATAAAATTTTCATGTGTTTAAATTAAATATCATAATATTCATAAATTGAAGTAAAATTTTTAGAAATGTGGGGGGGGGGGGGTGGTATAGCCTAACCCTATATTATATATTTTTTATCTTTATCAAGATGAAAATAATATGTATATCATTTTATTACATTGAATTTTTTCTGAGATTTTAATTTTTTTAAAATAAGTGTTTTAAATAATTGTATATATGATCTTAATTCCTTTAATTATTTTTAGATATTTATAATATTCTTAACATATTGGGATGTTTATGTACACTGAGTGACAATCTAATAATATTCTCAATGTCCAAAGATGTATAATATTCTAGTTAGACATATTATTAAATAATCTCAGCTTTTCTTTTGTGACTACAAGGATGTTTGATATATGATATAACATGATTCAATTATTTTTCTAAACTATTTTGAGATGGAGAAGTCTGCGAATATAATCAAAGAATTATTATTTATTATATATTTATTATCCTTGAAAACAACCTTGTACATAAACCTTTTTAAATAAATTATAATATCTTTAATTTCCATATTAGTTTAATCAAAATTATGGTCTATATTAATCCTTTACAATAACGTATATTTGTTTTTTGAATGGAATGTTTATTATTATGTGTAGAGGAAGGGTTGTTCCATTGGTTTTCTTTGAGATATATTCTCGTTTTTAATAGGAATTATGTTTTAGTTATCATTTATTATTTGGAATATAAATGGTTAAAAATAATTACTCATTTCATTTCATAGCATCCCTATTTATCTCATAAAAATAAATAAAATAATTAAAAAATAATGAAAAAATGAAGATAAGAGGTATAATTAATTCATTTATGACATTGTACAAATATTACGACCAATGAATAAATAGAAATGTATTGCTGGATTTTATTCATTGAAGTAGATTTGAGTGAGTTTTATTTCATTGTGATTTAAATTTTATCATGTGTTCCACTTTATAGAGTTTACCTCATAAATGATCCTTTAATAAAAATGTCATTTCTCACCAAAACATTTTCCCCTGAATGACCCATATAGAAGATCTAATGATTAACTTATGTTCTTATACTTATTGAGTGGGTAATCTATAATTTTATCATACCATTGAAAAGATTATATATTTCAAGAAGGAGAATAAATTGAAAATAAATAAATATTTTCCTAGATGATTAACAAATATATTTCTATCTAAAATTGTAACATCCAGACCTGGGATCCACTAAAGCGGTTCTCTGAGCAAGTTCACCACAAAGCTTCAAGTGCACCTCCCCGTACGGTAGAGGCTCTAGAGTAGTAGCAAGGGTCTAGGGTGTGATTGTGGGGAGACTATTCCCTCATACCAATGTATGAAAATAGTGGAAATAACTATGTATCACACACAGAAGATATTAAACATATTGTATAAGTAATAAACAACTGAAATAGAACAAGAAGCAATATTAAAATTTTATAAAATCCCGAATATCTATGAAATACAATACCACACTATTCACCCACTGGGCCGACCATACAGATGAATGTACAAAAGAACTGAAATTAAAATTATAGGGCTCTACTACTAACTCCTAGCCAAACCACATACCCAATCTCCATACACTATTGAACTACTGCAACCCGATCAGTAGAACCACTCAAGCAGCTACGATCGATCATGCAACAATGGGCGTCAGCTTTATCTACCATGTTACTCGTGATCAACCTAAAAAGTAGACATAAGGTCCACACCTACACCGAGGTGCACGTACCGGGGTGAGAAATAATATTTTTAGGGATCCCTGACAAGAAACCCAAAACCATGCTGCTAAGAGTGTATGCAACATCAACGTGCTCAACCTAGATGGAACACAACAAAGGAAGTAAACAAAACATGAAACCATTTTAGAACTCAGGGTATGTAATCCTTATCTACAGGGAATGTGCCGTCATGGATGAATATATCTATATACATACACATGTATAGTAACATACCTATACACATATTCAAAAATATGAATATTCATGATTAGGTGATTCATATAACACGAAACCACATCAGCAGTTGATCCATGGGACCATAGGCCCGTTCTCTTGGACATCTTGTGCAATGGAATTGAGCGGGACGTCATGCCACTCAAGCCGTGTATCATTACAGAGATCTCTGTGTCCATAATCCCATCGAAATATACCATCTTCGGCCAACACCAGAAATATATCTCTAAAAAAGTTTACCAAAAACAAGTAACCAGTTCAATATAATTCCATTATGGGTTTCTCCAAGACAGGGCCTCGACCGACCATCTGTTATACCAATTCCATAATAGAAACCACAACAGGCTATCATTAAGTAAAACATAACAACAATGCCAAGCATGTGATATAACTTGGCTAGTTCAACAGAAGAAATCACCACAGTTAATATTCATGTAAATATTGTCCACAGACATGTATATCATTGCCCATTGGAAAACCGAAACAGAAACCCTCAGGTGTCTTCCCTCAGGCATAATGTACATTCCCATCAGGCATACGAGATGTCGCCAAGAGGCACAGAAGCTACTACCCACAGGCATAAGAAATGTTACCCTTAGGCTATCAAACACTACCCTAGGATAAACAGAATACTTCCCTCAGGCATTCCATAGGAAAATCATGTAACCGGGTTGAGCCCAACATACAAACAGGCATTAATATATCATTCCTCTCAAGAAAACTAAAACCATTCTATCCTCACGCCATACCCACGGGTATCCTGGACAAATGGCTAAACAAGGGAAACGCACCCACGGGGTGGCCCTGGATCCAATTAATGATCCCAAACAACAGTTTAAAATTATCATTAGATTATCTACACAATTATATATATTTTTATAGCAAAGGCCTTACCCTTATGGCATCTCAAAAAGGGTCTCGTAGCACAAAAGTATACAAAAATTCATAATAGTTGGAATTTAAACATGAGACCACCTACTACTCGGGCACACAAGGTGAAGTAGGTATCCCAACAAACTAGATGGTGCTTCACGTCAGGATCAACATCCACCAAATAGGAAGCACCTCTGGTAACTACTACAACATCAATGACCCATGTCAGATATAAACAAACAAGTGAGGGTGGTCGAACGCCCAACCCAACACTAAAAAAATAACCCCACAGAATTACTAGTTTGGCACGGGTTCTAGATGACACCCAAACAACTTCTCTACCGAAACCCGACATAGCAACTCAGGCCGGTCAAACAATGGGATCCTGCTGGGTCCCACAAGTCAAATAATAAAGAGTCATCCTACATGGGATCATCTAGATAACTAGAGGGATGGAATCCTACAAAAGATCCTTAGAAAATATGAATTTTACATGGCATCCTCGAATTAATAACAAAATAGGAAACCCATAACAGGGGTCCTCTCAATGAGAACATGGGATAGTTCCTACAAGGACTTTCTAGATTAGCACACAAGCAAGGAATCTCTCAGGGGACCCTTAGAAGTATCCAGTCTCACGGCCTCTTAGGCCAGATGGGAACATCTCACAAGGGGAATGTCTTCTAAATAAAAGGTTATGGGAGATAACGCAAATCTCATCTCATATTAATGGTCTCTACTATGTTGGCCTGAACACCCAAACTAGCTACATTGCCAAGTCTCAACCTCAGGTGACGACTGGGCTCAATAACTAGGGGAAGAACACCTCCATTTAGATGTAAAACACAAAAACTCCATTTAGATGACCTATAAATGCCAGAAGGAGTCCACCATTGCGCTCTATGTGGAAAAATTCTCATAATCGACTACACACACTCTCAATTATGAATTCTGAGGCACAAGATATCCCCTAATTAATAAGACGGGGAAGTACATAGACATAGTACATGTCCAGAACCCATTGGCCCTGCCTGTGTAATACTGCACGACCTATAATTTACTGTTCGCGGTGTGTACTGTTCACAAAAATATACATCGTGTATGTTTTCACCTGAACACATGCCCATTAACCACTACATGGTGTGTACTTAAAGTACACGTTGTGTACTCCTTAAAAACCACTATTTCGTGTTCTATTCCACAAGGCCAGCCACACGGCCACTAATTACATGGAGTGTGATCAATGTACATGACATGTAATTAAGAAAGCATCATCTTCCCCAAATGGGAATAACACATGGCGTATTCCCCTGGAACACACACCATGTATACTGGGTTTTCTGATGGGAAATCCCTAAAAACGCCTGATTCGCCAGTTTTTGCCCCCGAAACAATAGGTCGAGCCCCATGGGCATACAAGCAAGAAATATAAGGCTTTATACACCTAAAAAACTTGTTTAAAGTGAATCTATGGTGAAAACGTAAATGGCCCAACCTTTGGGCGGAAACCGCTGAAGCTCCGCTTGACTTTATGACTCACAGTTACCCTTCGCGGAATCAGTGCACCAGGAGCATCGAATAGGTACCCCTAGCGCATCCCAACTCTCCCTCTTTCTTGATCTCTCAAATCATGAGTGTAGGAGATATGTTCAAGGAGGAGGAGGAAAGAAGAGAAGGAAGAAAATAAAGGAAATGGAAAAGAAGAAAAAGGGGCATGTGACGGCCCCATCAACCGATACAAGTTTATGCCTTCCCTAGGCTATACTCCCCATTCTAGACTCAACGACGCATACAGAATCAAAATCTGACTTTCCGTTTATATGATATTGTCAACCAAACTCGCATGAATAAATTAATATTTAATTTAATAATAATAAATATTAAATATTCTGCCAAAATTTGAATATCTCATATTTCCACCAAACTCTTATCCTAGGATAAACACCCTATTCCAGGACCAACAGAGTGTTCAGAGAAATTATCCGAGATTAGATGATAATGTAAAATTACCATTTTACCCCTCATGAGTTTCCCATGGAAAAAATTAAAATTTCTGCTCAAAACAGCAGTTCGGAAAAACATGGGTTCTTACAAAATCCCCACAATAAACCTTTTCGTCCCCAAGTTTCCCAGCGAAAGAACCCGAAACTAGGCTCCCAACACGAGCATATGCACAGCAAAGCTATCTAGACTGACCAACAACTAGCCTCATAGCATGAACAACCATCTTCTACATAGAAGACATTCACCTATGACAGATTTGGTACTCCCCAACATAAGAATAACCTTATCTTCGTCTAAAAAGAAAACTCCGAGCTCAAAAGCTCACAGAAAAAACCGATGTTTAAACAGAAAGAGGAACACCACCGTCAAACGACCAATGGTGCACTCCCCTCTATATGGCTTTCCTTACACCACTCCTAGAGAAAAACCAAAAAAGGATACATTTCACAGGGAAGAACATTAAGAAAAGAAAAAGAGCTCGATGTAAGGTCGAACCTCTCTCAACATACTCAGGAAGAATCAAGATAGTGCATGATCATGTCTAACAGGAGTACACTATGATTTCACTAAAGGCGTGTCCAGATCCCTCCAAGCCATGCTAACATCCTGCCAAAACTAACCTGGATTCAAACACGGGTCAACCATCCTCACACAGTTTTCCCTAGAACAATAAAGACATCAACCTACAAGGGTTCCAGTAAAAACCAAAACACAACCTACAATGGCTCCGATCCTCTCCGAGAATCCTCAGAAGGAACTACTCTCAGGAGTTCACAACCAAAGAAGAAGAGAAACTGAACCGACACTCATCTGGTATCTATATACAACAATACCACAAGAAGGTCCAGTTCACAAGAAAAGCCGTGTTATCTATCGACATCATTCTCAATGATCCGTCTAGATAACTACATACCAGAGAAACAACACCCAATAAGGGTTAAATAGAAAGTCATCACGTGCCACATAGACTAACTGGGGTCACTGTACCACAAGTGCAAAGGACTGAGTCATCATCCTCATCAAAAATTCCTCGATGTAGATCCATGTAACATGCCACCAGAGGGAAAATTATGTGTAATTATGCCAAAAGGTCTCAATCATCAATAAAAATTCACACTAGGAGGACTATATGTTGTGAATCCTACGAGCCTAGTATGATTCATGAGACACATCATGCCCTTGTCGGTCAAGAGTCAAAATCCATCCTTGGCATCTTACCAATGGCCAAGAGCCAGAGATATATAGTAAATCAAAACATCACAGAACATTTGCATCGCTCAAGGAGAAAATCATATACAAATGTATCATCACAAAGTCAGAACAGAAATCCCAAACCCTGGAAACCAGGACTTCTTACCAAAACATGTGTTCTCAACACACCAGCATGATATCCATCACATGTTAGGACACATTCCTTATACTCATGTCTACCATACCCCAAATAGTAAATAACAGGAATGAAAACAACTCTGATACCACTTGGTAACATCTCGACCTGGGAGCCACTAAATCAGTGTTCCGAGCCGGTTCGCCACAAGGTCTCATGCGCACCTCCCCGTACAACAGAGGCTACCGACTAGTAGCGAGGGTCTAGGGTGGGATAGTTGGGAGACTATTACCTTATACAAGAGTAAGAAAACAGTGGAAATAACTATGTATCATAAAAAACATAAAGTAAAAAGAGGGAGGAAGAAATTGAAAACATAAATAGAACAAGGAGTAATAGTAAAATGCTATAAAATCCGGATCAGCTATGCAATAAAATACCACACTCGTACCCACCGGGCTGACCATACAGATACAAGTACAAAATAACTGAATGTAAAAGTACAAGGCTCTTCCACTAACTCTGACCCAAACCACGTACCCGTGATCCAGACATTGTCGAACTGTTGCAGCCCAATCAGTAGAATCACTCGAGCAGCTACGCACGATAACGCAACATTGGGCCTCTACCTTATCCACCATGCAACTTGTGCTCAACCTGAAAAGTTGATGTATGTTCTACACTTACAATGAGGTTCATGTGTAGGGGAGAGAACTAATCTCAATAGGGAACCCCGACAAGAAACCTACAAATATGCTGCTAAGATTGTATACAAAAACAACATGCTCATCCTAGATGGAACGCAACAAATGAAGTAAACCAAATGTGCAACCATAGTCGAACTCAGGGTATGTAATCTCTATTAGCTGGGAAAGTGCCACCATGGATGTCCATATCTATATACACACACATGTATAGTCCCATACCTATACACATATACATAAATATGAATATTCATGATTAGGTGATTTAAATAACAAGAAACCGCATCAGCAGTCGATCCATGAAACCATAGGCCGGATCTTCTAGACATCCTATGCAATGGAATTAAGCTGGACATCATGCCAGTCAAGCCGCGTATCATTAATTTGACCTTTGGGTCCTTAATCCCATCGAAATTTACCTTCTTTGGCCAACACATGAAATATATCTCTGAACAATTTAACCAAAAACAAGTATCCAGTTCAATATAATTCAATTCTAAGTTTCTTCGAGACTCAGCCTCAACTGACTATCTCCTATTCCAATGCCACAACAGAAATCACAACATGATATCAGCAAGTTAAAGATAACAACAATGCCAATCCTTTGATGTAGCTTGGCAGGTTCGACAAAAGAAATCGCCACAGTGAACATTCAAGTAAACATTGTCCCTAGAAATGTATATAATTTCCCACAGGAAAACAGAAATAAAAATCCTCAGGTGTCTACCCATAGGCATAAAGAATATTTCTCTCAGACATACGAGATGTCTCCCACATGCACAGAAGCTACATCCCACATCCATATAAAATGCTACCCTCAGGATAACGAACACTGCCCTCAGGCTAAATAGAATACTGCCCTCAAGAATTCCATAGGAAAATCATTTAACCAGGCCAATCCCAACATACAAATAAACATTAATATATGTTTACTCTCAAGAAAACTCAAACCATGTTATCCTCACAGTATACCCACAGGTATCCTATCCAAATAGCTAAACAAGGGAAACACACCCACAGGGTGGCCCTGGATCAAAGAAATGTTCCCAAACAATAGTTTAAACTTATCATTAGATTATCTATACAAATATAGATATTTTTATTGCAAAGGCCTCAGCCTTACAACACCCCAAACATGTTCTCATAGCACAATTGAACAGAAAAATGCATATGAGTTGGAATTTAAACACCAGACCACCTACTACTCATGAAGACAAGGAAAAGAAGGCATCCCAACAAAAAAGAAGTTGCTTTGAGTCAGACTGAACAACCACCAAACAAGAAGAACCTCCGGTATCTACTACAATATAAAAAACCCAAGACATATATAAAAAAACAATAGAGGGTAGTCGAACACCAAACCCAACACAAAAAACATAACCCCACAGGATTACTAGTTTGGCACGTGTTCTAGATGACACCCTAACACCTTATCTACCCAAAACCGATGTAACAACTCCTGTTAGTCAAATAACCGGCACTCGCCGAGGCCCACAAGTCAATCACCAAGGATTCATCCTACTCGGGATCCTCCATATAACTAGAGAGAATGAATCATACATGAGATCCTTAGAAAAGAGGAATCATACTTGGGATCGTCTAATGAAGAACAAAAGAGGCAACCGATAACAGGGTTCCTCTCAATGAGAACATGAGAGAGTTACTAAAAGGACTCCCTAGTTTAGCACACAAGCAAGGAAACCCTCAAGGGTCCCTTAGAAGCATCCAGTCTCACGACCTCTTAGGCCAGAAGGGAACGTCTCACAAGGATAATGTTCTCTAAAAAAATGTTACAGGAGATAGCTCATAACTCATCTCATATTAAAGGTCTTGACTACGTTGGTCTGAACACCCAACCTAGCAACCTCACCAAGTCTCACCCTCAGGTGAAGATTTGGCTCGATAACTAGACGAAGAACCCCTCCATTTAGATAAAACCTCCAAAACTCCATTTAAATGGCTTCTAAATGTCAAAAAGAGTCCACCATTTCTCTCTACGCATAAAAAATATCAGATTCAACTACTCACACTCCCAATTATGACTTCCAAGGCACAAGATATCCACAAATTACTTAGATGAGGAAGTACATGGCCAGAGTACATGGCCAGAACACATTGGGCATGCCTGTGTAATTATACATGGTATGTAATTTACGGTACACAGTATGTACTATTCACAAAAATTTATGTCATGTCTGCTTTCACCCGAAAACATGCCCATTTACCAGTACACGGTGTGTACATATAACAGACGATGTGTACTCCTAAAAAACCACTATTCCATGTTCTATTTCACACGGCCAGCCACACGGCCACCAACTACACGGTGTGTAATCAAATAACATGGCGTGTACTTAAGAAAACATCATCTTACCCAAATGAGAAGAACACATAGTGTGTTTCTCAAGAACACACTGTATTTTCTGTCAGGAAATCCTAAAAATGCATGATTCACCTATTTTGTCCCCCGAAACAATAGATCAAGCACCATGGGCATAAAATAATGAAATATAAGTTAGTAAAAACTAAAAAAAATTTGTTTAAAGGGAATATATAGAGAAAAAATAAATGGCCCTACCATTGGGCGGAAACACCCAAAGCTCCTCTTGATTTTATGACACACGGTTGCATTTCACGGAATTAGCGCTCTGAGAGCTTCGAATCGGTACCCCTCATGCATCCCAACTCGCCCTCTTTCCCGATATCTCAAATCCCCCATGGGACACGACCATGGAGGAGCACAAGATATGTGCTCAAGGAGGAGGATGAAAGAAGATAAGGAATAAAAGAAAAGAAATGGAAAAGAAAAAAAGGGGGCCCAGGCCGACCCTAGTGCCAGACATTAGTTGATGCCTCCCCTAGGCTAAAATCCCCATTACAGACTCAACGACATAGACAGAATTGCAATCCGACATTCTGTTTAGAAGATATTGTCAAACGGACTTGTTTGAATAAATTAATATTTAATTTAATACTATGGAATATTAAATATTCCTCCAAAATTCGAACATCTCATATTCCCACCAAACTGTTGTCCTAGGGTAAAAAACCAATTATAGGACCAACAGAGTGGTGAGAAAAATTATCCGAGATCATTTGATAGGGTAAAATGACCATTTTACCACTCATAAGCACCCCACAACAAAAATTCAAATTTCTGCTCAAAACTACATTCCGGAAAAACATGGGTTTTTACAAAAATAGGTAAAAATACAAGGCATTAATAATGAATTTTTTAAATAATTTTAAATATTATGGGACTAGACCAAAAGAAATGAATTTTTGGAATGAAACATTATAAAATTATTTTTCTAAATCGTTGAAAAATGTATCAAATTTTATATTTCAATTCAATTTGGTTAAGATACTAATAATTTACAAGGAGTTTAATAATTGATTTTAAGGAGATATATAAATTTTTTAATATTTTTATTTATAATACGTTGTTTAAGTCCACAATAATTTCACATTAAATAGATATAATATCACATTTTTTAATTTCATTGTGATAATGAATGTTATCATCAAATTTTCTAATGATATTAATTTTATTGTTTATTATCATTTATTGATTTATAAGAATTGGATGAACATTTATTGGGTGATATAAATTATTTTTGGATGGGAAGATGGTTTCTCGGTGCGAATTGATGATTACTAAGAGTAAAATTAAATATGTAAGGGACACAAAATATTAAATGTGGAGTTTTACATAGTATATGAATATAAAAAGCATACTATAATGATGAAAAGTTGGACACATTACACAATAATAAAATATTTTTTTATGAGGTTATGTAATATTAAATACCTTGGTCTATATAATAGAATCCATGACAACAAATAATCTATATAATATTTCTATAGTTTTCTTGTAATGATTGAACTTGGAAATGAAACATAACATTAAATGACATTTTTTGAGGACTACATAAGAATAAATAAATCATGTGTCATAATAATCAAAAATTAAATAAGGGTAACTAGATAACCATACCACTTATGTATTGTTTTTATAAATAGAAAAAACATTCCCAACACCCTGTATAAGAGTACAATAACTTTCTTACACGATATGTAATAAAAACTGGAGATCACATCAGATAGATTCCACAAAGATGATGACATAAGATTTTGGATTATATTAATAGAGCATGTTGGTTAAACAAAAAAAAATTAATCGTGATGGAGAAGTAGTTTTTGTTGACACATAAAAATATTCATATGGATTTCATGAAAATTGTTAAGCTAGTGAATAGAATTCCTATATGGAATAGGCTAACAAAATTTGGTAATACATTGAAAAAGAGGCATATAAACTAATCATAGAAGGAATAATAATATACTAGATGGAACATAAGGAATGAATCACATTGATTGGAAAACAACACCAAATCCTAGTCATATGTTTTATCCACATGAAAATAGATGAGGTAGTGTTCTTGCTACTGTGGGGTAAGCATGATTATCATTTAAAAGAAATTATAGAGTATGACACTAGTAAAAATGTAACAACTCTTTCCTCGAAATTGTTTAACAATGTTATGTCTAAATAGTTCAATTGGGGTTTTAAAAAATTTATTATGTGTTGTAGTGTATGGTGGATGAGTTGTTCGGTTTGGTTTCATACTTTCTCCATAAAACTATCTTAATAAAAATATATATGGATTGATGGGAACATAACCTTTGAAGTATAACCTTATATTAGAAGTATTGAGATAAATAATTCACTACCAATGAGGAATAATCACATGACCCATCATTTTCAACATATCTTTATAACGTATCATAGGGAACACAAATAATTCTATAAAGAGATTAGATCCCATTGGTAATAAAATTTAAATTTTTCATGGGATTTAAGAAATCATTATTTAATAAATCATGAATTTACTAGTACCATTTAACATTTTTATATTTAATATATGTATTATTGTTATTACAACCTAATATCTAATGGGGTTTTTATATTACTAACCATATTGTTTGTTTAATGGGGACTAAACTAGTTATATGTATTTTATTTATAAATATCACTTTATTTCATAAATTTATTCTTCCATTGATATGTTCTTGTGTTTAGTCAAATTATTTGGACATGGATATGATTCTATTTCCCCTACACTCTATTATTCTTCTCATCCTATTGTGTACTTTAATTACATCATTTATTATATTTTCCATCATAACATGGTGTTGGGTTTTTTATGGGGTGTTGTAATATGATTATGCACCATATATTGTAGACATATCATCTATTATATTACTCATTGGGGTGATTTACTAAGGATCCATACAATTGATTGAGGAATGAGGAATATCACTAATCTAAGGAAGAAAATATAACCTAACATTTGAGATATTAGTGTGTTAGTAATTATAGTTAATAAATATTATAGGTTTTGTGGTGAATGATATTGATTCACAAAATTGAATAGAGATTATATTAAAGTAATGTACATTAATATTAAAATGATTGAATAAATCTAGAATATCTCTTGAGGATTAACTTATATTCTTCATAACATTCATTTAATTTCACACATAGATAACATTGAAATCCAAAAAAACAGTTCTCGATATCATTTATAGATTAAACAAGAAAATTGTTACACTAGATCATTATCTTATGATATAATAATCTTTTCACACTATCTTACTACTCAATATATTAATTATACATCCATAAATTTCTTTTCAATAGAAAATAATACATTCATGTTTATGTTATGATATATGTATTCTTCTCACAAGACTATTTTGATTTTTTTTGTGTCTCACAAGACTCTACTATATTTCAATTGATATGCACCCCCCAATAGACATGTTTGGTGATGCTGGAAACTTTTTTCATATCATAATATAGTTAGTAAACTAATAAATTATGATTTTATATGGTTCACTCTATTAAGAATTATAATATATAATATTGGATCTGGAGTACTTCCAAATAACACTACAAGCGAAATTGGTTGACCAGTCAAAGTAGTTTTACAAGACGCCGTACATGAAAAGAATACTATATATCATTTAAAATAAGGTTTTAATTACTATAAAGGTTGGATATATATCATAAATTACATTGAACAAAATCACCATCCTGAGGGAATTGGACACATTTCAAATAAAAAGGAATTGTTTTTGGTGTTAGGATGAATCCCCTGAATGTGGATTTCTATGTATCATAATGAATGGAATAAAAACCCATATAGTTCTATTAAACGTAATTATACACACTATTACATTTAAGGGAAATTGATAAGAGAAACTGGGGTTATTTTTTTTGTGAATCCATGACTACTTTCAAGCAGTTTAATGACCTCTATATGGTACTGTTAGGAGAAACGTACCTAGAAATAGGTTTGTGTGGTACATACACACAAATAAGAATTAATTTTTTTAACCTATCATAAAAGTTAATTTAATAGAATATAGTTACTAAGATATGTATATCCACTCAAAATATTCATGGAAATCAAGTGGATAATATCAACTCATGGAAAATGAAGAATCCAAGGGGAGTATCTTAATATTAGGAATATATGCAAAATAGTAGGAGTATCTAAAATCAAGTTATATAAGGGAACCAAAAAGAGTATCTCAGCAAATTAATATAATGAAATAATGATAATAATCCCTACCCGTGGAATATGATGAAACCAAGGGTAATATATTGACTCATGGTGTTCATGGGAATCAAGGTAAAGGTTATAGATACCGTAACCCATAGAGAGTTTTACACTGATAAAAAATATCTTGATTTTATTCTTAATATATTATTATGCCAACGAATGAAGTATATGTATTGGGTTGATATAAAAATAACTTGTCCCATAAATAATCTTGACCAGGGTTATACATGTGGAACCCCTATAGGTTGAATAAATGGTAATTTGGGTAAGTTACCATGGAAAATGGGAATGTATGTATCTAACATAGAATAATTGGTGCCAAGGTAGTTGAATCCTTGTTATTTGGTGCCCATTTTTTCAATGAATGGACATTTTGACACCCAGATGTTCTAATGCCTATATAGTTTGACAGTTAGGTGGTCTGATATAAGGGAGTAACTCGAATTAGGATGGATATGCATATAATATTTTATACCTTCTCCTTAAGTTTTGATTTTAATGTCACATAAAAAAAGATGTTGTGCACTCATGCACATCATATATACCCCCTATGAGATATTAAAAATCAATTTTGGGCTAGACCCCATTATTAAAAAATTTAAAAATGGAATCCCAATTTTTATTAGGATGAGAGATAACACATTAAAATAAAAGAAAAAATGGAATGGACCCATGGTCCAAAAAACAATGAAAAATGTCACATTTCAATGCTCAAGTGCAGTAAGTCCAAAAAAAAATTGTAAACCCAGTGAAATGAGGGCTAAAAATCCCAAAATTCAGAAACTAAAAGTAAAATCCATGAAGGGTCATGACACCAACAAATCAAATATATATTTTTTTTGAATTGCTGAAAATACCTTCTACTTGCACCATTTTCATAATCCTCTTACATTGTTGACAACCATTCTAGCACTGCACATCCCTGTAATGACGATTCCAATTGAAAACACTGGAGATTCCGGACCACAACGTCCTTCACTCATCACTGCATATCTAGAAAAATTATAAGAAAAAAAATCCAGCCACAACACTAAAAGATGCTCCCACCATAATTTACACTATTCATAATTTCTCCCTGAAGAGAATTTCTGAATAGAGACTATATGTACTACAATCTAATATTAAAATATCATATTGGGAAGCATCAAGAGACCCCACAACTCCACTTTGTCCAACATCAATCCCCACAACACCCTACTGAGTCTAACACCCTCAATTCTATATGAAACCTTCATCTAGTATTCCTCCAAACCATGTTAGTCTCTTTGGAGAATCATATATATAATGTGACTTTTATTGTATGTGACACACCATCACTACTTTCAACTATCCCATCGCCTTCCAAATACCCCAAACATGATAATTGTTTCACCATAATCCATACCTTGATGAATGACCTATATGAACCCATACCAACATCATATATCATGTTGGATGTGACACCATGACTTCATCAGATGATAATCCATGAGAAGAGACCTTGATATGAAGCATCTAATGAGTGTTTCCTCTGAACAAAGAACCAATTTTGACATCACCTGATTAAGACACTACTAACAATGAATGTGAAGTGAGACACACAAGATGATAAGAACCTCAATATAATTTGTATGGAATATGATCAAACTAATGTTCCCTATGTCATAACAAATAATTACTTTTAAATAAATCAATATGTTTGATAGCTTTCACTATACATAACACCAAACACAAATAAAACCATGTTATATTAACATAAATTATAAATATTTAAGTATGAACTCTAAATCCCAGCTACTAAATTACGGATATTAGATATGAATAACCTATTTATGAAAATATTTTTATAAGTAAAATAAATTATACTTATTATATAAATGAAAATAAAATTATTTTTTCTAAAATTTATGATGCGATTATTTATAATAAAGAAATGTAATTTTCTAAAAAGTGACATTATATGGGATACAACATTAAATTTCATGAAATATATGATTAATTATGATAAATTTTGTTTAATATCAATAATTTATTTAAAACAATTATTTGGAAATTGGTTAGAAAAAATAATAAAAATATAGAATATTTGAAAGGTCCACATTCAAATAAACTTTATTTTTCATTATATTATATGATGTTATTCAAAAATTGATTTTATAAAGTTTATGTTTTTAATTTGATGAAAATGAACATTGATTATTGATTTAATATAAAAATTATAGCTTATAATGATTTTTGGTACTTTCATCAAATAAAATATTTGTAAGTGAATAGTAAAGAATATAATTTTTCCAATACGATCACATTTATATGACATATTTGTTTTTAAAATAATATTTATATAAACAATATATATTGGTAAATTAAAATAAATCAATGAAAAATATTATTTTTAGTTTATAAAACCCATGAATATCATTTTACTAAATCAAGTAATGCATTATTAAAATTATTTTTATATATTTATTTGTTTAAATTTACACCTAGAAAATTTGATTTTCGATTTATTTTATTCCCACATTAAGTTTTTTAAATAATAGTATTTTTAATATAAATATAATTATTAACTTTTATACATTATATATATATATATATAATCAATGGGCTTAAAATTATACTTTTTCCAAAAACAGGTTTTTTCACGTCATATGAACTATGATTATAATTAGTTTTCTTACTAGTAGAATTTTTTTGATAGAAATGATCCAAAAATAGAGATCATAATCATTATATTATTTAATAAAGAAAATTTAATTTTTAAGTAATAAAAATTATATTTCCCCGAGTATTGTGAATTACCACATAATCAGTGAAAAGGTTATTGTAGAACTATTTTAAATAACAACTTTTAATATTAAACTAAAACATTATAGTATAATATTTTATAATATATTTATAATATTATTGCTAATATTATTTCTAAACATATATATAAATATATTTACACAAATTCATTAATGAATACTAAAAATATTAATAAGGATTATTGTTAAAAACATTATTTTTCAACCAAAACATTTTTTCCAATACGTAATATATTTTTATTTTGAAATAAATTTTATATAATTTTAATGTATAATTTTATAAAATGTAGAAATAATTTTTTTACTCAAATTAATATTATGTGGTAGAGTATTCCATTTTTATTTAAAAAGATATAATATTACATAGTTTAAATCTAGTTATCATAGTAAATGTCAAAATGGGAATAAAGTTAAAGTAAAAATAAAATCCTTAAATCACTCTTAAAATGTATGAAATTGAATTTATGGGTGGATTTTTACCATATATTATCTGAAACCCCATATTTTTCTACTATTTATCAATTAAACCTTGAATAATGTCATGGAATTATTGAAAAAGGATGAGTGTATCGAAAGGTTCCTTTTTCATCTCTTATATCAGGATACACATACCACCATTCAATGTTACACTTAAATATTTAATTAACCATTATAAATCATTCATTGTTATTACACAATAATCCAAAAAAAATTTCTAAATCCCCTTTTCACAATAATTTATCATAATCACTTCAATTCCATAGTGTATTCCAAGGAATGGCCAAGTCTCTAATATAAGTATTATCTATTTCTCATATTTTCACCTCATTATAATCTTCCAAATATATAATCACCATAATAATATAATAAATTTAAATTCATTATAATACTAATATGTCATTATATTAATTTTATAACCCTTTTTTATTTTTTTTCATCCACTTTGAAAATAAGGAAATGTCTATTGTTTATGTGCATTAATTGTCAGCACAATGAAGAAAAATTTTCATTTTTGAACTATATTTAAATGATTTATAAAAAAATAATTCAATATGTTTCTCTAACATACAAAATTAATAAAAAATTATTACTCGTTTATAAATATAATTTTTGAAAATATTCACATCATCAACCATACTAAAATATCGAGTAAATGTGTATACAATTTTGGTTTGGTTTAACCACCAAGATAAATAATATTATAAAAATCGTTTATGTATGACTATAGGAATTTGAATAATAATAATATTATAATATAATAAAAAGTAATTTTTATATGGTTCTTGAAATATTATGTTGTGTATTTATGTAATTATCAATTTATCTTAATCGTTGGCTAAAATCATCGAATCAAGACAACACTGATTCCATTTTTATACAATATAACTAAAAAATATACTAAATGATATAAGAGAATTATAAATCAATATTATTTATATATTGAATTATCCAAAATTATTTTTAATTATTACCTTAGTATCAAATAATTGGTTTTTATATTAAAAAGTAAAAAATAAGGACAAACTATGAATGTTAATAACACATGATTATAAAAATAATATATAAATAAGAAATATAACAATAAAAAATAATAAAAAATTAAAAATATTATAGTAAATATAATTGTATTATTTTATAATATAAATGCATATTTTCTATATTTTTTTATTAAAATAGGTGAGTGCCATCAACTAATAAGAGAGAAAAGGTAATGAGTTTTCATCTCAAATTCTTCTCCCCGAGACATGTTTGTTGTTATGAACCAAATTTTATTAATGTGGTATATATGATACCAATTTGAGATATATATTTAATTTTATATTAATATTGGTTGTAACGTTAAATTAAAATACATGTATTTTAGGGGTTATTCCATCTATAACTGAGGTCTACAAAAGCCGAACACCGAGCTGATGGGTCACATGACCTCATGCACACCTCCTTGTAGTCTAGAAGAAACTAACTAGCAGTGTGGTTTTAAATGTGGTACAATGAAGATACTATACCCTAATTATAGATTAACTTAGTGAAGATGAAAAAAAAACTAATGAGGTATCATAATATAAATATTTGAAATCAATAAATTGAGGAAGGTCAAATCAAATGTCAAACAATATATAGGGGAAGATATAATAAAACTAAACAATTGAATAGATATTAAAAAATATACTAAGGTAGTGTCTGATACATTATGTATGACATGTTGATAATATAAAAAGAAAGAATATGATAATATAATGTTATATAGTAGTAAAAAGCGAATAAAATCTCTAAAATAATCTCAACCCTATTCCCGATCATGTTGTCCTAAGACCCAACATAGAAATACATATCAACAACATGCAGAGGAGAGATTTACCTAATAATTATGCATAGGTAGATAGAAATTTCATGCGACAATGTTTTCCTAAGTGGAGTGTGAGATTAAAAAATTAGTAAGCCAACACCAATGGGTAATACCTATAATCTTATTTTTGTTAGCATCTAAAACATGTACGAGTATTATAAAAAATGTATGATGTTGCTGAAATAAATAAATATCACACTCAATTCCCTACATAACATTTGGCGAGTATACCTACTTCATATCGAGGCTGAAATTCTATATGATCAAGTCACTGTATAAATAATAAATAATAATAAATATAGTGTTTAGGTCTATATTTCATCCACATATATGAACAAAGTGTGTGAGGAAGTGTTATGGCCATTTTCTGTGAATACTAGTGCTGGCTTGACAAGGGTGTAACTCACAAAATTAATCACCAGTATGACAATACTCAACAATCAATCCAAGGGTTAAGTAACATGCATCCCAATATATAGAGAATCTTCATGCTACAATTCTCAGTATGGTGAGAGATCCATTATTCTGTAACACGTTAATAATGGAATTGGATACTGAACCCATCGCCTATATCATGCCACTGGTGCGAGTCTTCATCCCCAAGACCCAGTGTAAGGTTCTGTGATCACCCATAGATCATCACTATTTTAACAAAATACACAAACTATATAAATTTATAATCATTTAAAGTATATGTAATATGGAAAAATGTATCATGAATCTTAATATTCATGTACATTATATATAAGAGGCATAATAAATTTTACCATTTAATACACAAGGAATAAGCTCTCAAGCATTTCAATTAAACATCAACAAATCAAGATATTATATATGAAATTCAATACATGAGGTATATACCACCCATTCATGTCATTATCCATTTTCAATTCCATTGTCAACCATTGTTTCATTTATGAAAACAATCCATAATTTATGGGCCTTTTGGCTTCATCCAATCCATTTAATACATTCATTTCATTAAAACATGGAAAACAATCCATAAGGCTCCCTGTTTCAAATGGATGTGTCATATTTTATTCTTTAAAAGAATTTCACTATATTTTATAATCCATACTATACATGTACATTCATCACTACCAATTTATTTAATTCATTAAGAAATGGAATGAAGTCATAAGGCATCAAAGGTAACTTAGAAGGATGGTATAATCATTAAAGAAATTCCCCATATGGAAAATTCAAACTACACAAGGGCCTAACACCAAAGTGGTTCCTTGAGTCACATATAAAAATCATATAATAATAAAAATTAAATTTAGAAACCAATCCAAAAGATAAATTGAGTTCTGTTCAAATTGAACTAATTTGTAAAAATGGTCAATTACATATTGAACACACATATGGTGACCATATATCGTATGTTCAATAACTAAACAACTAAAAATGATTCATTTTACATGTTTCTTGGAATATGAGTCATTTATACCTGAATAAATCATTATAATTGGGAATATTTTTAAAATATTATATATTTAATGATGACTTAAGAATTAAATGACCAAAACACGATGTGAAAACAATGTGAACACCTACATCAAGGTTATAGACAATGCCTCTCCTGATATCTGCCTCATATTTTAAACATGATGGAATATATATGAGATATTATCCAATGAACATAAAATAGTAAAAATTATCGTATATATAAATAGTGAAAAACATGGAATGATAAACCATGAGAGAGGTTCAAAGATAAGAGGATCATATAGATATGGATTCATAGATTCTGACAGATTGAGGATTGGTCACCGAACAAAAAACATATATCAATGCCTATCATTAGGGGTTTTTTAGCTCAAAGTGGAGAATATTGATTTTTTTCTACTAGATAATGAGTGAATTAGATAAAAATTATATATAGTCAAATGAGGGAAAATATAAAATTCCACAAAAAACAATGTGCACATGGATTAGGTGCACAGTTAGTCATTATGTGACATAGTCTTTCAGAATTCAATTTAGATTATGGGAATCTCACACCATTAGGTTAATTGTTTTACTAAATACCCACATATTTTGCAAATGGACTCTGAATCATGATTGCAATCGTTTTAATGACTATGCCTCCTAGGTCAGACGGTTGTAGAAAAACCATGAAACCCATCATATTTTTACCATTTTTTAGAGCTAGGACCAAAAATAGCCACTCAAGAACCCATGACCTCCACTAAATTATTTGAAATTGTTATTAGGTCCATGTATGGATATTTTTTATTTTAAAAACTAACAATTCATACCTTCATTGATAATACATGTCATTACAACATACCCTCCTTAAATAAACACATCATCGATTTGGTCTTTGGAGAGAAAAGGGGTATTCCAAGTGAAGAGTTCCCACCATTGAGAACAAATATCATCTTCCTAATACCAGTTCTCCACATGTTCATATTCGTTTTCCCAATTCACCTATACTAGATGGAATACCCTAGCTCAATGTTTTCTCACAATCTGATTAAAAATACAAAAAATATAATCCTTGATGGAATCATCCTTATCTAGCTCCACCTCATCATTATAGAAGAAGTGTGTTGGTATGGATAGTATTAGTGAATCTAAGATACATGAATAAAATCATTCAAGAACTAATATATCTAATGATGTAAAAAATGGTAAGCTACTAGTCTAACCTTTTTCACAACCTCAATGGGACTAACTATCCTTGCCGAGTTCTTACCATACATCTAATGTTTCTATCCCCTATCCTAGGTGTGAGTCACAAGAAAAACTGGTCTCCTAACTTGAACTAAAAAGGTCACCTATATCCATTTCTATAAGACTACTATCAAGAATCAGATATCGTCATGTGCTATCTGATCAGATGGAACTGCTCTATAGTGTCCAAGACATGATGTGGTCTAAGAACAACTTCATCCCCTACCACTAGAATGAAAAAACGTGGGAACAAATGCCTGCCATATAAGGCTGCATAGGTAATCATCCTTACGGTATCTTTAATGGTGTTATTATATTAAAATTCAAGTAGATTAATATTTTTTTAACAATGTTTCACCAAGGTCATGGACACATCAATAGTTCATGTCCTACAGAAGTAGAATCCTACACTATGTATATCCATCAGTATGTGGGTGGTAGGTTGTACTCAGATGTACCTGCATACCCAAGGCCTTCTATAAACCTTTGAAGAACCTTGACATGAAATGATTATATTTTTAAAAAAAGATTGAACTAGGGTACCCATGTATTATTATAAACACAATTATTTACTAATTTCATAACTCGTCTACTAAGAATGTCTCTTGCACTAGTAGGAAGCATACAACCATTGGTCATTGATTCATGAAAACCCACAGAGTATCATTTCCATGAGGTGATATTAGAAGAACAATAAAATATTTCATTGAAACATCATCCAATTTCTATATAATAATAGAATTGTTATTTCTAATCCATGGTATATGTTGATGTTACACCTTCAACTTTTTATAGGTGGAACACGATGTGACGAATCATGAAATATCAATTTTGGTACTATGACACCTGTATTTTAATTGTAGATCTTGATAAATTTTGGTGACACTGAGGTGAATCGCCCGTGACGAGGCTTTAAATTACCTCATCCATTCGTCCTTGATGTATTTTGAGAGCCATACATTCCCATGGAATTATCAGTAATCACCCTCATCAATAGTACAACCAGAAAATGTATAATTTTATATAATGAGTTTCTTATAGAAAATCCCTTCATGAATAGGTAACCTCCTTGTTCTTAAACATTCTAGAAGTGTACAAGTCACTACTAAGGTTAATAGGATAGATTCCCATGATCTTCTTAAACCTCATTGTGCATATCAGAGAATAAGTCCATAAGAATCAATTCCTAATTGGATTACTAAACATTATATGTAGTATTCTTCCAAATTATTTAATCAGACATTGAATTTACATTCTTAGGAATTTAGGAATTATTGAAATCAAATGGAAATAGATACTCCACCAACATACATTGTCTAATATTCAAATCATATTATGTTAAAATGAAATTGATGTTTTTTATATATAAAAACAAAAATTATAACCTTTTAGACAACGTATCCAACATCCTAAGGAATTCACAATAATAGCAATATTGAGGTCGTGTGTTATGTAATTCAACTCCTGAGGCCTCAACTGATGAGACCCGTATGTAATGACTCACTTGTCCTTCATTTAAATTTCCCCAAGCCTGATACCCATTGCATCATAGTCTACAGTTTAGATCATTCTTGGATTTATAATAATTTATAAGATTTCTAATGTTAGTCTTCCCTTCAAATCCTAAAAGGATGCTTTATAATATTCTGACCATACAAAGTTCATACCATTATTTTTTTATCCCATAAGTGGAACTATAAAGTGTGATAAATATTTGATGATGCTTATGTAATATTTATAAATACCCATGAATCTTTTTATATCAATTATATTATTGGGAATATCATGAGAAAATACATCTCTCACATTATCTAGGTCTACTAAAATCCATGCTCTGAGATGGTGTGACCTAGGTAGTGTACTTTTTGAATATAGAAATGGAATTTAGTGAGCTTAACATTGAGTTGATTTTCTCTCAGTTTCTTCATCATGATATCAATATGGTTCTTTGGGGAAAGTATGGAGTATGAATACACCATGATATCATGAATAATGAAAACAAAATATGAATCTATATACTTGAGAAAAAATTTATACATAATATCCATAAATACATTAATTACATTCATGAGATGGAATGGAATGATTGGGTAATCATATAGATCATACCTAATCCAATAATATGTGTGAGGTATGTCTGAAGACCTGATGCAGACTTGATGATAAGCAAACCTAAAATATATACTTTAAAAAACATTCTCTCATAAATGTGGATCAAAGAGGACATTTATTCTAGGAAAATGTTACTGATTAATTATTTTTATTTGATTCAAGAGATGCTAATCTGTATAGTTCCAGAGGGAAACATCTGATATTTTTTGAAAATAGGACTGGAGAACCCCAAAGAGAACTGATAGGGCATAAAAATCAATTATCCAACAGATCCTCTGATTACATCTTAAGATATAGAATCATTTTTAGGTTCCACCCTACAAGGAGGAATTTTCATTGTTACTTATCATAGGATAATCTCAATAGTAGACTCTACCCTTAATAATGTTGAAATAATATAGAAGTATTCAACCAAAACTTCTCTGAAACACTCCACCATAGGGGGAAACACATAGGATTATAACACCTTCTTGTCAATAAAAATAATGGAAATACGAATTGTTACACTATCCATCTTCTGTTTCTCTAGTCTTTCTCTAGTCTAACTAACATCCCATTCTCCATTATTCAAATTAAAAATAACCTATAGTGATATAAACAGCAACTTTCAATGATATAAGGAAATATATCATCGATTGGTAATAACAAGTTCGTCCCTAAAATTACATCAAATCCCATAACGTCCATGTTTTAATTTTTTTATTAAAAAATGTAGCTACCTATATGAAGGGTATAATTATGACAATGATGAATTCCCATTTAATAAATATATAACAGTGTATCTAGAATCATGACACTATAATTATATTTGATTTCAAGGCCTAAAATCTTTTTATTTTCCTCAGATATAAACAAGTGATATACACTAATTTCAAATTAATTAGACACTAATGTGAAGGAATATATAATAGTAACACATATTGTAGAAGGGATATAACTCTACTCATATTGAATATGATAAAATTCATGTAATTGGACAATAACATAGCCATTATTCATTACCTGACAGCTATGAGAGATCCCTCTCTACTAGAACTAAGAATTATAAGTCTGACTACCTCTTCCCCGAACACTATCTCATCCTGATCAGCTAGTGGTTTTCCAGCTATCTGTCTTTCGTGATCTTGATTTCCTTGCTCCTAATCATGGAGTAGGTACAGATCCTCCCACACTTTTAACTACCAGGAATGTCACTTAGATGCAATTAATATGTACAATCCTTCCATAACATATATACTCTATTGAATCATTAAAAATGTGATATATAGTATTTCAAAGCTTCTTGAATCGGTGAAATATAACAAAATTATCCTTATAATGACCCTAACTACTGCTACCTCCATGATTAGTCTCAAATAGACTCTTTCAACTTGAATAAGAACCATGTTAGGATTTAGGTTTCAAACATCTACGAATCACCCCTTCATCATATTTAAACTTACTCTTTGTAATAAGGTCATATATAATGATATATAAAATGGATGTCAATATGATTACATTTTCCCATGATCTAATTGTGTAAATAAACCCATCATTGAATTGAACAGTAGTCATAAGATCATCATTATCAACAGAGTGAGTGAACAATTTTATATCAGCAAAATGGGTAGAGTTTTATATAACTGACATAATCTCATACTGTGTGTGAAAATAATTTCTTAATCTATCATATTATAGAGTATAGGGAAAGATGTACTCGAAAAAGATGGTCTGAAAATCCAGCTAGACCATATCAAGATGTCGATCAGACTGTGTGATCATGTAACACCGCTTATTGGTTTGGTCATGTATAATATAGGCCTCTAGAATTACATTACTATATAGAAGAATCATATTATTCCTAAAAAATGATAGTATTTACTCATTCCAAGACTCTGTAGTTGTGGTCTACCATCCCTTGAAAAGGTGGGAGGATGATGCTTCTGAAATTCATGAGTCATTTGTTCCATACCTAGGACGTGTCAAATGGATCATTTCATATTATTAATCATACATATAAAACAATCTCATAAATGGGAATTAGACAACATATTTTGAATAGGAAGTGGAGACACATGTTTCTCTACTAAAAGAATCACTAGAAACTTATGGCCCACTACCTCAGAAACATAATTGTCACTGCCTTTAGGGATTGTGACCCATGGACCTCATGGAAGCATAATGTGATAATACTAAACACATGTTTAAAAATAGATTCATGAAAAATACCCATATACATTTAATAAACATGGAAATGAAGTAAATCATTCATATTGAATCATTCAAGCCTATCTTCTTACATCAATGTCTAGGCCTAGAAGGAAAAATATAATATAAATATCTATAAGAACAAAAGATAAAACCTACAACCCGCTATTATGTTTGGGTTTGCACATATGTCTCTATGTTTGGAATATGCAAGATAAACATTTCAATTTATAAGTCAAATTCATTTTAGAAGTGTCCTCATTCAAAATTTAGATAAATTTAGATGGTTTAGTTAATTATAATTACATTTTCAATATTTTTGTTCCCATACACCTAATAAACCAAATATGGAACCCATTTAACTATATCCATTACATATTCTAGCTCATGAGACTGATGGCCCATAGCCAAATGTGGCATTATTGACATCTTAATGTGCCTTATTTAACCTATTTACCAAAAAAATTTAATTCCAAGTCAGTCACTTAATATCAATAACGTTTTTAAATACCAGTTTGAGTAATCCACAAAATTAAATATATTTCGTGGATAATTATTTATGAAAAATTTTAAATGTACACTGAAAATAAACAAGGCATGGAAACATTAATGGCCTATTAATCTTAAAGTGGCTATTGTGATTTATGCAATTAATTTCCCAACAAATATTGGAAAAAAGTTAATAAATAATAATTTCAATAGAATTATAATCAATGAAATCATAAATCAATTATCTCACAAAATAGTGAAATGATTTTAACTGAAATTGGTAAAAGCATAATAACCAATGTAATTCAAGAAACATGGAATTTACCCTAAACAAGGGACTTTTGATAGACGATATCATCTTAGGACCAAGTTTCAAGTGTTTCCCAATCTCTAATCTATTATCTATGTATAGTTAATCTAGAAAGGAACCCATTTGATACTACTTTCAAAGATCTTGAATTGGGATCCACATAACCTAATCACCGAGCTGAGGGGTCATATGTCCTCCTGTGCTCCTCCACATATTCCAAAGCCTTCTAACTAGCAATGGGGTTATAATGGTTGTACAATGGAGATACAATACCCCCATGCCAGAGTAACACATCATATAAAGTAGATAACAAAATAAATGTATATGAGTAATATAAACTTTCAAAATCAATAAAATGTAGAAATATAATCCAACAGTTAGACAATATACAATGGAATATATAAAAGAACTCAACAACTGAATATATATAACAAAAACCTATAAGGGTTTGTATGTTACATTATGTAGGGAATGCATAAAAAATATAAAGGAAAAAGTTAATAAAAGCACTATATACTGTAGTAAGAAAGAAAAAAAATGAAAAAACATATATTAAATAATATCATGAATATTTCCAATCTTTTGATACTAATATAAAACTAAGCGATACAAATTTTTATACTATTGAATGGAAAACTACTTAATCTGTAGCTTTAAAAATATAGTCTTTTTGGGTGCCCAAGGTATCCCATGATTTATGTGAGATAAACATTTTATTAGTCCACAAACAATGGTGTTTTTGTGTAATCCTAGTAATTATCAAAACTAAATAGTGTACATACATAAGCAATAAAGTAATATAATGATGAAATAAATTAAAATCCAACTCAGCTTCCTATAGGATACCTGGTGCCTCTACCAGCATCATCTTATGAACGAAAAGTTTATCTAATCAAGTAACTATATATATGAATAAGATTATTATATAAATAGTTTAGTTCTATATTTCATCCACATATACGAATCAAGCCTCTGAGGATGTCTATTGTGAATTTACATTGAGTATTACGGCGAGCAGGACTAGGGAGTAACTCACACTTTCTATTACCAGTCTAACGAGCCAAAATGGTAAAGCCAATTTTTACATTCCCTTAATAAAAATTGGGAACGTGTCTTCATTATACAATTATAAGGATGGTGAGTGATCCACTAGACATAATGTAAGGCCCTAGCCTTAATCATTACTTAATCGTGACTTATTTGAAGAATACACATTGAGGAACATTTTAGGTTTAGAGTATCATAGAACTAGATCATAAATCATGCATTTCATTCCTCTTTTAAACAAGGTGGTCACATCAAAGATAAGTTTCACTATTCTCATTAAAGGAAAAATATTTAAAATAAAACAATGATTTTTTGACACTACCTTGACACTATCATCACACCATGTACCCTTCCCTTGACCCGTGAAAAACATTTCAAAAACTTGGGATGAGCATAAAAGGATCAGTAAAGGATATAAAAATAAGAAATGAAAATGTAATTCCATGTTAACATAAGAATCAATGAAATAATACTTTAATTATAAAACATAATAACTTTAACATAGCTCATGAAATCATAATATTCATTAATAACCCATAGAAATCATAATATATAATGGTATCTTGAGTCATTAATGGCATTCTTATGTAGGAATCAACCCTCTTGGTAACTTTTGGAATAACCATCATAGTATATTCACTAAATCTCTTCGGAGAAACCATAGCATTTAACTCCTTCGCATTACCAAATGCATTTGGTGAGCTATATCGGGCTCACCATCCCTTATTTTATCACTGAGTAACCCGTATTCATAAACAATGCCCAAGAATCATAACATAATCGTACCACATAAAACATGTATGATGGAAAAATCACAAGATACCAATAAAACAAATTTATATAATAAAAACAATATCAAAACAATTTTCAATACCAGAATAAAATAAAATTAAAACATGGTACTTATTTTTTTCATTTTTAAAATTCATGGCTTGTATAGGATGCCAAAACTCAAATACTGGTCACGTCTGCAGAGAAGTCATTGTCGCCATATATGTAAGAAAATAAAATTCCATTTGTTGTTTCGTAAAATGCATCATATAAAAAGAATTCTTCTGAATACAAGTAAAAGACAAAGGGGTTTATACACCATATAAAATAAACTTATGTATAAAACAAAAAATTCCTCAATGAAATGATATTGAGACGAAGTCCCATACATAGTCTGTATCTTTATATTAAGGATAAATCAATTACATGAATATGTGTGGGAAATATAAATACACCTAACATAAAAGGATATTACGTGAAAAACAATCTAATGTCATCCACACATATTTATAGTACGATATAATCATGAATTAGTGCTTTTACCCAAATAATTAAAATTGGGTTAAGATGTTCCCTTACATAAATTCGACAAGCTAACGACATCATTTTTAAATTCAAAAAATGAGTTGATGAGAGAGAAAATGGTATCTCATCACTTGGACATAAAAATTACATCAATAAGTATATATAAGAACATACCCCAACATAGTAATATTTAAATTAAAAGACATAACAAATGAAGTCTTTTAAAAAGAGGAGGGTGAAAGGTTCCCATACCGATTTGGGTAACTTTCGGAACGTACACCCCATGAAAGAAGGATCATACAATAAAGATTTGAATACCCATTAAGTAAAGTATATTAAACAAATAATACAATCATGGGAAGTACAAATACCACACAAAAGTAAATAGAGTAAAATGTTGCATGAATCTCACGAGAATAAAAGTGATATGAAAAATCCATTACGAAATCACGGCATCCTAACAACGCCACTTAAAACATCAAAAAATGGATTTATGAGATCAAATAGGGTATCTCATAATATGAAAAAAAAAATTACAGTATTAGTAATATAAAAGAACATCCCCAAATAGAATAAATATTAGCTTAGAATAAATGACATAAAATAGGGGACTTTAAAAAAGAGAGGACATTTAAAAAGAGAGAGTTAGGATCCCTTGCCTCATGTCAAACATGACTCGATCGTTCTTTAATATACTAAATAATAAACTAGAGATAATTTATACTTTCTTAAGATACTTTTTCATTTTCATTATTACTTTTATATCACTTATTACCATTTTATTTACATTATGTAATTAATTAAGTTAATAATGGTCGTTTTGTCGATCATTGGTACTTGAGTCAAAAAATAAACTTATTATAATAACATATTGTTCATGTGGTAAAATATTAATTATATCTAGAATTATATTCATGATTTAGATATCATATATATCATATATATCCAGTATATACAAGAATTTATAATATTACATAACATTTATAGGTAAGAAATGAAATGCACCGTTCATGGAGACGGTAAGTCGTACGTACGCATGTACACTACTTTCATTTCTATTTAGTAAATAATGGGAAGAAATCATAATGATATAAAGGTATATTATAATTCCAGTATAATATCATATATAAAATAATTAACTCCAACCTTTATAATTCCCACACATGGCATTAACAAATCAGATCACTTTTAGGGGGAGGTAGACCACACTTCTTAAAATGAAGATATCGTGTTTACCCATAATGGAAACCATAAATGTATGCCAAAAATGAAAAATACAGAATCATATAGAAAACAAAAAAATAATAAAAATAATATATTAATACAGAGATAAATTAATGGCCACCATGAAATGTGTTAGAAAAATATTGATCAGTCATTGTTTCATGAGACAGAAATTCACCATCCACAGAAACAGTATGTTTTTTAACCATTAGACGGAGGTGTGTGTATGTGTAGCTCGAATACATCCCATAACAACATAATATTATATTTATGATAATGGTGTTGTTTCATAATAAAGTAATAATAAGATTTTAGGGGGTTTGAGAAGAAAAATAAAACAGAATAACATAAGAGATAACATTACCTTTAAATCGGGTAACTCCTCTTGGTTTGAACCAAAAGGGTTTCTTGACGTTCTTCCTGCCTAAGGTAAGGCTTGTATGATGAATAGAGGGATGTGGAAAGATGAAATGTGAAGAGATTGGCCGAGCCAATGGATTGAGATGTGTGGGTAAGGTGGTTGAGTTTGGGGCCATTGATAATAGTGAGGAGGGGAACTCTTGAAAAGTCAAGAAATGTTACTTTATTTTAAAATGAGTTTCAGATTTAAAAGGTCCCACAAAGATATATTTAGAGGATAAGGAGATAATGGTTCAAAAGACACCCATCCAATAGTTTTTCGACAAGTGTAAGTCTTATATTTTACATTATCTTTTCTTTTTATTTGAATTGTTCATTATCATTTCATTTTATTTGAATCGTTCATTAATGAGATAATCACTGCATCATTATGGTGTCATAAATAAATTACTTTATTTAATGCCTAAAAATTAAAAAAAAGTACTATGATACATGAAATCTTTTTATATTTCTAATTTATCATTATAGACTAAGATATAGTTTTCACAGACAAAACTAATATTGTTTTACATGGGTGATACATTCTTTGGTTATATTTTTCGTTCGTTAAAAATAAAATGATAAAAGGTCACTATCACACTAATGTGATTCCATGGGGTCCCATGGTTGGCACAAGGCAACCCATTGTCTTCCATGACATCACCAATAGAATTAAGACACATTTTGGGGTCATTTTATATTTTTATGATATTATTTAATTACCCATAACTTCTCGATTACTAATTAAACACGATAATTGAAGATAATTATCGTCATTACTATTCATAATGTCCAAAAACAAAAGAGTCTTAATTACATAATATGGACCTTATGATTCCAAATATGGAATATATTTTATTAAATTCCCAACCCAAAAATTGTATTAAGTAATTTAAAATAATTCACATTGTAAAAACAAAAGATGGGTTTTTAAAAAGTAAAATCTATCAAAAGATTGATTTGTTTTTACATCGAATTTAAAGGTGAAATTGCATCCAAAGAATAAAATTGTATAAAATGATAAAAAATAATTAAATTAAACCATTAAAATAATTAAAATGACAATCATAATATATAAATAAATTTGATGAAAATGTAGTTTTCAGTTAAAATGCAGTATTTTTCACTATTCATTGAAAATGTACATTTGTCAGAAAATTACCAAAAATTCACTCTAAGCTATATTTGATATTCCAAATTGAAAAATTATATCAATTTTACCAAATTAAGAACATATATGTAGAATTAACTAATATTATAACCAATTCCCGTAGTCAAAAAATAGCATGTTTTTATGAAACAATATTTATTTAAATATTGACACTTGTTTATGTCCAATATAAAAGTGTAATTAATTAATATGACCAAGATTGGATTAAATGGTAAAAATATATTTTAATTAAACGTTAGAAACAATTTAAAAGATAATCTATCCTTATAAATAAATTAGATTAAAATGAACTATTGAAGTAAAATTAAGCATTTTTCACTATTTAAAAAAATGAATTTTTTCAGAAAAAACTAAAAATTTACCCAATGTAAATTTCTATTATACGAATCTAAAGAAGACATTTATTTTGTCAAAACGAACATATGAAAGTGACCAAAACAAGATTTAAATTGGGTTCACAATCAAAAGGCGATAAATAGGGCTTTTAATGTAAATTATGCTTAAAATTGGATTCATACATATTTTAAGCCTCTATCATTTATTTGGTAAATGGTAAAATATTTAACAAAAATATATAATCATTTTTTAATTAGTTCCATTAACTCCCTCCATTACAATGTCTAGTCATTAACTACTTTTTAAAAATATATTATTATACTATTATTGTGCAAAGTAAGATTTCGAAAAAACTGGTTGTTGTGTATTGAGAACACCATCGAACATAGAATACCATTTAAAAAAATATTAATATTTTCTTCAAAAATATTAATAAAAATGATAATTTGTTATACTTTATTTACCTGGGATGTTACACACAATCTATTCATGGAATGAAGGGCCTCATCCCATACTCTATATTGTACCACTAGTGTGAGTCATCATGTTCATCCCATAATGTAATAGAGTGTGTTCACCCTCTAGGCTCATCACACCATTACCATCATACAAAAACTCTATAAAGATTTAATTATTTATAGTGTAAGGCATGATTCCAAACCTTTCATTAAAATTAATATTTAATACCTTTATATATAAGAGTCATAATAACAATTACCATTTAATACCGAATAAATAACCTCATTAGAATTTGAACTAAACATTTACAAAGCATTATATTATATAAGTAATTCAATACATGAGGTAGAGACAACTCATGGATTCCCTAATCCAAGATCAATTATTTTTAAAACCATTATTTCATTTAAGAATAACATCCATCAGAATGGAATTATGAATTCACCCATTTCATTTAACTCATTCATTTCATGAAAACATCAAAAAAACATAAGGCTCAAAAGGATAATGGGAAGTGTCATGCAGAAATATATAATGGATTCCCCCATATTACATGAACCATAAAATATATGTCCATTCATCAAAACCAATTAATTTAATTCATTAGGAAATGTATAGAGGACATAAGGCTTCAAGAGTCACTTCCCACATGGAAAATACCAACAACATAAGAGGAAAACACCAAAGAGGTTCCTTGGGTCACATGTAATACTATTATAGAAATTGAAATATCATTTATAAAACAATAAAATTGATCAATTGAGTTCAATGAAAATTGAACCAACTAGCTAAAATTCCCAATACTATGTGGAAGACAATGTTCACGTAGAATTATTTTTATTGTATTTACATCATGAAAAGTATTAGAATAATGTATATTGTTATTTCAATATTGAATATTATTGGAAAGTTGATTATAAATTTTTTTACCACCCACCATATTTCCCATGATTAGTTATAATCATGCTATCTCTATTATTGACATTGGAAAAATTATTGGCGTTCATGATGATTATTTACAGATAACACAGTTTGATCAAGTATTATTATTCCATATTATAAATTATGAAGATATCCATGTTTTAATTCACTTAATTGTACCTTATATAATGGTATATTAGGTATTGTTTCCCATTATTTTTAATTCAATGGACGTAATAAGGTGATGATGGTATTATATTTATATATCACGGTGATGCATCTATGGGTATCATGAGACAAGTAAGCGTGGGTTTGGTGTATACCTATCCTTATATCAACATTGTTTCTTGTTACGTGTCCCTGAAATAAGTTATTTTCTTATAAGAATTTATTTATTTGATCAATATGAGATCATTATTATTGTCATCCATGTTCTAAATTATTAAACTTTATTGCATTCTCTTAGTTATATTTGATAATTTAATTATTCATATTGTTTATTTTATTGTTTAAAATCTACACTATGAATATTTTTTGACAACATCAGTTATATAATTTCCTTTCCATGGGATTGAACATTGTTTTTTATTATGTTTCCATCCCCTAGATTATAAATAAAAGGGTTACACCATATATGATTATAGGGATGACAGATGTTGAATTATTTGTGGAGATGTTAAAGACACCTTAAGTATTATGTTGTTTCATATATAGTGGAAAAAATATAAAATATTTGACATAGGCATGTGTTTATCCTATTTTTATTTTTACATAATTATATATTGATATTAACCTAAATGGTATTGTGAATGTGTATAAAGAAATGTTTTCATTAAGAAGTGTAATTAGGGGATATTTATGTAAAAAAGTATATAGATAGTATTGAAGGTTGAATGTGATGTGTGTGTTCAATGAACGAGATCTAGGTGTATTGGTTTGGGGCATCACATCCACACGCATGTATACATACGGTTATAACATGGCCTGTGAAATGGGATGTTAGGGGGTCATTTTATTGGAAAACATAGGCCCATGTTCATAGCTATTGGTGTAACCCACCCAAAACATCATGTCCTTTAAGAAATGGGTCTTGGATCCTGAAAAAGGCATACTATGATAGGGTAATTGAGGTATTACACATGGAGAATAAGACATGTGAGTCATAGAGAACATGTAGTTTGGGGAATAATGTAGGGTGCATGTGTAATATGGCATGAATGGATAGAAGCTAGAATTGTAAAGAGAATAATGTGCGAATCTGACATGGTAGGGTGAGTGATGTGGGGGAACCCACATGGTAGGGCATATGAAGTAGGTCATGAAAATCCAGGTTCACACATAAAAATCAACAAATCTATATCATAAAATTCTAACACTAAATAATAATAATATTATATTTGAGTTTCTAATTAACCACTATGAGCTATATTAAAAATATTTTTGAAAAACAGTATTCTCTTATCTATGGGATTTCCTTTTATTGGGGGTTTTTATAATGACAAAATTTTACTATATGATCCTAAAAAATGGGTTTTATGGTTTTGAAAATTCATTCATCAGCATTGTATGAAATACATAGCTTACCACCGATGGAGGTTACCAGCACCACATCCCCAGACTGAGAATTTTTTGGAAGGAACATTATCCATCGATATGTGAGAAATAATATGGCACATGAAGGTCCCATTTGTGTCTTCTTCATTGACTGTGACAATAAATCATCATTAATTAAACTAATGTCTTATATGTTTGGATCAATTCATAGCATCCTTGGGTATAATATTCTGTAGAATAAATTTTTTATAAAATAGTCGAGAAGGCATCTCAAATTTTCCACAATTGACAAAATATCCCACAAATCATTTTGATAATGAATTTACTATAGATATTCAAAAATTTAAAATAACCACTATACAAAAAACTGATACTCTCTATCTACCATAGTCACTAAACTATATGGTTGAGCATAAATTATTTACAGTAAATCCATCATAGCTATCCTAATCAATTTATAAATATTCTACATTTTTCAAAAAAATAAAAATGAAATCCCTTTCTCTTTGAATAAAAAATTACAAGTTAAATAAAAAAGGGTCTTACCAATAAAAAATCATTATCATTAAAAGTGGATGATGAAGAAAAAATAAATATGATAAATATAATCACCCTCCCACATAGACGACATACACTTGATAAGTGTTTCCACAACTTATTAACTCATAACATATTCAATTCATTCATTATCATTAATTTGAAATCACATATACAACATAATAAAACACAAGTAATATTGATGAAATTAAATTCTGGAAATATAAATTCACATGACACTTGGAGTGATAAATATAGATAAAAAGTTAATTACTATATATAAAAACAAAAAACAACAAATAAAATGTCAGGTCTTTTTTAAATATCATGGTATATTGGGAGACTATAATGTCCGATAATCTGATAGTCACTCTACCTAATATAATATGAATATCCCAACCATGTTATATAACATACCATTATCATTTCATTAGGTACACTCTTATGTTCACCATGGTTTTCTCCTACTTTGAGATTGGGAAGATACCTATAATGGAAAAGTCCATGATTTAGTATACTTTCAATAAAAATGATCATTTATATATGATTTAGAGAAGGTACATATTGTGTAACTATGTTACACTCATTCTAATGGTTGATGGATGTATTTCATGAAAGAAAACATAATGTTGTGATTGGTTACATTCCGTGACAGTGATTGAAACGACATATGTTATTAAATTGTCAATTTGTAATTTGAGGTGAGAGGTTTTTTCTATGTATGTGGATTGTGGTAGTTACAAATCATATAATTGGGTTACACCTCATTTAATGGTTAGTGTATAGTTTCTAAAGTCAGTGTGTGGCAGTTTTGTTTCAGTTCTTTCATTGGAACTTCATGGCACTCGATATAAGGTAGTTATGTGGTGTATTTGATCAACTAACCCCTTCATGGTGGATCTGTTCAACACTCGATATCTGTTTTTCTTTTTTTTTTGAATCTCATTGGGTGAGAAAATTTTAATTTCATTCATTTCCTTTGACCATGGTATCACTTTTTGGTGAAATCTTTGGATCTATTAGTCTATGATTGGTGATTATTCTTGATTTATTCCTAGATCTGTTATGTGATATCATTCTATAGTTCTCTTCTTCCATTGGTCATAGTGCAGCGGGAATTATTCTTTGAGTTATGAGGGGTTTGTCTTATCTTATGACCCCTTTTCTTCTAAACTAATTTAATCTTGATGAATATTTGATTTTAGGGCGTTTTTTGATGCTGTTGGGCATCATTGTTGGTGTATCCCATTAAACGCATGTCAGACCTGAGTTCTGAGGTAGGTGGATTCATCTCTATTTGATGTCGATTATCATGGTTGTTATTTATTTAAATATTTATTTAAAAATGGAATTGGAATAATCATTTTTTGTTTTTTATATTATATTTAAAATTGATATTGTTTTCCCAAATTTATTGATAAATGAAAAAAAAACTGTATATTCTCAATGAATTGAAATGGAATTTGTGAAATGGTTTAGAAATGGTTTTAAAAGAATTGAAATGAATTGTGAAAATAAGAACATGAGTTACCATGTGTACTTAGAAGGAATGCTTAGATTGGGAATGTCATCCATTGTTTTGATTATCATAGATGTTTGTCTTAGGGATTTTCTATGTTTTCTAAAATCATTGTTCTATGGGACCAATATTGAAATTTTATGAAGTTTACTCATGGGGTATTCCTCTTCCTTCTAGGCCAATTGTTATTGGATTGAATTTTTTCACATGATTATTGTGGTATGAGTAATTTATGTCTTTGAAATTTAGTACTCCTTAGTTTTTTGATTTGTGTTCTTCTCTTCTGTATTTCATTCATTTTTGAGTTAGACTTCATATGCATTTTTATGCATGTGGAAAATGATATGGAAAATGTTCCTTGAAATTGATATACCAACTTTTGTTTATAACTATGGAAAAAGGGATATATTTAACATGTTTTATAAAAAAATAATTTAATTATTATCAATCCATACATTACTTAAAATGAAAATACATGAATTGTTATATAAGGGATTGTAATGGAACACTTGGGTGAGATTCTAGAAACCTATTATCTCACACATTGAGCACCTCTTAAGTGATGTGTAGACATGTGTCTGTCTTCCAGTGTAGGGAAATGAATGGTTCCATTGTGAAGTAGTGAGCTTCATATTAGGTGGATCTGTAAATGGTGGTGAGATGGTGGGAGTTCATCGATGGCATCATTTAGATTTTCTATTTGGATTGCTTCTTTTGTAGTTTGACATGCCCTTTGTTGTTTTGGGTACTTTTATAGTTTATTTCAACTATTTTATAGATTATATTTCATATATATATTGTTCTTCATCCATTATTCCTTTTTTAGTACATTTATTCTATTTTTTAGAGACGTTGGACGAAATCATTCCCTATATAGTTTTTTTGATGCCCAGGGGTTTGTCACTAGCCTATGGGGATCATGGATGCATTTCAAATATGTAATGGAGTGAGTTGGGTGCCATTTTTGAGGGATACACCAGTGGGTATGTTAAAACGTGGTATCAAAGAAGGTCTATCCTCAAGATTCCATGTCTCAGGACATATACTAGACTTTAGATAGTATTATTGGGGCCTAAAAGGTATGTTGCGATATGTTATTTGAAATATCTTGTTATAGAGTGAATCAAGTTTACAAGGGTTGTTAGGATGTGTGTATATATTATTGTTTTTTGATTAAATAATATCAGTTTTTCCTTATGGGTTTTCTAGTTTCAGAAGATATTTGTTCAATTATACATTATTCCATATGTTTCAGTATGTAGCAGTATGACTCTGAGATGTCTTCAACTAGTTTATCAGGATGCTGAAGCTGATGCTCCACAAGGGAATATACCTATAGATCAAAATCCCATTATGACTATCATATGGGTATTTCATATTGTCGATCTGGATGTACAATGATTTCAGAAAACTGTTGTTGAGGTACAACAAGGAGATGGAGGAGAGAGAGATTGATCATAGGAATTCTTGCACAAGAAGACATTGTTAATTAAAGGGATGATTGAACCTTAATAGGTGGAGTAATAGAAAGATATGATTGATCAAATATTTTAAATTCTGGAAACACCTATGAATATCAGGGTAAAGTAGACATTATAATGACTCAAGGGGTCTAATAGGTGATTGTGGGATTATATGGTTCATGAAGACAGACACATGGACTTTAATCGGAAGGGTTTCAAACACCTTTTTTTTAGAATTTTTTCCAAATTTGTTAATGATAAAAAATTTCTAATGTTCCCATATTTACAATTTTGAGAGATTTCAATGCCAGCATACACTAATAGTTTTGGATACCTTTTCTGTTTTCCTACACATGTAGTGAGGAATGACCAGCATAAGGTTCGGATGTACATGTAGGTTTTATGACCGGATATCAGATACCATATATTTATGATAAATATATATACCTATGTGGAGAAGGTAGAGAGATCTATTATTGAAGAAATGGATATGGTTGAAAAGGCTTGATTTTCCACCTCTTCTCTTCCATCGATAGGTAACATTATTAGCCAAAAATGGGTGGTTGAAGATGTGGAAAGATCATCATAGGAGTACTGGAGGTCGGTATTGGCAACGAGCCTCCTCTTTAACATCTATTATAGTAGTTAATGCTCCTCTATCATTATATTAGTGTGGAAAAGGTGGATACACCATATGTTCTTCTCCTATTCTCGTTAGTAGGTGCAATAGTTTTGGATGCAATGGTCACTTACAAAATCTCTATCAGGCTATGACTATGCCTAATTATGGTCATGGTTTGTAATCTACAAGGGATACTGAGGTGTAGCTAGACTCTTAAAAGACTATAGGTCTCCAGCACTAGGCCTTATGAGTGAATCATGTTCTTTTAGATGATGAATGTCATGTGGATGTTTTTTTAGGTATGGAAATAGTGAGAGGTACTATCCTTATTTCTTCTTCTAAAGTAATTTCTTCATTTGGTACTGGCGCCTCCCAGTCTTTTATACATGCAAATTTTATTTATTTTTTTAAATATCAAATAGATGTTATGTAAATTAAAATGGATTTAAAAATGCCTACTAGTATGTGGAAGGAGTCAGTGTTTAGGTGTCCTTATTCATTAACGATAGAAGATATGGAGTTGGTCTATGATATTATTGTTCATTATCTAGATATGTTTGATTTCATAAAAAATATTAATTGTATTTCCTTTCAGCAATATGAATTTGGTTATTATCACCTACAAGTTTTATTTCTTACTTCTGATGGGTGTTCATGTGTTTTTTCAAGGGGAGTGGGACCCGAGGTTAGGTCATGTAGGACCTTCCAACCCAGATCAAATGATTTTTTTGGTTTCTTTTGTATTTGAGGTAAATTACATTTCTTCTGTTGGTGATCTTCCTATTGTGGTTTGAGACTTTCATGACGTTTCACCAGATGAGTTTTATTGTATTCCTCTAGAGAGATAGTAGATATTATGATTGACCTAGTACCTGTAATGCATATGATATCAATAACTTCTAATATTATAGCAGCTGCAAAGACAAAAGATCTCATGATTAAGGTGGAACACCTATTAGAAAAAGGTTTCTTTTACCCCTATCATTATGCATGGGAATCCCATGTACTCTTTACTAATAAATAAGATGGTTACATTTTTTAATGGGTGGATTATTAGATGCTGAACAAGGTAATAGTTAAGAAAAAAATTTCATTTTCCTAGTGTGTATGATCTATTTGATCAGTTAATGGTGGATAAGTGATTTTCAAAAATAGATCTTTGGTCAGGTAATCCTCAACATAGAGTTTGGAATTCTAATATCTTTATGACAACCTTCATGAGAAGGTACGGATATTTTGAATATTTTGTGATGCATTTTTGATTAACATTGTTGCCGTTTTATGGATTTAATGAATCATATATTCCATCAATATCTTGAAAATATTTTGGTATTGTTCTTAGATGATATTGTAGTTTATTTCAAATATGTGAGTGATCACAAGAAACATCTATGATAGCTTCTAAAAACATTGGAATGTCAATATATGAATAAAATGTTTTAGAAATGTAGTTTATAGATTCAACATGTAATTTTTTTTTGGCATAAATTATTTCTAAACATGGCTTATTAGTTGATCCAATGAAGGAAATGATTTTTTTCTAGGTAGGGAACATGGTATGACTTTTACATAAGAAGCTTCCTTGGTCTTTGTTAGATAATATAGATGCATTTTCACTGAATTCTAAAAAATGGTGTCACTATTAACATCTCTTACTAGGAAAGTGGTAAAACTCACATTGGATGCAATGTGTTCTACTTTTTATGATGAACTAAAAAGGATTCTTAAATAATCATATATTGTGATCTTACCTAACCACGATAAGGAATATTTTTTTGTATTATATACCTACAGTGAAAGTTTGGTATAGGTGATAAAATAGGATGACCATGTTTTGTCTTATATATCTTCATACTTCTTTGCATGAATATAATTACTCCAATAATGATTTAGAGCTTACTGCAGTCAAGCATGCACTTAAGTGTTGGAGGTACTATCTTTTTGGGGAATGGTTCAAGATCATCCCTAATAAAAAGTGTATTAGTTTTATCTTTTATTAAAAGTACATTAATCTTATATGAAAGTGATGGGTATAATACATTACAATGTTTTACTTAGATGTTTCATACACACCAAGGAAGGGATATGTTGTTGTAGACTCTTTTCATAGGGATTTTCCATCATAGGCTATTATGAAATTGATGTTAGAGTTGAACCTTATGGGGTTTGATACACATTTTCATTTGGAAGATTAACAGAGGGATTCAGGTGTAGTTCAGTGAAGTGTTTAGTTAAAGTCATCTTACCTAGAATCTATATTGCAGATTTAGTATTTGAATGATGAGTTTCAAAAGGACTGAGAAAGCCTTTATGGTGGGTAGAACATTTTAGGTTTGTCTCTCCCTTCAGACAGTATTATTTCCTTCATGAAATGAATTTTTATCCCATTATTTGTGAGGAGATTAGTCCTGTTTAATTATCATAGATCGTCATGTTCCATTCATCTAGGCAGGGAAAAGATTTATTATTACATGAAGTGGTGATTCTGGTGGCTAGGTATGAAGCTTGACATCATGGATTTTGTGTCTTGCTGCTATACAAGCCAACAGATAAAGGTGAAGCACTTAAAACCTTCTGGGTTCCTTTAGCATCTTCCGGTGCTGGTTTGGAAATGGGATTAGGTTTCCATGGACATATTTATTGGATTAACTTAGAATACCTCAGGGATGAATGCTATCTGGGTGGTTGTTTATTGGGTATTTAAGTATTAAAATTTCATTATGGTCAAAGACACAAATAAAGTTGATGATATGGGTAATCTTAATGTGCATAAGAATATGTGTATAAATAAGATTACTTCTACCATTGTTTCATAAAGGAATCCTAGGATTAACTTGTGGTTTTTGAGGAGTCTTCAAGTGGTGATGTGAACTCAGGTCATGATGACCACAACATAATATTCACAGCGAGATGGTCAAACAGATTGAGTAATGTAGATCATAGAAGACATGATCTATGCATGTGTATTATATTTCAGTGGATCATGGGAAATTAATTCAGTCCTAGTATAGTTTTTTATGACAACAGTTATTATTCAACAATTATAATGGTTCCCTTGAGGTGTTGTATGGTCTCTTATGTATATCAATACATTTATGGAACTAGGTGGGTGAACAATATATAGTTGGACCATGTTTGTTTTAGGAAAAGTCCATGATGATTTAGTATGTACATCAATGATTTATTACATCTTATATTCATTTGTAATTATATATAGATTATTGGTGATGACCTTTGGAGTTTTTCATAGGTGACAATGTTTCCTTGAAATTTTATCCTCAGTTGGGTCACCGTCGACTTTGAAAAGAGGGAAAGTTGTATTTTATTTATGTTGGACTATTTTAAGTCACTAAGAGGATTTAAATTTTTTTTAATTAGTTATCATTTCCTATTGAGTTGATAAGAATTAAAGATTTTTTTATATATGGAATATTTGGAAATATCACCATAAACCTGCTCCTGTTCTAATATGTGATGTAATTATGCTAGAGGTTGATGTTATTTTTCAAGAGAATCTGGTTGAGATCGTTGACACTCATGTGAATGTATTTCATGGGATGTAATTTATTTTGTTCAGTGGTTTATGGAAACAAGGATTATATTCTCATGAGAAATGGAAACATGAATCTTTGATGAGGGAGTAGTGTCCCAATATCTTTATGTTGATTACATCTTCCAAATGACTTTTTAGGGAAGGAAATTATTTATCGTGTGACGTTTTTAACAACCAATTACCATTTTATCAGGTACTCCTATAACCTATATGTGGATTCCCCTCCTTTGATACATAAATGATGCCAATAATGGCGGATTCATAGATTTGTCACACATTCTCCAATAAATACTCATTTTAGAAAGCTATAGAGAATTTACAGACCATGTATCTATGTTACACACAGTGTAACAGTTTAGGGATGTAAGTCGTGAAAGAAAACGTCACAGTGGGAAATAATATACATTATTTCCATTAGTTACATGATCTGATTTATTAAAATGTTAGTTTTTAATTTGAGGTGATATGATTATCAGATTATATGCATCGTGCGGATGAAACATTGGGAAAAAAGGTTACTCACTATGTAACATCCCGCATATAGTTTATAAAGATAGTGTGCAATTGTTTTTTTCTGTTCATTCACTCATTCATTGTGGATCTCGACATAAGGTAATTTCTGGGTTTGTTTAGAGACTCAACCCCTTCTAGGTCGACCCATTTGACTTTTGATCTTTATTGAGGCTGTAGAGCACCTCTATTGGTAAGTAAAAATTCATTTATTTCATTGACATTGACCACATCATCAACATTGGATGGAATACTTGAATCAATTTTTATATGGTCGGTGATTCATTTTGAATTCTTCGTAGATCCATTGTGTGATCTCATTCTAGATTCATTTTCATCTATTGGTCTTAGTGCGGTGGACATTCATATTTAATGTATATGTGTTTCCTCTCTTCCACTTCCCATTTTCCTTATAAATTGAATCAATATTGATTTTTAATTTATTTTTTATCTTCTGCGACATTGTTTTGTTTTATTGTTAGTTGATCCCCTTACATGTGTGTGTGACTAGAGTTTTCTGTTTGTATTTTTTCACTTGCATATGTTGATAAGACTGATTATTCTACCTTTATAAATTTATTTATAAATGGAATTGGCATTATTATTTTGTGTTTGTTGAAAATAGTATTCATGGTGAAATATATTTTCTTTGATTATTGATAAATGTAAAAAAATATGTATTTTCAATGAATTGAAATGGTTTTCACTGCATGAAAATTTATTGTGAAAAAGATAACATGGATTACCTTGGGTTATTAGGTGGAATTATTAGATTGGAGACATATTTTGCTATTCTATGATTATCAAGGAGTATTTTATCGGGGAATTCCTATTTTTTATAGAAATTTTTTTCTATAGGACCGTTATTGACATTTTGGGATATTTAGTTATAGGGTATTCCTATGCATCCAAGGATTGTTGTTCAATGATCATAATTTTTCTCTTGATTATTATGGTACGAGTAGTCTTCAGCTCAGTCCTGTAGTATTCATTGGTGTTGTGATTCATATTATTTTGTTTTGTATTTCATGGATTTCCAGTCTATCCTCGTTATGAATGTTTATTCTTGTGACGAAATGATATGGAAAAGGTTAGTTGAGATTGATATACCCACATTTGTTTATAATTTTAGAAAAAAGGATATGTTGTCAATGTTTTATATAAATCATATTTAATTATTATAATGAAATTTTTTTACTTAAAATAAGAATATAATATTTTTTTTATATAATCTCTTTTTATGGAACACATTGTTGGGATCCCAATAAGCATGTTAGCTCACACCCTATACACCTCTTTGGTGGTGTGCATATATTTTCTTGTCTTCCAGTATTGGGAATGGAAAGTATCCAAAGTGATGAGGTGTGGTTTATTTCATTATTTTGGGAATATTTTGGTGGGATGGAAGGAGTTCATCCATGTCATTGTTTAGAGTAGTTATTTATCTTGAGTCTGGTGAAGTTGGAATTATCCTTTTGAGTTTTTTCTACTTTTTCAGTCTCCCATTTCAACTTTTTTTGGTCATAGTTATAGAAAATATATCTTTTTTTCTTCCACTATTACTTTTTTGGTATATATATGTAATTAGAGTGATTAATAAGGGAGAAATAGTCCCTATACAGTATTTTTTAATGACCAAGTTCCTGTTCCTAGCCCATAGGGATTAAGAATTCCCTTCGGGTATGTAACAGAATAAGTCAGGTGTTAGTTTTGAGTGAAACCTGGGTTGGTTCATCAAATGTTAAAGGTAATATATTTATTTTATATAAACTAAACACCAAATACCCATTGGGGTTACATATCCCAACATACAATTTATGAAAATGTTGTCAGGAAGCATCGTCCAACCACCCATGATTTATTTATATCATAGTGTAATATAAATTACAAATACCAAATCATATATGATTTATTTTATAATTATCCATCTATATAAATATTATTTTTAGATCTACTTTCTATTAAATTTCCTATAGTTTTCATAAGAAATAATTTTTGTTGATAATTCTATTTACAAATGTCCCATATTAATCATATTGTTCATATTTTATTATTTGAATTAAATTATAAATTTTTTGACACTCATAGTAACAATTTTGATCTACTATTTCTATAACTCACCTATAGCAACTACACACCAGATATCCCAAATCCAGTGTCTACTATCAATTAAATTTTCATGATTATGGGAAAAAACATAAATTACTAAATGTTTAGTATTATTGGAAAGAGGGATACATAAATGTGTCTTGTATTGCATATGAATATACTAATTAAGAAGATTTATTCTTCTTATTTCTATAAAATTAAGTCTATGAAAAACATTATTCCATACATTATATCACTTTATATAATTCATGGTTAGATTCTTGTATTGATGGGGAAAAAGAAACAATATAAGTGTGACCAGAATTGATCAGGTAGGGTGATGTATAGTGGAATCAATTAGAATAATAAAAATGGAATGATAAATAATTGATCACACATATCATGTAATCAACAAACTAACAAGGAATTACATAAACCATATGGAATGATAAAAACTTAAAATACGTTCCATTAAAATAACTATATATGTTATAATCAATATGGAATGGTATGAAAATGATTTTCATTCCATCAAATCAATGAACTAGAAAATAAATAAATCCATAGATATATTGACACTAAATCTCATGGATGAATAAAAATTGAAAGAAAATGAGTGAAATTCATAATTACTAGACATTGTTCCCCATAGTTATACAGAACCACTACCGTCAATATTTTTTACAAGGAATTTCAAAATATCATGAAAAAACCCATCTAAAGAGGTTATCCAACTAACTAGTCCCATTTTACTACCAATTAATTAAGGGATTATCTATAATTAGTCTCACTCGTGTCAAACTTATCCAAAACATTCATCTTCAATATAATAATAAATTTAACAATGTTCCTTATGAAATATCTATATGTAGTAGAAGATATGTATTTATCAATATTTTCCCAAATAATCAAGTAACTTTCAAAATATACACCATAAGAAAAATGGAATATGTTTTAGGAAATAAATAAATCCATGATAAATGATATAAATAATTTAGGAAAATTCAATGTCAAATGATCATAGGAAATTAAATATTTCAAGGGTTCTAAGAGAAGAATCATGTAAATGGATATTATCATTGTTCAACTCAATCATAAATCATGTTGAAAAAAGTAATAATGGAATAAATAAACAATATTCCATGTGGACTAATATAAATTTATTTTTTCCTTGATGAAAATAAATTTTTAAAATATTCTTGTGGAAAATATTTTTTTTATTAAAAACGTTTTGGAAAATGTTTTCTTTGAAAATAACATTTGTTTTTTTAAATTAAACTTTAACACCTGCAAAATATGGTTCAATTAAATAACAATGTGTAAATTTGTACATGAGAAACAAGGTAAAAAATGTTACTTTTGGACGTTAAAGGGAAATAATGATTTCTTGTTCAAAAAGAGACAATAATATTCCATTAAAAAAATGAAAATACGATTAAAAGGGTAAAATTTTAATTACCAAATCATTTTAGTTTTATTTTATTGAATTCTTTTAATAAACCATGGTTTTCAGAAGAAAATAAGTTCTCTGACTAATAGAACAATAAAGGTGGGTTTTCTAAAAATTATTTTATAAATTATTTTTAGTTCAAAATAGAATGAAAATGGTTATTACACTTGAAAAAGGGCATGAATAACAATGTGAGAGGAAAATGAAAGTGTTAACTAAATAATGTTCAAAAACATTCTTAAAATGGAAATTAGTGATCATTAAAATTATTCTGGAGAAAAAAAAATATTTAAATATTCCAAAGTGTCCCATACAACCATGAAACATTTAAAATAATGATACTAATGAAATAATAAAATTAAATAATCCTAATAATATAATTAGATTAAATATATTGAAGAAATAATATTTGAAAGGCCGGTATATACATAATATAAAAAAACTAGGTACATAACAATTAATATGTATCAATAGAATGTAAATTCAGACGAAATCTCTTAACAAATATTTTTTTAGTTGAATATCCTATAGCATCATATAATATAACATTATGTAAATTATATAAATTATTGAGAAAAATTCCCATGATTATAATTAAATTTATTTCACTTATTTTTATGTTTTATACAACTACATAATCCATTATTTTAGGTCGGGTGTATTGACCATATTCAGTTTATGCTCCATAAATAACATTGAAAGGTCAACTATGGTCAATTTGTCAATTATATAAATTATCTAAAATAATATTCATGATATATTATTATATATATACTTATATTATATATCTACAACCAATAATTAATTTTTTTTAAAAATTGAACAATGTAACACTTATGGAGATGATAAGTCATACGTACACTGAAGTAACATTCCCATTTTTCAATGATCATTGTGGAAAGACAATAAGTAACACTATATCTTATATAATTGTTATTATGTCATAAATAAAATATTATTTAATCATATATATAAGTATATATCATTATTGTGATGTAAAAGGAATCACATCATGTCAAGGAGGCAGTAGTCCACACATCGACGAATAACGTTATAACTTTATGTATTATAGGGTAATGAAGAAAATGATATATATATATGTATATATTACTTACAGAAAATTATTAATTTCATAAATATCATATATATTTTTATTCAATATATTTTAAATTAAATCTATACTTTATTCATTCCATGTATAGTGTGAATGAATCACATCAGTTGGAGGGGGAAATAGTCCACACTTCTTCTAGAGAAATTATCACATTTACAATAGATGGAACGAATAAAGGTATGTTCTAAAAAAAATTAACAGAATAATAAAAGAATTATAAAAATCATATATATCATATATAAATATAGTTTCTATAACAGTGGACACCATTAGAGGTGGTAATGGAAAATTGAACAATTGTCATTTCTTGTGGTGGTAGTTCGCCGTATATAAAAATAGTAAGTTCGTTTCCCATTAGATGAAAGTGTATATATGTGTAGGATGAATCCTCATAAAAAAAACCTAACATATTTGTGATATACTTTTTATACATGAATATTATAATAAAATGTGAGGTTATGGATAATGGAAATAAAATTGAAGCGTTTGAGGAAGCTTGTCACCACTAAATAAGGTAACTATTTTTGTTTTGTACCAAAATGATTCCTTGGAATGATTCCTTCTAGGGGATTCTTCAATAATTAGGTTGTGGCTATCAGAAATTTAATTTTTCAAATCATTATTTATATAATGAGGTTTGAAAGGTGTCAGGAAGTGGGAGTATAAGAGGTTATTTATTGCAGAGGAGGAGTGGTACTCTTATAATATTTTAAAAAATGAATTCCATACACATTTATCATACTATAATGTGATAAAATAATGAACAACGATCATGTAAATATATTATAGGGTCCATATATGTCCATTAGATGAAATTTGTAAACGGTTATGTTTCTTTTTTGCATATATGTTTAAGGATTAGTCCATAATTAAGCTTAGTTTTTACTTAATCATTATAATTAATTTCAGTCACATTGACTAATATTTTTGGTAAAAATACCAATATTAACTTATTAAAAATTTAAAATTATTATTATACCAAATATGGAATACATTTTCCATTTTAAAATTACATAGGTGTCAAAAATTAATTTAAAAATCACAATGTAGGTGGACAATAATATAGGGTTTTAAAGTAAAAAATATCAAAAAGTACGATAAGTATTTATTTTCTTTTTCATAGTGAAATTTATTCCAATGAGTGGAATTAGATTATTGGATACATAAACTTCTTAACATCACAAATCATGAGAATTATTCATATAATATCCACTATAAAAAAGATATTGATAAGTAAAAATGTTGCGTGGAGAAACCTGCACCTAGGTATATATGTTGGGAAAAAATATTTGAAAATAAAGAAACATACATGGATGAAATGTATGAGTATTTATATAGAGTGATTGAAGTTATCAATCAAAATCAAGTGAATGGTCAACATAAATTCGGGGCCCTCAAATATATAAATCTAGGAGGATTTATAAGACATAAATTCTACTTTGATTAATGTATTAAAAAATTATTTCTAGGTAATTTTCCTAATTTGTGCAATTGATTTAATGAAAAATGATATAATTATATTTAATTACTTGATATGTTTCAATAAGCACAATATCATACTTTTTGGCCTTTGATCAGTTTTTTAAATCTTCTAAAAGTTAATTTTTATTCTTGATGTAATAAAATACAATAATAAATGATCTTAAGGCCCAAAAAAGAGTAAAAGGCAAACTGATTATGTCTTACTATTTTAAAAAAGTTATATTATAAAGAAATTAACCTATAAAAATAAAATTTGATACTACTGGTTCATCATTAATATGTATTAATCAAAAAATAAAAACAATTATATATAAAACAAGACATTTTATGGGTCAGTGTTTAGAGTGAAAACATTATCATCCTTCAGATATGGGTTCAAGACCCCTGCACTTGCTGAATTATATCGGTTGTCACCCAAAAAATAGGATGTCCTTTTTTGAAATTTTAATATAATTTACAAAATTAACATGATATAAATAATTGAATTAAGATTAATATCTTAAAATTATTGTAACTATTACTTTTAATACAATCCCCGTACATTAATAGTTCATCAATTGACTTACACATAGGTCCTTCCTTGGTCTAGAGATTATCTAAATTATTGGTTTTGGATTTTAAAATCATCACACATTATCATTAATATGAAACACCATAGGATTAACATAGGATATTCATTATCATTATCATTTATATTGGTTTCTAAAAAGATGTGAATTATCTAATGAAAACCCCCTGAGAGTCTCAAACTAGGTGCATAGTAAGGCACATTGTTTTGTACCAGGACATGCCGAATCAGGATCGATAAACATTGTCTAAGTTATAAATCTGAGGTGCATCTGTGTTAAAACCATGTACACTTATAGCATCCATTAGATAAATCATTTCATGTAAAACTATATAATATATATCTAACCAACACATGAGAATGTTTTTCTATAATTATCCTAAAATGATACCTTAGGGTTATGTTATCAATTCTATATTTTCATAAATCAAGATCCCAAGGATTATATTAAACTTACTTTGTTAACAACTATAAAAACCTAACCCCGGATATCCCATATCCAGTGTCTTAAATGGATTAAATTTTCATGATTACAATGAATCAAATCCCAATGGAATAAGAGATTAGTAGTCCTAGAAATCCAGATACATAATTATGTCATGTATTAAAAAAGAATAAATTAATAAAAAATATAATTTTTATTTATTATAAATAAATAAATTTGAGATTATCTTTATCACATCTATTATATCCCTTCATTTCTCTCATATTATTAATATAGTATTCATAGGGAAAAGGAAACAAGAAAATAGTGCACTCAAATTCTTTGTTTAGGTTATGTATCCCGGAAGAAATAAAGAATGAATGAGAAGAAAAATTCAATGTTAGCAAATAACTGACCACAGATACAATATAATAAAAAAACTGAGAAGGAATTGTGTAAAAAATAAAGAATGGTGATCTCTAAAAACATATTCTATTAAAATAACTACATAAGGAAAATCAATATAGAATGGTAAGAAATTGAAATTCATGGCTTTTAATCAATGAATTAATAAGGAAATGTATACAAACATTTTTCAACAAAAACATTCATTGATGAATAATAAGTGAAAATAAATTATGTAAATGAATAAATATTAGACAATATGTTTCCAAGGAACAAGGACCAATTACCGCCAAGACCATTCACAAGACATTTTACAATATTGGGTTGAAACCCATATAAATTGGTTAGCCAATAAACTCGTCCCATGAGACTATCGATACATTTTGGGGTGATCTACAACCAAGCCCCACCCATATAACTCTTATTCAAAACAACCCTCATCTACCAAATAATTGATCTAACATTGTGAATTATCAAAAATCCATATTGAATTGAAGATAAAAATTTATCAATATTTCCCAAATAATCAAATAACATTAAAAATATACACTATATATAAAATTGTATATGGTTTAACCAATGGTCATATCCATTGTAAATTATAGGAATAATTATAGATAATTTAATATTAAATTATCAAATGAAATTTAATACTTCAATCGGGCCAACTAGAGAATCATGGAATAGAATAATATCATTGGTCAAATCTATTTAAAACCATCCATAGGATGAATAAGGATGTTATCAATGACGAATATCTCAGTAGAATTAAAATAAAGGGTTTTTTCATTGATAAAAAATCATTTAATAAAATTATTAAAAAAATATAATTTTATTATGAGAAACCTTTTAGGTAACCTTTTCTTTTAAAATCACATTTCCAAAAAATCCCTTAAGAAATTATCCTATTAAACATGAAAAATGTATATTCAAATAAATGATGATGGGTAAATACATAAAAGTACAAGGAGGTAAAAAGAATATTGCTTTATCACAATAAAAGTATATAAATTGCCATGTTGGGAAGGCGACAAGAATATTCATTTGAAAAAATTGGTAAAAGAAAAAAATAGTGATAATTTCTTCACCAAATCAATTTAAAAACAATTTTTAAAACATTTTAATACGACATGGTTTTTTTAAAATAGGTTTCTCTACTAAGAGAAGAATAAAGTATGGTTTTCTAAAAAATATTTTCTAAAACAATTTTAATATCAATGAATTAAAAAAATAGTACTAATACATGAAAAAATAGATCAATTGCGAGAGGATAGAAAAATGAAAGGGTTATATGAAAAAAGGATAAGTAATTTCCACTAACGTAAATGTTATTTAATTAATATTATTATTGAGTCAAATAAGAATTAAATAATCCTAAGTGTCCCATACCATATTCAATCAAATTAAATCATTATATTTATGAAGTAATAAAATAAATAAAACATAGAATATCAAAATAAAAATGTTATTTATGATAAAACATATCAATGGGTAGTATATAAACCATATAAAAGAAACATGGTGCATAATAAAAAATATGTATCAACATAATGTAAAATGAGACCAAATCTCATACCATATATTTTTATTCAGGTCAACATCCTTTAAATTACCGTGTAATAAAATTATATTGATTATATACTTTCTTTATAAAAATATTTATTTTTATCACAAATATTATTTCACATATAACCATTTTTTATTCAACTACTTACACAATTATATTTACATCGCGTGTTTGGACCAAATTCAATTTTTGGGTAAAAAATTACTTCGGTAGGTCAACTGTTGTGGAAGGGATCATTATGCAACAACTTCAGAATAATATTCATTAGAAAGTTATTATATATATATATATATTATATATTTATAAAAGATCATTAATTATTATTATGAAAAATGAAAGAATGTTAATTTCATGGAGATGGTAGACCATACGTACATATGAGTAACATTCCAAGTATTCAATGATCATTAAGGTACGAAGGTAAGTAAAACTATATATTCAATAATGAAAATTATATCATAAATACTGTATTATTTAATAATATATGGTTATATATATAATTACTTTGATTTAAAAGGAATCACATTGTGTCAAGGTGGGGGTAGTCCACACTTCCATGAATGATGTCATCACATCGCGTGTGAAAGGGTAATAAAGTAAATGATATATATATATATGATTTCTAGAAATGATATTATTTCATAAATATCATATAAATTTCTTATATTTCACATATTATAATTTAAGACCACACTTTATACATTCCATTTATAGTGTGAATGAATCATATTTTATTAAGTGGGATGTAGTCTACACTTCCTCAAATGAAATTATCACTTTTACATAAGATGGAAAGAAAAATGGTAATTTATAAATAAAAATTAAAGAAGAATAATGAAATTATAAATATCATATATTCCATATATAAATTTATTTTCTATCATAATGGGAAACATGAAATGTGGTAATGGTAAAAAATTAACTATCATCATTTCGTGAAGCTATTGTTTATTTTACAGAGAATAAAAATGTTTGTTACCAATTAAATATGAATGTTTATATGTTTAGGTATAAACAATATACTAAAAATATATTAGTATATTAATTATACTCATGTTGTTTTAAAATAAAATAATAAGAATATTTTTTAGGTTGGAGGATGGAAAAAACACTAAAGAGCTCAATGAAGTTTGTCACTTCTTAATTAGGTAACTACTTTAGGTTTCTTCCAAGAGGGTTACTTAAATTGATTAATTTTAATGCGTAGTATTATTTAATTATTTGAGGGATGTTTATGATATTATTATTTGGTTATTGATCATGTAAAAGTTTCCTAAGATGTCTGAATAAGATGGAGGATATGAGGCCTTTTATAGTGAAGGAGGAATGACACAATTGTAATATTTTCACAATGGAAATCCATAAATTTTATTCACATTCCAGGCATCTAAAATAGTGAGCCTGGTCAATACAATGGACTATAGGTTCAAACGATGGACATTAAATATATTTTGGAAGTGTTTATAGATCATTTTAGGCCTTATGTTTAATATTTATCCATTTATGATACTTATTTTTCTCTTAATCATTGTAATTAATCGTTATCACTTTCACTAATATTTGTTATTCAAAACTAAATTTAAATTATTATAAATTTTAAATTATTATGATTCAAAATATGAAATCAATTTTTTCAAATTCAAATAAAAAATGTGACAAAAATTAATTGAAAAACCATCCCGCATGTGAGACAACGATGTGAGTTTCTAGAGTAAAAACGTCCGAAAGATTTTTTTACTTTTGTAGTCAATACCAAAGTCAATTTTATTAAAATTACCTAAATTGGATTAATTTATAATAATATGATCTAATTAAACATTAATTACAATTAATAATATATTTTAACCTCATATATAAATAATATAAAAATAGTCTTGAATTAAAATCATGTAATTATCACTATTCAAAAAAATTAAACTTCATAGAAAAATATAAAAAATTCATCGTAACATAATTTTTAACATTAAATTTAAAATATGAAATTTATTTTGAAATATAAAATTTATAAATTTTTCAAAATTTAATTTAATATGGGTTATCCATTAAAAGGCGGTAAAATGCCTTAATAAAAATATTGTTTATTAGGTATAAAATTGGGTTAATCCTAATCTTATTCATATCAAATATTTTTGATAAAAATAAAAAATCATTTATTGAATATATAATATATGTTATTTAAAATAATAGTATGCACTAATTTTATTTAATTTAATATATTAGGAAGAAATTAATTTTTGATCACAAATATTGTTTTCCATAAAAATATTTACTTTATATTAAATTGATTCGTATATAAATTTATATTTAATTAAAAACAAATTAATTCATTTTATTTTTTAAACCCATAATTTTCATAATTTTTTTATTAGAATGCTTAAATACTAATTTAACTTCTATGTTAAATATAAGAATATTTTAATAATATGTTACTATTTGTTGAATCTCTATGTTGCGTGCAACGTGAGACATTGAAGAAAGTCCCTCTTGAGTGTAACATATGATAACTATTTTTTGAATGAATTGAAATATATAGAATATATTTTACATATTTTACATATTTTATATAATAAATATATTATAATGACATCATATATTATATTCCCTTATGCACTTGGAGTAACTTCACATAAAAGCTATTAGATACAATGTTCCGACTATTGATTTTCAGGTTGTTGCACCACGAAATATCATAAATGAAAATTTTTTATGTATAAAAACAATTAATATACAAAGTTTCATTATATAATATTTTCATAGTAAATTTTCCATTTTATATAATTAGTAGTATCTCTTTAAATAAATTTTATATTAAAATAATTTGAAAATTTACAAAATTAGTTGTTTTAAATAGAAACATGCATGAAAAACACTTACATAAAATATATATTATACATAAATAATAATGATAAAAAAATTACTTAAATATATCATCCATTTATCATGCCATAATATGTTGGTTGAGAAATAAGATGATTGGAAAGAGGAGAAATGACCCCCCCCCCCCCAATGCCACTTGTAGAATGGATCAAATGGGCCTTCCATCAAATTGAAATTATAAGAGAGTGGTAAAATCACAACATACCCAAACTTTTTAGATAATTCCATCCACCACTCTATAAGGTAACAAAGTTAGGCACAAACTACTCAAGATGAAACTATCTAGACCTTAGTGAACAAATAAAATGTTCTCGGGTCAGTAGATTATTTTCTAATACATCTTCTAACTCGTCAACTACCTAATGGCCTACTACTAGACACCCAATGTTCCAATAATTCCATAAAATATGTATTTAATCTACAAATTCTCCTTAAATGAATATTTTTATATTTTTTACCCATCATTCCATTCTCAAAATTCTTTAATGAGACTATTAGAAGATGAAACTAATATCACCCCCATGACATGAAATGGAAATTTCAATTTCCCGTATACTTTAATTATAAAAAAACTAAAAATACAAAATTAAAATAAACAAAAATAAAATAAAATTCATTATATATATAATAATAAAACATCCAACATCACACTTCACCTGAGTTAGTACATGTTTTACCTGATATATTCACCAACTAGAACCTAATTGTTTTAAAATCGATGTAATTAGTATGGCTTATTGTAAAAACATACTCAATATGTTCATCCTATAAAACATAGAATATTTAAAATATAAAAGTATTATACTAATGAATCTATGTTATATAGTTAAAAAAATTAATAACCATACTAACATAGGGTATGTATACATTAATAGATCTACCTAATAATCATAGGAATTACATATAGAAAAAAATGTTTGTCTATATATATATATATATATATCATATAACATGCACCAAAAAATTAAAATATCCCCTATAAATGAAGATCAACTAACATAGTTTTCATACATCACATAGGTTAATTTAATTTTATACTCATAATTTGGGATCATGACTAGATTTTTATCCAGGAAATAATTAATATCATTAGAAAATTTAATAACGAATTGTAAACATGATCCTAACCATATAGATATGTGTTGTGGGGGATATTCCTGATACATGGTCATACTATAATATCCTAAATATTAGAAAATGGTTTATACTCTAGAAATATACACCTATATAATGGTTACATAGAGATTAATTATCCCACCACATCAAAATAATATAAAATAAAAACAAGTGTAACTAAAAAACATGTTTTCAAAATTAATTAGTAGATTTGTTATAAATTTGTTGGTGCCATGATAATCATAAGCTTGTAGAACTCCCATGGAAATCAAAATCTAGTTGTACGCCCCTAATAAAAAATGTTAAGAGTACTCATATGGTAAAAAATATTCATTATCATCCATCAAGTATGTTAAGGGAATCATGTTACACATAACATATAAGGTTTTTGTGTTTTCATATGTCAATATGTTTACAAAGATGTTAGGAAACAACAATGATGAAAACATACTACCATCAACCTATACATAACAACAAAATGTCCTAGGTGAAATAAAATTTAATGATGCAACATCCCACGATCCACCACTCTATATGTTCAATATATCAATCTCTTGTCACTCTTAACAATTATCATCATCAATGATTCGATGAAACATTTATTTTCAAAACATACCATGAAAAATAATCACACAATATATGATACCATGATTCCTTTAAATAAAAAATATAATTTTTTTGAGATTTATATGTCATAAGAAAATGATAAATAATCCATCTCGTACCTATAAAAATAAATTTAATATCAAATAAAATAAAAAATAAGTAAGAAAACAACATTTATGATTTATCTTATGTATATGCTACCTTAGCATGGCCTTATATAACTATGACATGATCCCCTAATGAGCTTGTGGAATTATTTTCTACAAGACAGTTGTGGGTAAAACAACAAAATAATTTTTGTATGAAACCATTCTATATTTTAAATGTTCAGAATATATAATTCATTAAAGATTTTCAATTAAATCAATATTTAATATGACAGTATATAACCATGAAAAATTTGATAGACTATTGTACTAATTATATGACGATAAGTATCTTCCAAAATTATTCTTTAACATATATAATTTCAAGAATTATTGTTTAAAATAAATAAATTAATATCAAGTTAATTATATTTTCATGATTATTCATAATTCCATTATCATATTCCCAAATTATAAATTATCAAACATGATTATAAATTGATAAAATTCCATAATTTATCATAATATATCAACATCATTAGCTAAATGTTTTTATCTATCTAATGAAAATATAACAAATGAAAAAATTATTCCATTAATAAATCAACATATAATTACCAAAATTACCAAAACTATCAATTTATATTCTTCCAATATATTAACATGATTATTTAAAAAAACTTATTTCTATTTTACTAATATAAATTATTTATTAAAACCAGAAATTAAGGACCATATCATGATTGATCATTATAGAAACTTATCATTGTATAACAGCTGGTTCATATCATACACTATAAAGTATAATATTTGATTTATATATAATGTAATGGGAAGTGAAAAAAAGTATCTTACCTGTAAATATTCATTGTTATGCCTTTATTGTTCATCCTTTTTATCCACTCAACATTATAAATTCACCACACTTCAATCATTGTATAAAAAAACACAATGGAATGATAGAGGTGAATCTCTCTGCTACATGAAACTATTATGTCATCACCATTATTTTATAATATAAGTACTACATAACCCACATTAATCCCACTAACACAAATCTCCTATAAAATCATGGTAAATACACCCACTATTAGACCAATGAATTAACCATGACTTGATCACACGCGATGTTGAATAGTACCCACCAAAAATAAATAAATAATATATTCATATTGAACCATCTAACTACATTACCCAATATCTACAAAATACATTATAAATAGTGTTTCTTTCTATAACTCAAGATAATCCCATTTGATAACATGAGATTTATCGTGGATATAAATTATCAACTGAAACATAAGAAATTAATAATTTACTAATTTTTTATTGAGGTAGGTTCAAAAAATAATTTAGCATAACAATTCAACCTAACACATTAATAATCCTATTGAATATTAGTGAAAGATTTTCAATTTTCAAAAACAAAATTTTTTAACATGTTAATGAAACAAAGAAAAATAAATGATCAATGATAATAAAATTCAGTTTTTTGAGCAAATGACAAGTATTTCGATTTTGTTATATTTATGACACCCTAGTTAATTTTATATTATTTTCACTCACTTTATTTTACTTTTCACCAAGATGGGTCAAAAAATATCATTGTCCTATAAATCGACAGATCATAATGTATAATGAAAAATCGTCCCCTAAAATTCTTTATATTGTTCCATTATTATGAGTCCCCATGATAAACATTATATGTTCATGAGTTAAGACAACAATTTACATTTTATATCATTTAAAGTTTATAGATTTAGATTATTTCCATAAATCATACATATCATCTTGATTATTATAAATCAAACTCTTGTACTTTATATCCAATTATTTCATAAACAAAAAAATTTCAAAATCAAACGTGGTTTGTTTCAGGTTTAATCAAAATGACAATTCTTTAATCTCATACATGAATATATTTTTTGTTAATTCATGTTAAAAAATATTCAAAACATGGGATAAGAACAAAGAGAACAGTAAGGGATACCCAAATATGTGAAAATCTTAGTCTTTGGAAAATATTAAATCCATGAATAATTTATCATAATATAATAATTTTCCCCTTTATTATAGAGTAATTATACTTCAATAAATAAAATATAATTCCATATCATTTTTGTAAGAAAAATATAACCATAACTCCCATAGAAAGAAATATATATCATATGAAAGTAACATGGGATATAGAAATAAATAAATGGAATAATCATATGCTTGACTTCCACCCATATCAAAAAATAAAATAACCATATGTTTGACTTCAATGCCTAAATCATTGGAGGTTATAACATAACCACCTACCGTTGGTTTATCATGAAACTTCCTATCATTTGGTTTATCATGTAACCACCCACTATTTTTTATCACTTTATCACTCATAAAATGACCACGTACCATTTAATAATCATAACACATAAAAAAGGGATATAGGAAAAATAACTTCTCCACACTACAACCATTAGATATCATTTTATGATAAGAAAATAATTTAGCCATTTTCAAATCAAATTAAATCATTTAATAAACATAATTTTGAATCAATGTGCCTTAATCAACTTTGAAATTTTTGATTAAATTATGATTTTTGAAACATTCATGTCAATATAAATAAATTATAAAATCCCATTTTAGTAACATGGACATGAAAAATAAATTTTGTTAAATGAATAATTCATTAAAACGTTTAATATAATGTTTTAGTTAAAGAGTCCCTTTCCACTTGAGAAACACATGGGTAAAAATATTTAAAGAATAAAATTAAATATAACATTAAATATCATGTGAATACAATGATTCATGATATAAAAATTCAAAAAAATTTTATATACATTTTTTTGGATAAATAATTTGCATAACAACAAGATATGCCTTAATGAATGAATATTGATAAGAAATTAGATACAAAGATCATATCATTATATAATTGTTAAATCATTGAAATAAATATGATTGAAAAACATAAATACACCGAAAATATGTTTATATTCAGTTTAAAATAATCATAGGTCTTTCAAACATATTATTGGAAAAACAAAACCAATGACATGGATATATAACACAACAAAATGAGATTGAGTTATGATTTCCCTTACAATGTTCATATAAATGACATAAGAATTTAACAATGCGGTGATTATGTGTATAAATATTATATCCACATAGAGGGAAGTGGAAATTATCATAAATAAATAAACAATGATTTCACACATAATATTGGCAATAATATAATCAACGATGTTTGCATAAATCCTAATGAGTTGTAATTGAGTTTAGAAAATTCCTTACAAATATCATCTTGTTAATCAATTTGGTATATTTTGAGTATTCAATATAAATCCACATTAAAAATTAGAAATAAAAGATAAATTATTAAAATTAATTACTCTCATAATTATATAATTTCGTAATGAAGAAGTAGAAGATCATCCCAAATAATGGAAATTGGGTTAAAAAGTCCCCTTACCTCAAATATGGCATGTATCGTTTGTTATTTATATTATTGAATAATAAAATAAGTTAATTTTTAATTTATTTATATCCTCTTTATATTTTATTATGGATTTAATATCCCATATTAAAATGTTATAAAAATTACTTAAATAATTATTTTTATATTGGTCATTTTGTCGATATTCGGTACATCAGTCGACAATGAAATTTTTTGATGTTAATTTTCCATGTTGTCAGAAGTCCATTATATTAAAAATATTATTCATGATTTAAATATCATATATATCAAGTATATAATAATTTAGAATATTCCATAACATTTTGACATAATAAATGAAATGCATTGTTCCGGGAGTTGGTAGTTCGTACGTACATTAACGCTTCATTCATTTCCTTATCATAGTAAAGAAATGAAAACTAAATTATACATAGGTATATTATAATTAGATTATGATATATATGTAATACATGTTACATAATTACATTATCTCTATATTTTATATCTTCCATGCATGGCATGAATGATTCATATTACATTGAGGGAGTGGTATTCCAAACATCCTCGAATGAAATTATCATATTTACACATTATAGAAAGAATAAATGAATGTTTTAAATAAAATTACAGAATAATTGAGTCAATATAAATTTAATAAATATAATATTTATTCATTCCATTCATGTGTATAATCATTGTTTACTGAAGATCGTGTAGAATGAATAACATCACATCGTGGAGACGAGAGGACGTACGCACACATGAGTGACGATATCATTCACTAAATGGATAAAAGTATAGAATTAAGTTGTATATTAAATATAATGAATAATTATCATGTTATATTTAATATTTAAATGTATTTCACTCATCATTATATGCATACAAAGAAAGACTATTTGAATAAAAAATTTCCCAATGGTATTGATATGGTAAGTCGTCCACACGCATGCATGGCGATATTGTTGTTCATAAGATGCATAAAAGGAGATATAATTTTTTACATAAATTATAATAACAACTCATAATTTATAAGATACTGGAATAATTAATATATTATAGAATCAATATATGAAGAGAATGTAGAATAATAAAAGAATTTCGAAAGTGGTCACTAAACAAATACATATTTTTTTAGTATCTTCTTTTGAATTTCATAAAAGGCATCCATTGTATTGTTTTATGACAAATGTGTGGCCTCTTGGAGAAATTATAGTTTTTGGGAGATTATTTGATCATAATTTGGATGATCCAATGTGCATGAGAGCTATGAGTAAGTGGGTAGAGGTGGTAACCTTTTATAAGAGGGTGGAGGGGTATAGTAAGAATGTTTTGAAATATTATTTTATTATAAAATGATTTAAGAAAAATAATATTTCCAAAGGAATTAATTTAAGGGATGAGATAGTGGTGGGTCTAAATAATACAAACCAATATGTTTTATACCATTTTATTTCAAAAAAGTATCCTTTTCATTTATCGTGTTCCCTATGTTAAAAACACTAACTCCTACCATATATTCTGGTATCTTCATAATATATGGTTACAAAAGAGACTATAAAATACCAATCTAACCACAAATGGATAATTAAAGAAATTTTTATTATTATATAAGTCATTTTGATCAATATAATATTTTAAACATTATTATATCACTTAATAGAATTTTATTTGTTTGAAAAACTATTTTAGGTCAATTTTTGACATTATTTAGTAATTTATATTGACAAAGTCATAACAACACGATTCATTCAAAATAAAGGAATTCACTCATCTCTAACATGTCAATTACATCAAAAAAATTTGTTGATGGAATAAAAATTTTCCAATAACATTTATTTTAATATTTATAATAATATTTAATTGAATCATTCATTAACAAGGTAATCATTATATCATTATTGTATCAGAAATAAATATATTTATTTATGGACTAAAAATTATAAATATAATACCATGATTTACTAAATATTTTCATCACTATAATTTTTAATTATAGTTTAAGATATAATTTATATAAACCAAATTAATATTCATTTAGTTAGAAGATACATGTTTATGTAATATTTCCATTTTTTTAAAATAAATATTATAAATTGTCATTATTAGACCCAAGTGCCTCCATGTCACCCTAAAATCTACCCAAGGATATCTATGGTCAGACATATCTCATAAAATAATATTATTAAAAATGTTAGGGAAGTTTTATATTATTTAAAAAATATTTTACTACCATTATATAAAATATTTTTTTAATGATGGTAAATGAAATTAATTTCTAACATTGCTAGTCATAATGTTTTAAATTAAAAGTTACCTATGTAAAAAATTTGGAATATCCGATTCCAAATATTGAAAACAATTTTTTCATATTCAAAACATATATGTTATAGTAATTAATATAAAATTAATTCTCATTTTCAAAACTAGAAAGTAGGTTTTTAAGAAGTAAAAGCTATCAAAATATTGACAAGTGCTTATTCCAATGTGAATTTGAAATTAAATTCAATTAACATAATTGGATTAAATGATAAAAACATAATCCAATTACAATTTAAAACTAATTGAATGAAAAATATAACTATAAAAATAAATTTTATAAAAAATAATTTTAAATTAAAATGTTTATTTCAACTATTCATAAAAATATAGATTTTATCCAAAAAAATATCAACCAAATTAAATTTTGATACATTGATTCTAAAGAATAATATATTTTATCAAATATAACATATTAAATTTTAAAAAAACTATTTATTAAAATGGTTCTCTTTCAAAAGTCGTTCAAATAACCTTTTTAAAATATTAGAATATATTCTTTGTAAAATTGGATTAATTGTAATTTTAAGACGCATAAATTCATTGGATAAATATATAAAAATATAAAAAATATGTAATATCATAATATAGTAAATTATATTCATATATTTCAATACAATAGAGAGGGGTTAACTACCATTTAAAATAATAATGTTTTTGTTGTGTTATTTTTCGGTATAAATCATTGTTGTTTTCAACATATGAATTCACAGAAACCTGTTATTACTTGTCGAGTATGCTATCACACACTATGTCCCCATTAATATAAAATTTATATTCAATTGAAAAATATTAATATTTACGATAATTTATTATTCTATAGATTCCTAGAATGTTACAATTTCGATTTACGAATGATGGGTTTTTTCATAAAAAATATACTGGTGGTAGATTCTTATCCCAAAAGACAATGAAATATAAATTTATTGAATGTAACATATAATTGGGTGTTAAAATTATTCCCTAGGCCAAATTATATATAGATATAATTCTCTATAAAGAAAATTTTAGTTACCAAAATCAATATGCAATCCTATATTATTTTTTATATAAATTAAGAAACATGATCATATATAATTGATTTCGGTTCCCCATGAATATTAATTTATTTTTAATAAATAAAAGGCCCATATAAATTATTCAAAAATCTATATCTTCATAATTAAAAATTGAACTAGATTAATAAGGATTAACCCCACTACATAGAAAGAATCCTAGATTCAATATTTATGAAGAAAAAAATATAAAATAATATATATATATATATATATACTACTCCACGTATACATGGGAACAATTGACACCTCTAAAACCCCACAAGAACATAATTCTTTGTCTTCACTTACTAATTTGAAAGGCATCTTATGAAAAAATTTCTCTAAATTTATCTTTAATCTAGGATAGTATAATTATTTTTTATTAAAAAAATATTTATTTCATCCCATTGATATATAAATGATGGTATATTATGAAAATGTGGAAAAATATCATTACATAACTACAATGAAAAAATATCATCATTTGAACATTAACTAACTATACGTACATTAAAAACACATATTCGAGGTGTTTATATATAAAATAAAATTTCCTTATTAATCTATATTTATATTGCCTCTCCAATAGCCAAATTTTTTCTCTAAAAATATAAATATATTAAAAATATGTTAGTGGAAAATCTCATCCATCAAAATTATAAATTAGTTATTTGTGGTTGTGAGTGGAGTTCGTGTCTACTTCCAGGAATATTGATACACCTTTAGGTAATCACTATATGTATGGTCTTATATATCTATTGTCTGTGATAATTATCTGAAGTATTTCAATACCACGAGATTTCACATTCATTTAGATTACAATATTTTACCTATTTATCAAAATAGATTATTTTATTAAGTATAAGAGCTGGATAAATTAATATAATTAATGTGTTCTTTTGACTCCAGCAGATAGAGTTATCCTCAATTTTTAGTGAAATAATATGTTTGTGTATGTATCAGCGAATTAATCATTTAACATATTTAAATATTATCTTATTATATAACTTTTCTAGTCTATAATTACATATAGTCTTGTGTCAATGTTAATATTCGATACGAAGTTAAATGGATTCTTAATGATTTTTTTAATAATTTATATGGTCCCCCAAAATATATACATGGAATTCATTATGTTTCCCACTTGGGATTAATATATTGTCTCAACCTTTTTAACACATTAAAATAAGAAAAAAACATCTAAAAACTAACAGTTAAAACAATGTGATGAAGAAGACTTAATTAGTAATGTGTTTCACCATCTATTTAACATCAATTATTATGGCACCACATGTTTCTATTGTTTTAAAATATTAATTTTAGGTAATAGTGATCAATATTATATAATGTTCTTGGGTTAAAATAGTCAACGTTTTACGGATTTTTTATATTTATTGGTTTCCCATGGTTAAATTGACAATGTATACTAGAATTTTGTGGGGTTCCTTATGAATCATGGTTTAGTGTCCAAACTATGGAGGGACCCATATAGATTAGTTTGTTAGTAATTTTTTTTCAATTTATGGTTACTGATCTGGGATTGTACAAGTGCTGGGGAATCTAATGCTAGCCTATTTGAAAATAATTGGGTGAACCTTGTGTATAGTATGTGTGGTGCACAACTTATTCCTTATTGGGAGACCAATGTAGTAAGTCTGTGAGCGTGTTACAAAAGTTTGTTAAGAATATTTTCATGGTTTTTATTGGATTACTAATGTAAAGAACAACAATTTTTAGTTTGTAGTGGGTATCTAGTAGATCCTCCAAGTTTGGGGAATATTTACCAAATTGAGCATCGTAACCATATGAGTTAGAATGCTTTTATTTAAATTTTAAAGCTTTATTTTCACTTATTATTTTAATATCACTTTATCTTACATTACTCTATCGCTAATGCGAATTGCTTTTTTTGGATCCCTAGGGTGATCTCCCTCTTATGAACTATGAATTTATCATCATCCCTTCTTGATTTAAATCATTATTGCTGGTAAAATCACCATGTTCTCCTACATTCTCTTCATAAATATTCCCTATATCTTTTCACATTTAGTTTAAATCAGCTCACGAACTATAATCACTTGGTAAAGTAGATTTTGGGTTTTAGTTCATCTAGTATTTTGTTTTTTTTTCATTTTGGGAATATAAAGTCAAATTATTTACTTGACTGGAGATTCTCTATCTATAGTGATTAATTATAACTATTTTCTGATTGTTTTGAGGTATATGTTTTATAAATAATCCATTAAATCAATATTCAAAAATTTCATGGACTTTATATATAAATGATAAATAAAATTACGGTTTTATGTGTCATTTGGTTGGAATTATAATTTTTTTTTCTATAATTATGGTCTTAGAATATGGAATTTTTCATCTGAATTTTATGTATTTTTGTCAATGAAATTATTTTCATAGCTTCTTTAAAATGTTTTATGGGGTTCTTAGAATAGGTTTAAATAGTAAAAATTTTCATTTGGGCTTATTTTAGTCTTTTAATAGAATTTTCCATGTGTTTCAATATTTTTTTAGAATTAAAAGTGCTTTACTTTCATGTGATTTCAATTATGTTTAAATGATGATATTTTAAAAAAGTGGGATGTCAATCAGACTCATGAGTTTATTTTGATGAGAGGTCCCAATTAGCATTGATCTACCTGAGGGTTGAAAGGATATTTATGGGTTTTTGATTATTTTTATAATAGATATATGATGTGGAAAGGGGTTATTCTATTTAAGGGTATTGGAGTTCAGGCCAGAGACATTGTATATTTTTTATTGTTTTGATTATCTTTATTTATTATTAACCTATATTGTTGTTCATTTATGGGAATCTGAGTGTCTATGTGCATGGAAAAGATTTATACTACCCAACTTCTACAGAACATTTCAATGGACCCCTACTTATTCTTATATAGAGAATTTTGGTATTTTTATTCAAATGAGTCCAATGGATGTTAATTGGGTGGATTCTCTATTATTATGTGTAATGATGGATGACTATCAGTTATTTTTTTATATCGATGGAAGTATTGTCTCATGTAAGTACACAGGGTGAGGCTAAAATATCCTAGAAATTGTACTCAGTTATCTGGTTCTAAAATCATAAAAATTATATTTCTATCATTTAGACGAATGAATGTGATCAAATTTTTTCAATCCAAAATACACAACATTAAAAGAACATATAGGTTAAACTACATATATAATAACGTTATCAGTTTTGATTTTTAGATAATTATAATAACTCTTACATAAAAAATACAATTTATTTAAATGGATTATTTTTTCCAATATACGTACATTTTCATATTTAGTATTAGGTTTGAAAAATCCCCTAGAAGATTCATTACATTATAATCCATTCTATAATAAATCATTTAAATTATTTATTTAAAATTTGGGGAAAAGGGAAAATTAGAAGGGGGATCTTAATTTCTCATTAAGGGTAAAAATATGCATTAAAACTGAATATCAATAGTAAGAATAGTATTAGCTTAAGGGTATGATTATATAATCAATTTTCATGATCACAACATAATATAACTCATACACATCCATCTAGAATCATAAAAAAAGTATCATGGTGGGATAATTTAACAATGGAAGGATTCCTAAAAAATTATCATGCATTATGTGATGTCAATCATAATCAAATGATTTATTTATAACTAATAGAAAACCTAAAATATATAGGTTGTTTTCCTATAAAATAATCATCATAAAATCCATACAAAACCCTTACAATTTTAATAATCGTTAACCTTATTTCTAATATAAATATGAATATAAAATAATTAATACGAAATTAATTTTATTTATATAATGGGGCTCAACCATTGAATAATATATATTAAACTCACCAATTTTTCATGAGCTATAATGTGGTTCAACCCTTCATATAGACTATACTGAGCTCACCTGTGAACCGTAATGGGGTAAACCATTCATAAAATATATCCAAAACCAAAAAAGAAGTGAAGTATATATATGTTAAATATCATCGTAGAACCCATAAATAAACATTATCAATTTCATAACTTGTTTAAAACATTGAAAATTTAGGTTCCATGATATGCTCTCTAAAACAATTATAATCCAACAAGAGAAATAATGGGGATAGTGTCAACAAAATTTAATATAGGGGTGAGAAATTTATATCAATGTATTTTGATATTGATTAATGGGGATACATTAAAATATCATTTAAAACATTTTTGATAAAAGTAAACTTCTCACATTGAGAATCACATTTAAAATAAAAAAAAGGGAAAAATATTTTGAAAATATATTCATAGAAAATAACCAGCAAACATATAATATATGATATACTGACATTAATATTTAGGAGTGTAAAATGGACAATTAATTTATTAAATTGGTTTTAAGTAAATATTTACATATGTTATCAGTTGAGTCCTTAATTTCTGTTTTGAGGATAATAGGTTCATTTTTTCAAAACAACATTGGTGTGTTAATAGTAGTCAAAGAAATAATTATATAAACATATGAAAGTAATAAAAATGAAAGAAATTATCATATTTATTCATAAATTTTTATTTGAAAACAAATTATGAATCATTGTTTTGAATAATGAACTATGTTAAATTCATACAGAAGGTAGGCCATACATATTCCTGAGTAACTTTTCCATTTTTTAATGATCATTATAGAAAGAAGATAAGTATTATTTTATATATTAACATAGATAATAATATAATAACTACAAAATTATTTTCTTCAATATAATTATATATATAATACATGTGACTTGGTAATGAAAAAAATTATCATATCACTTTGTGGTGGCAGTAGTCTAGAATTACGCATGAACAATGTAATATTTTTTCAATGAGTGGAATGGTATGATTTAAAATAATATACTATATTTTTTGAATAATAAATATGTTCTTAATATAATAATTATTTCATATATATTATATATATTCCGTAAAATTATATTTATTATCTTCCATGAATATTGTTAATAAGAACAATTTATATTTCATCACAATGAAGTATTTCATCAAAAACATGAGGGACATTATCATATCCCCCATATAATGGATTATAAGATCATAGATGTGATATAATAAAAATATAAGTATAAATATATTAATAATATCATATATGTACTTTATATACATCATTATACAAATCCATGAGAGGTGATCATGAAAAAAAGTTACATTGGTATGCAAGGAAGTAGTCCCATGTACACATGAATGATGGTTTTATTTCCTACCTGATTGAATATGGGAAGGAATTACATTATTAAATTGACATTATAAAAATATCATTATATTTTACATAATATTATTATAATTTCATCACAACTGATGGTGATTTGAAGTAGTTTAATGAATAAAAAATAAAAAAAATACTTGATTAAGCAAGACACATCTTCATTACAAATCCTTCTCATGTTTTCACAAAAATCCTTTTCATAGTGGATTTAATATCAAAAAAAGGATTATAGAAAGTGTTTTTAGAAATTATAAATGGTATTTGGGTATTTATTTTCCAATCAAAAATGCTTTTATGGTGTGAATATGAGAGGGGAGGGGTGGATGTTTATAATTTATGTGAGTGGTTGAGTTATAATTTTTGAATGGAAAAATTGATACTCACATTTTGTACATGGAAAAAAGGATAAAAAATAAACCATTAAATATAAAAATAATATGTTGATCTTGTTAGATAATATAAATTATTATAAAAATAATATGTTGATCTGGTTAGATAATATAAATTATTATGATTCCATATATTTTATACATTTTAACAAATTTAATTTTTAAAATTATAATAATTTAATATACAATCACTCACATAGTGTTATAAAAAATGTGGGTTTTCATGAATTTTATTTTTCAAGAAAAAAGGATTTTATATTAATTCTATGACCAGTTATAATAATTATATGAATTTAAATTAAAATATATATATATATATATATATATTTCTAAATAATTACAGATTGTGGTTTTTTATATTTAATTAAAATAGAGAAACATTATGCACTTTGAAATCGTGATTAGGAACATATTGTTTTATATCCCAAAAATAAACATATAAAAAAATTCAATATAAATTTGATTCAAAAGTAATTAAGTGGATTATATATTACTAAGTAATATTTATGATACTTTAATTCAAATTCAAAATGTTAGGGGGAATTTAAATTTATTATTTCATTTAAAATAAATAATATTTTCTAAAAATATTTGTATTTTTTACAAATCACTAAAAAATAAATATTATAAAAAAATTAAAAACATTCACCCAATGTTAATTTTGATATGATTATTTCAAAATTTTAGTTTATTTTATCAAATATAATTGTTAAAATATATATAAATATATATATATATATATTAGTTAATATATTTTTTACAAAATATTAGTTTTTGATGATAATATATATTGATTAATAAAAATAATTTACTAAAAAATAATTGAATAATTAATAATAATTAATAAAAAATTCAATATTTTATTTATTTATATTTCATATATTATTTAATTATATTCTTAATCACCAATTTATTTACATCGATATAATGGTCATAAATCAAATAATTATATTTTGTGGTTCGTTTAAGCCCAATGTTGCATGTAGTATATTATATCGAGCATAGATATTTATTTTATAAATAGCAAGGTGTTAAATAGACTAGGGAACCAGTTTCCAGATAGATGTTTTTATTAAGGGGACTTTAATTTCTTGATTCCTTTAATCTCGTTGTTCTTTATTGGCTAGTGGCACCACATATTATTATTTTGTCTTTATTATTCCATGATTTTATATTGATGTTATATTTTTTTATTTCTTCATTTATGGTTTTTTGTGTTTCTAAAATTATTCTCAAGGGAGTTTTAAAATAATGTTATCAAAATAAAGGAATAATGTTCAGTTTGATGAAGATTTTTTATGTATATTTTTAAAATGTTTTTTACATGAGGTTTTCTAGTTTCTTATAAAATAAATGATTTATGTTTTGGGGATTATAACATTTTTAAATTTGTTTTTAATTAAAGATAATGGTTATATTCATGGTAGTGATGAAAATGTATATTTCTCACTAATAATTTTATAAAATCAAAAACCATATTTTATATTATATTTCAAACTATATTTCATAACATGTTTATTTAATAAAATTTCATAGAATCTTACTATGATTTTACAAGGCATGTTATATCACAAACATGTGCATATAAAAAAAATTCATGTTTTTTAAAAGATACATGTTTTTTTCATTATTAATTTACTTTATTGGGATGATTTTTGACATGGGATGTGGAGAGAAACAATGGGTTTCATCGATGTAATTAGACATATTAGTTTGGGTTTTGTTTTATTTAGGAATTCAATGTATCAACCAATGATATGATTATTTATAGGTATTTAGTTTAATTTATTATAACATAGGTTATTTATTCTAATATGATGTATGTAGTCATATAAAATCAATTGAGTTCATTTCTATTAGTTTTTACCCTTTTTTAAATTAATTTTTTATTATTAATTCATATTCCATGAGTATATAATTTGGAAAAATTCTATTCTATCTTCTTATTAAATTATATATTATTTTATTAACTTAATTAGATGAATTAATTATTCCAACTTTTTTTATATGATGTTAAGAAACTATGTTACATCGTGTGGCGATAAAAAAATTTATTTAGGCCATGTGGTGGTCCTTGTTTAGTGTTCTGTTAGGTCATCTGAGGGTGGTTTTTTTTAAATAATATTATATCCTTGGTTCATAGTAATGACATAGGTTCTTGAGATATCCCTATTCAGATTTTGGTTGTGTCAAGGTATCTTGGATATAAGGATCTTAGAACTTGTGTGGTCGGTCTAGGGAGAGTCTAGTGATCTATTTCTTATACAAAACAACTGGTTTCCCTAATATTTAATGACCTAAGTCTTTTATTTTTATTGGTTTATTGTTTTTTGATTATTTTATTTGAATAAAATATGTTGTTTATAAGTGGGTATTTTGGGTTTATTTACATTTTGGTGAAAATATAAATTTATCTCGAATTTCATAGTTATCCCAAGAAGTCTATCAAACTATAAAGAGCTTATACATATAGATTGATGATATTAAAATATAATTATTCACATTTGGAACATAGTCTTACAAATCCATATGTCCAAGACATGATCATCAGTGTAACCTGACTAGATTTTATATTTTGACCCCCTTAGTCCTAGATATCCCCTTCTATAGTTTCCACCAATGGTGGATGAATTGAATATGGTTTTTGATGATGTTTAATGTGAGGAGTGGTTTTTGAAAAAAAAAATTCTTGTATCTGGTTATATGTTCTATAAATTCAATTAGTTTATATTTCAATTTTATAGAAATGTGGGTTGATTTTATAAATAGTAGGTTTTAAATTTTTAATGGTTTCTTGTCATTTTGAATAAATTTTCATCTATTTTTGGATGTTTTTTATTAGGTGATATGATTCATCATGAAAAATGTTTTTAAATAAATATTTATTTTCTATAATTTTTTGATATTTTCTTTTGAGAGAATTGGTATTAATTTTTTTGATGAAGTTTCAAATTGATTCAAAATTATAATAAAGTAACAAATGATTTTAGCGAGTTTTTAAGTTAGTGATAACTATAACATTTAATAATGTTATAAATGTATAAATAATTTTTTCAATATAAAGTATCTGATTTAAAATAATGGTATTTTATATAAGGGTTCTTATTTTTTCAATTGGCACACTTTTAAAAAAATTGTCAAGAAATGAAAATTATTAGTTTTGGTGAAATGAGGTTTTGTGATGAATGGTAGATGTGTTTTATTTTAAAAGGATTATGATTTTATTTTTTCCCTTTGTAATAATGGTATATTTTAATATAAATTTTGATTTATGTACTTAATGGTTTTATGTCTTGAGGTATTTAAAAAATTCATCCCGAAAAATTGGGAAATAATGAAGGTGGATTATCGATGATATTGATCATCATAGTGAGTTATCCCATAATTTAGAGTTAATATTTTTTATTCTAACTTTATAGAATCTCAAAATAGAGAGGTTGATATGTTTTGTTCTTTATTTATGGACCATATTTTCAGTTTTATTATAATATGTGTACAATTTAGTAGTGTTATCAGGATATTAGATAGGAAACTGGTTCATTTTATTATTGTTGTAATATTTTCTTTATAAAACCCCAATTATGTCCCTTTGAATTATTTTTCTATATAATCATTTCCTTTTGATCCTTATTTTTCTTTGATGATTTTGATATCTATAGTTTCTTATTTTTCTATGAGAATACGCAATCGTTTGTGCGATTGGTTTTGGATTCTCTTTAAAAGATTATGCCGTTTGTTTTTGTGATTTATTACATAAATTTTTATATTAGTTGAATCATCATTATGTATTAAAATTTTCCATATTATTTTACTGTTTTTTATATTTCTTTTGATATTTTTATTATTTCAGGTTATTTTTACACCTAGTTAGTGATTTTTTGGATGTTTATGTGGTTTAGGATGTTTATCCATTCGGATTTATATTATTGGTGGTGTGATCATAGGAGAAAATTGGGTCCATTCATAATTAACTATAATTATTGTATTTATGGTGAACACCATAGAAACTGATCGAGGATTTCATGGATAACTTTATGATGGTTTTTGGTGACATAGGTCATATTTTTACCTATTTAGAGTGAGGTTACCTGGTTCAAGAACCCATGTTTCTTTAATTCAGGCCTCAATAAGGATTTTTATTCCATTTATTTTTGGGTTTGGTGATTATTTATAGTTTAGTGATGATTTTAATTTATGTTACTGTTCATTATAATGGATATTTTTAGTTGAGGATTTTTATTAGTTTTCTTTTGAATAATCAATTTTAGTATGTAGATTAATTTCATTTTTATGGTTGTTTACTTTCTAGGAGTGTGATACCATTTGTCTCACCCTTTTAATTTAAATTTAAATAGTGTGGAGACCTATTATGAGTATTTATTATTTTATATCTATAGGTTAAGTGGATATTGATTCTTTCAGATTAAATTTATTGGAGTTATTCGAGGAAATGTGTTTTTGGGTTATTAAGGAATTTAGGTGGTTATTGTATTTTTGAGTTAAGGATGTTCTATTTTAAATTTTCCTTTTATCATTAAAAAGGAATTTTTTGGGTGAAAATTAGAATAATGAGGATTTTGTGCAACCCTATGTTACTATTATATTTTTAATTTATTATAATTTTAAGGTGACATAAATTTTAAGAAGTTTTAGACTTAAAATATATATTATTTTCATGTTTTGATCAATTAGATGATATTTGTATGATCCGTACATAGTTATAATGACCCATAATATGAATAATATACAGGGTTCTCCATGGAACATGGTATTTTCCATACCATGTAGGGGACCTTAATGGGGGGCTCAGGTCATTTTTATGTGCATGGTTACTATGTAGAATATGTGTATAGTTTGGGTAAAACAATGTGATTATTAGTGGGAACTATACATGGACCGTTTATTGAAAAATTTTGGCACATGAAATACACATGATTCAGAATTTTACTTAGGATAGAATTCGTGTTTGAAAAAAATGGTTGGAAAGGAATTTTCATGGTTTTATCATAGCCTATTAACCATGTGTCCTAACTATGTGAGTGCGTAGTGGGTTTCTTGAGGAAACTACATGATTATTATAGGCACTATTAAAATTTATGGCTATAAATATATAAATATACCCATTATAATAAATTTTTGTGGCTATATACATACTATAGAAAAATGAAAAACATTTCGTGGATATATGAAAAAATATATACATGGTAACTTATTCCCATGGTAATAGGGGTGTTATTTTAGTGCCAAAATTGCATGAAAGTTTATTCAAATGGAAAAAATCATGTAGCCATGGGAGTAGGTAAATAATTTAAATATGATACTATAAAAACACCTATATACATGGGAATAGGTTTCTTGTAGTCATAGCCCACCCCAAAATAGATATAGCTGTGGTAACATGTGGCACATCACTATAGGCCACTCTTAAAACACTTATAGACATAGGCATTGGCCTGTGTCTATAAGCCACTCCATAAAAACCTATAGCTAGAGGAACTTGTGGATAATGGTATTTTACACTTGAAAAACTATTATATCTATGGGAATGGGTGTATAATGTCAATTGGACACTCTGAAAATATCTATAGCCCTGGACACAAGTGCTTGTCTTTATATGCCTATAATTTGTTTTCATGATTTGTGTATGTTCAGATATTTACACATTTGAAACTATAATTATTTCTATATTATTAAGTAATTGGTTTGAAAAAAAATTATGTCCCACATTTTTATATAGTATTTTTATTAGCATTTTATATAGCTATATATATATTTATATAATATATGTTCTCGTAAACAAATAAATGAAACCTGGCATAGTGTAAGTGTGTGTCATTTATTATTTTCAAATTTTCTGTTCTAATATTATTGAAACACAATTTTTATGACTATTAAATAAATTATATATATATAACATGATCCAATTAAATATATTAATAAATCAACCAACTATATAGTGGAATGTGTTATGGATTTATATGTGTGACACATATGATCGATTCTAGTGTGTAATATTATTTTTTAAAAAACAATAACCTTGTCGAATGACTGTAGAAAATGGAATGATAGGAAACCAAAGTAGTATTCAATTGAATTTGTTTCCATTAAAATTTCTCTATAATATACTAGGATCGATGTGGGACTGTCTATAGCCTTAGATGTTCTAGCTACCAATGTTTTTCTTGTATATATAGTTCATTTTTATACTTGTACCAGGTTACCAAACAGTGCTACGTATCCATGAATGTTTCTCTATTTTCATTTAAATTTTAAAGGAATATTTTCCATTATTAATTTATTATATCATTCTCCTTTACTCTCCCACACATATAACCCATCCCTTATGGATCCCTAGGGTGATAACTATCTTTATTCCTACTATTTAATCCTTATTCATTATAGAGTTGAAGTGTTTTCATGGAAAACCCCCCCTTTTATCCTCCACTCACATCATCTATATCCCCTATATTGTTTCCATTATAATTTTCATCTAATTAAGAATATTAATAAATAGGTAATTGTGATTTAGGTTTTCATTTCATCTAATCTTTGGGGTTTTTCTCTCATTTACTTCTTATATTAAGATGTTCTTGTAGTTTTTATTAGTTCTCCATATAGTGTGATATGTATTGACTAGTTTTAGATTGTTTTAAATTAGTTTTTTATTTGAGTTTACTTTATTTCATGACACTTTTAATGATTGGGCTTTATATATATATTTATTTTTAATAATTTTTAGTTATATATGGCTTCTTAGATGGAATTAAAAACGTTTTTCATGAATTTTAGTCTTTAATTACATAATTTTGCCGATGAATTATATGAAAAGTTTTCAAATTAAGTTATTTCTCCTGTTAATAACCCTTAAGATGTTTTATGGAGTTCTTTGAATGGTATTATATAGTAAATGAATTCCATAGATATTGTTTTGGTATATCAATGGAATTTTCAATGTCTTAGGAAGATGTTTTAAAAAATATGTGCATTTGAATTTGTATCCAATAGTTTTAAAATGATGATATTTTATGTATGTGGGGTGTGGCTCAGCATACCAAGTTGTTTTCCATGTGAAGGGTCATTGTGAAATAAAAAATTTGAATGGTATATTTATTATTATACCATCATTTATTTCCTATAGGATTTTGTCACATGATATGAGATATTTGTTATTTATATAATAGATGCATATTTTGAAAATGGGTTATTCTAACTAAGGGTGATAGAGTTACAATGTGACAGATTAATAATGTTTAACATTGTAAATTAACTTTATTTCCTGACCACCTCCATAGTTTATTGTTCATGGTAATCCATGTATCTAGGTGGGAGGTCATGACTCATTCTATATTAGTTGGTATGTATGTTTTTAGAAACACACTGGTTTTTCATAGTATAGTTAAATTATGGAATAGGATAGTGTTAGGTAATTTATGGTATTGTGTATTTTGGGGAATAATGTTGGTAAACTATTATTTAATGTCATTAAAATGTTGTTTCTATAATATGAAGTTATTACAAAGGGAATATCGTATGAAACATGTTTCTTTATATGTGGTTCTATGTGTTTGATTTTTATTATATCATTTATTATGTCTCTACGTGCATGATTGACATGTAGAACCATTTATAGTTATTTTTTATATATTTATTCTTTATTCAATTGTTCCCATATATTTTTTGTTTCCTAAAATTATATTTACATGTGTTTCCAAAATAATGTTAAAATCAGTTTTGAAAATAAGTAATGAAAATAATGGAAAATGGAAACATTTAATATTTAGGTTTTATATAGGATTTCTAAATGTTTTTAATAAATTGTTTTTCAAGTTTTAAGAAAATTAATTGATCATGTTTTGGAGATTCAATAGTTGGTTAGTTTTGTTATCAATAATTTTTGTGTTCATATTCTATATAGTGATGATCATGGAATTAAATTTCACATATACATTAATAAAATAGAAAAAAATTATTTTATATTTTCTTTAAAACTAATCAAAATGGCTCATTTAATTAATGTAATTGCAGAGAATCATTGGTGAGAAATGTATGGGTTTTTTGGCACACACCCAATATATAGACCTATGTTTATTTTCAATGGATCATAGGATTTATACTAGTTTTAGGTTCTACTTCCCAAATACATAACTCCCTTGAACATATGTGTGAGTTCAGATATGTATAGAAACTAAGGGTTTAAAATATGTACTTAGATTGTTTGGTTGATGTTTTTTAATTGTGTTTATCAATGTCTCAGCAAAGACAACCATTCATTATCTATATTCTGTTATTTAAAATGAATCTTTGTGGATGTATGTATTCTTATAAGAATTAATATCTTTATTTTTATTAGTTTTGAATTATACTAATTATTTTTTTAACATAGGTATTCTTACTCTGTCTTATGTGGATATACCAAGAGAGGATGATAAATATATATTTCATGGTAAATTATTTGTTGTTTTTGAATTATTATTTGAGGTAATAATCATTCCCAATGTGATATTTGGAATCAAAGTAAATATTTTTAGACCATAGATATTTGTAATTACCTTCTTGACCAGTGGTTGACTAGTTCTAGTTATTTGTTGGGTAAGATTAGGCCAATTTGATACAACTGTCATGTAAAATGGTTGAGGATTTCTTCTGACTATTAATGTAATAACTTAATCGAAATCTCATGACTATAATGAAATATATATTAAATTTTTTATATTTATGAATTTTATGACATGATAATGGGATACTAGTGGTTTTATAAAATGAATCATCGATCATGATGTAATCATTTATGGTTGTAATGAAAAAGTCATATCAAATAAAGATTCCCAAAAAAATTATGGCCATTCTGTGTCATCATTTATACCGTTGGTTACATGAATTATATTATGTTTATCATATACATATGATCGCAACATTATATAAGTATATGAACACATACATTATAATGTATTGTGGATGATATCATAATAAAATTAATAATAATGGTATATTCTGAGAGATAATGATAATATTTTTATGAACATTTCATGATCATAACTATATGAAATGTTCTCTAAATTTAAATTTTTAACTCAATATGTAACATATAATGAATAATAAATTACAATTACAATAATTATTTTATAACCTGATAATGTTATATATATTATTTTTTTATATTTACTATATTTTCATTGATTTTTGAAATCTTCTTTGATTTGTAAAATATTATTAAAGCTTTATTCAACATATCCATGTTTGAATCACCATTGAGAGAATTAATTCAAATGTGAATAATGTATGTTTTTTACTAATATATACTTCAGAAATACATTCTTAAATAAGTATATAAATTTAAAATTTTAGTTTTAATTTTTCATTAAAATAAACCATAATCTATTAATAATGTGATTGATATTCTTTCTGTTACATTGAGTAACCAAAAAATATCCAATCAAAAGGAAACATAATGTATTAATTTCACCATTCCAAATGACATGTTACGTTATTATCAAGATACAAAATTAACATAATCAATATAATCAACTATAATAAAAGAATAGAATATAATGAGTAGGGTTCATCTGTGAAAATATATAAAATAATAAATAATGTAGTCTCTTGACCAATGATTAAGAGTCCCTTAACTTAAATATATCATGATTCCTTGTTATATTCATGCATTAATTATATTGCGACCCTATCATATTACACATAATATTACATGCTTTTTACGTAAAAATACAATAAAAACACACAATGATCTAGAGGTCGAGTGTCTTTGGAAGAATAAATTTTTAAAACAAATGTCAAAAAATAATATAATTTTTTTTTAATTTAATAAATATAATATTTTTATATGGACCTTTATGTGTCTAAAAGTTTATAGGATATCCTAGGAAATATATAAATTAAAGGGGTTTTTATAAATCCAAATAAAAGGAATGAAAGTGAAAAAAACATAAAATATGATTTAAATGGAATAAAATTTTATCATAAAAGATAATACTCAGGGGTAATTATATGAAATAATTGAAAAAATTATGGAACCTAAATACCATGTAATCATAAGAAGGTTTTAACATCATAATACATGATATCAAAATAGTATGTCAAGGCTTATTATCGAGACATCACAACCATGTTCACATAGACAAATAATGGATTAGGATTACCCCCTGATGAAAAAAAATCATCTCATGGGATATTTACAATAAAAAATTCATTGTACAGATATCATGGAGATCCCATAATAACATTCCAATTAAGTACATAAAACATAAGTCACATGTATAATAAATATCGATTGATAAAATAGTTAAATTATCATTGCTCAATGAATATTTAATTGATATTTCCTAAATAAAACATATAAATGAAGAAAATAAATATTTATTTTGTTAATATTTTAATTAATAATTATAAGTTTAAATTATGTTTATCATTTGGATTAAAATTAATGACAAAGTCCATGGAACATGTTATATAAATGACCCTTTTAAAATGGTGTTTTTAAAGTATTGAAAAAAAATTAATAAATAAAGAAATATTGAATTTTTTTCTGAACTAGATGTCAAACAAAATATTTAATCCCAAATTATTTATTATTTTATGATATATTTAATTTTTAAAATAATTTAATATAGGGATTCATTAATGGATTAAGGGGTATACATGTTCCCCTTAATTAGGTTTGATTTTAATGATGGAAATGAAGAATGATAATAAGTCATGTGTAATATCAGAAAATAAATATATAATAAGTCTGGTATGTATATAAGAGACACACATACTATAATTAGAATCATTTAATTACATTAAATTGTTATATAATGTGATGTATATATAAAAAATATTACCCTAAAAAAATGAGTGTGGTTTAGAGACTTCCTTTAACACAGGTTTTGTTTCAATCCATGGTGTTTCATAACATCCTAAATAATCAAATTATATATTTAAATACATGATTAATAACCATATTAAATTATTTTTAATTTAAAATCATTTTTTTATTTTCATATATCCTTTTAATTTAGATAATGTTTCTATTAATACTATTGCAATGTCATTTATTTTAGGAATCCAAGGTCAAATTATGTTTTATGAAATTACGAGAGTCCTTATTGTTTGGATTCATAACTAAATAAATGTGATTAAATGATTTTAATGTTATTTTTCAAATTAAAAATGTTATTAACGTCCATATAGTATTAAAAATACACATATTTTATAGAGTCTAATTATTATCATTTTACTGTTAAATCATAGAGGATATTCTTCAAAACTTAAAAAAATTGTATGGTTTCCTTAAATTTTATAAATTTATATTAATTTTTTTAAAGAATATAATTATTTAGAACATTTTCAACAAAAATAAGTAAATTTAATCCCTTAATAAAGGCTGTGGTAGAAAATTAAATTTGTTGTTCATGGGGTAATGATCCGACAATAATATGAACAATAAATTTTTTTAGAATATATTGAGTGAGGGGACAAAATTTCAAATTCATCCATAAAAAATACATGTAGTATATTTAGGATACGAAGGTTACAATTTCATGGTGGATTGAAATCATATTGGGTGGTAGAAAAATAATAAAATTTAAAGGGGTTCAATTTAGATTTTATCTCCTTCTTTGGGTGTCTCCAATGAAGATACCCATTAAGATTCCTTGGAATAGTATTTTATTATACCAAATGCATTGGGATTTGGGGGATGTATTTTGAAGCTAAATGGGTATAAATTTCATAATGTCCATTACATAGCAGGTATGGGGAGAATTGGGGGTAAGGAGAGTAATTTATAAAAAGATTGGGGTGTTTATGAATTTAATAATATGTAGTTTATTTTGTATTCTGAATACCATAAAAAAGGATGATTATTGTTACCAAATATAGTATTGAGTTCATTTTCAGTCAATAGAATGGTTTATTACATTATATATGAATCACTAATTCAGGAATTTATATTTTAATTCTAAATACTATATTTTGATTTGTTTTTCAAAAAAACACATATTTCAGAAAAATGCCAAATATTATTACTAATGAATTTTTCAATTTTTAAATTTGAAAAACGAAATTATTTTAATGAATATAATATTAGAAATTTCGGGAATGTATTTTAAAATAATATCTTTATTTATTTTATAAATATATATTTTTCGATTACTATTAATTTTCACACCATTTGAAAAATTATTTAAGGTCTCACTATATTACTTTATATATATAATACAGTATAATATCATTTTATAAAAAAATATAATTATATTTTTCTTCAAATATTTAGATTTATCATAAATGATATATATTTTTTTATGAAATTATGATCACATATATAATAATTATATAAACATTATTTATCTATATGATTAATTTTTTTTGTATTTCAACATTATATTATTATTGGATATTATTTTACTATCCCATTGGAGAGGTTACTATTATAACGGTTAATTTACTATTATTAATGGTTAGGTAACTATTAAAATCAACAGATTCTAATTAATTTGGTGACATATGAAATGTTTATATAAATTTCTAATATTTTATAAGTAAACATAATTCCTCCATTATTCATTGACATATATTTTATCTCCAGAATATATATATTTATTTTCAAAATGATTTTTTTATATTATTATGATTTATTTATATAGTATTTTTGTGATTATTATAATTCAATCAGATAAAAAAATCCACATTTTTAAATTTTAGTTAACTTATTTTTCATTTTCCTCAAATATTTACATTTGTGGTTTTTATGGATATATGTATTCTATAAATGTAATGTAAAAATTAAAATAATAACATTTTGTTTATTTTAATCATATGGTCTATGTGTTTAAATTATAAAATATTACTAAATGTGATATATGTATAAATTCTTAAGTGAAATTTCCTAGATAAACTTATTGGTCATTACAAATGAGGTGAGGGTCCCTCCTTCTTCCATGATGAAAAATTATCTCTTAAAAATTTATTTTTATCAAACAATTAATCATGTCACAAAATTAGTCTACATCCATTCAATATTTTAATATATTTCAAATGTGTGATGATACATTATTTAAATATAAAAATCAACATATAATTTTATTTCTCTATTATTACTCATTCATGGATTTTATACTTTATTTCAATTGAGTTCGCAATATCCTCTATAAATCATATGACTCGTATAAAACCATTTTAAGATAAATTGTTGGAAATTTATCGATTTTTAGTGATATTTAATAAACTATGACACTGTGAAAGAAACCATAACATGATTTCCTTTCATGTAATATAAAAATTTTAATTTCTTCAAATATAATTTCTCAAATTACAAAACTAAATTTATTTTAGACACGCCATTCAATTTTTCCTCACTATTTTGTTCTTCATGTTAACCATTATCTTTACAATCACATAGTCTGAAAAATCCTAACATCTACTAAAATAGAAATGATTAAAAATTCCCAATATTATGTGACGAGTTCTCCATTTTATCACTAATAACGAACCCCAAATATTTAACATTTCACTTCGATCTATAATAAATCATGATATTTACACATCTACCATGATAATTACTTTTATAAATTAGAAAAAAATGTATTACACCATAGCATTGTATAATTTAAATGTTATATAAGAATTTATATGTAATCATATAGAAAAAAGGAATTTGGGTGTATTATTCTATCAAATGTAAGCCATTTAAGTTAGATTGGTGATATTCCAGGCTTTTTATAAACTATTTTTTTTCGATCATATTCACTTAAAATATATTATAACTTTGAATTTTTCTTTAATAATATACCATCACATAAAGGAACATGTAATGAACTTGAAAAAATTATTCACATAATCTAAAAACTCTTAAATTCAACTCATTATGAATATTTTTAATGGGATTAAAATAAAATGAAACAAAAATAACTTAAACAAAATCCATATTATCTACCTCAGAAAATAATATCCCTCTTTTGGGAAAACATAGAGTTGGAAATAATAATACCTCCAAACAACTTTTTGGTCATAATAATTAATCCTTTTGTATTTTATGTCATTTTATTTACATAAATGAAACTAAATCATAGAAATAAATCATTAATTAATCATTTTAGGCCATAATGATCATAGTAAAAAAATAAAACTGAATACTGTATAATAATAAAATTTTTATTAATAATATTAACTTATATTAACTCACAAATATTCTCTCAAACTTATATTCTGGTCTCCTCTCATAGAAAAATATTTTAGTATATATAAAAATTCATTCCATATATATAAAATCCATAATAAAATTATAAAATTCAACGAACTAATCAAACACACACACACACACAATAATATTATAAATGTATACACACATCCATGCATATCTATTGAACTCATAAATTTTTACTTTTGAAGAAAAAATCCCAAAAAAATATAGTATATAAAAATTTAATATATCAATTCTTATAGAAAATATATAAAAATTTGGATATATATTTCAATATTTCTCGCACTTTGTTAACAATCATCAAAAAAATAATTATGATAGTGAAAAATTCATATGTTATCCTTTGATAGATAAAGGTGAATTATTTTCTCCAAACTCAATTCTTTGACTTTCCACTCCCCCTCTGAATGACAAACCCTTTTATCAGGCATTTTATTTTACAAAAAACATTTAATATTATAATATAATTTATTCTTCTCAATATAAGTAAGGTAACATATAAACTACTCTTAATTTTTAGTTCACTTCACTTCATCTAAAGTATTATAAACATGATAATATTATATAGAAATTAAAATACAATATCCATCTCTTTATTCATATGTAATTATTAGATATATTGAACAAGAGACCTTCCACTAAAATATTTATTTAATTGTAATTTATTTCAATTTAATTTTGATTCAAAAATACCTAACATATTCACATTCAAAACCATGTATTTTTTTCAACTAAACTCTCTCTTTACTATATTATTTATTTTATTTCGTTTGTAAAATATATATGTATAATGTCACTAAAAATAACAATCTTATTATATAATGATAAACAACATAGTAACGTTTTCCTGTTGGATACATCATCAAGACACAACATTAAATATTGAAAATTTATTATTCAACGTGACACTATGCTTTTCAACAATATTTCATTTTACATATTTCTATTTTAAGAAATATTCCCCTTATATTTGTGACATGAATATCTTCTAATGGAAAAAATGAACTACTAAGAGCAAAAAAACAATACTAATGTTCTTTTTAGCCTTAATATGGCTAGTAATGATGATAAAAATCCATCCCTCTCACGCAATGAAATTTTTTTTAGTAGCATCACTCTTGTAATGACACATATTTTTTCTTTTTAAATAAATACTATGTTTGAGAAACTATGTTACAAACTAAAACAAATATAAATAAACCCAAAAATATTATATCGATATTAAAAAAAATATATACAATAGAACTAATATCATAAACTAGTAAAATATATTACACTAAGAAGATAAATAATTAATATGAGTTAATATTAAAAAGGATATTCTCAATAAAATACATTATCATTAAATTATATATTCCATCATAACAGAAAATTAGAAATATTTAAATTAAAAATATATAAATTTTTTTGAACTCTACTCATTAAAATTTATGTTGTAGGGATTTTATTTTTTTATATAAATGTATGTATTTTTTATTGAAAAATACAGTTTTTTGAAAACTATAATTTTTATTATTTTATCACAATGTGTGTATATTAGGAAATTGTTTAAAAACTATTTAACAAAAATAATTGTTGAATAAAATTAAAGATGTTAATATATTATTTCAATTTCATTAAATGAATTCCTAAAAATTAAAAAAAAAATAAAAAAAATGATAGTTTAATAAATGTTATTCTTAGGATTATCTCATAATAATGTATTTTTAATGTAATATTCAGTTTTGACATTCTTTTAAAGACTCACAAATATCATATTATTCAAAATAAATAAAATTATGTCATTAAAGTCAATAATAATGATAGTTTAATCTTATCTAAAAATATAAATGTGGAAAATATCATTTTTTTTAAAATCAATTTTGCACGTTTATGTTTGTTTAATTGAAAATAAAATTTTAAAAAATGTAGACATATTTTAAGAAAAAATTAATCTGAAATTTAAAATCATATGAATCAAATTAATTAATTACATTAAATTTAATTTTTGTTTTCAAAGTTAATTAATATGTATAACAAATACTTTCCCTGGTAAAAATAAAAATGGTAAATATTGTTTTTATATATATAAATTGATAGAACATGTAAAAAATTAACCTAAAATAATATTTTGAGATTATTTAAATATTGATATTTTCATATAGTCTAATTATTTTCGCTTTCTTCCAATAAAACATGAATAATGTCATGGAATTATTGAAATATGATTATTATTTCCCAAATTTACAATTTCTTATCATATAAAAGGATTCCACTTCATCCATTTCAGTAATATGAAAATATTACAATATTTTTTAAAATAATCCCAAATTTCATGTAAACAAATCCATTTTATGTCTATAATTCCCATGGTCAACAAAAATAATCTTATGTCGCTCAAATTTAAGCTCTTCAATAAGAGGAAGTTCAATGTATCACTTTATGTGTCACATCATTCTTAATGTTTCATTTTTATGATTTATTTTCAGGAATTAAAATAGTCACCTTTTAATAATAACATCAAAATAATTATTTTCTATATGTTATTATAAAAGAGATACATACTTCATTTATTCTCTCACATATTTTAATAAAAACAAGAATCGTGATTGCTATGTGTGTGTGAAATTCCGCCTCCACAAAGTGACACATTCATTTTTTCATCACAACCCATAATTATTAGTATTAATGATATCATTTTTTAATAAATAATATTAATATATTTAATGTATGGGACTTAAAATGATATATTAATATCCACCATCAACCCTCTCATTCATTGGGTATCTAAAACACTAATTGTGTGTTTTGTGTTATATCACATCCATGAATAAACATGTTTCATTTTCCTTCACATCAAAAAATGGATGCAAGTAATGTGTATTGGATGAGTATAAATAAAATATATAATTAATATATATCATTAAAATGGTTATTTTTGAATAAAAAATTAAGTATCATTATAATGTAATTTTCCAATATCGATAAATAACCTAAAACTAGTTCATCACCATTGTATTTAACATGAAATTAAACTAAAAAAAATGTGGTGGTATTATAAAATTTATAGTGAATTATAAAATATTAACTATAAGGATTTTTTTTCAAATGCTTATATTTGGTATAAAATAAAATACTGACATTTCTATTACAAACCATATTCAAAACAGTCAAGACTATTAATACATTATTTTAAAAAGATATTATGGTAATATAGATATGAATAAAGTTGTTAATAATATAGACTACATATGTAAATGTATATTAATAATTTCTAAAATGTGTAATTTAGATATTTGTTTTATAGTAAATGATTTTAAAAAACATTAATTGAAATAAATGATAAGGGTTAAATACAAGGTAAATAAAACTCTTTTCATTCAGTTATAAAATTTATTAATTTAAATTTATTGTTACAAGAAATTCCCCATTTAGTGATATTATATTTTTAACATCACAGTCAAATAGTTTTTTAACAAATTACATGTGAACCCCTTCAAGACACTGGTCTAAGGAATATTGAGTTTTATTTACTCTTCAAATTTCACTAAGAGGATCTAGGTGTCGATGGTCAAAACCCATTTTCTGGGAACACAAAACTAGGAAGGTAGTTAGTGAACATTTTTGTTAACCATGTGTAAAACCATGTGTGGGTGTTGTAGGATTGGGAATTATGGTTTTTCTTTGATTGGGAAGAAAATTCCAAATCATGTGACACCCAGGGGGAATCATGTAGCCTGTATTTTTTTGATAGATAGTTTCCTCGCACAGTAGGCGTATCATTTTTATAACTATGTGGAAACATTATGTGGAATATTTTTGTCACTTTTGTAAAATATGTTAATATATATTTCCTTGTTTATTTAATATATGGTTGGACTTATTTATTCTTCTTATAATGAATAATTTCCTATGCTTATTGGTAAATCACGCCCTCTATATTTTTGGTGATTCTTCTTTAGATTCGTGGATATTCTATTTAAATTAATCATAAATATTCATGGCTCTTTCTTCCTTCCCCATTCTTGATTCTTGTCCTTACATTTTTTTCATGAAATTTTGGAACCCTAGTTAGTGGGGATGACAAAATAGAGGATTTTGATATGGTATTTAGTTTATTCATTAGGTTTTTCAGTTTTATGTATTCTAAAAACTATTCCAGGAGGTTATCTTCAAAGGTGGTGAAATTGGAACTGATTCTAAGGTTGGTGGCTCAATTTAAAGGAATTTTCCAAAAATAACCATTAAATTGGGAATCACATTTTATGTGTTTTTTAATTTAATACTAACTGAATTTTTTTATTTATATCCCATTTTTAATGTGTTGAATGATTATTTTTTCCAATTTAGTGTTTAAATATAAGTTTCCAAATACGGGAGATAGGTGTGCCCCCAAACTGTGTGATAAAATTCCTCATAAATATTTTATGAATTTAAATGCATTTCTGAAATGGATTTAGAATTAATTTTACCTTGTGAAATGTTTTTGTGAAAAAATGGTAATATAGTGTAATGAAATTTGATTTTGAAAATAGTATTTCATGTATGGAACTATTATGTTATTATGCTGTAATACTGTATCACATGGGTTAACTGAGGGGTGAATGAGGGGTTGTCCAAAGGAATATGAAAGAATTTTTGGAGTAATGCAATAAGAGATTCTATTTTTATTTCCAAGGGAATATGAGATCCTTTTTTTATGAATATCATGAGATATTTAATTTGGATATTGATATACTTTGAGAGATCATATATATAGTCCATGGAAAATGTGCTAAACATTTATCATTAACATTTTATCAAATTAATAATCTTAATACAATAAATAAATATTATACATTAGTCCATTTAAACTTCTATAATTTCATTAAATTCATTTCATTACCCTTCTTGTGTTTTATTTCCATTTATCAGTATTATCCATAATTAGAAACCAATGAACCGACCATGAAAACATAGAACAAATGCACCCAATACATTACAAATAATGAAATATTGTTTTTTAAAAGGTATTAATATTTTATAAAAGTATCCTTAAAGGTATTATAAATATGTATATAGATATATAATTAATTAATAACATTATATAAAACATATAATGAAGGTAAAACTGCACAAAACTAAATGGAATCTCAAGGTAATGGTTTCTCCTCAAACATCTACTTCTATTATATATACGTCTTATTAAAAACATGTTCCATTTGTGTTGTGTATTTAATTACTTTTTTATTATTGTAACATAAGTAAAATTATTATTTTGGTATATAATGTTTCATTTTATAATTGTTACTATTATGTGAAATATGATTCTACTGATTACATAGTGGCAAGGGATTTTTGAACTCAATTTCTATTCATTGGATTGAACATATTAATCATTGAATATGTCATACAATGATTATGTGTGACATTAATTTTAATAATATTATTTTTTATTTACATTTTTTATATGGATTTAAAGATGATATATATAATTTATTCATTTGATTAATTATCAACTAAATGATATGATATTTAAATGGGATTTTATTTTAAAAATTATATTTCTTAAATTTCCCATAAATCTCCCTTTTCCTCCATGTCCATGTTGTCCCTCAATCATTTTACTTTGATCTGATGATTTATTAATCAAAATTTTATCCATTATATAAGTTTAAAAAAATTATTGAAAGTATTATTTTTTATATTCTATATCAGGATCATTGTGAATTTTTAGAAGGCAGATAAAAAAGGAATATTTTTTTACCTATAAGGAAGAGTGGAATTTTATACATTCAATATTCCATAACACTTTGATGTTTTCTTTATAGGATTACCTAGTTAAATTAAAATAATTTTTTCTATTTTTAATTTAATTGATTATGAAAAAAAAATTAAATGTAGAATATATTTTCATTAAAAACTATTTCATGTGACCATCCAAATTAATTTCCCATCCATGGCCAAATTATATGATGTTAGTATTTATTTTCTATAGATATGATCAAAGGATACCATCCTTATTCATTATATAGATGGTTTATTTTGATTATGGGCCTGATACACTATGGGAATCATGTGTGTCTTGATCCACTGTGTGAAACAAGTGTTTCATTATCTGAAATGTTGATGGTCTTGGTAGTTAACTGTTATATATGACATTGGTTTCTATATTTATGACGATGACACATTTTTATGACATGATATTTTAAATGGTTATTTATTTATGATGACTTTTCAATCATATAGTCCATCTTTTCATAAATGATTAGTTTTACTAGATGAATTATTTATATGATATATGGAAAGTTGTTTATGAATGTCATTAAATGTTATCTTAACCACAAAAACCTATGCTTTTGTTATGATATCAAATGGACATGGATTGATATCACAAAATATTATCCTTACAAAGCATATGAGATCAAAATTTCTTATTATTCATTATCTTAGGGTATTAAGAATGATATCAAGTATTATATGTCAAAAATGGTTCTAATAATGATGGAATTAGTGGGATACAATATAGATGCTTTTGAATAGTTTTTTATGTTTCTAGGTTTCTAAAAAACTAGACATATATTGTTCTATAGTGGTTTTTTATGTTATGATTTTAATATAAATATATTTTGATTTTATATCTATTTATAAATATAATGATTCAATATAATATCAATAAAAAATATCAATAGTCGATTATAAGTACCAAAAAATTGTACATGCCAATTATGTATAAAAAATCATAAAATACATATAAATTACTTTTGTGGAAAATATCATTTTCATTTTTAAAAACAAATTTTAAAAAATATATTCATTTATTAAAAAATACATTCCTATGAAAATAAATTTTAGATTAGTTTTAAAATATTGACTGTGTATGATGTTATAAAATTACATTCATGTCTTACACTTTAAAAATGATATTTTATTAATATTTTCGATAAAAGGAAAATTATCATTGTTTTAAAAATGATTTGAAAAATAGATTAATTTTTTAAAAAATATTATAAATGGGATAAATTTATCTCATAATTCATTTTTAGAAGGATTAAATTTTTTTAATATTTATTTTAAAAAAAATTGGTTATGATGATAATGGTTTTTCGATCGAAGATAAATAATGTGAAAATTTTTAAAAAATATTTTATCAAAAAAATATTATTATAAAGTGATGATAAAATTGTTATGTTAGGAGATATGTTCTTGAAATTCTATTGAATATAAAAAAATATTGTAGTTAGTAAAAAAAAATTAAATAATTCACCCAAGGGAAATACAATCAAAAACAATTTTGAATAATGATGTGATTTTGAAATAAACTCTTACCACATTAGTAAATTTGGAATCATAATCTATAGAAAATTAAAACAAATAAATTAATAAAAATTATATAAAGTTATTAATTATATTATATATCTAATTTTATGTATCTAACCCCAAAAACATTAGTTTTGAATAATGCATATATCTCATAGAAGTAAAAGTGAGATGAGGAACTGTTACCACATAGTTTTGTTTCATAAAACATGTTCAAACATCCTATATAATGGTTTTAAAACAGTTTTTAATTTATTCCTAAACCATATTAATATTAAAAACATACTATATGATCCTTATATAACATCTTATTTTAGGTTCATTATTAATAATGCATTAGTTTCACTATTATATATGTTAATATCCTTGTTTTCTCCTGAATGTTTTGTCTTGAATTACCTTATTCTATTTAATAGTATATTAATACATTATATAAATAAATATATTAATGTTATAAATATCATATTTCATCATTAAATACATTTTATAATCATTCCATATATTTTATCCTAGAAAATTAATTGCATCCATTCATGGATATTGTAGGTTTTACGTTTGCACCTTCAACGTTATAATTTCTAAATGGTTCTAAGGGTTGTAAATTTGATGATATAATAATTTTTATGAATACATGTTATTTAATAATTATTATATGTATTCATTATTTCCATAATTACAATTATCAATGTAATGCGTTGATGAAAAACTAATTATGAGGCTATGTGGAGATGGTAAGACACATGAACGCACATACAATGTTTGGTGTTTTCATAGGATAGATAAAAGAAGGAATATGATTTTATATTCAACATAATAACATCTAAATAAACTTATGATACTATATTAATTACATCACTATTGGTAGAATACAGTAATATGAAGTAGGAGAGAAAATAAAATTAAAATGGTTCGTAAAGATGATTATCTACTAGAAAACAATCCCCCTTTTGATCTCCTCTTAAAGACACGAGCAATGAGATTTTTGAAATAATAAGACCTACAAACATAGGTAAGGATTTTTGGAAGATAAATTGGTACTGTTAAGTCTAGATAGATGGTGTGGATAATGGAAGAGGGATTGGGGGTTATGAGGGTTGGTTTTAAGAGATACAAAAATGATGATTTTTCATTTCAAGATGACCACTTTTGGGATGAATTAATTTTGAATAATTTGGTTGATAATTAATGTTGTAATGTATTATCAGTTTCTTTAAACACATATCAATTCCATTAAATATAGTACCTTTTATTTATTTTTTGATTTTACCTTTTATCTTTATCCTACTACATTATTTTACCTTTCTTGTGGTAAATATTATTTTTACCCTGATTACTTCCTTATGTATAAAAATTATAATGTAAATATTACATAACATGGTACAAATATTTAAAAATATAGAATCTGTTTCTAAGAATTCATAAAATAGAATTTTTAAAATCAAATTTACAAATTAAACTGGAAAAATACAACAGAGATTAGTTTTCTTTTGAAAGATCATTTTTTTGCCAAAAAATGTACCTATACCAAAATATTGTATAAATATTAATTAAAGTTAAATAACTATATTTATTATAACTAAAGAGTTATTATTTTAATTTCATATTATTTTCAAATAATAAAATAAATTTTTAATATTAATAAAATTTTAGTTTTATAAAAAATGATATTTTCCACCATTCACTTGAAAATTCAATATTTTCATAAAATAATAAAAAATTAATCATATTATAATTTTGAAAAGCGTATTATAAAAATAAAATAATTTTTATAAAATAAATTTTCTAAAACCATTATAAATTAATTATAATATTCCTTCATAAAAGCTGAATAATATATATTTGAAGAAAATACTTTTTTTAATAACAAAACACAATTAATAAAAATAATGTTCTTATTATAAATTAATTAAATACTATAATAAAATTGTGTAGAAAATTTATATATTTCATAATATGCTTGATATGATTTATAGCCAAAAATTTAATTTATAATTTATTATGATCACATATTAATATTTCATAGTTTGTTCAAGATGGGTGTTATGTGAAACATAACCATTCGAAGATATTAAATTTAAAATAAGGGAAACCATAAAATCATTGAGTGTTAAATTAGCCCCTTGTACAGAAAATTTAGTACATGAAATTTTAAATTTCACTATGAAAATTGAATGTTGATATTTGAAAATGGTTTTGTGGGAAACCCATATTATAAAAAGGTCTAATAAAACCTCCCCATAATAAGAGCGAAAAGAAATTGTGAAGGTTACAAAAAAACCAATATTTCAAATTAGATATCATTTGTGGGATGTAAAAATATAGAAAATTAATTGAATTGTCACCATTAATTTTATGTTGACACTGAAAAATAATATGGTCATTAGAAATTTTACCATAAAAAACTATCAATATATGATATGTTAAAAGGCTATTGATTTATAAATTAATGTTTTTTATACAAAAATATTTTTCTAAGAGTCTATGAATTATTTTACTTCATAGTGTAAAATTATAAAGAAATATACTTATTGGATAGTTATATAATCATCCATTTGACAATTTTCACTACAAAACCATCTCTTTATATAAAAAAATTATACCAATGATCCTCAAATAAAATTTGAAAGTATTTTGTTTTAGTTAATAATATAGTATTCAAAAATAAAATTATGCTTTATATGTTACACAATTTAAATAATGATAAAAAAATTTGTACTAACCAGAACACCTTATATGATAGTGTTAGGCAGTACCATGTTGTAACCCTTGATTTATGGGTTAAAACATCACATTCTTGTGGGATGAAATAGGTTCTCACCCAACATGAAAGTTAAACATTTTCTGAAACAATGTTAATACAATCCTGAAAAATTTACCAGAAATAACCTTAATATATTCAATATTAAATAATTTTTTTAACCTTTATTGTTATAAATTTCATTATTAATTACTAAAAATATAATAACTTGTATTTAATCATTCTTTATTTGCGTCATTAGTAATACAATGATAAATTATATAGTAATATCATCCCTTAATCTATAAAATGAATACCCCAAAATGAATTTTTATTATTATTTAAGAACTAAATTTTGATTTTAATGAATTGTAAGATATATCAAGAGTGAAAATTCATTCTTTATATGTATAAATATTTTCCAAACTAATAATGTTGGCACCTGTTATCAAAATTGAAAAAATAAAATAATTAATAAAACCTCTTAAATTGTTCATCCTAATCCATTTAATAAATGGTTAAACATATATTCCTTTCAAAAGACCATGATCTAAAACATCATTAGTAATGTTAATGATTTTTCAAAATGACCATAACATTAATCTCTCAAACAATAAAAAGTAGTTTTTAATCATCATATAACTAACATGTCAATACCTTTATCCTATATTATCTTGAATTAATGTAATAACCAGAATTATTATAAAACCTTATTGAAAAAATTAATTATTCCGTATTCCTTACATAAAACATATATTATTAGTTATTTTCTATCAATATATAAATGTTTTCAACCTAATCAATGGTAGAATAAAAACATTGTCAAAAAATCATTAATGAGTTACATGGTATTATTTACTATCAAATTTACTTTATCCATATCAATCAGCTCAATATACCAACATTATTATCTCAATACTAAAAATATATTAATAATTCTATTATCCTTAATCATGTATTTCCAATAAGTTCATTCCACTGAATAATTTTTATTTGTATAATTTGGCACATACTTTCAAATCCTGTAAGAAATTAAATTGTTATAAAATCCCTTAATGTTTCTAAAATATGATAAAAAATACTTTTATAAGATATTTATTGGATCTAAAAAAACACGAAAAATAATTATCTCCCATTGGTTGTATCAAAAACATAATCATATCCTTTATCACTTAGAATACTCAGAGATATATTCATTTGATGCTTTGGGAATTTGTTCACATAGTGTCTTATCCCTCTACAATTGAATCAAGGAACATTTTAATATTCATTATCTCCCTTGAAACCCCGATAATTGTGTCCTTTTTCTCCATAAATAATGGAATAAAATATTCATTTTAATCATAAAACATGGTGATTCCTTCAAATATTATACTGTTTTGAAAAATAAATCATTAAATTTTTATATTTATCTATATTTTTACATGAAATCCTTTTCTTATCTCTCTTCCTTTTAAATCCATAATACATAGATAATGAATTCTCTATATTGTAAAAACATGATAAAATGTCCCTATATTAGTATAATTCTAGGGATAATAAATTGATTCAACATATTTTCTTAATACAATTGAAGAAATGGTCATTATTACTCTTTAGATCACATGCATTGATGCAGTTCCAATTCCTTCCACTATTAAAAATTTCAAAACAATGGCACACACTATATTATGAATAATAATATAATTTTTCTAAACTAGTGTAGAATTTAACATAATTTTAAAAAATGTGTATTAGTTATATCAAAATCACAATCTTTGTTACTTTACCAATATTCTCAATGTCTGTTATAGGATTTTGTTTCCAAAATTAAATTTTTTAATATAGAATCCAAAGAATCTAATAAACATTATTTGATATAAATAATAATTTCTTGACCCTCAAACACCATATTTGATGTTTACATTTCTAAAAAAGCATAAGATATTAGGAATAACATCTTGAAGGATTGAACGGTTCAGTGGTTTTAGAGAACTAGATACATATTTCAATTATACATTAAAATTGAAAACATAATTAATCCTTTATAACATAATTATTCTCATATATTTAACATTTATAATTATTAATAAATCAATAACTAGTATCCTGGGGAAAAATAAAACATAATAAATGGTGGATGTCATATTTATATTAAGGTTATACATAGAGTGTATGCTATAAAAAATAATAAAAAAAATTATTAAAAGGTAATTAACTAAAACATATGTCTGAAAATAAAAATTATCTTATAATATGGAAGGCATAAAAGATGATAAAATAATGATATATAAATAATCACATTATAATGTAACACAATAATGGATATTCTACTAATCGAATAATTATATGGAATATTAATAACTGAATTCATAATTATGGAAAAAATTACAGAAGACATCACAAAAATACCATCAAGGATTCAACAACGACCCTATATATAAAAGATTAAAATGTTATCCAATACCCAAAGTAATATGTCTCATGAGACCTCATGATACATAGATGGGTTATATTGGGACACACCAATGAACTACTAAATCCAATATATAACACATATTTAAGTGAAGAAACAAAAAATAAATTTACATTTTTATTTAAAACCCATCATATAAAAAAAAATACATTCCATAATTAATTAGAAAAACACCAAACCATCATGAGTAATATAGAAAATGTCATAAAATTAACATTTCCATAGAAAATATTATCTTAAATCCTCCAATTAAAAAATAATGAATATATCAATACATTTTTTCCAATATATTATATTTAAAATAAAGGGTTTCTGTCATTGATGAATTTAAATACCATAAAATGAACTTTATAAATATTTTGAGGAAAACATAATTTTCATTTTGAAAATAAAATTTTCAAACAAAATGTCCACAAAACATTTTGTAAATATTTTCCATTTAAAATAACATTTAAATTATATATGAAATATTGACTTTTGAGGAAGTTAAAAAATATTTATTCTTCATTTACACATTAAAACATTGATTCCATAAAAATTTATATTGAAGGAAAATTTGGAAATATCTTGAAACCAATAAGAAAAATATTTTTTAAAATAATTAGTAAAAATAAAAAAATCGGTAAAAAATTAATTGATAAATATTTTTGAAATATTTTAAAATATTATTTTTATAAAACATGGGTTTGGATGAAAATGTATTTTCACTTGAAGAGAAATAATGTCAAATTTTTGTAAAATAACTTCACATTCATTTTATGTAAAAGTGTGGAAAAATGTTTAATTATGAGAAACATACATGAATTAGCATTGAAAAATGAAATATTTTGAGTTGGAAAAATAAATATTAAATATTTCAACCTAGGTATTGTTTAAAAAATCCTAAATAATGATGAGATTATTAAATAAACTCTGTTCACATTGGTATCTTTTGAATTACCCGCCTCATGAAATTAATAATAATAAAATGAAACATTTAATTACACGACTTTAAAGAGATTACTGATATTATATATTAGTGGTTCATTATATACACATTAGGAAAGAAATAATTCAGTAATAAAGTATAAATATCACAAATGTAAATGTGAATCGAGAAACTCATACCACATAGTTAACATCTTTAAAATAGGTTAAAAAATCTTGTATAATGGTTCTAATCATGTTATTAATTTATATAAGAACCATGTGTAAATTTACAAAATCATACATTTTACTTTTACTAACATTTTTCCGAGTTTTCACTATCAATATTTCATTATTTTAACATTTTTGGGTGTTAATTAACTTGTTTTATAATGATTGTTTTTTAGTTAAAGTCCTTTTTTACTTTCATAGAATATAGATAAACCATATCGAGAAAGATATTAATGTTATAAATTTAATATTTAATCATTTAATTTATTTTAATAATTATTATTCAATTTTTATCAATAAATATTAATCACATCTCTCTGTGGATAATGTGTGTCGTGTGTACGCACGAGTGATGATATTATTTCTAAATAGTTGAAATGTTAAGGAAGTGGATTCTATATTAATATTATTTAATATATATCATGTAATAATTATCATATATATATTGTAATGGAATGGACCCTCCTACTCCATTAATTTTCTAAATTTCTGGTGATTGGCATGTGACTTGTTAATGAGTTTTCCAAAAACTCGATTCCACCGAGTATGTAGCACTATGACGGTAGCAAAATTCATAGCAGCACCTTAATTTTGGCACTTGTCATGGTAGCACTGTGATGGTGGAACCTTAAGGGTCACACCATCATGGTCACACCCTGGAATGGTGGCACTGTGAAGGTTTCACCCTTGTAGTGTCTCAGTAAACGGTGTCACACCCTTTGTTTTTTCTAGTTTCTGACCTTTTCTAGTTCAACTCCATCAAGGTATCATTTAATTTATAAGTATTATAATACCCATTTCAAATCCATTATAATCCCATAAATTATTTCTAAAACCCCACAAGAGTCATCATACCCTTGACTTACCAAAACATGTTTCTTTTTTCCTTCGGTGTCCCACCTATTTCACGTAATTTCTAGTTCCTCCCCTATTACATGTTTTCCTCTTTTTAATGGAATCCATTTAACTAAATGATGTTATAGACACCTCTAATATTATAACTATTAAATGAAAATTAATTCCATCATGTGTAACCACCCAGTCACATGGAGAAACTATGATCCGCCTTTAACATGTTACAAGAATTCATATCTCGTAACTCTAGGATATCACCATTTATTAAATGATGATTTTTTCTTCTTCTTTCCTGGTATCATTCCTTTAAGTGGTGTGTTTGGAGACGACTTCATGAGTGTAGTGGTTTTATTATTCTAGAGCATTTCATACCAACTCTTGGAATCATCTTATTTCCTCCTCTACAAGTCGCACATCCCCATTTAGTAGCTCGTGGAGAAAACAATTGATCGTTGATCATCTAAGTAGGGGTTTTCCTTCGTCTCTGTTTATTGTGTATCTTTTTGGGTTGGAATGATTATTTTACTACATGTATGAATGTGATAAAAACCTTAACAAATATAATAAATGGGTTTTAATGAATGAATGGGTGTGTTTGATGATTTTTTGTACTCATTTACCCATGCTAATATATTTTGAATTGTATGTGATTATGTATGCAGAAAGTCAAGGTTGTTGGTGGTACCTTCTTAAACACTAACAAAACTATATTTTCTAGATAATTATGTTATTGAATATATGTAACATTGAAAACTTTTTAATCATGTAAACTTGGTAGATTAAATGGATTCTTAATGAATAATAATCCTTGTGTGCTCCCCCCGGTTAACAAAATCGAATGACGAAACTAATGGAATAGTGTGTTTAAATATAAAAATTCCCTTTCTCTGTACTGGTGATGTGTATGGTTGTTCTTCTTGATTCTTATTATGTGACAAGGATGGGGATGGAATCCTATGTTGTGCAGTGGTTAGTTTGTGGGGTTGTGACTATGTGGGGCCATATTTTGCGGCTGGTTTTGGTTCCAGTACATAGAGGGACCTCCCAAATCCATATTTATATAGTAAATTTACAATAGAAACAAGTATGAATGCTTAAATGTCTTCTTAAAAAAATTTAATTCGTTGTATTGTGGATATGTCTGTTATTTTTTAGTAGTGAATACTTATTTAAATGAATAAGTTGAATATGAAAACAAGAATGGGTTTTTTGGGAATTTTTATGGGAATTAGTTGTTATTTAGTTGTGGATGTTGTGCTTTTAATGAATGAATAGTAATTATAGAGTTTGTGTATGGGATGATTTTGGAACCCCTAGATTAGTATGAGTTCCTGTTTACCTATATATATAATTTATTTCTTATGTTTCTTATTTGTGCCCCACCAGAGATGAGCACATCGTTCTGAACAAACCTATTTCAAGCGGAGATTTTTTTTTCCAAAAAATACATTGAGTGGATGGGTATTAGCTCATTTTCATCTCCCTTTACCAAGTATCCCATGACTCTTTGAGAAGGCTGTGACAGCTTGAGGTCCATTATAGCGCAAAATGTTTTAGGCAGGGTATATTGTGGTGGTTGGCCCAAGTGTGTGCAGGCAGGTTGTCTCCGATCTCACTTCAGGATGAGGCCTATGTGTCTTCATGCATGGAGGTAGTTATTCTAGACCAGGTGCATGCGGGTGTGGCTACGTGTCGTTGTGGTGGTGTAGGTGTTTGTGGATGTAGCTGGGGTTGATGTGGCCCAAAAGGTTATTGTTGGGGGTGGAAGTGGGATTGTGGTGAGAATGGTGGGGGAGGTGTGACGTGTATGATGTCTTTAATCACTAGTAGAAAAGTGGTGTGGGATACCCAGACATCAACATGTTATTACTATTACATTACATGACATGAATTATATGGAGAGTGTTCCTTGGTAAGATTTGGGTGGGTATTTTCCTTCCTAGGTTCAATTTTTATCTCATTTTCTCACGTGACATTAGAATGCCTCCCCAATTGCACACAAGAATTTTGGTTTTCACTACGGAGTTTACATGTATATTCATCGTATGTATATAAAACTAATTTCAGGTTTCAAGGAAGACATCGAGGATTGTGCCAGACCCTATTAGCTCAGATGTCATGACTATTGATGTTGTTGTTTTTCGTTTCATTTGGTACTTCCTTTTGGGGTTCTCATGTACTTTGTAGAACATTATTTGGAACATGCATATGGGAATGGATTTTTGGTTTTACTTTCCTTCTACCTTAAAATTTTGAGTTTTTTTGTGTTTTTACCATCACATCTCATGATCATACCAAATAATAAGGATAATGCCTTCTTTATTACATGTGATTATAAACCATTGTTACTAGAATCCACTCCCAGGACTATTAATGGTGGTACTTGGGGGGTCATTATCTATCATTCAACTTGAGAAGGGAAAGATCTAGTAGTTTGTTGCCCCTTCTCTCATCTTGTTGAAGCAGGGTCGTGACAGAATGGTATCAGGGGAATGTTGAGAGATAAGATGGATTCTCGGGTAAGGCCTAGTGAGGATTTCATGGGATAGTAGGTAAATAGTGTAATTAAATCATGGCTCCTGAAACAAGCCATGGATGAACTGATAGGAAACATGATTTTAGGGCCCCCTATGATCCAATTCTAGGAGACCAGACCTATCGAACGACAAAGTGAGTCTGAACTAATTTTAAGGTAGAGACCTTAGGAAAGGTTCATTTATTATAACAACTCGTATTCTTTGGTGTCTCGGTTATTTTTGGGATTTTAAATAAATAAAAAATTCAATGAAAATTTTAACAGCACACTTCTACACTACTTGGGATGAGGCATTACTTTTTTACCTTTAAGATGCTGCACCTGGATGGTGACCAAAGGTAGTGTGGGTGATTAAGGCCTTGGAGGATGATTTGGATGATCAACAGAGGGATGATCGATAGGAGGTGGACAACATGTGGTAAAAGATGATTTGTTCCTTTCATCCCCAAACACTTGGGATGTACAAGGGAAGCATCTCAGACATGGATACATAGAGATGGCTTGAGGATCTTGTGATAGGTTTCAACCTGATCTGGGCTCCGACAGAGTATTGTGTTCCTCTAGCTATGAGCAAGATGCAGGGAGTGGCATGTCAGTGGTGCACTTTGTATCTTGGGGAGGAGAGGGAGGCAAAGTTTTTTTGAAATGACTTCAGGATATTGTTCCGAGAGGAATTCATCTCTTACATGATGAAGGCTAAGAAAATTTTGGAGCTACATTCCCTTAAGTAAGGTAGTATGTTAGTCAGGGAGATGGGGATGATTTTCAAGGATCTCCTCACTTTTCCCTAGACCTATTTCCGGATGAGGAGTCTCGAGTGTGATGTTTAGAGGTGGAACTCCGACCTTCTCTTCAGTCATTTGTTACCAGTTTCACTCTACTGACATACTTGGAGGTTCAAAAGAAGGCTTAAGTGGTGGAGTGGATTCCCACGCTGGGAGATGTACTGTAACAAGGGAGCTGATTTGGCTCATCAAATGGAAAGGCCATCAGTAATAGGGTTCCAGCGTCAAGGCCTTCAAGGTTTCGACTAGTGGGGTGTAGGCCCCAACAGTTCCAGTTTTTATCTACCGGTCCTCTCCCTTTCATGTTGGTTTGAGGTTTGGGATTCATCATCTGTGGAAGTCATGGGAACCTTTGGAATCTATGCCCAAACAGATTGTTGTAAAGTGGTGATGGTCAGCTTCAACACCCACCTTAGCAACAATAGTTTCCATCTAGGACATTTCAGCAGCAACAGCTGGGAAACCGAGCTCATGCTCCTCTGATATTAGATGTTTTAGGAGGAGTTTTTCCTCATGTTCCTTTACCAGGGCATGGTTGTAAAGACCGTAAAATTCAAGGGAATTTTTTTCTTAATTTTCTTTGGATTTTTACAAGAGCGCGGTTCAGACGGCACCTGATTCCGAGGCCCGGAGTGCCCGGAATTAATTTCCGAAGTTTGGCTCGGGTACGTTCAGTGAACGAACGAGCGGGAATTCCTAACTTTTGATCCGGTGCTCGGAATTGAAATCCGAGGGCACCGATGAACTCGCAGCGCCGATATTCGCTTAAAGAGACCCTTTCGGGAGTTGCGTTTGTTGCGGGACGAAAGTTAGTTTTTGGGAGAATTATAAAATGTTGAGTAAAAAAATGTGGATTCTTTTTATTTCACTTTTGTAGGTTAACTCCTCTCAAAAGGAGTTGGGGGTGGGACCCACACCCACTTAACCTACTTTGAGAGGATTAAGTGTGGTGGGACCCACACGAACCTAAACCTCTCAACTTCCCCCTTAAACTCCCCTCTCTCCCTCTTAATTGTTTGTAAACTTAACATCAAATTAATTACACATGACATGTTAATTAATTAAGTGTTATGTTTGAATTTTGAAGTTTTGAATTCCTAGGCTTGGTAAATAAAATAAGGAGAGACCTTATTTTATTTTGTTAGCCAACTTGTGTGGATTTCATTTGAGAGCTCCTCCTCCATCTTCTTCATCTTGACGAAGAACGTTCATCTTGACGAAGAACGCTCAAACTCCGACGAAGAACGACGCCTCTCTTCTTCGTCCTCGGTGTCAACAAGAGGGAACGCCGCATCCTCCTCGGGCCTTCTTCGTCGGCAAACGAAGATCCGCCAACAACGTGTCGCATCGGACGTAACTCTTCGTCAACGGATTTGACGAACGACGACCGCGACGCCCGACTTCCGCGACGCCGTCTTCCGCGGAACGTAGAAGATTCTTTGAATCTCAAACCAGAGGTAGGGGATGTTTTTTTATTGATTATTTTATTCCATTCTTGAATCATGGATTTTAGCATGACTAAACGTGAGGCTTTTGGATTTTCTTTAGTTATGTTATTATTTAACGTGAGGGGGGTCGGACCGCATGAACACGGCCGAACCCCCCCTCCTTAGTTCTCGTTTTATTCATTCGGGTGGAAGCAAGTGGCGTGGTGCCGTCGCACCACGCGGATGAACATGCTTATTTTTTTTTTCCGCAACGCCGCCGCGCTACGCCGAGGAGAGTCTTCAAGAACGCGACGCCGTCGCGCCGCGTTGGAAGGATTCATGGCACGGCGAAAGGGGCGCGGTGCCGTCGCACCGCGCCGGACGACGAACACCGCGGCCGGTTCCGGGCCGCGGCGAGACGAGAAGACCGCGGCCGGTTCCGGGCCGCGGCGGAAGAGGAGACCGGCGGTCGGGCCGCCGGCGTCGGAAGTCGAGGGCGGGACCGGAAATTCCGGTCCCGTTGGTAAAAACCGGCCGGCCAGCTGGCCGGCCGGATATCATAAAAACCGGGGGAATAAATCCCCCGGTCGGTTCAACAAACCCCCCTCTTAATGAGGGGGGGCGGTTCAATTAAGGAGGGGGGGCAACAGCCCCCCCGGTTTTATCAAGCCGGCCCCCACTTGCGGGGGCCATTTTTTTTGGCAAAGGCACGGCTCAAGGCTGTGCCGCCTTGAAGAAAAACGCGGGGCATAGCCCCGCGTGCCAACCACGTGCGGCGCCCAGCGCCGCCGCCGCGGCCCGCCGCCGCCGCCGCCGCCGCGGCCCGCCGCCGCCGCCGCCGCGGCCCGCCGCCGCCGCCGCCGCGGCCCGCCGCCGCCGCCACCGCGGCCCGCCGCCGCGCCGCCGCCCGCCGCCGCCGTCCGCCGCCGCCGGCCGCCGCCGCCGGCCGCCGCGCCGCCCAGGGGGGGGGGGGGTCGGGCCGGGTCGGCCCGGACCCGGACCCCCCGTTTCGGACCAGATTCGGTTTTTGGCTCATAACTTGAGCCTCGGACCTCCGAATGACGAACCGTCTGCGGCAACGCGATCCTTGGATCGAGACGGTCGTTTTGGTATATCGCACTCAAGGATTCGGTTTACTTTGAGTTCGGCCGGGTTGGTTCGTTCACGAAACCAACCGGGCCTTCGGAGCGGAAACGCTCATATCTTGAGCTACGGACGTCCGATTGACGTGCCGTCAGTCGCGTAGTGTTCCTCTTAGTGAGACGGATCTTTTGGCATACTCCGCCCGAGGTTTGGACGCAGGTGGGTACGGTCGGGTTGGTTTTGCCTTAAAAACCAACCGGGCCCCGGAGACGAAAATGCCAATAACTCTCAGACTGGGCGTCCGATCGACGCGCCGTCTGTTGCGTTGAGTTCCTTTTGACGATACGGAACTTTTGGATACATCAACTTTGGTCTTCGTGACAGTTGAGGTATCAGACTCTCGGCTCGTGGAGCGGACCCTCCGTACGAGCTTGCTGTGTGCGGGAACCCTAGTGCTGGCTGCGACTGTTCTACTGCTACGACTGCTACTGTGACTGCGACGACGACAGTACAGAGATCCTGTGTGGATTCGACGACGACAGTACAGAGATCCTGTGTGGATTCGACGACGACGACTACAGCACTCAGCGATCCTATGTGGATCAGTGCTACAGGTTCTGTGTGAGCCCGATCCTGTGTGGGTCCTTGCGCTCAGCGGTTCTGTGTGAGCCAGCGCCTACAGGTTCTGTGTGAGCCCGATCCTGTGTGGGTCTTTGCGGGGGTTAGTTACCTATCGATCCTTCGTGGGTCCGACGACTTAGATGGATCAGTGATCATCTTTATCGTCCTTGAAGAAGTATACCTGTGTGAGCTGAATCCTGTTACTTTCCTGTGTGGATTTTGTTGTGCAATCCTGTGTGGATTATGTTCTGCTTTCCTATGTGGAATACGTATACTTTCCTGCGTGGACTGAGTTGTACTTGGGCTCGGAGGTTGGAGCGTATTTGAATTGATGACTTAGGTATATGTATGGGCATATACCTAAGCAGTGTCGGTTGATACTTCGTGATTGTACTTTTCTTCGTGGTTTATCCTTTGTGGATTTTGAGAGACCTTCAGGGGTCTCGGGGTCCCTACTGAGTATCTTATACTCACCCCTGCACGGGCTTTGCCCGCACTACGTTGTGTTGGTTGCAGCCGACGGACAACGTTGACCTTAGCTGAGGCTTGCACAGCGGGACGGTACCCGGAGGTGGACCACTGGGCGGGACGTGCTCGGAGCGGACGGCGGGACCCGTGGAGCAGAGGAGCTATCTGTACCCACCCTTCAGGTGGAATTTCCAGTGGACAGCTCGGAGTAGCGGCTTTTACTTTTCAGTTGCTGTTTTCCCCTTTTTGAGTTGTACTTTACTTTCAGTTTGGGTTTGTATTCTGGCCCATTTACTTTTCCGCACTTTCAGTTGTACTCTGCTTGTTTAGTGTTTACTTTCCGCTTGTTTACTCTGTAGTGTGTGTTACTTTTCAAAGGCAATGCCTTCCCTTTTTACCGGGAATTACGCCTTGGTGCTAGTCGCCAGCCCCTGGCCTATGGAAGGCGGGCTTGGGGTAGTCACGGCACGGACCCCGAGGGCGGGTCGTGACAAATTGGTATCCGAGGAGTTCGGTTCTACCGCGAACTCTGATCTTTTCTATGTGAAGCAATAATGTTTAGCGTATTGAGTGTGGTTATCAGTCCAGGGAGTCCAGTGTTGGTGCGGCGGCCGACGTATCCGTACACCAGGACCCTGACTTCTGATTTCCGACTTAATGCACGAAAACATTGATTGCGTGTGTGTTTCAAAGTTTTCTTTGTGATTACTTGTGTCAGCACACCGGGTATACTGATCTGCTTAATGAAAGTCTCAAGTTTTCTTTGTGATTACTTAATTCGGCTCACCAGGTATACTGTTCTAACTATGGTGCTCTTGTTCTCCTTTTCAGGATGGCCCCACGACGGTAGCCAGCTAGGGTTCCGAGAGTCGAGCGAGACGACAGCCCACCGAGTGACGAGGCCTCGGTGCAGGGCCCTTTTCCAGTAGTGGCACCGGCGGTAGCTTTACCCGCCGAGCCCCCGATGCTTCCAGCAGCAGCCGCTGACGATGCACGTCGCCTCAGCGCACTGCATGAGTTTCAGCGCCAGCGACCGCCCAGGTTTCGCGGGGAGACGGATCCCCAGGCAGCAGAGGACTGGCTGGAGGCAGTGGTTCGAGTGTTTAGGCTAGTGAGGACACCAGCAGACCTCATGGTGATCCTCGCTGCGAGCCTACTATACGCAGCAGCTGGACGATGGTGGAGCTTGATGCTCCAGGTGCACGATGAGGCATCTCTACTCTGGACGGACTTCGAGAGCCTCTTCCGCTCTGAGTTCGTCCCGGCCACCCTTCGAGCGGTGGGCATCCAGGAGCTTCTACAGCTGCGGCAGGGCAGCATGACGGTCGCCCAGTACTCGGCGAGGTTTACCGATCTCTCGCGCTACTCGACCGACATGGTACGGGACCCATTCTTCCGGGCCCGGACCATCGAGCAGGGTTTGAGACACGAGATCAGGGCATCGCTGATCTCCCTCAGCATACCGACTCAGACAAGAGTACTGGAGCGGGCTCTTCTGATCGAGAGCTTCCTTGCTGAGTCTACACCAGCACAGCGACCCGCCGCAGGGCGGCACGTGGCAGAGTCATCTGCAGCAGGCAGTCGACGGATGACTCAGGGGTCCAGACAGACCAGACCTTCAGGCCGACGATCTCAGGGCACTGGCTCAGCAGTGCGGGGCACACAGCACGGAGCCAGTCTTCCGAGAGGCAGACAGTGCTACTCGTGCGGCGGGCAGGGCCACATGGCTCGCGACTGCCCGACCCGCCGTACCGAGGAGCAGCAGTCAGTTGATGGACCACCGAGGCAGAGGCAGAGGGTCGACCGTGGCGGTCCGCAGGGAGGAGGCGGACGAGGCAGAGGAACTGGACGAGCAGCTGGTGGTGGCCGACGCTTTGAGGCTCTACCACCACCACCACCAGGAGGTCCACCCCGACCATAGGGAGCTGGCGGACAGCGACAGGCACAGCTCCAGGCAGCAGAGGCCTACGACCACGGCGCACCCGAGATGATTCGAGGTACTATCTGTGTCTATTCCACCCTTGCTGCAGTTCTTATAGACACAGGAGCGAGTCACTCTTTCATAGCCGCTGCCCTTGTTCGGAGCTCGGAGATTCCGACAGAGCCGTTGGCTCGATCCTTACGGCTAGAGACTCCTACAGGAGCAGACTCGACGATTACGCACTGGTGCCGGCAGTGTGAGCTTACTCTAGGAGGCGAGAGCTTCGGCTGGGATCTTCTTGTAGCAGCGTCGAGGCCTTACGACGTCATCTTGGGCATGGATTGGCTGTCTACGGTCCATGCACAGATTGACTGTTTTAGGCGCAAGGTGCGATGTGTACGCACCGACGGGAGCAGGTTCACCTTCACCGGCGAGAAGGGAGCCTTTGCAGCACAGGATGGACTTCCGCGGAGGAGAGGACAGCCCATTTCTCATCAGTTGGCTAGCCTTATCCTTGGAGCAGTTGACGTGCGGAGTCCTGGTTTTCCTGCAGTGGTGGATCAGTTTGCGGACGTTTTTCCCGACGACGTTCCAGGGCTACCTCCTCGCAGAGAGGTAGACTTTTATATTGACTTGTACCCCGGGACAGCCCCGATATCCACTCCAGCATATCGGATGGCCCCCGCCGAGCTTCGAGAGCTACGGGTACAGTTGGAGGACTTGCAGGGCAAGGGGTTCATCCGACCCAGTGTTTCACCCTGGGCTTCCCCGATTTTGTTCGCCAAGAAGGCGGACGGGAGCTTGCGACTTTGTGTTGACTATCGCCGCCTGAACCAGGTGACAGTGAGGAACAAGTATCCGCTACCGAGGATTGATGACCTCTTTGATCAGCTCAAGGGAGCACGGTGGTTCTCGAAGATAGACCTCAGGTCAGGCTATCATCAGCTCAGAGTCAGAGACGAGGATGTGCAGAAGACGGCCTTCAGATGTCGGTATGGCCACTATGAGTTCTTGGTTATGCCTTTCGGTGTAACCAATGCTCCAGCAGTGTTCATGGCTCTCATGAACAGGATCTTTCAGCCATACCTCGATCGGTTTGTCGTGGTCTTCATCGACGACATCCTGATTTACTCTACGACAGAGGAGGAGCACGCCTATCACTTGCGAGTTGTTCTTGACACACTCCGAGAGCACCATCTTTATGGTAAGCTCTCGAAGTGCCAGTTCTGGATACGTGAGGTCCACTTTTTGGGACACGTTATCTCTGAGGCGGGAGTTGCAGTGGATCCCGCGAAGATTGAGGTTGTGTTAGCATGGGAACCACCCAGGAGCGTGACTGAGGTTCGGAGTTTCTTGGGACTAGCTGGATACTATCGGAGATTCGTTCCAGACTTCTCTAGAATTGCAGCATCACTCACAGCTTTGACGAAGAAGGGAAAACCCTTCGTGTGGTCAGACAGATGTCAGCAGAGCTTCCAGGAGCTGAGGCAGAGATTGACTAGCGCACCTATCTTGAGGTTGCCTGAGGAGGGAGTAGGGTACGTGGTCTACTGCGATGCATCAGGGACCGGACTCGGATGTGTTCTGATGCAGGAGCGGGCAGTGATCGCCTATGGATCACGACAGTTGAGACCGCATGAGCAGAACTACGCTACCCATGACCTGGAGTTAGCAGCAGTGGTCTTCGCTCTGAAGACATGGCGACATTATCTGATGGGCGAGCGCTTTACAGTCTTTTCCGATCATCAGAGTCTCAGGTATATCTTCTCGCAGAAGGATCTGAACCTGAGACAACGACGATGGCTCGAGTTCCTCCAGGACTATGACTTTGAGATAGTCTATACTCCTGGGAAGGGGAACATAGTAGCCGATGCCCTCAGCAGGAGGACGGGCATTCAGCTACTCGAGGAGGCGACGGAGCAGCTAGCCTCTTTGCAGATATCCTTCGTGGATAGAGATGGAGCAGCCTTTCTTCAGTCTCTCACAGTCACTCCTCCACTACTGCAGCGAGTCAGGGAGGCACAGCGCGGGGACACTGACTGCGAGACACGGCGTGCACAGATATCCTCGGGACAGGCACCTGATGGTTTCTCCCTTGGAGCAGAGCACGACATCCTTTTCAGAGGACGTGACATGGTACCAGTCACATTGTGAGAGGAAGTGCTGAGGGAGTTTCACACTTCTCCTTTAGCGGTACATCCTGGAGTGGCGAAGATGTACCAGGACCTCAGACGACAGCACTGGTGGCCGGACATGAAGAAAGTTGTAGCAGAGTTCGTTTCTCGATGCCTTACCTGTCAGCAGGTGAAGGCAGAGCATCAGGTACCAGCAGGCTTGGTACAACCCTTGGAGGTTCCGGAGTGGAAGTGGGACGGCATATCTATTGACTTCGTGACTGGACTTCCACGCACTTCCAGAGGTCACGACTCCATCTGGGTGATTGTTGACCGACTCACCAAGTCGGCACACTTCTTACCCATCAGAGAGCAGGGCTCGGTGGAGAGCTTGGGACGTCTCTACGTTCAGGAGATTGTGCGGCTCCACGGCGTGCCATCATCTATCGTTTCCGATCGTGATGCCCGCTTTACTTCCCGGCTTTGGAAGGGGTTGCAGGAGGCGTTCGGGACGCAGCTACGTCTTAGCACAGCTTTTCACCCTCAGACAGATGGTCAGACGGAGAGGACCATTCAGACTCTCGAGGACATGCTCCGTGCATGTGTCCTTGACTTTGGTCGTAGCTGGGAGGACCACCTACCTTTGGTGGAGTTCGCATACAACAACAACTATCACTCCACCATCGGGATGGCACCGTACGAGGCGTTGTACGGCCGACCATGTAGATCTCCTTTGTGCTGGACAGACCCAGGGGAGTCAGCACTAGTGGGACCGGAGATGGTCCAGGCCACGACAGAGAAGGTCCAGGTCATCCAGGAGCGGATGAGGACAGCTCAGAGCCGGCAGATGTCATACGCTGACAGGAGGCGGAGGCCACTGGAGTTCGAGGATGGCGACCACGTCTTCTTGCGGGTCTCACCTCGACGTGGTATTCAGAGATTTGGCCGAGGCGGCAAGTTATCTCCGCGCTTCATCGGACCTTTCCAGATTCTCAGCAGGATTGGCGAGGTGGCTTATCGCCTGGCTCTACCACCTCAGTTGCACCGGGTGCACGACGTCTTCCACGTATCTCAGCTGAGGAGATACGTGCACGACCCGACGCACATCATTGACCATGGGGAGCTTGACGTTGATGATGGGGCGACTTTTACGGAGGTTCCGGTGGAGATAGAGGATCGACAGGAGCGGGTCCTACGTGGGCGATCGATTCCTCTTGTGCGCATCAGATGGCAGCACGGGAATCTCCAGGAGAGCACATGGGAGCGGGAGGCTCAGATGCGTGCTCAGTACCCTCATTTGTTTCCCTAGTTTTTGATGTATCTTTACGGGGACGTAAAGCCCTGAGGTGGGAGTAATGTAATGACCGTAAAATTCAAGGGAATTTTTTTCTTAATTTTCTTTGGATTTTTACAAGAGCGCGGTTCAGACGGCACCTGATTCCGAGGCCCGGAGTGCCCGGAATTAATTTCCGAAGTTTGGCTCGGGTACGTTCAGTGAACGAACGAGCGGGAATTCCTAACTTTTGATCCGGTGCTCGGAATTGAAATCCGAGGGCACCGATGAACTCGCAGCGCCGATATTCGCTTAAAGAGACCCTTTCGGGAGTTGCGTTTGTTGCGGGACGAAAGTTAGTTTTTGGGAGAATTATAAAATGTTGAGTAAACAAATGTGGATTCTTTTTATTTCACTTTTGTAGGTTAACTCCTCTCAAAAGGAGTTGGGGGTGGGACCCACACCCACTTAACCTACTTTGAGAGGATTAAGTGTGGTGGGACCCACACGAACCTAAACCTCTCAACTTCCCCCTTAAACTCCCCTCTCTCCCTCTTAATTGTTTGTAAACTTAACATCAAATTAATTACACATGACATGTTAATTAATTAAGTGTTATGTTTGAATTTTGAAGTTTTGAATTCCTAGGCTTGGTAAATAAAATAAGGAGAGACCTTATTTTATTTTGTTAGCCAACTTGTGTGGATTTCATTTGAGAGCTCCTCCTCCATCTTCTTCATCTTGACGAAGAACGTTCATCTTGACGAAGAACGCTCAAACTCCGACGAAGAACGACGCCTCTCTTCTTCGTCCTCGGTGTCAACAAGAGGGAACACCGCATCCTTCTCGGGCCTTCTTCGTCGGCAAACGAAGATCCGCCAACAACGTGTCGCATCGGACGTAACTCTTCGTCAACGGATTTGACGAACGACGACCGCGACGCCCGACTTCCGCGACGCCGTCTTCCGCGGAACGTAGAAGATTCTTTGAATCTCAAAACAGAGGTAGGGGATGTTTTTTTATTGATTATTTTATTCCATTCTTGAATCATGGATTTTAGCATGACTAAACGTGAGGCTTTTGGATTTTCTTTAGTTATGTTATTATTTAACGTGAGGGGGGTCGGACCGCATGAACACGGCCGAACCCCCCCTCCTTAGTTCTCGTTTTATTCATGCGGGTGGAAGCAAGTGGCGTGGTGCCGTCGCACCACGCGGATGAACATGCTTATTTTTTTTTCCGCAACGCCGCCGCGCTACACCGAGGAGAGTCTTCAAGAACGCGACGCCGTCGCGCCGCGTTGGAAGGATTCATGGCACGGCGAAAGGGGCGCGGTGCCGTCGCACCGCGCCGGATGATGAACACCGCGGCCGGTTCCGGGCCGCGGCGGGACGAGAAGACCGCGGCCGGTTCCGGGCCGCGGCGGAAGAGGAGACCGGCGGCCGGGCCGCCGGCGTCGGAAGTCGAGGGCGGGACCGGAAATTCCGGTCCCGTTGGTAAAAACCGGCCGGCCAGCTGGCCGGCCGGATATCATAAAAACCGGGGGAATAAATCCCCCGGCCGGTTCAACAAACCCCCCTCTTAATGAGGGGGGGTGGTTCAATTAAGGAGGGGGGGCAACAGCCCCCCCGGTTTTATCAAGCCGGCCCCCACTTGCGGGGGCCGTTTTTTTTGGCAAAGGCACGGCTCAAGGCCGTGCCGCCTTGAAGAAAAACGCGGGGCATAGCCCCGCGTGCCAACCACGTGCGGCGCCCAGCGCCGCCGCCGCGGCCCGCCGCCGCCGCCGCCACCGCGGCCCGCCGCCGCCGCCACCGTGGCCCGCCGCCGCCGCCACCGCGGCCCGCCGCCGCGCCGCCGCGCCGCCGCCCGCCGCCGCCGGCCGCCGCGCCGCCCAGGGGGGGGGGGGTCGGGCCGAGTCGGCCCGGACCCGGACCCCCCGTTTCGGACCAGATTCGGTTTTTGGCTCATAACTTGAGCCTCGGACCTCCGAATGACGAACCGTCTGCGGCAACGCGATCCTTGGATCGAGACGGTCGTTTCGGTATATCGCACTCAAGGATTCGGTTTACTTTGAGTTCGGCCGGGTTGGTTCGTTCACGAAACCAACCGGGCCTTCGGAGCGGAAACGCTCATATCTTGAGCTACGGACGTCTGATTGACGTGCCGTCAGTCGCGTAGTGTTCCTCATAGTGAGACGGATCTTTTGGCATACTCCGCCCGAGGTTTGGACGCAGGTGGGTACGGTCGGGTTGGTTTTTCCTTAAAAACCAACCGGGCCCCGGAGACGAAAATGCCAATAACTCTCAGACCGGGCGTCCGATCGACGCGCCGTCTGTTGCGTTGAGTTCCTTTTGACGATACGGAACTTTTGGATACATCAACTTTGGTCTTCGTGACAGTTGATGTATCAGCCTCTCGGCTCGTGGAGCGGACCCTCCGTACGAGCTTGCTGTGTGCGGGAACCCTAGTGCTGGCTGCGACTGTTCTACTGCTACGACTGCTACTGTGACTGCGACGACGACAGTACAGAGATCCTGTGTGGATTCGACGACGACAGTACAGAGATCCTGTGCGGATTTGACGACGACGACTACAGCACTCAGCGATCCTACGTGGATCAGTGCTACAGGTTCTGTGTGAGCCCGATCCTGTGTGGGTCCTTGCGCTCAGCGGTTCTGTGTGAGCCAGCGCCTACAGGTTCTGTGTGAGCCCGATCCTGTGTGGGTCTTTGCGGGGGTTAGTTACCTATCGATCCTTCGTGGGTCCGACGACTTAGATGGATCAGTGATCATCTTTATCGTCCTTGAAGAAGTATACCTGTGTGAGCTGAATCCTGTTACTTTCCTGTGTGGATTTTGTTGTGCAATCCTGTGTGGATTATGTTCTGCTTTCCTATGTGGAATACGTATACTTTCCTGCGTGGACTGAGTTGTACTTGGGCTCGGAGGTTGGAGCGTATTTGAATTGATGACTTAGGTATATGTATGGGCATATACCTAAGCAGTGTCGGTTGATACTTCGTGATTGTACTTTTCTTCGTGGTTTATCCTTTGTGGATTTTGAGAGACCTTCAGGGGTCTCGGGGTCCCTACTGAGTAGCTTATACTCACCCCTGCACGGGCTTTGCCCGCACTACGTTGTGTTGGTTGCAGACGACGGACAACGTTGACCTTAGCTGAGGCTTGCACAGCGGGACTGTACGCGGAGGTGGACCACTGGGCGGGACGTGCTCGGAGCGGACGGCGGGACCCGTGGAGCAGAGGAGCTATCTGTACCCACCCTTCAGGTGGAATTTCCAGTGGACAGCTCGGAGTAGCGGCTTTTACTTTTCAGTTGTTGTTTTCCCCTTTTTGAGTTGTACTTTACTTTCAGTTTGGGTTTGTATTCTGGCCCATTTACTTTTCCGCACTTTCAGTTGTACTCTGCTTGTTTAGTGTTTACTTTCCGCTTGTTTACTCTGTAGTGTGTGTTACTTTTCAAAGGCAATGCCTTCCCTTTTTACCGGGAATTACGCCTTGGTGCTAGTCGCCAGCCCCTGGCCTATGGAAGGCGGGTTTGGGGTAGTCACGGCACGGACCCCGAGGGCGGGTCGTGACAACGGTCGAGGAGGTGGAAGGGAGTCTAGGGGAAGAGGAAATGGGTGTGAAAAGTTTCACACCAGATAGGCAGTAGTTCTAATCAGGACATAAGTCTTTCTAGGTAAGATCAGCTTGTTTAACACTCCTGCATGTTCCTTGATTGATTTGGGAGCTTTTCACTCCATTAATACTCCCAGTCTAGCCCATATTCTAGGTCTAGAGATAGATAAAATTTGCATAACTCTGGGTTTGAGTACGACAGTTTGCAGTCATTCCAGTTATTCTAATGTTTGTAGGAGATATAGATAAATGTTGAGACCACGTCTATCTAGTGGGTACCTTCATTTTCTACAGGTGAATCCATATGATGTCATTTTAGGAATATATTGGTTGTTCTCTAGGTGTTCCAATATCGAATGCATCTATAAAAGTGATGTGTTTTCATATATGGGCGGCCAACGTGTAGCTTTTATTGGTGAGTGGTGTTTCCAGGAGGGCATCTGGACAATGGTTCACCTCCTTTCCATGATAGCTGAACAATCAATGGAGTCAGAGGATAAATATTTGGTGGAAGTCCCATGGATTTTCAGTGGTTTCATGGACTTCTTCCTTGGAGAGGTGGTGACTCTACCCTCCTCGACGTGATGTTGAGTTCAAGACAGAATATCAACAAGGTACCCATCATATTTTGATGGATTCATATCGGATGTCACCTTCTATGATTCAGAAGTTACAGATTCAGGTTAACCAACTGATAAAAAAGGGTTTTGTTCGACCAAGCGCATCACTAGGGGGATCTTGGGTATTGTTCACAAAGAAGGAAGATGGTGGTTTTAGGCTATGTATAGACTACCAGAGGCTAAACCAGGTGACGTTCAAGAACCATTACCCCCTATCAATATTGATTTGTGGCCAGAATATCACTAGTTGTCGGTGAAGGATGATGACATCTCAAATACTACCATCAAGTGAAGATAAGGGATCCTTGAGTTCTTGGTCATGTCATTCGGTGTTTGGAATGCAATAGTCATGTTCGTAGGACTCATGAACACCATCTTCCTAGAATATCTGGATCGGTTCATATTCTTGTTTATTGATGACATTTTAATCTACTCTAGATCATATGAGGATCATACTAAGCTTTTGAGGATGGTTTTAGAGGTCCTCTGATGGCACCATCTCAATGTGAATTAGTCCAGGTGCATGTTCTGGACACGAGAGGTGGACTTCCTTAGACACATGGTGTCTTGGAAGGGGATAATAGTGGACCCATTGAAGTTCAAAGAAGTTGTTTCTTGGGTATAAACCAAGCACGTGGATGATGTTCAATGATTCATGGGTTTAGCAGGTTACTACCGGAGATCGGATCCAAACATTCCCTATGTTTTAGCACCTATGATATCCTTGAACAAGAACGACAAGGATTTTGTATAGAGCGAACTGTTCTAGGAAGCCATCAGTTTTCAAAAGGGGATATTGGTTTGTTCCCTAGTGTTGAGTTTTTTAGTATAAGGGGTGATGTTTGAGTAGTTATGTGATTATTTAGGACATGGATTAGGGTGCGTGATGATATAAAAATAGTGGCTGATCTCTTATGGGTTTTTTAATATACATCTCCTTGAACATAAATGTGCCTCCCACGATCTGGAACATGCAGTGGTTGTGTTCGCACTAAAGTAGGGGTGGAATTACTTCGTTGGGGAATGCTCTGTGGTATTCATGGATCACAAAAGATTGACATATATCTTCTCTTAGCGGTACCTGAACTTGTAGAAGAATAGGTAGATGTCGTTTCTTCAAGACTATGACTTAGAAATTTCATACACCTTGGGAAATGGGAATGTGGTGGTCGATTCATTGAGAAGTATGTTACAAAAGGATGTGTTTCGAGAATAGGCAGATATATGGAAAGCAGTGGAGGAGTTGGATACCCAATACCTAGAGCAATATTGGAGGATGTCAGAGGTTGTCTATTCTAAAAGAAAATATATCCCTCTCTATTATTGCAGGTGCAGGAGTCTTAGTGGGGGATTAGATGCTGATGTGATGCGCTATAGTTTTATCCTAGTTAATGCTCTGAGAATATGGTAGGAATATGTGAAGAATAAGATTTTTTCTCATTAAACATTGTTCGTCCTGGTGAAAATGTTCATGAGATTTATTGGTGAGTTCCAAAAATTACATTTGGTGATACACGTATGAGTTTCTTTGATGTATCAACGATTGAGGTGTCAGTTTTGGTAGCCCTAGGTGAAGTGGTAAGTGGTAGAGTTTGTGGAAAATTCCCTTGTCTGTTAGCAAGTGATGGTTGAACAGTGTGTCCTAGGAGGTCTGTTACAACCTTTAGATGTCCTTGAGTGGATGTGGGAAAACATATCGATTTATTTTTTTCATGGGACTTCCCAGAGTTAAAGGGGACTGTGATGCTATCTGGATAGCAGTGGACCGACTGAAGAAATCGGATCACTTCCTTGAAATAAAGGATTCAAGTTCAGTGGATGCCATAGCACCGAGGTATGTGGACAAGGTGGTGCTGTTTCATGGAGATTCAAGGTCTATAGTCTCATATTAGGACACACGGTTTACCTCATGGGTCTGGAAAGGATTGAAACATGCATTTGGAACCCAGCAACATCTTAGTACTGCTTTCTACCACAAGACAGATGGGAAGACAAAGCAGACCATCCAGACATAGGAGGATATGCTACCGGTATGTGTTTTGGACATTAGGGGGATCATCAGTATGACTCATGACCCTGGTAGAGTTTTTCTACAAGAATAGTTATCACTATACCATTGGAATGGGTCCTTTCAAAGCATTGTATTAGAGGCCATGTCGCTCACCTGTGTGATGCAAATTTGTCAAGGAAGTAGGTGTTATTGGCCTAAAGGTGGTGCGAAGAATGATGGAGAAGGACAAACATATATGGGAGAGGATGAAGATGGATCATGACTGGAATAAGTCATTTCCCAATCATAATATGATACTCTTGGGTTTTTTGGTTTGGGACCTTGTGTTGTTGAAGGTCTCCCCTCGGTGTGGGCAACATAGGTTTGGCAGGGGGAGTAAGGTTTCTCCTAGGAACATCCAACCCTACAAGGTGTTTTGGAAGGTCACTGATTCGTCTTATCATCTAGTTCTACGACTGCCGCTATAGAGGGTGCACAGAATCATTCATGTGTCATTGCTTCATCGGTATCTACGCGAGGATATGCACGTCCTCCACAAGGGGAAGCTGGATATTGAGGACTACATGACATTCTTATAATGGATAGTGATGATCAAGGATAATGAGAAGACGAAAAATCATGGATGAACCATTCCCTTGGTTTATGTGTTATGGAGGCATGGTGGCCTCATGGAGAGTAACCAGAAATGAGATACATAGATTTGTGCCCAGTACCCTTGGCTATTTTGAGTTTTTGATATTTTGTTTAGTACTTTATTGTGATGTATTCCTTGAACATGTTAACTATGAAATTCATTGGTTTCAATGTTATCTTAATGTGTGTAATGAATCATGATTATGTGGAGGGGAGTACATGATTCCTAATCAAGACACTTTAAGGTTGATGCGATTAAACACGTGTCGACGAGTTAGTGTCACCCAAAGTAGATGGTATCATGACATGGAAGAAGGGAATCCCTAATCTATATGACTGGATGGTGTGACCATTAAATATTTGTATGGTTACTTGAGGGAGTGGTGTTCCTATATTTCAATTTGGTTTATTCTTGAGAGGTATCTTTGAAGTGGTTGTTCAGAACCCTCTCTTTTCTTTGTTCTAGTTTTGAATCTCGATGATGGGAATATTTTGAGAGGTATTTTATGTAATGGAATGGACCCTATTACTCCATTAATTTTCCATGTTTCTGGTATTTGGGGTATGAATCATTCTAGATTATTCCAAACACTCAGTTCCACCAAAATGGTGGCACCAGTCTTGGTGACCCTGTGATGGTGGCACTGGTCATGGAGGTAGTGTGGCGGTGGCACCTATCATTATGGCATAGTGACAGTGGCTCCCTGGCAATGGCACTAGTAACTATAGAACTATGATAGTGGCACTAGTCACAGAAACACCATGACAGTGGCATAGTGATGGTTTCACTGTTACAATGTCTCACTAAACGGTGTCCCACCTTTTATATTCAACATTCCATCCTTTTCAAGTTCCTATCATGTAACATTTATTTTGACGTAAATGTGTTTTAATACACCATTAAATGGAATTAATATCCCATAAATGATATCTAAATTGCCCTAATAATTTTGTGACACTTGACTTAAGAAAACATGGTGATTCTCATTGTTGTCACACACTTTTCCCATACATTTTTATTCTTCCCCTATTACACATTTTTCTATGTTTAAAGGAATCCCTTAAACCCAAAACCATTATGGCCACCTGTCCAATGAGAAATAATAAATGAAAATTATTTACTTTATTATTAACAACCAAACCATGTGGACATTCCCTGATCTTCCTTTATATCTGTTCAATAATTCATGTCCCATAACTCTGGGATCTCCCATTTTATCTCATGGGTATGCTTTCTTCTTCTTTGCTCGTCTCTTTACTTTCCATGGTGCATTTTGAGTCCCCGTCTCTAGGATAGTGGTGCTCCTATGCTAGAGCCTTTAGTTCCATCTCTTGGTTTCCTCATAGATCCTTCCCTGTTAGTCACAGATCCCCAGTTCTTGTAGTGTGGAGAAAAACATTGATTGTTAATCATATAGGTTGGGTTTTTCCTCCTTCTCCCTTTACTGTGTATCATGTTGGGTGGGTTTGATAATGTTTATATTGTAATGTATGAAACCAAACCTTAACAAAGAAAATAAATGGATTATAAATAGTGAAGTGGTGTGTTTGATGATGATTCTATAATATTTTACACTTGATTATATATTTTAAATTGTACGGGATTATTTCCACTACAAATCGTGGTCATTGGGTGTCTCTTATTTCCCACTAATGAACCTCTATTTTCAGGATAATTCTTATGAATGAATGGTTATAATAGGGAAACTAATTAATTACATAAACATGACTAATTTAATGGATTCTCAATAAAAAATAATCAATTATTTTCCACCTTAGTTAACCAAATGGAAGAAAATAAATGAAGGAATAGTGTGTTTAAATATAAAAATGTTTTTTCTCTTTTCTGGTGACGTGTATGGTTGTTCCTCTTGATTATTGTGAGGTGAAATGGATGAGGATGGGATCTCCTTTTGTGCAGTTGTCAATTTTTGGATTTGGGTTCATATTTTGGGGCCTATTTTTGTTCCAGTACATCGAGGGACCTCACAAATCCCTTATGTTTTTGAGAAATTATAAGAGAAATAAGTGTGAATGCTTAAAATGTTTCTTTACTATTTTTCCTTCCACGGCCTGTGGCTATATCTATTTGTTTCTAGGTAGTTAAAAATTATTTAAATGAAATCAATTGAATATGATAACATGCATGAGATCGATGGTGAATTATTTTCAATGATTGATTTGATCTTAGACGTTTCTGTTGTTATTTTTATGAATGAATAGTAATGAGGGTATTTGTGTATGGGTTGATTTGGGAACCCATAGGTTTGGATGAATGCTTGTTTACCTATATGTATAATTTAGTTCTTATGTGTATTATTCGCACCCCACCCAGGTCCTGAAATTCATGTTCTATAACCCCATTTCATGTGGGAGGGTACTTTCTCAACACTCCTATGAGTGAATAGTTATTATATCATTTTATTCTCTCTCTCTTGAGTATCCAATGACAATTCGTGAAGGCTATGATGACCTGAGGTCCATTTTAGTCCACGATTCATTGGGCATGGTATCTTGTGGTGGTAGTAATAGGTGTGTGCGGACATGTTTTTTCCAAGTGTCTTCTAGATGATGTTGAGGTGTTGTTGGGCGTGGCAGAAGTTATTTCGGTACATGTGTCTTTGGGCATCATGGTAGTTGTTCTGGACTTGGTTTTTGTAGGCATGGTTACATGTGGTTATGTTGGTCCTAGTTTTTGTGGGCATAACTGTGGTTTTGGAGGGCTAAAAGGTTGTTGTTGGGGAGGAAGTGGGATTGCGGTGAGATTGGAGGGGGGGGGGGGTCTGACACATAGGATTTTTTTAATAACAAGTGGTAATGTGGTGAAGGTTACCCAAACATCAATGTGTTATTACTATTACTATTACATTACTTGTCTTGGGTTATTTGGAGAGTGTTCCTTAGAGAGTCTTGGTGGATAGTTTCTTTGCTAGGTGATTTGGTTATCTTCTTCTCTCGCGGGGCATTTTAATGCCTCCCTAATTGTGTATGTGAGCTTTTGTTTTTCATTATTGAGTATACCTATATACTCACCCTACCTATATTAAACTACTTTCATATTTCTAGGAGGAATTTGAGGACCGTTTTGGACCCTATTAGCTCAAACACTAGGACCATTGATGTTGTTATTTTTTCAATTCTTTTGGTACATCCCTTTAGAGTTTTCTTGTTCATTAAAGCACTATATTTGGATCAAGAATATGTGAATGGATTTTTGGGATTCCTTTACTTCAACCTATTGTTTTGGAGTTTTTTGTGTTTTTACCATCCTATCCCCTGATCCTACTAAATAAAATTTTTAATGCCTTCCAAGTTACATTTTATTCTATTCCATTGGTTTTAGTCACCACTCTAGGGCCTATTGAAGGTGGGACTCGATCTTCATTATCACTCCATCAAATTGAGAATGGTAGGGTCTAGATGTAGTTTATCCTTTATCTCATCATGATTAAGGTGGTCCAGAAAATATATATATGATTTAAATCATTATATTGGCCAAATTAATGTGGTGATGAAAAATTAATTACACCACTATGTGTTGAAGGTATGTCATGCATACAAATCTGTATGGATTTTGATTATCATAGAATGGATAAAATGTAGAATATGGGGTTATAATAGACATAATGACGTCTAATTAAATTTAATACACTATTTTTATTATTTTATAACTATTACAACAAATTATGCTGATGTATAAGAATAAATAATATAGAAATAGTTAGTAAATATGATTACCTTTTGTTAAAGAATAATCATTTCAATATCCTCTCAAGGACACTAGGGTTGGTCTATTTTGATGACCAAAACATCCATAACATAAGTAAGGACATTGGGTAGATAAATTTTATGGGAATGATTGATATATATTTTGTGGATATTTGAGTTGTGAATGGGGGTCTTTATACATAAGGAATGGTCATTTTAAGTGATTAAATAAGGATGACTTTGGTATTTAAATATAACCACTTTTTTGTGGCATTAATGACAACAATCTATGCTGATAATTAATATTTTCAAATATTTTTAGGGACTTTCAAAATATAAGGTAATTCTTTTATTTTTTTTATATTTTAGTTTTTTCAATCATTATCCTTTTAACTTTAACGGACATGATTATTTTTCTAATACTACAATATACCATTTCTTCCACAGTAAAACTTTTATACCTAAAATTAATGATGAAATTAATACCTACATAGGAAATATTTATTCAAAATATATATTCCATTTTTAAAAATTCATTACACTAATATTTCTTAAACAAATTTAATTCAAAATTAGAGAATCCCAATGAAAACATATTTTTGGAAAAATGAGTTTTTAAACCAAAAAATGTACTTATAGAAAATTATAGTATTAATAATGTCAAAATGAAATTATTTATATTATATCTATGTAAATATTACTTATGTTACATTAAAATAAATTTAAAATATGAAAATTAATTATTAATATATAGAACATTACTGTTTTAGATATTATGGTATTTTCAATATTCAAGTGAAAATTTAATCATTTAAAAAAATTATAAAAATTCATCCTAATATTATTTTGAAATGATGAAGCAAAAAATAAATATCAAATTTTTAATTAAATATATCAAAAACTCCAATAAATAATTATAATATTCACTCATGAAATGAATTAAAACACATTTTAAATGATAATATATTTTTGATTAATAAAATGAATTATATAAAGTAATGTTAATATTAAGAAAGATTTAATTAATAAATTAACAATAATTAGGAAAATTATATATTTCATAATATGATTAAAAAAACACACACATGATAATTTAACATCCAGGTTTAAATGATCACATAATAATATATCATTATTCTTTTAATATTAGTATTGCATGCAACATAATATATAAAAGAGATTAAATTTTAAAAATGAAAGATATAATTATATTTTGGGTGTCACTCTATCAGTTTTATGTTCCATCATGAATACCCTCAATACATTATTTATTACACATTTCCCAAAATAATATATTTTATCTTATCTCATTTCATGTGTTAGAGTGGAAATATCTAATGATTGAACATGGTATAAACATCCTGGAGTATCCAAATCATGTATTGGATTATAAATACGTTTTCTATATTAAAAATTGATCAGGTTGGCCCTTTTTTATTGGTAGTATATTGGTGATAACTATATGAAATAGAATATATAAGCTATGGCGAGGAAAAAATAACCTAGTATATTTTCTTCAAAGGATGTTTCTAATGCTTATGGGGTCAGAAAGTTGAATGTGGGGGAGTTTTTAACATCCATTGGGTCACTGATATTCCAAATTTTGTGCATTATTTAAATTTATTTATTTATTTTAATGTTTAAGGTGCCTCAGGTAAAAAAACCATTTTATTGATGGAAAATCCAGATGCATTGTTAGCACACAGTTTTCCGTATCATGTAAGGGTAATACTGATTGGAGATGTGAGATTTCACATGGTTTGGGAATAGATTTTCAATTTGTGAAACATACAATGGTAACTATAAATCCTATTTTTTTGGTGAGACAATATCCTTACAGGGTTGTCGAATGGTTTTTATAACCGTGCATCTAATCCATGTGGTCTATATATTTCACATTAAAATTTGTGTTTTACGATATTTCCCTTCTTTATTTTATACACCTTTGGCCTTATCTTTTTTCCCATAACATGAATCCCCTATCAATAGTGGTGATGCATCCACTTTAGTGGTGCTCTGTCATATAATTTTTAGTGATTTGGATTTGGGAAAGTCAATATTTTATTTATTTCTTCTTGCTAACCCACTATTTATGATTATTCATCCATTTTCATGGATGTGTGGAATAATATATTGTTTAGATAACCCATCATACATTTTTATTGTTTATTTGGGGGTTTTCATGTGTTTTATTTGTATGAGGGACTCTATTTCTTATTCCGAGTGGTTATCAATGAAGTTGATTTTGTTAGAACCAATTTTGAAGAAGGTGATTATATTGAATAGGGTTATGAAAATATTAAATTTAAATTATTAATTGTAATTGGTTTTCTTAATTTATAATAAAATTATTTAAGGTTTATTTATATCCCATGTTGAATGCATTCCATGATTTATTCTTGGAAATTTAGTATTTAAGAAGGGTTTTTCCAAATGGGTAGGGCATGTGTGCACCTCAAGTGTTTGACAAAAGGTATCAAAGTGATTTTAGGGATTTAATTGGGTTTATAAAATGTTTATAAATATGTATTTACATATTGGTAACTTATTTTATAAAATGGGCACATTTTCTTGGAAATTGTTCTATGAAAATGGGATTTCATGTATGTCACTTGTTTATTATTATGTTTTCCTGATGTATTACATGGGTTAATCTGGATGTGAGTGAGGGTTGTTGTGAGAGACTATTAGAGTATTTAAAGAGGATTCCAATGAGATATTACTTTTTGATTTATAAGGGACCATGAGAGACATTCGATTAAAATATCATACTAGATACCCTTTTGTTTTTGGGAGATCATGTGATATCATTGATTTCACCCTAGGTAAGCCATTGAGTGTTTCCAATTTTCTTTTCCAGTTATCATACCTTGTTTTTAATCACTAAAATTAGAACCTTATGGTTATATACCTAATTGAAATTACTCATTCTTGATTATTTATATTATTGGTTTCTTTTTTGAGTTCTGTGTTTGATGGGACTGGACATGTTATTCCCATTTAAATTTATATAGTTATATAATAGTGGTGTTATAATATCCCTTGTTTTTCATTGGGGGATACATTGATAATTTTGTATTGTTTGTTCTTATTTCTTTATTTGATCCACGTTGAGAATGGTTTTAGAAAAGAAAATTGAAATGTAAATCTAAAGTGATTTCAAAGTCATATTTAGAAATGGGGTTTTAAGTGGATTAGTTTTGAAATGTTCTTTCAAACTAGCTTATTAGTATAAATAATAAAACAACCAAAATATAATCATGTTGGTATCCCATTAGTTTTGTGCTTTTCACCCTAAATATGAATTCAGGAATATGTATATATTTTTTTGTAAGAATTAGGTAAATTATAGGGTACCATGTTCATGGGTGAACCTTTCGGATTACGATCATCCATTGGATGAGGATGGTGATGTAGTATCCTGAGGCTGGCTCATGAGGAGATGTTTTATGATTTTTTATATGTTTGGATGTATGTATAAGACTAGTTTGTTCATATAGCCCTTTATTTTGAGTTTTTGGATTTGGGAATGAGATACCATTAATATTTCCCACTATGTAATGCTTCTTATGATGTGTATTGTGACTTATGGAATCTTCGTGGTCATTATTTCATTCTATGAATGTTTTATTTTATGTTGTTTACTCTAATGATTTTGTTGTGGGTATATCATTTCATGGATGGTTATTAGTGGGTTTCTATTAGTGATATCATTCCCAAGAGAGTGTTGGTTATTCCCAGTTCTTTTCATTATCCCATGATAATCAGTGTCACTCTCTAGGACATGTAATATGATGGATCATGTGATAGTATAGGATGACCCAAGTTGGTTTGTTACATTACACTTTTATAAAATGTTTTATTTAAAAAAGTAAATAAAAGAGCTATTTTTAAAAGTTACTCGTATATATTACTTATATAACAAGGAATTAAAAATTAAATGAAATATTTCTTCTCATGTTTTGTCATTCATTAGATTCAAAAGGGATATAATTATAATGGATTTATGAATCATGATTCACAATATGATATTCTTCAACTATGAGATTATTTTTGGAGTATCATGATTTTTGTATCATGCAATTTAATTTAATTTATTGTTTTAATATTTTATGAACATCATATTATTTCATGTGTTCCTTATGAAAATTTATTTATTTACTTTTTGATATGTTGTTAAACTATTTTTATTTCTATGGGTTCTTTATATAATGATTTAAATATTTCAGAAAATAATTTTTCATTATCGGGGTTATTTTATGTTGCATTGATTGTCATTATGGTGTAGAAAAAACATGTATTAATTAGGATATGGGAGAGACCTATATCCCCCTCTAATTAAATGGTAAATGGGTAATATATTATAAGATATAAATTGTGTCTTACTTTATTAGAATGTAGTGAAATTTGTAAACGACGAGTGTGATAGTGATTAACATTACCCACAATATTATTAGTAGATAGGTTAGAGGATATCTTAGTTCACAAAGATAATAAATCATATGTCTATAATTTTCTCATTTTTTTCCACATGTTCCATTTCTGAATTAAAATGATTCATGTTGTATTTTTCTCATTCCAGGATAAAATTTTTATCATTTGAGATATTATGTCTATCATCCATGCTTATCATTAACACTTATTGTTATATTCTCTTTTAAATTAGACATCATTCCTAATTCATGTGTTTTATACTTTAAGATCAAACCATTATGATATTTCATGTTTTTTCGCTAACTTTTTTTGACCTCACCCAATAATATGTTTTCCCTTACCAATAATATGACCTGTATAATGTCTCATAGAATGTATTTTCAAGTAATTAGTTTTTTGAGAGATTCTCATAGAATGTGTAATAGTGTTTTTTAATTTTTATCTTCCCCAAGAAACTAATTCTTATTTCCTTTGGCCATGTGCCTATTTTTGGATATAATAATTAAACTATTAATTCAATTTATTTTTTATATATGTTTAGCATCTGTCACATTAGTTTTAATCATAGAAATGGTTTAGTAATTTTGGAAACATAGAAGATAAAAATTAAGTTATAACCCATAGAACAATATTAAATATATGATAAAATACAATATTATAGTTAAAAATGATTGTGGCTTTTCTAGTAATACAACCCTTTTGGGATACCAAATGTATATGTGGTTTTGGTTCATATAGGGGTAATAACCAATAAAAGGTTTGGTTGATTATATCATTTCCAAAATTTTTTTGAATAGTGAATGAGCCCTTACTCTGATTCTTGATAGACACTATTAGGGTATATTATTAGGATAATATAAATTTCATTTATGAAGCACTATGAATGATTTAGTTATCATGTTCACTATATTTTAAACAAAAATCATGTAGGGAAATTATCATTGATAACCTTGATTTAATATTATGGATTTGATAAAGGACAATATTTTCATTATTTTTTCGGTTTTTTTCTTCAATGATCATAGTTTTAGTCTTTATAAATTTATTAATTTGTAAATACTATCCATAAAAATTACTATGTCAATTACATGGATTGTAAAATAAAGAATAAAACTAAGGATAGAAGCAATTGATAATTTGATGATTTAGGAAATTTGATAGGAACCGTAGTTTCAAATTCATGGAAATTATCACCCGACTCTCTCATGTTATGAATATCCACTTGAATAATGTTGATCTATAAAATGAACCAAAATAGATAATATTATTATTAGTTTTTTTGCAATAAATTCCACAATCCTTTAATGAGAATTCAAAAACATTGATTTCTAATAAATGAGATAATGTGATTGAGAAGATATTTTATGTCCCTCTATTCTTGGAGCATGTGAATGTCATTTTTTTAATTTTTTTTTGAATTTGAGGGAATCCAATGGTGGAATATTTTACTAAATAGAATTAAAAATAAAGATTTTGATTCTAAAATGTTAAGGGATTTGAAGGAAATATTCGTCACTAAATATTTCCCTCGGAATTGTTTCCCTAATATGGGTTGAAAATTACAGTAATTTAATAAATATTAAGATGAATCTATTTGATATTACGAGGTAAACATCAAATAATTAACATGGTTTCCCTCTATGTTAATCTGTAGGCCTAAAATGATGATTGACTGATTCATTAGTGGCCTAAAACCCAATTATTTGAAGTTATTCATGGTATGGGATATAGAATTCTATGAGTTATTATTAAGATGGATGCTTAAGTTCAAAATAAATTTTCGGTACCCACATGTATATGGAAAAATTAAAATAACGTGGGAGTATCACAAAATCACTAATGAATAGTATTTCAGGGGTAAGAATGTTTAATTAACCACGGGTAAATTATGTGGGAGAATCACATGGGAAATTTCATTAATGTTTTTGGAATTATTTACCAGTGTGGAAAAGAAGGAAACTTAGAGTGTGACTTCACATGTAGAGGATAAAAGATGAATAAAACCATTGAGGATAATAATTCCCTTTTTAATAATCCACCCAAACTCTGTAACATAATGTAAAATAATTATGGGAATTATGTGAATCAATTCCTTAACCCAAGAGTTATTTTTTTCAATAATGGGTACCAAACTCACTAACAATGGGAGCATGGCAGGTTGTATGCAATCACTTCTATAAAGGTGGAATACAACAATGAATATTGAATGTAGACTCATTCACCTATCCAAAACTATGAATTCATTATTTATTTATGTTATTAACTTTCTTTTATATATTATATTAATTATAAGATTGTGGATTTACCACCCAAAACAATTTATATCGAACTATCTATGAAAACACATTATTGAACAATAAATGGAACTGAGGTGTAAAAATAATCTCCAATTGATATTTGTTGATAGATAAACCAAGAAAATTTGTTTTATATTCATGTAGTTGATTTTTATATATTTTTTTTCTATGGAATGGTTTTATTTCTATGATGCTCATATAAATTTTTTATAAAGATAAATATCCTTTCATATCTCAAATTATATGGTAATAATGTATCAATGTAATGATGATCTAGAACCATCATTGGAAAAAACTTTATGGGATTGATACTCAATTAAAATAGGTTTTTATTGTATTTTCCGGGAGGAATTCGATGTTTATAACATTACAATTATGTGAAATTATGGTCATTCATTTCCTAATGGATTACCCAGTCTTCCCCAAAAATATGAGAAAGAGTTCTCAAACAAAATCATCCATAGATAATTTTTGTTCTAAATTATTCACTATATATTGGATTACATTAAATTTTATGAGTTTAATAAGCAATTAGAATAGAATTTCCTAAAGGTTTTTTCACACTCAAGTGCTTCACTATTGGGTGCATCAATCCAATTCGTAAAGAATATATAAGGATCAATTTGTCTTTGCATTAATTATACTGATTCCAAAATCCATGATAAGAAGGTATCATCTACACCATATTGATTTCTTATTCAATCAAGATAGAAGATATCAATTCTTCTCAATTCTTGACCTCTCATTCCAATATAATCAATTGATGGTAAAGGGCAGTATATTAAAAAAGTGACATTTAGGATAAGATATGGACATTATGTGTTTATAATGATGTCATTTGGATTTAAAAAATCCCACTTCATCTTCAGTGATCTTATTAAATGAGTCTTTATAGATTACCAAGATCAATTTGTTGCAGTATATGTAGATGTAATCCTTATATATTTGAAAATAAAATATGATTATGAAGATAAAATAAGGTCTATGTCAAAGACCATGAGAATGGAGAAACTATATTCTAAACACTTCATATGTGGATTATGTCCATAAATAGTATCGTCTATCCTTCATTACATCAAAAATATGAAAGAATGTGAGGAAAAATTCAATGATATCAAAGATAGTTTGGTTACTTCTACTATACAAACATTACCCTTTAGCGGTGAAGGACTTTTAATTTATAAGGATGCACCATTAAATTGGTTGATATGTGTCCTCATGAAAAATTAATGATAATTTATTATTTATCTATCCAATGAAAACATTATGAGAAAAACTACCTAACATAAGATTTTTAATTAGTGGTGGTGATCTTCGGATTGAAAATTTAATTGAAATAAAATTATCACGAGATGTGTGATATATAAATCAATCATAATTGTATTAATATATCTTCAAGTAATTTTAGATAATCATTTACTACATGATGTGGTCAATGTTAACAAAATATTATAATTGTAGATACATTGTCACCCTCGAAAGGAAAAGATGTGGTTCATCCTCTTTGTATAATTCAAAACGACCCACCATCCATGATAAGGTTTGAAAAAGACCAAACTCTCATGTATTTGTTTATAATTAATCATGATATAATAATGAGAGGAGATAAATCCTATCTTATTAAAGTGACTGCTGTACCACACATTCCCATAATGATTAATAAATCCTAGAATGATGATGTGGATCAATATAAAATTCTATGGAATATTTAAAAGATAAAAAATTTAAAAACATATAGATAAATATATTGGAATACAGATACCTCTACGTTCTCTTATAGAACAATAAATAAGGATATTTTGTATGATATTCATTGGTCATTTTTATTTTTTCATCATGGAGGTACAAAGATCTATATAGATATAAATAAATAAATCTTGTGGGATAACATGATGATGGAAATCATTGAATATATATCTGGATGTTTTATATTTCAATATGTATATTCAAAATGATAAAAACCTAATGTTATGACTCAATTGTTACCCATATTTATATCGAAATGGGAATCCTTTTCCATTGACATTATTATTGGACTCCACAAGACAAAGAAATATCATAATGTTATATCAGTTATAGATGATTTCCTTACAACATTTGTATTTTTATTATTATTAAATAATATTTATACATTGAAAAAATAACTATTATATATATCTAGGTGAAGTATAAAGGAATCATGAAGTACCATAATTATATGTTTATGATCTAGATCTGAGGTTTCATAGATGTTTTGTAGAATACTTTGGAATGTTGGGATGATGTTTGAGAGAGGACACTGATTGGTTTAGACCTTGTCTAACCAATAATAGAGAATGTTAAAACCATTCAGTTACATATAAATGTGCTGAAAAGGTTATCAATGAGTTTTATATATATTCATCAATGAGGTATATATTCTATAGTTCTTGATAAGTTATTCCAATGAATATATCCATGGAAATTCTTTGTGATATTTGGGAATAATGGGATGAGGGGCCCTCTAATAATTGGTCATTTTGAGATCCTTGACTATGTCAGGTTATTATATCACTACGTAGAGCTCCCTACTAACCTCTCCCAAGTTCATGATGTCTTACATTTGTCCTTTTTTAAAAAATTACATACTAAATCCATATCATTTACTAAACATCGACGATTATTAACTATTTCATAAAAACTCAGATAAAGAACAAAATATGAATATCTTAGATCAAATATATAGCTGATACAAAATAATACTACTACTATAGCTAAATTTTATATTGAAATCATAAGCTAGAGGAGGATAACTAGGAACCAGAGGATGTCATCAACTAAATATACCCTCACTTTATTTCTTCCATGAAATAAACAGTTGATGAATAAATTATTTTAAGGGGTTATAATTCAATGACCTATGTATACATTCATAAATAACTATTAGGTTTGATAAATTACATTAAACCCTATACCCAAAATAAAAAAACCAAAACATACTAGAATAAAAGTATTTAAAATGATATAATAACCACTGTGATAGAAAACCAATAAAATTAATTACCATTACCAGATAAATTTTTAATAAGAGATAATATTGAAAAACACTATTTTCAATAAAACCCATTTTATTTATAAGATGATATATTTTAAAAACTTGATTTACAATTCAAAAAAAAAATAATTTGATAAAAAAATTTATGTTTCAAAATCTCTCAACAAAATTTACTTTGATTTGATTTTATTATTTTTTGAAAAAGATTTATTTGTAATCAGAAAATTTATTTTCGAAAAAAATAATTATATAATTTAGTGATTTATGAATATGTGAGTATATAATACAATTTTCAAAAACCTTTTTTTTGAAAAAATTTATTTATGTATTAAAATTAATGTATTTAAACATTTTTTTATCTTATAAAAATTATTTCCATCACTTATTTAAATAGATGAAATTTTTTGTTTAGTAAATAATATTTTTAATCCTCTATTTTAATAAAGTAATTTTATGTTGATATTTAGTTATATATTTCCATGATCGCCTATTATAATTCATTAAATTTATCATAAATTAATTTATGATGGTATAATTAGAAACAATAAAAAAATTATCTTATAAATATATTTCAATTTAAGAAAACATAATTTTTCAAAGAATGGTTTTTACATGATTAGATGTTCTTGATTTAGAAATAAATTATCATATATTTATAATTGGAAATTATAAAATTATATAAAAATAATTATTTTTATCAATTTTAGTTTTAGTTAAAAAAATTATGAAAGTTAAAAAATATTTACCTCTAGAACAGTAAGAATGGTAAATATATTTTACTATGAAGAATAGCCAAGACATGTTACAATTGTTTTTAATAGGTTTTTGATATTATTATATATTTATATTTTTCAAAACTCCAATTTTGTACACACTTTATCTATTAATCCTTGAACAATGTCATGGAATAATTTGAAAATGATGAGTGTTTCCTAATGTTCCATTTTATTCTCTTATAAAACAATAGTACTTACACTATTTCAATTCTAAACTCGTATTTCAAAATTGATTTCAACACCTCCCAAAATACCCTCTCCATGAATTCAATTACACCCAAAATTCAATTATTTAGAAAAAATTATCTGAATTCTATCAAATCTATGGTCTCAATTACGTGTGTGTTCATGGTCTAAAGGTAGGTATCACATCTTCCATAAATATTAGTTTATATTCATTATATTATAAACCTACCATTACCATATCTTAAAAAAACAACATAATCATTAGTGTGATTATATGATTTTATAATGTTAGTAAATCAATTATATTTATTTTCATCTATTAAGAAAAACTAGATTCCTTGTTAGTATGAACGGGAGGATTACCACATCCCTAAAGCAACACTTTAAATTTTTTATAACCATTATTAATAAATAGCCTTAATTTTTGTATTGATGAATATATATGATTTGTTTGATTTTTTTCTTAATTTTAAATGATCACATATTATACAGCTTCACTCTTCTCCATCATTAAGAAATGAATACAATAATCGGGCATTGTGCCAAATACCACCTCCATGAATACATGTATTTTTTCATTACTTCTAAAAATGTACAGTTTCACTTTATATTGGATTAATGTATATGATTTTAATAATTAATATATATGATAATTAATATTATTTTTGTGTAACCAAAAACTTAATAATCGTTGTAATTCAATCCATCAATATATTTAAATAACCAAAAACCAATTAATTTTCATTTTAGTTTGAATGAAATGGAATTAGAACTCATATGTATGGGTATTATAAAATTATGAGTAATTATTAAATGTCAATTTCATTATATTTAATGGTTATTAAATGATGATATTTTGGATATAGAGGAATATAAATATCAATCTTAAAACCCTATATCAAAATATTCAAGACTATTAACACCTATGGTTGTAAAGAGATTTTGAAAATCTAATACAAAAAGTGAATTATTGTTAATGAATAGTGTGGATGTAAATATATATGAATAATATTCATAAATGTGTAATTAGGAAATTATATCATCATTATACATGATTTTAATGAACATCTTTTTAAATTCTTGGTAATGAATGTGACATAATAACACTAACAATTTCCTTTCAATTATAAAATTTATTATTCAATCATTATTTTTTATAGAATATCCATTTTTAATGATTTTATCTTTTTTATTCAAGTAAAATGTGTTTTTAATAAAATTCGATTTCCATTATAGGTTCTATATTCATTTTTCCTTCAATCAAAGGTTATTTTTTCAAATGAGACTCACAACTGTGAATTCTATAATAATTAACACAAAATGTTCTAAAAAATATCTTCCTATTGTATTTTATCATTTGTTAAATTTAGATCTATCTTCAATTTAGTTATGTTACATGTATCATCATATGTTATTCAGTTATTATGTAATTAATTTTGGTGGTCATGTTTTGGTTATGATGATATTTAATTTATCATGTTATTAAATATTTTACAAACTTATTTTATTTCATGACGTCCTTATGAAATTTTAATTATTTCATTTTTAATATTTTATAAATTCAATTTTTTTCAATGGGTACTTTATATAATTACTTATAAATAAAATGAAATCCATTTTTATTTCTATGGGATATTTTATAATGTAATGTTTTCTATTATCAATTGGAACTAAAATGTTGGAATTATGATATGGGCCATAAATATATATCCCTCTAATGAATTCGGTAAAGACATATATATCATTATATATAAATATTATGTGAATAGTTTATCATGTATCTTGGGTAACAAAATGAGGAATGTGAAGGTATTTTTCTATATTGAAAATTTAAATAGTTAACTGGTTGGTGGGTAGCCATGATCAAAATGATAAGATGTAATTTTTTTATAATTGTGAAACATTATTTCATATATAACATAGCCCATGTAATATTCCTCAGGATTTATTTTTATTATCCCATAGTAATAATTTTATCATTTTTGATGTTATATAATTATTTCATGATTATGATTAAATATTAATATTTAATTTTGATATAAAATATTCTTTTTATTATACATTCTTTTCCATTTTTTTGTCACCTAATAATTTTAGAAATTTATATATAATATCTTTCTCGGCATTTGATCTAACACCTTTTTACTTATCCTGATCCATAAGGCTTGACGCTTATTATGTCTGATGTAATATATAAGAATATATTTTGTTTATTGTGATATTTCCAATGTATGTGGAATATTTTTTTATATTTCTACTCCATCATACACTAATCATTTAGGTCCATGGATTCTATGACTATTTGTACATGTAACACATAAACCTTGTAACCAATATATTGTTTATGTATTTTTATATTTGATCACTTTAGATCTTATAAAATTAAACATTTTGAAATAATTTTTAAATTTAAATTCATAAAATATAAACTATAGCGTCTCAACACCTATTATTAATAATTATATACATTATTTATAAAATTTTCTTATCACAAACATATCTAGTTTTTATTTATAGACATTATTTTTTATAAAAAATTATTTTATGTTATTTCTTTTTTGTGATTGTGAATTTACAATTTTTTATATGGTTCTGATATATAATTATCTTCAATAAATAAATTTTGGTTAATGGTTAAGATATTTATTTATTTTATAAATATCCATGTATCATATTCTACAGAATTAACTTCTATTTCATTGAGTAATCTCTCACTTCATGTTTGGAATTTAAATGATTAGACCAGAATTTATCCCAATGATTTTTCTTATACTATGCCTTTACATTGAAGGATTATATTCTCATAATCCTTTTCAAGAAACATCATTTTCATCTCATTAATATTTTTTTCATCATGAACACTATTTTACATTCATGTGAAAATTAATCATTACTTTGTTCATAAATCCATTGATGAACCACATCTTCTTCATTGTATTCATCAATACCCAACTTTAAATCATCTATTATTTCAATTAATATCTTCTTATCACTAACACATGGGGATACAAAAATCATTCTTCAATCAAAAAAATTATATTTTTTAAATAATTTATCTTCCTGGTAATTAAATAACTCTTGCACAATAATATTCAAAAAAATAACATTTGAATTATTTGAATTCTTCAATGAAATTTAATATGGGGAAAATTATACATTTTTCATAATTTATTCTATTCATATTCTTATTATGATTTTTTTTTCTTTATTAAATCTATAGTAAAATAAAAAATACCTCTATTAGAAATGTTTTTTTGGGTAGTTATTCATGATATTTAATATTCATGTTCCAACACATATTTTTATACGTTACACAAGTTTGTCAAACATCACCTAAATATATTGTTCTAAATCATAACAAAATTTTTTATTCCATGTCCTCCATATAAGTATTACCATTATTACCTTCATTAAATGTTTTTTCCTTCTATACATTACTAATTTTTACTAAAATTACCTCATTTACACATATCATAATCTATTATCATTCATTACATGTCATCTAGAAGAAATGAATTTTGATCAAAATAGTTATTTGTTCATTAATTTGAATCAAGAATATATACATATAAATAAATATATATATACTTAATAATTGTTTAATAGTCCAATATATTTTCTTTAAAACTACTTATGGAGATAAAAATATCATTTATATGTGTAACAAATACATCCATTATTTGTCATATAAGAATACAAATGTATCCAAATTTGTGTCCCTAGATATTGGTTAATCCCTTATTCATTCCATAATTACCTTTAAGGGTATTTCACATATTTTTTATGTTAATTGTCTGTTTTTATACCCATCACATTTATAAAATAAACATATAAAATTGAGGCTAAGTTAGTATTTCATACATGAGTATCAATACCAATATTATTTCTAGAATCCCAAGCATTCAATACAATTAATATAATATTTTTAAAACTCTTAGACTATATTTAAAAAATTAGATACCTAGTGAAAAAATAATTTTATCATTATTTCAATTTTAAATCATTATTTTTTACATTTAATTTGTGAAATATTAATCTATTAACTGAATTAATAGTTTCTATGATGGTTATAAACAAATATTAATCAATATCAATTTCTATTTACATGACCAATATTGGAAATTTATTCACTACATAAAATATAAATAAAAGAGTAAAATTGTAAATTTAGATGAATGAAACATTTTAAAAAATCATTAATAGCTTAAATAAATATTCAACAAAAATCCAAAACATTCTATAATAACTGTTTAGTTTCCCACACATGGTGAGACTTTAATAAAAGTTGTGAATCATTAATAAAATTATAACAATACTTTATATGTATTCTTCAAATTAAACATTCATCACATTAAGGGTGGTCAATCTCCATATTGTTACTCATACCAGCAAAAAAAGTAATAAAAAAATGAAATGTAATATAAGAGGCCTTCTGTTTAAAATAATTGGACACAACATTACCAAGATTCAAAATCATCATAGAATATAAAACATATTATAATTAATATATTGATACAATTACTATGGTTTATCGTTCAAATATAATATATAAACAAAACATTCAATATATCAACAAAGAATGATATTTATTCGTCAAAAAATATTATATACTATAATTTTATTAAATTAATTCAACATGGTAGGGTTATTTACATCTTCTTTTATGGTGTTATTTTATCCCAATTATTTAAATATCTCTCTCAGTACTTTAGGTCAACAAATTGGTGAGTATCCATTAAAATATTCCACACACTTAAAATTTTTGAGGATTCTCTATTAATACACATAGTCATGTGTGAAATATTTCGACTCTCTACTTCCTTATTATGGTAGGTCCTTCATTTTCCATATAGATCTATAAATATCATATATAGGTTATAAGAATCATACATAACATTATATGCTCATAATTATGTGACACAATTTCTTAAATATTAACTTTAATAGACAATGACATAGAGAGAAATGGATGGTCCTTTTCCATTAAAATGATATAACCATTTTAAACTATTTTGAATGCCTATTTTAATATTTTTTTAAAATGTTTATATTAGAAAATATAAGTTATTTTCTTTTATATATTTATTATAAATGTGAATAATGATATTAAATATCACATTATTTATAATACATTGACCTACTATAAAACAACTATGAACACAATATCAAAACAATTAAGTGTATTTTTTATCATTAATAAATACTTATAGTTATTTAATTTTTCAATTCCTGTTATAGAAACATAATGCAATTTCCCCATAAACCATAAAAGTTCCTTTACAAACCCGTATCAGTGGTATTAAACCATAGTCCGAATTTGTCCCACTAAGAAAAAATGTTTTTCTAAATAATCTCATAAAACCAAAATAACCAATATAGATTTTTTAATTATCCTTCCTGAAATGTAATTATTAGTTATAAACAATGGTATGGTTTGTTAAACACAACAATGTTTCTTTTTAATCTTCAGAAAAAATAACATTTAACTTTAAATGATATTCTAATTTTTTTTACATTTTATCAAACACCACTTCAAAATATTATAAACATTTTTTACCTCATAAAAAAATATAACATCAACTATTTTGGATTATTGAATTATATGTTTATGATAAAATATATCATTAAATATATAAATCAAATATTATTTATATTATTAAAACATCAATTTTAAACTATACAAAAAATTATCTTTGGGTACAATAATATCCTATCCTTCGTATTAGTTTCAACATAAATTTTGAGTGAAATAATAATTTTAATAAATAAATCAAATAGTTAATGAAATGAATTTATTTACCATCAGTTCTTTTTAACTAAATCGTGGTGACGGATACAAGGTTTATTAGGATGTTTGGGATTTATGTTTGGTATGTGATCTTATACAAAGAGAAAAAATAATTACATAAGAATCTATTTTTTTTAATTCGTATGATATAAATTATACCATACATAATTTTGAGAAATCTATGGTGGTTTGTAACCTTTATATTTGAAGGAAATATAACTTCAATGGATAGTTAAAATATATACCCATCATGAGTGTTTAGGAAAAAGAGTTTCATAATGGAATATCTTGTTTTGAAAATAATGTTTTCTTTTGTTCACCTTTAGTGCTTTATTATGAGAAACGTATATTAATTACCATATAAAAAACATATATGTATATTTTGAAATATAAAAATTAAATATTTCCCCCATTAGAATGTTAATCAAAAAAATCTAGAATAATGATGATATTGTGAAATAAACTCCTTCAAATTTGGTCAATTATGAATTGCATACCATATAAAATTAATAAAAATAAAATGAAACATTTACTACCATTATGTTCAAGAGATTATTGATCTTATATATAATAGGGAAATTATATACACATCACAATAAATTAAGTCTGGAATAAGGTATATATCTCAAAAATGTAAAAGTGAAATGAGAAACACATCCCACATGTTTTGACTCAAAAAAATAGGTTCAAAACACATCTATGTTGTTTTTAAACATGTTATTAATTTATAAAAGAACTATGTTTTAATTTATCACATCATAGATGATCATTTTATTACATCTTTCCAACCATTCATTATTAATATTTCTTTATTTTCAGATCTTTTGGTGTTAGTTATAATGTTTTTTAATTATTTTTTTGTATTCGAAGTCCATGTTCTATTTCATAGAATATAGATAAATAATATCCAGAATTATATTAATGTTATAAATTTATTATTTAATCCTTCAATATTGATTTGTAATCATTCTTTAATTTTGAACATAGAAAACGAATTGAATCGCTTCATGGATAAGGTATGTTGTTAGAACGCACAAGTGACAACATCATTTATAATTGGATAAAAGGGTAAGGAAGTTGATGGTATATTAAAATTATTAAATCGGTATGATTTCATAATTATTATATATATATATATATATATTATTTCAACCATTATATCCACCCAATTAATTTGGTGATGAAAAATGAATTACACTGCTACGTAGGGAAGGTATGTTGTACGCACGCATGTCCGAGGCTTTCAATATTTATAAGATGGATAAAAGGTATAATAATATTATATAATAACATAATATCGTCTCTGTAAATTTAATATGCTGTATTTTTTGTTTATAATTGTTCCAAAAAATTATGCAGAAGTACAAAACAAAATATTGAAGCAGATAGTAAAGATGATTAACTTTTCTTATAGAATCCTTATTTAGATAACCACTTAATGACACTAGGGTGTGTATATTTGGATAACCAAGACATCTGTAACATAGGTAAGAATTTTGGGATGAGAAATGTTATAGGTATGATCAATATATATGGTTTGGATAATTAATTTTGGGATGGGGGTATTTAAACTTGAGGAGGGGCGGTTCTATGTGATTAAATATTGATAATATTGTATTTAAATGTAAAATCATTTTTTGTAATAAATTAAAAAGAATAAGATTGATAATAAATGTTTTCAATGATTCTTAGGGTCTTTTAACACATAATGAAACCATTTAATTATTTATTTTTTTGGTATTAAAATCTTTTAACTTTTAACCTTAACCAACTTCATTATTTTTCCTATATTGCAATTAAAATTATATTTGCCATGATAAAAAATTTATACATAAAATTGATAATGAAAATATTGAAATATTTATTCAAAATGTGTAATATATTTTTAAAAATAAATTAAAGTGATGTTGCATAATCAAATTTGATATAAAATCTTAAAATCTCAATGAACATATTTTTTTTTGAAAACGTGTTTTAAAGCCAAAACTATAATTATACCAAATTATTTAATAAATAATGTTGAAATTAAATTAATAATATTATATATAACTTTATATTACATATATTACAATGATATAAATTTAAAATCATAAAATTCATTTTTATTATATAGAAAATTAGAGTTTTATAAAAAAAATATTTTTCACTAATAAAGAAAATTAATTCTTTATGAAATTTCTCAAAATTCATCCTAATATTATTTTGAAATAATTAATCCAAAAAAAAAGTTCAATTTTTGAATTAAATTCTTTAAAACCTCTAGAAAATAATAATTATATTCACTCATAAAATTAAAGAAAACCAATTTTTAAGGATAACATATTTTTAATGAATGAATCAAATTTACTAAAGTTATTTTTATTATTCAAAAATATTTAATTATCATATTAACAATTAGTAATAGAATTATATACTTTATAATTTGGTTAAAACTATACATACTCTCTAATTTAACAGTTGGATTAGAATGATCACAACATTATATATCAATTTTCTTTTAAGAAAGGTGTCACAAGAATCATATGCCATAGAAGTTATTAAATTTAAAAGGAGACATATAATAAAATTTTTTCGGTTACACTATCTGTAGTATTTTCCATTATGAATACCTAAAATCCATGAATTCTTACATGATTCCATATATAATAGATTCTATCATGAGTCATTCCATGTGTTATAGTAGAAAATTTTAAAGGTTGAACCTAGTACAACTATCGTTGAGTAACCGATCATCTATTAGATTATGAAAACATTTTTCTCAACAATATGTTTATCATATTAGTCCATGTTATTTTCGTTGAAGTAGGTGATAAATGTTAGATATAGAAATGATAGGCTATAGTGAGGGAGAAATAGCCTCACCAATTTTCTTCCAAGGATATTTGAGGAGTTCATAGGGTTTGGAGGTGGAATGCAGTGGAGTTTGTAACATCCATCGGGTCACTGGTATTCAAATTATGATAATTATTTATGAATTTTCTTTAATACATAGCATCAATGTGATTGAGGTCAAAAAATCTTTTTTATAGATGAAAAAACTAGTTGCATGGTTAGAAAAGAGTTTTCCCAATCATGTATTGGTCATACATGTTGGGGATGTAATGTTTCATATGGTATGGGGATATTTTTCCATATTGTGAAACATCCAAGGGTAACCATGAAACCTAGTTTTTTGGGGAGACAATATCCATATATGGTTGTGTAATGGTTTTCATAACCATGTATCTAAACCATGTGTCTGATCTATATCACATAAAAATTTGAGTTTTAAGATACTTATCTTCATTTTTTATAAACCACTGGCCTTATTTTTTCCTCTAATCATGTGAATCCCCCTATAATTTGTTGTGAAGCATCCCATTATTTTTTCTTCTAATTTTATTTTTTGGGATTCTGATTCTGTAATGTCTATTTTTTATTGGGTTCTTATTCATAACCCCTTCATTATGATTGTTCTGTCATTTTAAAAGATGTTTCGAATAATATATGGTTTCGATAACCCAACATTGGATTTAATTAGTGATTTGGTTTTTTTGCAAGTGTATTAGATATATGAGGGATATTATTAAATTTTCAAAGTTTTCATCAAAGAATGTGATGATGTTAGAACCAATTTTGAAGAAGGTATATCAATTAAAGGGATTTTTTCATGGATTTCCATTAAATTATTAATATCTATTGGTATTTGTTTTTTTAATTCACTATTTAATGATTCAGGGTTGATATATATCCCATGTTTAATGTCTTCCATTATATTTTTGGAAATCTGGTTTTTAATAATATTTTTCCAAATGGGGATAGAATATGTATATCCCAAGTGTTTGATAAAATGAATTAAAGTGATTTTATGAATTTAAATGTGTTTATGAAATTTTTTTAGATATGATTATGACTTTTGGTAAGGTATTTTATAAAATGTGAATATTATTTTATAATATTGGCTTGTGAAAATTGGTTTTCAAGTATGTTAGTTGTTGGTGATTGTGTTAGTCTAATGTATCACATGGGTTAATTTGGGTGTGAGTGATGGTTGTTATGAGAGACTATAAGTGTCATTAGGGGGGATGATCGAGAGATATTACATTTATATTTCATTGGGCCTATGAGAGACTTTCTGTAGAAATATCATGAGATATTCTATTTGGTTGTTGAGAGATCATGAGAGTTCATAGATTTATGCATTGGTAAGACTGTTAAAGTTTCCACATTTCTTAGCTAGTTATCATACCTTGTTTGTAATCAATAATATTAGAAAAAAAAATTGGATCCCTAAGTGCACTTACTCATTCCAGTTTATTTATAATATTTCTTCCTTTATTCTATTCTATGATTGATGTTACTAGACATGTTATTCCCTTTTAAATTTATTTGGTTATATAATAGTAGTGTTATGTTATCCCTTGTTTCTCCTTGTTAGATATATTGAGCATGTTGTATTTTTTGGAGTTATTTATTTATTTGATCCATGTTGATAATGGGTTTTTAAAAAATATTTCAAATGGAATACCAAAGTGATTTCGAGGGGGGTATTTGGAAATGGGATTTTTCATAGGCTTTTTTGAAATAATCATTCAAACTAGGCTGTCGTTCTAACTGGTAAAACAACATAAATAGATTCATGGTGTTATCCCATTAGTATTATACCTCACACCCTATATATGGATTAGGGAATATGTATACTTATTTATATGAAACATGTAATGAAATGGTTACTATTCACTTGGGAAAATCTTCCTAATTACCATCATCCATTTGCTGATATTGGTGATGTAGTATCACAAACATGGCTCATGAGGAGTCATTTGGGGATTTTATATATGTTTAGATGTATGTGTAGGACATATTTAGTTAAATTCCACTTTATATTGAGTTTTTCAACTTGGACATGATATTCCATTTATATTACCAACTATTGAATGATTTTTATATATATTTAGCTTATGGTATCTTCTTGTTCATTTTTTCATACTATTGATTTTTATTTTTATGTTCTTGGCACTAATGAGAATGGTGTGGCTATACCTTTTTATGGATGGTTAATACTAGTTTTCTATGGGAGAAACCATTCCCAAGAGATTTTTGGTTATCCCCAGATCTAGGCACTATACCATGGTAATCAGAGTCATGCTCCACGCCATGTAGCATGTGGTCTCAAGTGGTAGGCTTGTATGACCTTTGTTGGTTTGTTACATTCCATTTCGATGAACAGTTTTATTTTAAATAATTTTAATGCAACAATGTTATTTTTAAAATTGACAGGTATATATGCATTCTACAACTATGAATTAAAAATTTAGTTAAATATTTATTCTAATGATATAGAATTAATTATATTGAAAAGGTCTCTACCTCCATTTCATTTATGTTTCATGTTTCACCATATGATATTTCGGTTTATTTTTTGTTGATCACATTTTTTAAATCAATAAATTGAATTTGTTTAATTATTTGGATATTTTATAAGAATACTATTATTTCATGGGTTACTTATGAAAATATAATGATTCAAATTTTTGATATTTGGATAAACTAGTTTTATTTCCATGGGTTTATTATATAATAATTTCAATATTTCTGAAAACTAATTTTTTATTCTATGTGTTCTTTAATTTTTTAATCATTGAATTTTTGAGGTAGAAAAAAACATATATTAATTAGGATATTAGAGGGACATATATCTCCCTCCAATTACTTTATGTATGGATAATGTTCTATGATACCGAAATGGTGTTCAATTTTCTTACCAAGTATTTAAATTTCTAATGGGTGAGTGTGACAGTGTTTATCTCATCCCATAATTTTATTACTATATAGCATGGAGGATATCTTGGTTCACAATGATAGTAAATCCTATGTTTAATATTGTCTCATATTCTTTCATATGTTCAATGGCCCAATTTAGGTGATTCATGTTGTATTTTTCTCATTCCATGATAAAAGCTTTATCATTTGAGATGTTATGTCTATTTTCCAGGCTTATCATTAACACATATTATTATATTTTCATTAAAATAAGATTGTTTTTCTAATTCATGAGTTTTATACTTTTATGGTAAAACAATTATGAACATTGATATTTTATACCATACTGATTCTTCGACCTCAACCATTATCATGTTTTCCCTTCCCAAGGATATGAAGAGTATAATGTCTTATATAGTCTCTATGAATTTATATTTTTTTGGAGAGACGATCATTGAATATAGAATATGTTTTTTTAATTTTTTTATTCCCAATGAAACTAAATCTTATGTCCATTGTTATTGATAATATTTTTATATTTAATATTTAAACTATGCAATCAATGTATTGTTTATGTATGTTTAGCATATGTCCCATTAGTTTGTATCAGAGGAAAGGTTTTCTTATTTTAGATATTATGAAGATAAAACATTAGTGAGAAACTATAGAAAAATATTTAATATTGTATGTCATCCGTTATTATAGTTAAAAAATGAGTGTGGGTTTTCTTGTAATACAACCCTTTTGGGATAATAAAATGTACGTGGTTTTGGTACATATACGGGTATTAACCAAAATGTTTTTTGGTTGATTATATCATTTCCATAATTTTATTGATCAGTAAATAAGCCCTTACGATGATTATATTTTGACACTCCTAGGGGATATTATTAGATTTTAAATTTTCTTTTTGAATCAATGGGAAGGATTTTGTTATCATGTTAACTAGAATTGATAAAAAAAAATCAAGTAGGATAATTATGATAGATAACTATGATTGTATATTATAGAGTTTTTAAAGAATAATATTATTATAATATTTTAGTTATTTAATTTATGATCATATTTTAAGACTGTATACATTTTTTAATTTCTGTATACTACCAATAAACATTTATATATCAATTATTAGGATGGTACAACAAGGAAGAAAACTAATGATTGGTGTAATTTTTAATGTGATGATTTCCAAAATTTGACTGGAACTGCAGTTTAAAATTCCATGGAAATTATCACTCAAATATATCATGATATGTATAATAACATGAATAATGTGGATCTATAAAATTATCTAAAAGGGATAATCTTGTTTATTGAATTTTTATGCATCAAATTCCACCAGTCTTTAATGGGAATTTAAAACCATTGATTTTATATAAATGAGTTCATGTGATTGAGAAGATATATCCTGTCCATCTATTCTTAGAACATTTGAATGTTATTTTTGTTATTTTCTATGTTGATGGTGATTCCAACCAATGGTGAAATATTTTATTGAATACAATGAAAATAAATGAATTTTATTCTCAAAAGTTGTGGGATTTGAAGGAAATATTCATCAATAAATATTTACCCCATAATATTTTGAATAATATTGAATGAGAATTACATTAATTTAATAAAATGTATGATGGTGACATTAGATATTATGAGGTAAACATAAAATAACTCATAAGGATTTATACAGAGTCTATCTCTATACGTGAAAAATGATAGAATGATTCTCTAGTGGCCTAAAAACCAAAATTTCTAAGCCATTGGTTATATAAGAGTTTGGAGTTTATGTGTAATTTTTTTATTGTACGGTTATGTTTAAAATAAATGATCAAGAACTACATGATTATATAGAAATATAAATATTTTTATAGTTTCATTGAATATCTAATGAATAGTCTTGTGTGGGTATGAAAGTTAAATTATCCACATTTAAATGATCTGAGGGGAATAAATTTGGAAATTTACATAATGGTTCTGGGAAGTTATACAAGTACAGAAAATAAGTACACTTAGATCATGACTTCCAATGTTCTGGAAAATGGAAGAATAAAACAATTGAGGAGATAAAAGCCCAAGCTCATGCTCCACCCAAAAATTACAAATTCAAATTAAAATATTTTGGGAATTATGTAAATCAATACCATAACTGATGGGTTATTATAGACAATAATGAGTGCCAATATCCCTACCCAATGGAGTATGGTAGGGTTTATTCAATAACTAAAATATTGGTGGACCACAAGAATGATTAATAAAATGTAGACACATTCACCACTCAAAAAACATGAATTCCTTATTTATTTTTCTTCTTCACTACCTTTTATAACATATATTAATTTAAATATCATTGATTTACCACCCAAAACATTTAATATCAAACTGTATATGAAAACATCTTCTTGAATGATAAATTGAAATGAGGTGTAAAAATCATTTCCATTTGATATTTGTGGATGGATACCTATAAAAAATTTATTTCTTGTTCTTGTATTTTATTTTTATATAGTTTTGGGTATGGTATTAAATTATTTCTATGATGCTCTAATCAATTTCCATGAAATGGAAATATCCATTCAGATCCCTAATCATATGGTAAAAATGAATCATTGTAATTATTATCCTGAACTACCGTTGGAAATAAAATCGGTACTAGGGGATTGATACCCAATAATAGGGGTTATTAAATCTTATTATTAGGGATGAATTCGATGTTTATAACATTCCAATTATGTTCCATAATGATGAATTATTTCCTAATTAATTACCCAGTCTTCACCAAGAATATGAGGTCCAGTTTCCCAATCTAACTCATCCACAGAATATTTCTATTCTCAATTATTCCCTATATAATGGATTACATTAAATTATATTAGTTGAATAAGATAATAAAATAGAATAAAAACAGCGTTTTTACATACCCAAGTGATTCGGTATGGGGTGAATCAATACTCTATATAATTAATAAGTATGGATCAATGTGTCTTTGTATCAATTATACAGATCTCAGAAATCAAGAAGAAAAAGTATCATCTAACCAATAGTGAAGACCTATTCTATTAAATTAGATGATATCAATTATTCTCAACATTTTACCTCTCATCTCCTATAATAAACTAAGGGAAAACAAATTATATTCAAAGGGAAACATTCTAGAAAATATATGGACACTATGTGTTTATAATGATGTCATTTGGCCTTCACAAATCCCCCTTAATCTTCATAGATCTTATGAATAAACTCTTTATAGATTACCTAGATCAATTTTTATAGTAATTATAGATGGAATCCTTATATATTAAAAATATGATTATGATGATCAAATAAGGACTATGATAATAAACTTTAGATAGGATAAATTATATTCCAATCTCAACATCTGTTAATAATTCCCATAAATAGTATTGGTCATCCTTAACTACATCAAAAGTATTAAATAATGTAAGGAACACTTATAAAATCTCAATGATATATTGTTAACTTAGCCTATTCATACATTACCCTTTTTGTGGTTGAGTTTTTTTAATTTAAAGGTATGCTGCATCAAATATATTGAGATGTTTCCTCATGAAAAATTAAAAGATAATTTATTATTTCTCTAAACATTTATAAATAAGGAGAACAAGTACCTAACACATGATTTGTAATTAGTTGTGGTGATCTTTTCAATGAAAATTTAATTCAATTTCAATTATACTGAGACATTTGACATATAGATCAGTCCTAATAGTTGAAATATATCTTCATTTAATATGATTTTAGCATGTATCACATGATGTGTTTTGGTTTAATCAAATATTAAAACCGCTCGATATGTTGTCGCACTGGAAAGGAAAACATGGTGGTTGATGCTCTAAGTATAAATGAACATGTTCCAATAACATTGGTAAGGATTGAAAAATACCCATCTTTCATTGATTTGTATATAATTAATATTAATATCATAATGGGAGGATACAAATATTTTCTTACCAATGTGACTACCCAACCATGCATTCACATAAAGATCCCAAAATACTAGAAATATGGTGGAGATCTACAGAAAAAGGTGTGGAATATTTAAATGTTAAAAACATATAAAGAGATATTTATAAGTTTTGGAAAACTTATATTCATACTATATATTTTGGAACATTAAAAAATGATATTTTGTGTAATGTTTATAGGTCATTATTTTTTTTCCATCCCAGTGGTACTATTATATATAGAGATCTTTATAAATACATCTGGTTGGATAAAATGATGTTGGAAATCAAGGAATATATATCTTGCTATTTTATATTTCAATAATTTAATGCATAATGATAGAAAAATAATGTTATCTTTCATTTTTTACACATAATTGTATATAAATTGTAATACATATCAATGGACTTTATCATCGAACTCCACAAGACATATAAATGACAAAATTTTATATCAGTTATATTTACATCCTTACAAATTTAGTTTATTTTATTACAATTAAATAATAATTATCTGATGAATAAATAACTAATATATATATATATATATATATATTGGACATATAGATACTTCATTTAGTTCCATTATTCAATGTATTTGATTGGGATATGAGTTTTACCTCGAGGATCTGAAGAAGACTTTGGATTGGGTTGGAGACAGAGTTGAACATTAACCCTACATATCACCCTTTAACAATTGGTCATTTTTATATAACCCTTGAAAATATAGAGGATATGTCGATATATTTTTTGGTGAATTTATAAGGATTTTGGTATCAATTAATTCCCCTAGCTGAGTTATTTTATAAGAATAGTTTCCATTCTAGCGTTCAGATGGGACCATATGAGGCTCTATATGGAAAGATAAGTATTACTCCAAAATGGATGGATAATGTTTGAGAGAGGAAGATTATAGGTTATAACCTTATCCAACCAATAAAATTGAAGGTTAAAACAACTCAATTATATATGAATGTGGTACAATTTGGATCAAAGAGTTATATAGATAGTCATAAATAATATATAAATTTTAGTGTCCATGATAAGTTCTTCAAATGAATATCTCCTTGGAAATTAATTATTATATTTTAGAATAAAGGGACATGGATGCCTATATAAATTTTTCATTTTGAGAACCATGGCCATGCCATGTTATTATCTCAATACATAGTGCTCTCTACTCACCTCTCCAAATATCATGATATATTACATTTGGGTTTTTTTGAATAATTACATACCAAATCCATAACATTTATTAAACATTAATGCTTTGTAACTACATTATGGAATCTCAAATAAATAACAACATGTATAGATCATGGATAAAATATATAAGGTGCTACGTAAGAATACTACTAATCTAGTAAAATTTCTATTATGAAATCAAAATCTTGAAGAAGATATATTCAAACCAAAGGGTATTATCATAGAAATGTACCTGCACCTTTTTCCATCCTTGTAACAAATATTTAATAAAAAATTATTTTAAGGGTGATTGGGTGTAATGACCTATGTTTTCATTCTTAAAAATATATTAGGTTTGATAAATTACATTAAACACTATACCAAATATAAAAAAATCCAAATAATACTAGAAAAAAATATTGAAAATGTTGTAATAACCACTGTGATAGTAAACCATTTAAATCTCTTTCCATTAACAAATATAAAATTAATACGAGTTCATATTGAAAATAGGGGTTTTCAATAAAACTGATTCTCATTATATATTAAATTATTTAAATAACAAGATAAAAAATTCTCAAAATTCAAATTTGATTAAAACATGTTTATTTTTCAATTCATCTGTTGAAAATTTACAAAGTGATATTTTTTTTTAATTTTTTTAAAAATATTTATTTTTGAATAAGAAATTTGATTTTTAAAAAAATATTTATATAACATAATGATTTTATCTCTATTTTAATATGACATAAAAAGTTTTTTTAAAAGTATTATGTAATAAAATTATTATTTAGTTATTAAAATTAATCAATTTTTATATATACATCGATCATAGAAAAATTATTTCCAACATTTATTCAACAAGATTAAAAAGTTTTTTTAATAAAAAATATTTTCAATTCTCTCTTATTAGGAAATATGTTTATGTTGATATTTAGTTATAGATTTCCATGAATGCCACATATCAATCATTCAACTTATAAAAAATATATTTATGACTTTATAATTAGTAATAATGAAAATTTTATCTGATTGATATATTTGAATTTCTTAAACGATTAGGTGATCTTAATTCTAAAATAAATATATATTTATTTATTTATTTATTTTAAAATGATAAAAGTATTTTAAATTAAATAATGTTATACATTTTAGTTTTAGTTAAAAAAATTATTTATTATGGTTAAATATATCTACATCCAATGAAGTATAAATGGTAAAAATTATATTTCTATGAGGATTGTAAAAAACATGTTAAAAATGTTTTCAATTAAGAAGTTGGGATTATTTATTATTTATATTGTTCAAAACACTATCTTTGTATAGTATTCATTCATTAAACTTTTAATAGTGTCATGTAATAATTAAAAAATGATGAGTGTCTCCAAAAGGTTCATTTTATTCTCTTATAAAATGATACAAGTTACACAAATAATTTTTTTTTCACATATTTAAAAATTGTTTTCAAAACCATACAAAATTTACTCTCATTCAATTCCATTACACCCCCAAATTCCATTTTTCAAAAAAAAGTACCCCAATTATCTCAATTCTATATATCTAATTAAGAGTATGTTCAAGGTCTAAATATATGTATCATATCTATGTTAAAGTTTAGTTCTTATTATTTATCTTATAAACATAAAATAACCATATCTAAACAATAGAATCATCATAATTAGTGTGTTAATATGTTTTTATAATGATAGTAAAACCATTATAACTTTTTCATTTATTAATAAAATCAAAAAAAATGTCAGTGTTTCTGTGGGGATTAGCACATCCACGATGCAACACTTTCATTTTTTAATAACCACTACCAATAACTATAATTAATGATGGTATTGATGAATAAATAAGATTTATATAATGTATTAATTATTTTTGAAATATTACTTATTATCCACCTCCAATCCTATCATTTGTCAGGCAATGAATGCCCTAATAGTGCTTTGTGTGGACTACTACCTACATTAATAAATGTTTTCTTATCTTTTATTATAAACACATTTTTTATTATATATGGGATTAGTGTAAATGATATAAATAATTATTATATATCATTAATATTTTTATTTTTGGTATTAGACAAAAAATAATGATCGTTATAATGTCATCCTACAATGTTTTTAAATAACCAAAAACCAATTAATTATCATTTTATTTTCATGAAACCCAACTTGAACTCATATGTAATGGTTTTATAACATTATATGTAGTTATAAAACATCAATTATTGTACATTTAATGGTTTTTAAATGATGATATTTTGGATATAAAGGAAGATAAAAATCATTTTTACTAACCAGTATCAAAATATTTATGATTATTAACACCTATGGTAGAAAAGAGATTATAAAAATCTAATACATAAAGATAATTGTTATTAATGAATTGTGTGAATGTAAATTTATGTGAATAATGTTCATAAATGGGTAATTATGATTTTTTATATTCATTATACATGTGTTTTAATTAAAATATGTGGAAATAAATTATAATGAATGTGACATGGTAATTCTATTTTTTTCAGTTATACATGTTCGTAATTGAGAATAATTTTTTCATGACATCAATTTTTAATTATGCTCTCCTTTTACATTGAGTAAAATATATATTAAACAAATTATATTTCTATTAAATTTTTCTTTTGATTTTTTTAAATCATATGAGATTTTTTTAATTGAGACTCACAACTGTGAATTTCATAATAATTAATACAAAATGATTTCATAAATTTCATTCCATGATTTATTTTTCATTGATTAAATTTTGATCTATCTCCAATTTAATAATGTTTCATGTATCATTATACTTTATTCATTTATTATGTAACTATTCTGGGTGGGTTTGTTTGTGGTATCAAGATATTTAATTTATCATGTTATTAAATATTTTATCAAACTCAGAATATATCTTGAGTCCCATAAGAAAATTTATGGTTTTTTTTCAAATATTCTACGAAACACATTTTATTTCCATGGGATAATTAAATATATTTTTTTTATAAATAACATGAAATACATTTTAATTTTTATGGGATATTAAATAATGTGATGGTTGATTTCATCAATTGGAAATAAAATGTATATAATATGATATGGTAGGAAAAAATATCTCCCTCTGATGCACTGATTAAACGCTTATATCTCATTATTTATAAATGTTATGTGTACTGGCATGCAAATAGGTATGTTGACTAATGGGTTAATGTGTTGTAATTTTTCTCAAATCACAATTTAAATAGTTAACATATTGGTGGGTATCCATGTATAAAATGATTAGAAGTCATATTTTGTTTCCATATTCATTCATATATTCCATATCCCATGATATATCCTTCATGTTATGATTGTTTCATTGCATAGTAAAATTATTATTATTTGTAATGTGATGTAAACATTTAGTGCTTATTATTAAATAATGATTTTATTTTTCATATTAAAATGTTATTTTTTAAAACATTATTTTCCATGTGTTTGAGATTTAACTATTTCATAATTTAATATGTAGTGATTTTCTGATAATTTCAGCTAACTTCTTTTTATTTTTACATTTTCCATGGGTTTGAAGAGAATAATGTTTCATGGAATGTATAATAATATTTTTAGTGCATTGAGATACAAAATATCTATGTAGAATAAGGATTTTATAATTCTAGTCCCCAATACACTAATCCTCTAGGTCGATAGATTCTGTGACTATTTGTGGATGTAACAATTAAACTTAGTAATCAATATTTTTTTATTTATGATTTTATTTTGGCACATTAGATCTTATGAAATTCAACATTTGAAAATTATTTTAAAATATAAAATGATAAACTAGAAATTATAGATACACTACACCAAATAATATTAATTATAAGAATTATTTCTAAAATTTTCTTATCTCAAACTATTTGGTTTTTATTTATAGACATACTCTTAAAAAAATTAAATATTATATTTTTTCCTATGTTTTTGTATTTTAAATTGTTTTATTTGGTTGAAATATATCATTCTTTTCAATAATTAAAATTTAATTTTTTGTCAATGGTAAAGGTATTTGTTTGGAATATATATCCATGTCTCGAATTATCAATAATTCTCATATATTAAATTGAAGAATCTCCAACATCATGTTTGGAATTAAAATGACTAGACCTGAATTTCATCATAAGAATTTACTTTTTCTATGTGTATAAATTAAGGGATTCATTCTCTTTATCCTTTTTATGAAATATCATTTTTGTATCATTAATATTGTTCTTCAACATGAAAGCTATTTTACATTCATGTGAAAATTAATAACTACAATTTTCATTAATACTTTGATGAAAATTATCCCCTTCTATGTCTTCTTCACTACATTACATTAAATAATCTACTATTTCAATTAATATATTCTCATCACTAACTCATGTGGATCTTTAATTGATGCTTCAATCACATTTTTTAAAATAAGCCATTATTTTGTTAATTAAATAAGTATTGCTAAATATTTTTCATAAAAAATAATTCTAAAATTATTTGAATTCTTCCATGAAATTTTAGGTGGGGACAATTCATCATATTTACATACCTCTTACTCTTCATATTCATGTTCCACATCATATTTTCATTAGAAAATATATAGTTAAATAAACAATACCAATATTAGAAAAGTTTTTTAAGGGTAAATTTTAATGATATTTACTCTTCATGTTTTGAACACATATTTCGACAAGTAACATAATATTTTCAAACATCACATAAATATTATCATCTAAATATTAGATAATATATTTTCCATGACCTCCTAATAGGTATTCTCATTATTACATTCTTCAAATGATGTTTTCTTTTATTAATTAAATATTTTTATTAAAAATATATCTTTTACACATATCATAACCTACCAGAAATCATTTAAAGTCCTTTGGAAGAAATGAATTTTGATTAAAATATTTTATTTATGATTATTTTTCACAAATAATTTCTCTAAATATAGCTATACTTCATGATAAATTTATAAGACTATATATTTTATTAAAAAAATTATAAAGATCAAAATATCAAATATATATGTAATGAATACATTCAATATTTATCATTTAAGAAAACAAATATATCCAAATTAGGGTTCCCAGATTTGGGGTTATCCTCATTCATTCCAACATTTCCATTGTGAATATTCAACATAAATTTGTATATAAATTTGTTTTTTCTCAATACCCATCACATTCATAAATTCAATATATAAAATTTATTCTTAGAAAATATTTCATACATGAACACCATTCCCAATATTATTTTAATAATCCTAAGCAATCAAAGCACCTGATGTAAAATTTTTAAAACTATTAGATACAGTTTAAAAAATCTACATACCTAGTGAACAAAAGAATAATGTCATTATTTATTTTAAAAAATATTATTTTAAACATTTAGTGCGTGAAATATTTTTATTTTCACAGAATTAATATCTTATATGAGGGTTATAATCAATTCTAAATCAATAAACACATCTATTTACAAAACCAATAAGGAAAATTCAGTCACAATATTAAATTTAAATGATAGAAAGAAAATAAAAATTGAGATGAATGGAACTTAATAAAAATCATTAAATTCATCATTCAATATTCAAAACAAACCCTAAACATTATTTATTTCCTGTTGAGTAGCCCACACATGGTGAGAGATTACTACCATGGTTGAGTAATTAATTAAAATTTCATTATCCATTATATAATTTCTTAAAATTAAACATCTTTCTCTTTTATAATAGTAAATCTCTATTTTGTTACAAATATAGACCAAAAAAAGAAACCAATAAAAATAAAAAGTAATGTAAAAGAATTCCATTTAAAATAATTTGACACATCCTTTGCATGATTCAAAATCATCATAGAATATAAAACCTATTAGAATAAATCTTGTCGAAACTAGGAGAAGGGTTTATTTTTGAACTATTATATATAACCCAAAAATTCAATTTAGCAACCCATTATGATAATTATTACATTAAAGATATTACCTACCACAATATTATCAACATACATCACTGTGGTAGGGTTATATCCTTCTTCATTTAGGTCATTATTATATCCCAATAATTTAAATATCTTTCACACTTCTTCAAGTAATATTATTTTTCTATATACATTAAAATAATCTACACACATAAAAAAGGTGATGATTCTCTATTAAAACACAAAATCATATGTTAAATTTTCTCTCTCACTTACTACTCATTCTAGTAGGTTGTTTTTTATCCTCTTTGATCTATCAATATCCTATATATATGTTCTAAAACTCGTATAGAACATTCTATGCAAATAATTATGGTAATAAATGTCTTAAATTTTATATCTACCAAACCATGAATTGGTGGGAAATGTAATGGATGTTTTCAACCATCAATTCATATAACTATTTTAAATTTATTCGAATGTCAATTTAATTTTTTTTAAAAAAGGTATATTAAAAGAAACCATGGTGTTTTATTCTTCCATATTTTATATCCATGTGAATAATGATATTAAACATCACCTTTGTTGTAAAACATGTACCAACAATAAAACAACTATGACCACATCATAAAAACAATTATGTGTAGTTTTTATCTTCATTAAAGACCTTAATTTATTTAGTATTTCAATTCAAGGTAAATGAACACAATTGAATTTCCCCATATAACAAAAAAAATCTTTCATAAACCAAGATCAGTGGTATTATACCATGGACCGTATTTATCCAAAATGGAATAAAACTTTTTCCACATAATCTCAGGAAACCATGATAACCAATATAGAATTCTTTACAATCCTTCAAGAGATGTTTTTATTAGTCCTAAATCATGGTTTTTTTGTTGAACACTACAATGTAACTTTATAATATTTACTAAAAATAACATTTAACTTTAAATATTATTCCAATTTTATTTCAACATATCAACCACCTCTTCAAAATATTATAAACATTATTCACCTCACAAAAAATAACTTCCATTATTTTTGGAATATTGATTTTTTTATACTAAAATAGTTAATTAAAACAATAAATCAATTATTATTTAGGTTATTCAAATGTCAATATTCAAATTTACATAGAAAATATATATGGGTACAAAAATATACCAATGTTTTTATTAGTTTCAACATAAAAATTGAGTAGAATAACAATTTAAAAAAAATAGAATATTTAATGAAATAAATTTCTTTACTATATGTTCATTTTAACCAAATATAGGCTATGGATTCAAGATTTATTACGATGTTTAAAATTTACGTTTGGAATGTGATCATATAACTGAAGGAAAAGTTACTGAAGAAGAATTTTTTTAAATCATATTCGATGAATTATCACACGTATGATTTAGAGCTATCTATTATGGTTCATTACCTAAATATTAGAAGGAATTATTTCTTAAATGGGATGTTGAAAATCTATAACAGTAATTATAGTTTAGGGAAAATAGTCTCATACTACAATATCATGTTTTCAAAACAAAATTTGGTAGTGTACCATCAATGTTTTATGTTTAAACACATATACACACCAATAAAAGAAAGTTGAAGTTGATGATTAAAATATATGGAATCTAAAAAAAGACATGAATAACTTTATAATATAAAATGTTTTATTTCAATTTATATATAGATAAAAATTTTATTGGTATATTTTAGCAATGTTTAATTATGTCATTTAATCTATAATTTTGTGATGAGTAAGAATTAATTGACTCCAAATGTATGTGAATGAGAGGCACATAAAATGTGAAAGAAGACCATATTTTAGTGGTTCATGAAATCATACATTATTAATTATTTCTAGAGCTGTAGTTCCTGTTAATTTATGAAAATAGGTTTTAGTAGACGTTGAACATTTCATTTAGGAATTACATATAGGGATCAAAATGATGTTCCCTGATATGAATTGTATATTTTATAGTCCTATTATGGTAAAAGAAATAGTTGTATATATTTTCTAATTTTTATTTGTAAACATATTATTATAGAAAACAAATTAATGTTTGGGTTGTAGTAAACTACTCCCCTAATGACAAAACATTCAAAAAAAACTTCTAGGAACATCCTGGTTGGGTTACATAAGTCACCCTAAATGAAAGTTGATATTTTGTATATAGTGGATCAGATCAATAAAATAGTGAAATAATTTCCTACTCAAGAATCACATTCAATTAAAGATCATATTATTTATTATGTTGAGAAAGAAAATAGAATTCTAGGGGATTCGATGCCTATTCCCTTAAATAGTTTTTTTATATTCACATTTATATTATAGAATGGGATTCAGAATGAAATGTGTACTTAGTTAAATAATAGTATAACTTATATTTATTATATATATGGAAAATATATTTGACTATACATATGTCATAAGATATAATATGAGTATATATTCTTGAAATTGAAATATTTCTAAAATATTTTATCAATTTATTTGAACTATCGTCTAATAATATTTACCAAAAAATAATATATATAGCACCATTTTAGGATCTACATAGATCCTATACAAATGGTTTTAACACATTTTTATATGCCCTCAACCCATTATTTCTACTTATATCAACATTTTTTGATCTATTAAATGAGTTTAAATAGAGATAGACATATACCAATGGTTTTTTCAAACTTTTGGTATAAGTAATTTATAAGGAAAAACTTATACCAATGGCTTGGTCAGAACATTACCATATGTAATATATTGAAAAGAAAACCCAATGAATTCTAATTCAATGTCCTCAGTGTAATTTTAAAATGTATTTACCATTATTATATAACCACATTAGAGTCTTTATATATATATATAATTATTAATTTTAAAATATTATTAATTATAATCCACAGTACACATAAATAATTTAACCACCAATTCAAATGGGTTGACCAACCCATTTGTATAGGTAGATGAAAAAAACCTATTCCATTAGTTTTGTTGAACTATTTTTATATGTTGAAAATAACATATATAAAACATAGTTTGATTGAACCAGTGGAATAGTTGACCAAAGAAAATGATTTCTCAGACTGTTGGTATATGTATGTTGGTATAAGATTGATTTCTATTATCCATTATCTTTTACAATTATTTTGGGAAGATATATCTAAAAAACACTATTCAGAAAATGTTTGGTGTAAAATACATAATATTGAATTAATTTTACATAAAAATATGTAAATTAATCATTATACAGATATGTCTTATATTGATATTATACACATAATGTTAAGGTTTGATATGGATGAACATTCCATCTTGTGAGTTATTAAATGATTAAGACGTCATCATTTCAAAATTCATGGAATGATGTCATTGTGTTATGTAGGTTTATTTATATTATAAAATGAATTGGTGAAGTAGAATATTTGTTGGACTTACGATAAAATTATATAGAAATACGTAACATCTTCAATTTTTATCTATTTAAGAACTAACAACTGGATTCCTATCACAATTTATGATATATGTTTTTTTGAAATAGATCTAAATTATAAATATTTTGATATAAATATGTGTCTCATAGAATGTTTATAAATGATTTAAAATAGTAGATTATTTCATTGGTGTGGATTTTATAATACCATATATCAATTTTTGGGGAGGCATGTGTGTGACAGATTTTTATGGGGTGAAAATTATCATAATTATTCATGGAAGATTAATATTAATGAGATTTTAGGGAATGAAATTCCATTGGTTGGGTATGTTATAACAAATTGGATATAGTATATAAGAATCCTTTTTATTATGAATATCAAAAAAAAATTATTTAATAAATTTTTATGTTAGGAAAGGGTAGGGTGAATGTTTATAAGATTGTGAAATTAAACTATGTTGATATAGTTTTGAGGTATTTATTAATTCATATTTAGGTGTTCAATTTGTTTGGTAATGTTAGATATAAATTCTGAAAAGCACAGATGGTATGGAGTGCACAGTTAAATGTGTGGTTTGGGTAACCGTACAATATAACCATGCCTTTGGTGAAAAAATGCTAATATATTTTTAAAACTTTTATTTCTCTATAGAAATATATTATGTTTCAAATTTTATTATCTATATCAAATTCATATCATGGGTAATATGGTGGGGGATGGGTACACTATAATTTAATGCATTTTTCAAGGAGGCTTAAATCTATTTCTGTAAAAACTCAATAAATATCATCATTTTTGGTGTCTGTAATATATTTATATCACATGGAATATTAAAAAAATTTATAGATTATTGTTATTATATAATTTTTGGTCTTAATATATATAATTTGTGAAAAAATAACTTTAATTATTTTTCTTTAATCAATAATTTTTTAAAAAGTCTGATTTTTTAGAGAATTGGTTATTTAAAAAATTCAAGATTTTAAATAATTTCTAGATTTTTAAATAAAATTATTATTTTCAATTTGTTTTATATTTAATATTAAATAATTTCTGAAATAATATTTTATATTAAAACATGATATAATATTTTATGTAGTTTATTTATTTGAGTCTTTTAATTTTTTTATAATTATCAAGAATCAAAATTTCATTTTAGTAGTTTTTTTTTTTCAAATAGAATTATTAATGGTATAGAAACCATAAAATATTTCATATGGTGGGTCATTGAATCAAATATTTATAATTCTGTGTGTAATGGAATTTGTAATGATCGATATCAGAAGTGGTTTTGAAGAAACAAACTTTCTATGTGATGATAGGTCCCCGGATGAAAGTTTATGTATACCTAGATTCATATGTGTTCATGGTTAATTATTTTGAAAATGTATTACGAAAACATAGATAAAAAATAAATTTTTTGGGATTAAAAAAAGGTTTTAAAATATTAAATGTTGTTAATTATAGAAGGGGGTTTTTCTGAATTTAATCTAAATAATATTTTTTGTTATTGACTGAAATATTTATTAAAAATATCTTTTATATACAAGGTTTATAAAAAATAATTTTTTTGAAATATTTTCATTTTATGAAATATTTATAAAAGGTATTAAATTTTTAAAAGTCTATTATCATCACATTTTTTATCTTATGAATGAAATTACATTGGAGTCATTTGAACAATCATAGTTTGTTTTTCACTCTACCTCTATATATACACTTGGGTATATATCTAGAACATATTATTTGTGATGTATATAAAGTGATTACTTCACAATATTGGAATGGAGTGTTGTAGATACTATGATGATAATATGGGGAGTTGTTTTTGGTTTAGACTATATAGATAAAAAAGGTCCATTAATTTTTTTTGTCCTTTTTGAGAAAATTTTTCTTTCTGTTAATTTGTATTCTTGTATGGATTTTTATCACATTACATTTTTTAAATATAATGATTTTATAGGTGTTCAATTTTTTTTCATTATATGCAGGGTTTAATAGGTTTATATGACTGTATATTATACATTAAATGTTCTCTCTATCCATTAAAACTATTTATAATAATCTAATGATTCATAGATTCTGTTTACCTTATTTAGAAACCCTTGCTTAGGTCTTGCGATTTATTTATTTCAGCTAGGTCTTTTTATAACATATGTTTTTCTTTTGTAAATTACTAAGATAAAAATGTATATTATATATGTGAATAACACATAACACATACATTTATATGTGTGTATATGTGTTTTTTAAGAAAATTAATCATAACACACACCATGTGTATTTATATATGATTTCACGTACATTATCCAACATATATAAATATAATTTAGGCATTTTATAAATATGATGCATATGTTCACATTTAACTACACATGTTCACTTTTATAAAAAATTTAATATTTTTCTTCTTAACCTATAACATTTTATAAAATATATTGTTTTGTAACTTATATAACATATTCTAACAGAAAACACTCAAATATATATTAATATAATAAAAATCTTATTTAAATAATATATATGCCTTATTAAACCTGTATGTTGATAAATAATTTAAAATTTATTCTATGATTAAAAAATTATTTTTGGATTTTTTTATATTCATCATTATATTTATAGATAATAAATTATGAATAAAAAATAAAAAATATCATTTTCACATATTTTACTATTATTTATTATAAACAAAATTAATTAGATATTGAAATCATTTAATACGCTGATTTAAAAATATTAATTTTTTAAAGATATATTATATTATACTTTTTCTAAATATATTATATAGTTTTAATAAATTAAATTTTAACCTAAAATATTTTAGCATGGCCTATGTGTTCATTGAATTTTCTACCAAACCAACACATTAATGGGTTTGACTATATGTTATCCCCACTACAAACCCACCAACATGATATAAAATTTCGAACCCCTACACTACAAGGAATTGAAAATTCCAGACCTTCTTGAATGTGAAAACCCATCAAAAAACATGTCAACAATAATAAGAATATAATATCTTCATTAATAATAAAAAATGTTATACTACTGATCATATTTTTAATTTTAAATATTTTTTAAAATATTTTAGTTGGTTTATTTTATTTTTTTAAATGCGAATTCCCTATTTTAATCGCACAATGATAGAAATTTACTTTTTTGTAGTGGACATATTTTTTCTCAAGAGGGTGTATTTTGGTTCATTATTATTATTAGGTTTGACCTAACTTATTGGATTATATTAGGAAAATTCATTCGTTTATAGGAATGGTCTGAATCCAAATCATTGGTGTGTGATGACTTGTGCAGTTGGGGGATTCTTTAGCTATAAAATAAAGTCCCCATTTGGTGAGAAAATAAATTTCAACCATTCTAAATATCTCTATTCATTATTTAAATTGAGATTGCCCTAAATCCTTTAAATACGAATCAATGGTACTTTGTTTGTGGAAAAAAATTATTTTTCAAATATCATTAATTTTTAAAGATTATTTAAGGGATATTATTGACTATGTTCATGTGTAATGTATAAAACCATCATTTTATACTAAAGGGAATTTTTTGATAGAATATTATACTACTTATTTGGTGTGGGTAAATCTATTCATAAGAAGTGTGACAATGTAACATTCCTCAATGATATCTATTTACTACTATCAAAAATGTATATAATTATACATTTATTTCCTAAAAAACATTAGGAGAAGATTCCTATAAATATAGATATGGTATAATTGTGGTAAATATGTAGCAATTAATTAGAAAAAATTCAATAGGTAGAAATGATCTGTCGCATTCTACAAGAAAATATCAAAATAGTGTATTTTCTCCCATCAATGAAGCCCCTCATAACAAAAGAGGAGATTCTTCAGGTTTCCCACAAAATAAAAAATGAGATTAAAATTGTATCATCTATCAAGGGAACATACTTAGTGCTTTATCCAATGACCTACTCAACACATATAAATTATTTGTAACTCTACATTATATATGGTGTTCCATGGAGAAAAAAATCATTATCGAGGATAAACATTCTTCAAATTTCTATTTAAAGAACTAAATTTCATAAAAAAGGGTATATAGTTGATCTATTGTAGAAAAACACAATGAAATAAAATTCATCTTAAATTTCCATATGAAAAAAGATGAACATTGATGATGTTATCATTGTAATATCTATCATCGATAATCTCCCTCATTTTGGGAAGAATGCTCAAAATTATCTAAATAATTAAAATAATGATATTTTCATCAATGTGTTACTCAACTAAATAAAAATATAAGATAAATATAAAATTTATGAGGAGGTAAATGATCCAAGGGATGAAAAAACCTATGCTACTGTGGTAGAGATAGTGGATCCATCTGGGTCCATTAGGGTATAAACATCCAAACTATCCATCAAAATGTATGTTTTAGCTTATGTATACAGAAAGAGAATTCTAAATTTATGTAATGTTGAAACTCGTCAAATAATATTGATGTATCCATATGATGAAATATATAAAAAGTATAAATATATGAATTTGTGGTTATTCTCTTCGAATAGAATTTTCTTAAGTATAACTCTTCTTGGAGGATCAATTCTAGAGAGACAAGATATGGTTGAAACAACCATTCTCTCTCCATGGTGATATAATTATTCTATGAAAGAACAATACTGTACATGGTGAACTCTACAATAAAAAAAATTATGAGAATAGAGGGGCTGATCTTGAGATTGCATCACAAAAGTTTCCCACCATAAATGATTTATTATATGTTCCAGAAGATTGTAGGGATATAGCCTCTCATAAATTGGGGAGAAGCACCATTAACTATAGGTATAATCGAAAATAGGGTGTAATAATTGATGTTTGTTTGGGTTTATATCATTATATATACGTATATATATTTTTATCATTCCATATATTAGGAATTATGAATGGGTTTCATATGATCATTAAACTAATTATTTGCATATATTAATATATATTAATGAAAAAAAATAATTTTTTTATATAAACGGCTTCCTAATTAATTAAGACATTGGATGGGAAATTAGATACCACAATTGATTCTGGATTGAAGGTTTTAATATATGATCAACATAATGTTCGTTAGCATTGGTTTCTTGGTTAAGGATGACTATTTGTGGGTCTATTAAGCAATTCAATTATTTATTTATTTCATTTACCTAAATGAACTAAAACCTAATCCTCACAAAAAATATACTATTATGGAAAATCAATGGGGTAATCTATATAACCTTAGGATATTTTAATGTATGAAGAATCATTCTTTGTTGTCTTTAATAGATTTGGAAGGATGGTCAACAATGAATAGATCAAGGTGAATCATCAGACAAACAAAAAATAAAGCAGGATCATCATCTTCATCACTATAAGAATATTTATTCAATATTGATCAATCCAATATATTGGTAGGAATTTTGGTCTTATGTTCTTATTCGTTTTTAATTATTACTCAGTAATTAAAATTTATTAAAATAATTTATCATGAATCCCCTAAATCGCACGAACTAGATATGATTCTTATTAGAGTTCTCGTTTAATTTTTTGATCATTGTGTCACGATTTACCAAAACATCCTACAGTCATTGATCATTACTTGAAATCACATTATCCAATGATTTTTATTAATTCATTATTCTAATTCATCATGATATTTGTTTTTTTCATCAAAATTGGACCATAGAGTCATGGTTAAACAAAACAGGGTAGGATTAAAGCATGATTTAACCACTAATTCATAGAAGATTTTTCAATGATGTAAGATTTGGTGTTTTCTGTAGGGTCATGATGTGATGTAGGTTGAGGTTGTCTACATCATGAATCAGAGAAAAATTATTACTTTTTGTTCCATGAAAGAGGTGATATGTGATGGAATGTTCCACACAAGGTTTGTGTGGCCAAAATATGGTCATCAATGATGGATTAACTTTGGTAAAATCAAGACCAGACTTCGATGTCACAATTTATAGTAGATACAATTAGGGTATAAGAATGGGAGGTAGTCATGAATTATTCATGGCATATTTTAAAATCATGATATGTTTGTTTTTTAGTCAAGGAACATATTCCATGTTTTCCATAGATTTGGTGGAAATGGTTTTCAGTGATGTTAAATGTCACACATAATTTATGACCTATACACGTCTTGTGAATCAGTGTTGCTTGAGTATGATTTACCCAAGGGGTAAATGGTAAATTCCATTTCTAGGAACATGGGCATGTCTGGAGTACATGGACATGAATGCGTACCTGAGAATTACTAGATTATACATGCATGTTCTAATGTACATAAGTATATTCCGACATATAGGGGAGAGTTCCAACGTACACGAGCACATTATTGGGGGTATTGGTTTATCCCAATGTAAACAATAGAATCCATGTACCACATATATATGTTTTTTAGTCCAATGTGGCCTGAAAATCACTTTATAAGAATGGAAACTTCCATGTCTCTAGTTGATCTCACATTCCATGATGCCTTATGTGAAAATTGTTTTCTATTCTAAGAGATTTTAACATTGGTCATATCTTTATTTAGGAATCTAATTTGGGTCACTGTGTATGTTATGCCCCTATCCCAATTACCCATAGTTGGTACATTATTACAAAACATTGGCATGATATAAGGAAATCATGTCCCGAAATACTGATGAGTTTAGTAGCCTTGGAAGTATTTGATACCTTCATAAATTTTACATTATATTTTGAAATAAAATTTCACATCAAAATTGTCTTCATTAAAAAAATTCATATCCCATATACTATCCCTGAAGGTCAATCAGAATATACCATTTCACATCCTGGGAAAAATAAAACATAGAAAGGGGTTAACTCAGATTCTCTGTAAGGATAATAATATAGCATAAACATTCCTAAATAAGAAAAAACTTGTTAATGTAATGTATAAGATAAAATCAAATCCATTTAATCATAAACTTTAGAATAATATGGAAAAGATAAAATCACATAATTCCATTTAATTATTCACATGGAAATTATACTCGACGAATAATCACATGCAATATCAATATCCACTTTCATAATGATTGAATTAATAATTCTAGACATTATAACCACATAGTCAAGGCTTTGTGCCAAGACTACAAATAATATTTTGTCATGGACTTGTGTCAAGACACTAGTTTCTATCATGAGACCTAATGATGCATTGAGGAGCGATAGTAGGCTCCACATGTCACTTACTAAGTCTAATGCTTTCCTCATATGAAAAAGTATAAACATAACATAAATATTCTTATTAAAACTATCATATAAAAAATAACTAATTTATCTATAAACCATGAATGGTTTAAAAATAAAACATCCATATTCAAACTTATAACAAAACCTTAAATACAGTGAATAAGTTTGGTATAATAACAAATAGACTTAAAACAAGCTTAAAATCCATCAAAGGATATTGACATAGATGAAATCAAAATATTTTTAGAGAAATATCTATTTCTTTTTGAAATCATTTAAAAGTCATATAATTATAAAATATTTTTTTGAAATACTTTTATAAGATTTTAAGGGAATCTTTGACAATGATAAAATGTCAGAAAATAGCCTCACCCACCTTATAAGTTAAAAAAACATTCTTACCTTAATTATGCCAAAAATGTCATAAAGTACCTTGTTTGGTAAATGATGGAAGGATTCTTCTCAAAACATATAAGGTAAAATAAGGGTATAAATGAATTTAACAGATTTTCATGTAAATGGTAAAAATATTTTTAAATACAAATTTATGAAAACACATATGTGGATGATAAATATGTCCGAGTAGATACTTACTTAAAAACAACCTCAGTAATGAAGAGATTGTGAAATTAACCCTTAACTAGTAATTTTCTGTAGTCGATGGTATGTTAACCTCCCGTATAATAGATAAAACATTTTTATAAAATTATAAAAGAAATATATACATAAATATGATATCATATATGATCTTATAATATTGATTTGTTAAAAATATTTTAGTAGTATCATTGTTTCAGGTGTTAACTGATTCATTTTCTTTTATATGTTTGGTTACGTAAGCCATGTTTGTTATGGATATGAAGTATTTGATTCTTATTCAGAATAATATTATATTCATAAAAATTATTTTTAATCATAAAATGTAAATTATTCTTGAATTCTTTCACTGGGGAATGAATCTCATCGCATTCATGGAGATGGTAATCCATACGTACGCACGAGCAACAATATCATTATTTTTATGGACAAATAATATATAATTGGATGGAATATAATATATAAAGAATCACTAACATTAATATTTATTATTTACATCAGTTAAACTCATTATTATGCCCATCCAAATAATGATGTATTTGAATAACACACTACACCAAGATGTGGAGACGGTAATCTGTACGTACCCATGTATGGGTACTTCGTCATTTATAGGATGGATAGAATGATGAATATGGTTATAAAATTTTATTAATAACATAATTGTATAAATAAAATATTAAAGTTATTATTTTATAATGGAAACAACAATTAATGAGAAAGTTAATGAAGAAAATAATTTGAAAGAGGATATGAAATATTTACCTCTTCTTCGGGTTCTTCCTTTTGATTGGATAAAAATGGATCCTTATGTTAGCTTTCTGACCAATGGAAGGCATATAAGAATAATAGAGGAATGTTTGGAAGATATTTGGGTAGGGGTTGGCCGTCCAAAAAGGCTTTGGAGTTGTGGAATTAGAATGAGGGTAAGTGCGCTTTTACAAGAGAAGTGAGGGTCACTTTAGGAATAGCTTGAAATATTAATTTATAATAAAATATTTTTCAGTTTCTAATTGCTCAAAAATTAATTACATAAAATTTAAGGTGTGAATGGGTTAAAACTTCTCATCCAATAGGATTTAGACTGGTCAAAGTCATCATATTATATTTATCTTTTAGATTTAACTTTTAGTTAAATAGATTTTCATATACCATATCTCTTTGTATTTTTATATTATATGGTTAATAAACATACTATTACAAGAAAAGATAACCCCATGTGGTACACTATTAATATATATAATTTTATATAATTCCATTGGATGAACATTATATGTTTAGAAATATTATATCAATTAATAATATAATATCTGTTTTCAAAACTCAATATTGTCAATTTTTACACTATTTAGTATTCGATTTTATTGAAACCCAGAAAAACATTATCACTTGGAATAAAATTTATTTAACCAACCCTATCATGTTATTTTAACCTATAAAATTATTTTTATTCATAAAAAGTATCAATTTACTTTTATTTGGATATTTATAATATCAATTACTTCAATATTTCATTAATAAGGTAATTATTGTATCATCACTGTGTGTTAAATAAAATAAAATTATTTAATGACTAAAAATTACAGATAAAATACCATTATGTAGAAAATATTCATATATTTCTAATTAATAATTATACTCTAATTTATATTGTGTGTAACCCTATATTGAACATGGTTTAGTTATTAAACATATAATTTAACTCTTTCAACTTTTATTTAAATAAAATAACAAAAACTGTCCTAATCCAATAATAATTTGAATGATTTTTAATTTCTATCACTGATGAAATAGTAATATAATATGCATATTATTAGGATCATGAAAATCATTAGAGGATGGTCATAGAGATTCTATGGGAGAACCATCCTTATTGTAAGATCTCAAATTGTTAGTTCAAGATCCATGAAGTTCACTTATTGTGGAATATAATTTATAATCATGGATTGGATATGGTCTATATGAATATCAATATTGTTCTTACTTGTTAGACACACAAGATCATGTCATAAGTTCAATGATTTCATGGATTAGTAGGGTACTGCATGAATTTTATGGAAGACATCTCCAGGATTCCATCCCCTTTAAAAAAGATAATGAGAAAAGGGTAGTAATTTAGCTGAAATGAGTAGTTTCATATAGATTTATTGATTTATGGAAGTGGATAAAATAATTCCCTTCCTTAATAATAATAGTGGATAGCATGAAGTACATAGGGTATTATAATTCCTCAAGAGCTGGGTTTAGCTACATGTTTATGTAGAGGCAAGAAGTGATCAGACGTGGGTTGAGGTGGTTAGGAACCCACAAGTATAATCATTTGAATCATGATATAGAGATTGTAGAATTGGTATTATCTCTAAGGATGTGGAGGATCTATCATCAAGGATAACACTTTGATGTTTACTCAGAACATCAGAGTGTCATATATGTTTTAATGTAGAGAGGCATGAAACTGAGAAAGAGGCCTTGGGTGGAGTTCTTAGTGGACTATGAAATTAAAAAATTCTATAATATTTCAAAGGGAAACATGGTTTAATATTCCAATAGTGGGAATTCCTAGGATAATGTTGAGCAGCAAGATACAATGCAGTTGGATTCCATGTTGCTGAGCCAGGTTGTGGAGGAGGGTGAAGAATTTCATCCATCGATGGTGATAACACTAATTAATCTCCATCATCTAAGAGTGTCTCATTAGAGAGACATACAATATAATGTCTGTAATGAATATATATCTTAACTATATTCAATAGATTGATTTTTTGAAGGATGGGTTCATGTAATCATTTTTCATGGATGAATAGTGTTCATTGTCATGATGTGAGAAGAACAAATTAGTGTCTTTCATAAATATTCATTAGTTGTTCATCCTTGTGTGGGGAAGATGTACTCAATAATTTAGTGACTGATTTTCTGGGATGGCATGAGGTGAATCATTGTTCAGTTCATGTCGTGGTACCTTAAATGGAAGCATCTACAGGCTATGTACTAGGTTATACCAGGATTGTTGTAGCATCTTGAGATCCCTAAGTGGGAATGTAATGGAAGGTCTTGGGAATTTGTGATAAGGGTTCCACAGAAAATAATATCCCATGATGCCATCTAGGTGATAGATGACCGACATAAAATGATGGAAAAACCATATTACAAGGGAGTAGAGTTTAGTGTAGAGATTGGGGTAGCTGTGCATATGGGCTATGGAACACCTTCATGGGTTTCCCTTAATAAATGACATTAATTATGATTTGGGGTATACCTCACATTGGTGGAGAGCATTGTAAGTAGAATTCTAGACACAAATTAATATGATTACATCCATTAACCCCAAAAAATGATCATCCCGAGTGCACTTTCGAGGTGCTAGAATATATGCTAAGTGATTACGTGTTAATATTCAACAAGAGATGTGAGGATCACTTTACATTGATAGATTTTTCATATAATAATTTATATCACTCTACTATTCCAATGGAACCTTTAAAGTCATGGTATGGGATACCCTCTTGTTCAACCTTATGCTAGAATGATATTGGAGAGGGATCACTTATTTGGATGGGGATATTATATTTGATGATAGAGAGTGTCTAGGAGAACCTTGATTAGACAAGGAAAACCTAGATAAGGCATATATCTTATGTACACCAACATTTATTATCATTATTGTTTTAGATGGGTGAACATGTTTTCCTAAGAGTATCTACAGGATGAAGAATTCAAATATTTCGGATGGTAGGAATGTTATCCCTTTCATCCAGTTGGCCATTCAGTATGTTTTATGGGCATGGTGAGGTTACATACATCCTTTCCCTACCACCAACATTGGATCAGGTTCATGAAATCTTCCATGTGTTATAGTTAATGAGATACATTAATGATCCCACATATGTTGTTGACCAGGGTGATCTATGAATCAAGGATAAAGACAATTTATAGGAGTACATAGTATAAATTGAGTATCTATAGTAGTGGATCCTTATTGGATTGAACATCATGTTGGTTTGTGTGTCGTTGTAGAAAATGAGCATTTAGAGATGTCCCTAGAGAAGGAAGGCCAGATGTAAGATCAATATAAATTTCATTTTTCTTAGTTTTTATATTTTTTAGGATAAAACTCATGAACAATGAAATAACATGGATACCATATTTTTCATTTTAATACTTTATAATATAATAAGGAATGTTTTTTATCCAATCCGTGAGATGAATCAAGATTCTGAGGCCTTTTGTTCCCATAATCAATATTACAATTATATTAAATATATTTTACATCCATCACACATAGGGTTTCATAAATTATGGAATATATCATAAATATATTATTGAAATAGAAATTTGATAACATGGTTGAATCTGGGAAATGAATTTTACCTTACATGTGATCTAATGTTGAACGGTGTGGGATCTTCAGTAAAAGAATTTGTTTCTAGATGTGTTTAATCAATAACATAGCTAATTTATTAAATGACACAAAAAACACCCTTTATAATTATGGTAGTATAATAAATTCCTAGAGTTGGACACATTATCATGATACCATTAAGAGGTGGATCCACCATTCGACACAGGAAGATTGATTTCAAAAGATGATCAACAACTAGACCCATGTGAATCAAGATGTTTTGAATAGAACATATCTTCCTCCTTTGTTAGTGGGAAAATTATTCACTAAAGAATGATATAAATTATAGGAGGACTATTTATTTTTGGATTTATACCATTATTATAAATATGCTTAGTAGAATCAAATATCTTTTTTTAAATATATTTTTTTAGCATTTTTATATTCCCAAATATGAGAAATGATTTTTTTAATCTATATACCAAATTGATCAATTTTTGCGCACCCTGGGTCATCTAGACAAAATTAATTTTCCAATAATTCTTGGCCATCAATTGTTTCACCCTTGTTTGTTGTGGGTTTCCCCCACCTGGTCTTCGTATTAGTCATAATTGGAATGCATGGTCATGATTTGACTATTACAAGTGGGATTGAGCATGATCGAACTCCCAGATTCATCAATGATTCATGTGAAATGAGAAAATTGATGATTTGAGGATTTAGGGATGGATCAGGATGTGTTGTGGGATTGGGGTAAAAATCGTCATTCATCTAGGATCCAAGATCAAATAACTATCATAGGAGATATGTATGGTGTGTGATGAATCATAGTTGATTGAAAGATACTGATTTATGGATACTAGAGTGTTAGAATCAATAGATAGTAGAATCTCATTCAATTACAAGTTAGTGGATGGTGGAAATCGTAGTGAATATCTTGATATGAATCATGGGGAGTGGATCTAAAATTTTGTGAAAAAATTAAACTACATGCTATGTGGTTTGAAGAACACATGGCATATACCCCTCGAATATGGAAGCTATGTTTCGAGTGAGATAAATATCACATATCATGTAGGAATCCCCCATTCCATGGGACTCATGTCTGTAACCTTGGTGTGTACAAATGGAGTTCATGGATATGGGCATGACCAGAGACACAATAATAGTGCAATAACATAAAACAGGACATCGACAGGAACCTGGGTGGATGAGGCACACTATGTAGTCCACTTACATACTATGTTGGGTTACACAACCACATATATGTGTACTATAAATGAAACAACGAGGTTTTTGTATGGCACCACATTCCATGTGGATACCCTTACACATAGTGTAGCCCCATTTTGAGGAAAACATATACATCTCATATATCTTTCATTTTGACTCAGATTTGTTTTGTGAGAAGCTTATCATATGTGTTTTTCAATATATCACATGTTGGCGGCATTCGTATTATATTTTGAGATATGAAACAAGATGGTATTAGTGTTAAAAAAAATTAGACATCACTTGATGTTGAGAGATATTAGCAAGGATCATTATAATGGAACCACCTCTATTGTCAATGCATGTGTCCTATACCGATTGAGTGGAACCCTCCTGCTATATCAGGGAATTGGTCCACTATTTATCCATTTTAAGAGTGCAACCCCTATGATGGAATATGTAATGGGTCCTACAAATATAACGTGTAACCCTCTTACTATATCATGTCACGGGTCCATTATTTATTGATCATCAGAGTGGAACCCTCCTACTATGAATGGGTACGATTACTCTACCATTAGAGTGGAACCCTCCTAATATACCAGTGAATTATTCTACAATCTATCTATTACTTGAGGGGAACCCTACAATAGAGTCAGATCACATGGCCTTTACCATTTTAGTGGAACCCTAATATAGTGTCTGTATATGGGTTTAATTCTATTAGAGAGGAGAAATCCTACTTTATTAGGGCATGAGTCCTCTATCCATCCATTTCTAGATTGGAACACTCTTGCGGAGTTAGGAAATTTCTCTTATATCATTATGATGGAACCCTATAGTTGCATTATGGAATGGGTCCCTTATCTATCTACAAGGGTGATCCCTCTTATTTATTCATGGAATGGGTCCTATACCGAGAGATTATATCACCTCATCAATTTGGTATAGTAGCGACGTGTGGACCTACATTGATGTTTCCTCTGAATTGATGTGTGATATGTTTCACAACATTTATTGACCACAAAGAACTAATGAATGGCCGTTTTTGTGGGATGGTTTGTGAGATATAGATCCAATTTCTCTCTGATATAGGACTCTAGAATGTTTATATATCCAATTTTATTGGTTTTTATTTCCCTCTTGAAAATAGTTCAGATTTAAACATCAATGTACACTTTTACTCGTCCCCTTATGCTTTTTGAGAGTCTACATGGTACCTGTATACTCACCAAGTCCTAGGAGTTTCCCACATGTGTCATTTTTTCTACTAATTATGGATCGTTCGGTTGTGATTGTAGGGGACAATTGGGAAATAAAATTTATTACACTCAGAACGGTGATTGGGTCATGAAGATCTATTTTAGGAAACTCTTATCACTTATATTTTTCAATTTTTCGACATAGGACACCATTTTGGTTGGGTGTGTATTTTTTTCCTTCTACTTATCATATTAATTATTATAATATTTAATCCATATAGGTTTTACATGCTTGTTTTTTCCCTATGTATTTCATGTTTTATTGTTATTCAACTTTATTTTTGTATGTAGATGGTTGTGTCTATGCGTACATGATAACTAAGAAAATACTTCCTTTATTAGTTATGGTTTCCAGCACTTTTAACCATTACCTAGTATTTGGGGTGGGGATAGGGTAGTTACAAGTCATCTTCCATTTGGCAAGGTCATGAATGCGAGAAAGATAATGAATTTTAACTATTATATTGATAATTATATCTTATGAAAATTTAATAATTTTCATAATAAATAAACATAATCAAAAACCATCTAGAGGAACATAGAAATTTGTATAAAAACAATAAAACCACAACCAAAATAATAATAAATAATAAAAATAAATATGAAGTATTGTATCATTATAACATATTTCAAATTGAAGATAATTTAAATAAGTGTTGTTGTCATTGATTAATTTAAATTCAAAAAAAATTATTAAAGAAAATATTTAAGAAAGTAACATTATCATTTCGAAATCACATTTAAAAACTAAAAATTACAAGAATATTTAGAAAAAAATACATTAAAACATCCCTATAATAATATAAATATATATTCAAAAATACGTTTCAATGATGGTGGGTAATTATATACATGCTATATAAGTTAAAAAATCAATCCTTTATAATGATTTAAAATTTATAAAAAGTTCCCCATTTAGAAAATGACTAGAAGATTCAATTCAATTTTTTTTTAAAATTCATATATGTGTAAAATTAATTTATTTTATTACTTTTTGTAATTCGTAATAATTCATTACATAATTTATATAACTCATGGATATGTAAGAAAATAGGGTCTCAATTGAAGATATAAATGAATTTGTGTATATTAAAATTCATTCTTTTTTTCTCATTTTTATTAAAGGGAATAAAACGATAGAGAGAAATTTATTCTATAGAAATAAAAATAGAAGAATAATATTTATGAGTTTATTTGAATATATATCATAGTATTAAATCATCATAATCTTAATACAGAACAGTCCTAATAAAAATGATATTTTAACATAAACCATTATCACTTTGGTAAATTATGAGTCATATGTTCCATTAAATAAATAACATAAAATAAAAAATCTCATAAAATAAATAAAATGATATTAATTTAATAAGGGTATTATATAAATTATAATAAATTATTATCTATTGAATAAGTCATACATCTCATAGTTTTTAAATCAAGATGAGAAACCCTCACAACAATTCAGCTTCCATTATACATGTTTGTACCACATGTATCATAAATATAGATTAATATGTATCTATTAAAAAACAAAAATCGTATATTTCATAAAATATATGAATTAATTATAGACTTTTTAAAGTCATTTATTAATTAATATTTATTAAAATCACTATTCTGATTGATCATTACATTGTTTTCCCTATATATTTTGATATAGTAATTTTAGTCAATTTTCATTGATATTGGTTCCATAATATCATTAATTTTATCCAGGATATAAATATAATTTATAATCATTATATAGGTATTTTTAATATCCCATAAAATTTATATATTTTAAAATGAGTTACACTATTTAAGGATAAGGTAGGTTGTGTAACACCCCAATCTTCCACAGTACGTTTCCCTTTGAATATTGCAACAGCTTGCATTGTACGCAATTTCGAGATTCTAACTCACCGTGACAAATCAAACTCGCCATTATGAATAGTAATACCCAATTTTTAAAATTTTATTAATTTTATCATTCAAAAATGACTTCATTTTTTGAATAAGAATATCGAAATTAGCATAGGGTGATTTTTTGGTATTTTTCTAAAAACATTCAATTTTTTATGAATAGTGAAAATCACTGAGTTATTGGTTAAAACCGAATTTTTATTCAAATAATTATTTATTTTATTTCAATTTATTTATAGGTCAAAATAGATACATAATAACTACATAAGTTCAATGTAATTCATTTGAGTCTGTTTATAATAATTTTATACATATAAAAATTTTATTGAAATTTTCACCATTTTTAACCCATCTCCTATGAGAATTTGCAAATTCCCATAAAAATTTATTTTACCGCTTATGTGAGTGTAATTTCAAAAATCCTAGAGAAATGGTAAATATCAAGGAGTAAAATGTTGTTCAAAAAGATAAAAATAATTTTTGGTGAATAGTAACTTTTCACTTTTATTTACCATGGTAAAAAGTAAATAGGGTAATTAAGGGTAAAAATGAAATTATTATTACCCTAAAACATGTCCTAATTATATTGGCTATGTATAATTCGACCAAAGAAAACATTAGGAATAAAATATGAAGCTCTTTGGTCCACTTGGATTAGATTAGGACATTTATTATTATTTAATTTAAATATGAGTTAAAAGAGTTAAAATCAAAGTTTAATAACTAACACATTTTTAATATAAGGATAAAAATAAGATAAATTAGATTATAAATATTCATTAGAAATATCAAAATATTTCCAACATAATCGTATTTTATTTATAATTTTTAGACATTAACTAATTTAATTTATTAATGATACAATGGTGATGCAGTAATTACCTTATTTGTGAAATATTAAAATAATTGATATTATAATACCCAAATAAATATAATTTGTGACTTTTTATGAATTAAAATAATTTTCTAGGATAATATGACATATTATTATTGGTTATATGGATTTTATTCGATGTAATAATGCTGTTATAAATTTATCAAAAACAAAATACCAAATAGTGTCAAATTTGAAATGAAAGAATTTTTAAAACAAATATTATAATATTAATTGATGTTATATTCATAAAAATCTAAGGTTCGTCCAATGGACTTATATAATGATATTTTTAACATTAATAGACCACTTGGAGGTCTCTAAAAATTATAGAGTATTTTTATTAACTATATAATATAAAAATACACAGATACATGCTAATTGTCAAACTATTTAACTAATAGTTAAATATAATGGATATGGTTACTATAGTTACCCAAATATGTCTAAAATGTATTGGTTGAGTGTTTTTCGACCGATCCCCACATTAAAATTGGAATAATCTACTTTGGAGCAATTATAAACCGAATATGAATTTATTATAAATTAATACATTAAGTTTTTCCAAAAGAGCCCCTCCTGCACCTTATAAAAGGACACCACTTCTAACAAATTCTTCACAATTATAAAGCATTTTGGCTTGACCAAACTCTCCACAGTTAAGCTTTCTAAACCCCTATCCTCCTCCTAGAAGCCTTACATTCGTCATAAAGCACTTCAAGAGTCCTTTTTGGGTCAAACCAAAGGGAGTTACCCAAATTAAAGGTAATAATTTCTCTTAGCTTCTCTTCTTTTATTTTACTTCTCCAACCCCTACCCACTTCTTATTATGTTTATTTTGTAACAAAACCAGTATCTTAAATATACTTGGATATTTTTATGAGATTTATTCGAACTAAAATTTCACTAATCTCCATCTTATGGTTGAAGAACATAATGTTTCTGTGGATGGCAACCAAACGCCTCACGAAACGATGATTGTTCAATTATCTACTACCACCTCTCATGGTGGCTAATATGATGGAACTATAATTAAATATGATATTAATTATATTTATTTTATATATAATCGTTATTAATTACATTTTATATTATACCATTATTTGTTTCATGTTTTATATATAAAAGATAATTTCATTGGAGGAAGTCCAGACTAACGGCCCCACAAAGTGATATGACTCGTTCATACCATACATGGAACATATAAAGGATGGTGATAATGAACATAAGTAACACATATAATATATTATATTATAATGGAATAATAATATACCTATGTATCGTTTATTTTTGATTCCTTTTATTATTAATAATGAAATGGATGTAGCATTTGTGGGTACGTAAGAATTACCGTCTACATAAAGGTGGTGGGATTCCTTTCCCCATTATATCCATTCAAGAATAATTCTGATTTTATGATTGAAATTAATGTTTAAGGACTTGATATAAATCTGGATATGAATAAGATACAATCTATCCATAAAAAACATGGCTTATGTAACGAATCATATCAAGGAAAACGATTCAGTTAACACCTGAAATGACGGTAACACTAAAATATTATTAACAAAGAAATATTAAAATATCATATATGATATCATATTTATGTATATGATTCTTTATAATTTAATAGCAATGATTTAACTATTATACAGGAGGTTAACCTACACTTTATTATGGAAAAGTACAAGGTAAGGGTTTATTTCACAATATATTCATTATCTGAGGTTTTTTATACGTAATTATCCACTGGGACCACTTTATCATCCAAATATATGTTTCGTAAAAATGTATTTCCAAAAATTATTACTATTTTACAAAATATTAATTAAATTAATTTATACCCTTGTTTGACTATTTATAAGAAGTTTATGAAGGAATCCTTCCATCGTTTTCCGAACAATGTCATTTTTAACCTTTTCGACAGAATTACGGTAAGAATGTCTTTTTTAACTTATACGGCGGGTGTGGATCTTTTCCACCATTATAAAATCTTTGTAGATTCCATTACAATCTTATAAGAATATTTTCAATGTAAATGTTTTCTTTTATAATTATGTGACTTTTAAATTATTAAAAAAAAGATATATTTCTGTCAAATAGTTTTAATTTCATCTATGTCAACATCATTTAATGGATTTTGATCTTATTTGATGTTTATTTATTATGATACAAAACTTCCATATATTATTTAAGGTTTTTTTATATGTTTGGCTGTGGATTTGTTGTTTTTATACCATTCAATATTTATGGAGAAAGTATTGACATTTTTTATGCTAGTTTTAATACGAATGTTTATGTCATGTTTAAACATGTTCATATAAGGAATGAATTAGACCTAGTAACTGATGGGTGGTGCCTACTATAGCTTCTCGATGCATTAGTAGTTCTCATGAGATAATCTAGTTTCTTGGCACGAGGCCTTGAAAAATTCTTATTTTTAGCCTTGGCACGAGGCCTTGGCTACGTGGTTATGATAGTCTGGCATTATGCATTCCATCATTATGAAAGTGGTTATTGATATTTCATGTGATTATTCGATTAGAAGAATATCTATGTGAATAAGTAAATGAAATTATTTCATTTTATTTCTTCCATATTATGCTGAAGTTCATGTTTATAAGGTTTTTATTTTAGTTATACAATGCATAAAATGTTTATGCTTAATATTGAATGTTTCTGCTGTATTGTTATCCTTACTGGGCATTTGAGCTCAACCCTTTCTTTGTTTTATTTTTTCCAAGATGTGAAGAAGTATTTTATGAATGACCTGCAGGGATAGTATATGGGGATATGAGTGTCGAGACAAAATTTTTATGTATTTTTCACTTTATGTTGTAATGTAAAATTTATGAATGCATCTAGTGCTTCCAAGGCTACTAAACTAATCGGTCTTTAAAGACATGATATTTTGTGATCATTCCAATATTATGTAATATTGCACAAACACTGGGAAACTGGGGTCCGGGCATTATAGTTGGTATCAGAATAAGTTTAGTACAAACCATGGTATATAGATTTCGATAATCTCTGATTAGAGCACATAGACATAATATGGACTTTGAGGATTAGTATAGAAGAACATCCTATAATTTTGGTAATGTAGATATTTTGTGAGTTTTCTGAGAAATGAATCCCTGTCTGGATATGAGCTGGTAGAGGCGGTTTTGACAAAGATGTACCTAAGGGTAAAACCCAAAAACACCACTTTTATCTAGACTTGAACAGGAACTGGTGCACGACAATGGGCCTTACATCACTCTTGGTTAGGACACTCCTGGGGGATATGCTTAGGATAATTATCATTTTCATTACAATCCATTATGAATGGTTTATGAGTATATACTTCTTCAATGAAAACATTTTTTTATGATAATGGATTATATCCATATATTGTTCAATTTATGTTAAGTGTTTAACATGTATAGAATTCTGTGTTTTGATTCATAAACTAATCTAGTTTATGCCATTGTTTAGAAATGGAACCTAGTGTAAGGAATAGAAACCATATCAATGCACGCACTTCATTTAGGGATTAACCTCTTTATCAAGATAATTATAGTGGATCTAGTGATGCATCTAGTGCTGATCATCTAATAACCATACTGGGACAACTCACTCAGGTTATGAATAATAACCTTACCCGTATGAAGCACCATGATCCGCATAATGGAGTTTCATGATAGATCACTTCATGAGGCGGCAATCACCAACATTAAATGGGAGTAAAAATCCATTAGTAACTAAGCAATGGATAAGTTCCCTATAGAAAATATTTCAAGAATTTAGGAGTAGTGAAAGGGAAAAAGATGGCGTGGAAGTTTATCACCTCAATGGAGATGCTGATCAATGGTGGTCATTGATAGAAAACACGGAGGATGATGATGAAGTATAAAATATGGAATGGTGGGTATTCAATGATATTTTCATAGAAAAATACTTTGTTCATGACCATCGAGCAGATATGGAAAATAAATTTCTGAGTCTGAGGAAAACAGAGGATGAGAATGTCACAAAGTATGAGGATAAAATTACAAGGTTAGCGAGGCATACATCAGATTATATATGTAACCCAAGAATTAAGATTTATCAATTCTTTGATGGGTTAAAACTGTTTCTCCATTGAGCATTAGTCTGAAAATATTTCTCGTTGTACGAATATATTGTCTCATGTGCTATCAAGATAGAAAAGGAATACGCGAAGTCTTACGACTTTAAAGAAAAGAAATAGAAGAAGAGATCTGTTGACCACTCATGAAATGGGAATAAAGGGAAGAAGGGAAAAGTTTATTATCCATCCTGTAGTAAATATAGGAAGAAACACCCCTGTACTTTATTGAAGGGAATGGTAGTCTATTACAAGTGTGATGAAAAAGGCCACCCTGCTCATGATTTCAAGGGAAAGAGAGTTTTTGTCAATGGGGAATGTTATAATTATAGGGATATGGGACATTATGCAATAGAATGTATTAAGCGTCATGGGAACATACTGTAGAAAAGGCCAAGGGATCAAGGCCAAGATTATTCTATCACTACTGCTAAGGTAGAGGATCTTAAAGACGTGGTGGAAGGTAATTTAATGGTTTCCTCAAGTTTAGAAAATGGTTTATTTGATTCGGGATCATCGCATTGTTTCATATCTTCCTAGTTTTCTAAGAATATTAGATATTTCCAATTTGATTTAACAAGGGAGTAGTTTGTTAAAACTACTAAAGGAATTATCATTGCAACACTGTTTTGTGAATCAGTCCCCATTAGAGCACATTAATGTTTTTTATTTGTGGATATCATCCTCATACCCATGATTCAGTTTGATATAATCCTCATTATGGATTGGATTTCGGACCATGATGCAAATATTTACTATAAGAAGAAGGAGGTTACAATTTTTGATTATGATGATAAGGAACACCTTATCATTTGAGTAGAATCATCACCACCTAATTCTTACAAAGATCCACCCCTAGTAGCTCAACTAAATTCAATTATAGGAGAGGAAGAGAATGAAATAACTGTGGGTAAGGAAAGTAATGTTCAAATAGAGGATGTACCTATTATGAGAGAATATGTTGATGTTTTTTCATATGATTTACCTGGACATCCCCCAGAATGAGAAGTTGAGTTCTCCATTGATTTAATTCCTGGACCAGGGCCTATATCGACAACCCCATATAGAATGACAAATATGAAATTAGAATAACTGAAGAAACAACTATAGGAATTGAGTAATAAAGGATTTATTCACCTTAGTTTTTCTCCATGGGGAGCCCCTGTTCTTTTTGTTAAAAAGAATGATGGATCTATGATATTATGTATTGAATACAGGGAGATCAATGATATAGCAATAAAGAAAAAGTATCCCCTACCTCACATTGATGATTTATTTGACCAACTGCATAGAGCTCAATACTTTTCAAAGATTGAACTTCGATCTGGATGTCATCTGTTGTGTGTGAAGAAGGAAGACATTCCAAAGATAGTATTTCGAACCAGGTACGAGCATTACGAGTTTACATTAATTCTTTTTGGGCTAACTAATGAACACTCTTTATTCATGGATCATATTAATAGAGTTTTCCAGGAACATCACTATTATTTTGTGGTGGTATTTATCGATGATATCTTGGTATACTCTATAATCTATGAAGATCATGAAAATCAGCTACGCATTATTATGAAGACTCTGAGAAGACATGAATTGTAGTGGAAGTTTAGCAAGTGTGAATTCTATATTCAAGAGATTTCTTTTCATGGCCATATTATCTCAAAGGATGGAATCTATGTTGATCCTAATAAGACAATAACAATCCAAGAATGGCCAACACCAATGAGTATAACTGAGGTACATTGTTTTATTGGTATAGCAGGTTATTATCGATATTTCGTCTAGAATTTTTCCCGATTGGCGAACCCATTAACGAAGCTCACACAAAAAGGGGTTAAATTTGTTTGGAAAAAAGAGCGTGAATAATTTTTTGAAGAATTGAATAGAATATTAGTCAATGATCCTATATTAACTCTACGATTGGGGAATGATGGGTTCATTATTTATAGTGATGCATTGAAGAAAGGATTTGGTTGTGTCCTTATATAGAATGATAGGGTTATTTCTTATGCATCAGGACAGCTAAAAATTCATCTAAAAAACTATCCTACTCATGATATTGATTTTGCAGCTATATTCATTGATTTGAAGATTTGGAGACACTATCTCTATGGTGAAAAATGTGATATTTATACCGATCATAAGATTTTGAAGTACATTTTCTCATAGAAAGAACTCAACATGAGGCAAAGGCAATGGCTCGAACTACTCCAAGATTATGATTGCATGATACAGTACCACCCAAGGAAGGCAAATAAGGTGGAAGATGCTTTGAGTAGAAAGGATCATGGAGGTTTGAATAATATGATAGTTGAAAAGTATTATATATACATATATCTAGTAATGATCGATATGGGAATCAACATGGAAGGTGAAACATCAATACTTTTTCAAATGGGTGCCAAACCATCTTTACTAGAAAGGATAAAGAGTTCTCAGACTTATGATGATGAATTTCAAAATGTGATTAAAGCTGTGAATGATGGGATATTGAATGACATTGTGTATGAAGATTGAATTTTGAAATTGGGGAAGATACATTGTGTTCCCGATATACCTAATCTAAAAAGATAATTTTTGGAAGATTCTCATAGTTAAAATATTTTTATACACCCTTGGAGCACGAAAATTTATATAGATTTGAAGAAACATTTTTTGTACGAAATCATGAAGAGTGACATTGTTGATTTTGTTCAATATGTATGGTTTTTCAACAATTGAATGATGGAAGGCAATAGCCTAGAGGATTCATGCATCCTCTTCCCATACCTAAGTGGAAATGAGATAATATCACGATGGAATTTTTCATGGGACTACCAAAGACTCCTAGAATGAACGATGAAATATGGGTCATTGTTGATCGTCTTACCAAGTCATCACATTTTCATACAATAAGGAAAGTTTTAACACTTTTACGTCTAGCAAGACTATATATTAATGATGTTTTGAGACTTCATGGAGTACCCATATCGATTGTTTCGGACCGTGATCCACGTTTTACTTCATGATTTTGGAAAATTCATTTGAAGGTCATGGATACTGAACAAAATTTGAGCACTATCTACCACCCTAAAACAAATGGACAATCATAACGGACTATTCAAAACATAGACATCATGTTGGGATCATGCTCACTTGACTTTCAGGGTATGTGGGATCAATATTTACCTATGGTGGAATTTTCCTATAACAATAGATTCCATTCAAGTATTCATATGGAACCATATGAAGTGTTATATAGAAAGAGATGTCATACACCAACCTATTGGGATGACGTTGGTGAAAGAAAACATGTTGGCATAGAAATATTGAATGAAAGGGTAGAGATGGTGAAGTTAATCGAAAACCACATCAAAGCAACTCAAAGTTGGCAGAAGAGATATTCCGATAATTAAAGGAAGGATTTGGAATATCAGGTAGGAGATCGTGTTTTCATGAAGGTATCTCCATTGAAGGGTGTTATACGTTTTGGTATGGAAGGAAAATTGTGTCCCAGGTACATCGGACCATTCAAAATTCTAGAACGAATTGGGGCTGTGGTATAGCATTTGGAAATGCTGCCAAATCACTCCAAAGTTCACGATGTGTTCCATGTATCACTGTTGAGAAAATACATTCCTGACCCAACGCATGTTCTCACCTATGAGGAACTATAACTAGAATATTATTTGTCTTATTGTGAAGATCCCATCATGATTCATGATACAATAGAACAAGTACTGAGAAACTGGATGAAAAATCTGGTAAAAGTTTTATGGAGAAACAATAAGATGGAAGAGGCAATGTGGGAACCCGAGGAACTTATGATGATCAACCACATAATACTTTTTAAGAAATAATATCCTTGAAATTACGAGGAAGAAATTCTTTGAAGGAGGGGATAATTTAACACCCCAATATTCCATGGTACGTTTCCCTTTGAATAATTATATAACTTGCATTGTACACAATTTCAAGATTCTAACACACTGTGACAAATCAAACTAGCCGTTATAAATATTAATACCCAATTTTTGAAATTTTATAAATTTTATCATTCAATATGGACTTCATTTTTGGATTCGGAATATTGAAATTATCCAAGGGTTAATTTTTGGTATTGTTCTGAAAACATTCAATTTTTTGATGAATAGTGAAAAACACTAAGTTATTGGTTAAAACTGACGTTTTATTTAAATAATTATTTATTTATTTATATTTATATTATGTCAAAATAGAAATGTAATACCTATATAAGTTCAATTTAATTCATTGGAGTAAGTTTATAATTATTTTAGACATATTAAAAGTTTATTGTACTTTTCAAAGTCTTTTACCCATCTCCTAGGAGAATTTGAAAATTCACATAAAACATAATTTTACCACTTTTGTGAGTGGAATATAGAAAATCCGAAAGATATAGTTAATATCAAGAAGTAAAATGTGGTTCAATAAGATAAAAGTAATTTTATTTGAATATTAACTTCTCAGTTTTATTTACCACGGTAAAAAGTAAATAGGGTAATTAATGGGAAAAATGAAATTATTATTACCCTAAAACATGTCCTAATTCTATTGGATAATTAAAATTATAACAAAAACAACCTTAGGAATAAAATATGAACCACTTTGGTCTACTAGGATTAGATTAGTACATTTATTATCTTATAATTCAAAGAAGAGTCAAAAGAGTTAAAATCAATGTTCAATAAATAAAACATTATTAATATAGGGTTACACATAATATATATTTGATTATAAATATTAATTAGAAAGATAAAACTATTTTCTACATAATGGAATTCTATTTATAATATTTAGAAATTAAATAATTTATTTTATTTATGACACAATGGTGATGCAGTAATTACCTAATTAGTGAATTATTAAAATAATTGATATTATAAATACCCAAATAAATATAATTTGATACTTTTTATGAATTAAATAATTCTCTAGGTTAACTTGTCAAATTAGTTTTGGTTTTATGAATTTTAATCTAATTAATAATGCATTTATAAATTTATCAAAAACAAAATACCAAATAGTTTCAAAATTGACATAAAATAGTATTTAAAACAAATATTATATTATTAACTAATATTATATTCCTAAAAATCATAGGTTCGGCTAAAAGTCTTATATAATGATAGGTGTATCATTAATAGAACACTTTTGGGTCTCTTGGAAGTATATAGTATGTTTATTAACTATATAATATAAAAATACAAAGAGACATGGTAAATGTCTAACTATTTTACTAAGAGTTAAATCTAAACTATATGGTTACTATAGTGACCCAAACCTACCTAAAACCTATTGGTCGAGTGGTTTTCGACCCATACCCACCATATACTTTCAATAATACACTTTTAAGCCCTTATAAAACGAATATGAATTTATTATAAATTAATACTTTAAGTTTTTTCAAAAGAGCCCCTCCTCTTCCTTATAAAAGGACACCATATTTATCCAATTCCTCACACCACTGAATCCTTCTAGATCATCATAAATCTGACCAATTAATCTCCCTAGATCCATATAATCCTCCTAGAAGACTTACCTTACATATAAGGCACTTAAAGAGTCTTTTCTGGATCAAACCAATGGGATTTACCCAAATTAAAGGTAACAATTTCTCTTAGCTTCTCTTCTTTTCTTTTACATCTCCAACCTCTAAACTCTTCTTATTATTTATATTTTGTAAAAAAACCAGTATCCTAAATATACTATAATAATGTTATGAGAGGTATTCTAACTACACTCAAACACACTTCCATCTAATCGGTGAAGACCATAATGTTCTTATGGATGGAAACCTAATGCCTCACGAAATGATGATTGTTCAATTATCTCCTACCACCTCTCATGGTGGCCATTATGATGGAACTATAATTAAATATGATATTTATTATATTTATTATATATATAATCTTCTCTAATTATATATTATATAATACCATTAATTGTTTCATTTTGTATATATATACGATAATTTCATTTGAGGAGTGCTGACTACCTCCCCCTCAAAGTTATATGACTCGTTCATACCATACATGAAACATATAATGGTTAGTGGTAATGAACATAAGTAAAACACATATGATATTATATTATAATGGAATAATAATATACCTATGTATCATTTGGTTTTGATTTCTTTTAAAATGAAAAATGAAATGGAAGTAGCGTCTGTGCGACCGTACGGATTACCGTCTCAACAACCGCGATGAGATTAATTTCACCATCATATCCATTCAAGACTAATTCTCATTTGATGATTAAAAGTAATGTTTAAAGACTTGATATCATTATGGTTATGAATAAGATACAACCTATCCATAAGAAACACGTCTTACATAAAGAATACTATAAAGGAAAACAAATCAGTTAACAACCAAAACGATGATAATACTAAAATACTATTAACAAAGAAATTTTAAAATATAATATATGATATCATATTTATGTTTATTATTATTGTATAACTTAATAACATTTATTTAATTATTATACAGGAGGTTAATATACATGCTATTAAGGAAAATTACAAGGTAGGATTTTATTTCACAATCTCCTCATTATCTGAGGTTGTTTATACGTAATTATACACTAGGACCTCTTTATCATCCACAGTCATATTTCTTAAAACATTATTTCAAAACATTCTTACAATTTTATAGAATTTTGGTTAAAGTAATTTATACCCTTTTGGATTTTTTATATGAATTTTATAAATGAATATTTCAATCATTTTCCAAACGAGGTCCAATTTAACCTTTTCGACAGAATTATTGTAAGAATGTATTTTTTTACTTATATGATAGGTGAAACTATTTTATCCATTATAAAATCTTTGATGCTTCCCTTACAAGCTTATAAGAATATTTTCCAGATAAATTTTTTATTTTATAATGTGTGACTTTTAAATGATTTAAAAAAGAGATATATCACACAAATAGTTTTGATTTCATCTATGTAAACATCCTTTGATAGATTTTAAGCTTATTTGATGTTTATTTATTGTGATACGAAACTTCCATATTGTATTGAAGGTTTTGTTATATGTTTGAATGTCGATGTGTTAGTTTTATACCATTAATGGTTTATGGAGAAAGTACAGACATTTCGTATTTTAGTTTTAATAAGAATGTTTAAGTTATGTTTAAACCTGTTCAAATGAGGAATGAATTGGACTTAGTAGGTGACGGGTGGAGCCCACTCAATATATTCAATGCATCGGTAGGTCTCATGAGACAAACAAGCATCTTGTCATAAGGCCTTGACAAAATCTTATTTCTAGTCTTGGAACGAGGCCTTGGCTACGTGGTTATGATAGTCTGGCATTATGCATTCCATCATTATGAAAGTGGTTATTGATATTTCATGTGATTATTCGATTAGAAAAATATCCATGTGAATAATTAAATGGAATTATTTCATTTTATTTCTTCTATATTATGCTGAAGTTAAATTTTAAAAGGCTTTTGTTTTAGTTATACATTTCATTAAATGTTTATGCTTATTAAAGAATGTTTCTAAAATATTGTTATCCTTACTGGGAATTTGATCTCACCCCTTTTTATGTTTTATTTTTTCCAATATGTGAAGTTGTATTTTATGAATGACCTGCAGGGATAGTATAAGGGGATATGAGTGTGGAGAAAAAATATTTATGTAGTTTTCACTTTATGATGTAATGTAAAATTTATGAATGTATCTAGTTTTTCAAAGGCTAATAAACTAATCGGTCTTTCGAGACATGATCATTTGTGATCATGCCTATATTATGTAATAATGCACCGACTCTAGGTAACATGGGTCGGGGCATTACAGGTTGTACGTACACATGAATTTTGTTTTATTTTTCTAAAAGCGGTAATGAAAGAATGGTATATAATATTTTTCAATTACATAATAGTTTTTATATCAAATATATTATAAATATAAATTTAATAAATTCTAAATACCATCCATGTAAAAATTAAATGAATAACATTTATGGTCACGATGTGGAGGCAGTATTCCACACATATGCACGAGCAATGTTATTTTTTCCAACGAGTTGGGAGGTAAGAATGTATATATCTGATATTATAACTAAAAAAGAATATAAATTTAATTTATATCATAAAACTATGTTAATACATCATTATATATATAAGAGTGAGGTTGTGATGGAAAACAATACTTTGGTTCACGAGCCTTAAATCTGTCGTACATGCAATCGACAATTGTGTTTCCTATTTGATCAATGATGTTATGGATATATGTTGTTACATTACCATAACATGATATAACTATATATGAGATATTTTTTTATGATATTTTGAGTATATTTGATGTATTTTGGTGGATAAATAAAATGAAGATGTATGGTTAATAACAATACATCTTTTTAATGAGATCCTCTATGAATTTATACCTTAATCATTCCTAGAATTGTTTTACAATTATAATAGGTATATATGATCATGTTTACATATTTTATTAATATATTTTAGAAGTTATTTCCTTAATAAAAATGTTTTGGGGGTTTTTAGATGTGTGGAGAGAGGGTGGCCTTTTATAAGACGGGGAAAGGGTGCACTTGGACTTTTTGAAACGAAAAACTGATAACAACATAGTTGAAATTTAAAAAGGATAAAAAATAGATAATTTTAGTAACGTTTAGGAATAATTTCAAAATATGGACATTAACTTGGAATTTGAAGACGTTTATAAGCCATTTTTACCATTATATTTTAGTTTATCCCCATGATAATCCTGTTTTATCACAACCGTGGTAATTTACATTTAATATTTTTTCTATTATTTATGAAAAAATGGTATGTTCACATTATTATGTAATATTAATTATTAAAATTAAAGTTATGGGATATTTATTTCTAAATAAAAATCATATAGTTGGAATAATTCAATTTAATATGAATCTCATAAATGTTACAAAAAATGATGTTTTCCAAAGACTTAGTCTTCATAAATATAGAGTAATTTAATATTAAAAATAAATATTATATAGATTAAAATTCCAAAAAATTTATTTATATTTATAAAACATACCTATTTGTAATTTTAATACATTTATAAATCAAATAGGACCATTAAAGGGTTTAAAATAAAAATGATTTTCAATAAAAATTGTTTATTTTTCAATAATCGTCGAAAAATCATTTTTTTTCAAAACATTCACAATAATTAAATCTAACATAAAATTTACACTATTATTAAAAAAGTGAATTTAATATTTGAAAATTGATTTTCAATAAGTTTTAGGCATTAATTTTATGGTATTTTTACAATGCAACATGAAACCACCATTAAAAAATATAATGTTTACCAAAAAATATTATTATTTCAAATGACTCTTATATTATGTAAAATTAATATATAACCATAGAATTTAATTTATACATGTTTAAAAAATATATTTTTCATAATTTATATTGTTATATTCATTTCTAAAAATTTAATATTCTGGTTACAATGGTATACATTTTTATGGATTTATTAGACTCAGTGATATGTGTATCGTAGGACATTGAATACATGAAATTTAATTAAATATATTCTAAGGATTCTATATGCACATATTTCAATTGAAGATATACTATAGAGCATAATTTCTATATTATATAATATTGGGTTGTAACAAAATAATCATGGGTTATGATTTTATTTGATTCTAATAAATTTTTCCTCCCCAAAGATAGAATCATTTTTTGAGAGGGTAAATTTTATGATCGGTTATTAAAATTGATAAAAATATAATGATTCATACTACATGATATATATTTCTTATCAATTAAGTAATATTTTAGGTCACATTAATTTTAATAAAATTCATGTCATTTTAAATATGAAACTATTTTATATTATGAATATAACTGAAAAAAATATGTAACATTCATGACAACAAAAAAAATAATGAAACAATTTTCAACTACGTGATGGAAAAGTAATTTTTTATAATTAGTATATGTTGGTTATTTTAATTTTCATGCTACACCCACCATAGTGAAACTTTTTTTTTGGATTATTATATATTTTTTAATGTCTATCTTCTACATGTTATATATGAAGATATAGATAAATATAGTATCTATAAAAGTGGGGTTGAAACCAAATGTCATTTTTAAATTAAATGCCTCATATTCGATCGGGGAGGTGAATATTGTATTCTTTTATTTATTGGCCCCTGGGGATCATAAATGATGTTTTGTCTTCATATAATCCTCTATAATATGATATTAATGATAGAAGGAGTAAAAAAAATTCATTTAAATTGTATACATCGTGTTGTTTATCTAAGATATCTTTTACTTCTTTGGGGGATTTATTATAAAAGATGTGTAACATCATAAATAAGGTTACCAAAAAAGGGAATCCAAGGAATTTGTATGAAATATTGAGTCATAAGAAACCAATCATAAAGTATTTAATGTTTTTGGGATTATATTAAATTATAAGAGTGCCAAATCCTAAAAGGTATGAGTTATATAAAAGATGCATTGATAAAATATGTTTTGGATATGATGTGCATAAAAACAGTTATAGATTAATTGTTATGGTATATAATTATTTAATATTTATTATTAATTCTATTTAATCTGTAGATGCTATTTTTTATGAACTGATGTATAAAATTTTCCCTAATAATGTACAAATAGATGAATCGAACTCAAATTAAAGAGTATATCAAGATGATATGATCACATAGGTTCGTAAAATTTAATGACATCAGATACCTTAGAAACATGTATATAATTTATATATGTATATTTTGGAAGTAACAAATGATAGAATTATTACAAAAACTCTACTTTTCATCAATATAGATTCTGACTGAAAACTTTTAATGGGGTTATGTCATCTTCTTGAGTCATATCATTGGAAAGAATATATAAATGGTGAAATTGATTCTATGACTAGAAAAAATAATTCCATATTACTGGATATTACTCATGATTTACAACCAATAGGTTATAATTTGATATTTGTAAGAAAACAAAAATTTGATTGTATAATTGAAAAATATAATGCTGGATTTGTTGCCAATTGGATTTCTCAAAATTAAATAATTATTTTTTTAATAAATATTCTCTCATAGTTAAGACTACTTTTATTATAACTATAATGGAATTATATTTCGTATATAATTTGTAAATTCAATATAATAATGTAAATACATTATTCTAAAATTGTTAATTTAATAATGAAATATATATTGGAAAACTATAAGGATTCATATTACCTAAAAAATAAAATAATGTTTGAAAATTGGTAAAGAACTTAAATGATTATAAAAAATCTCTAAAATAAATAAATAATAAATTCAAGGTTTTGATTGTACAAAACAGTTATGTAGTTAATCATACTCATAAATGTGTTTATACTAAGTTATATAATAATCTTGGTTTTTTATTTATTTATATGTTTATGAATGTATTATATTTGGAAATGATATGAATCAAATATATGAGTCAAATTCTCTTTTATCTAGACTATTTTTTTATTAATTACTTAAGAAAAACTAATTGTTTTGGGAATCAAAATTTTTGGAAATTTGAATGTCATTCTTCTTTCTCAATATCATTATATTTAAAAGTAATTAAATAGGTTTAGAAAATGTGATTGTTCATAGGTTTATACCCCATACACTTCTAGGATATTTTGTTAAAAATAATCGTTTTGAAGTTGGTCACTTACAAAATGCGTGGTCGATCAGGTGTCTCGTGTTTTCCAAGGCATGTATAATACCTAAATATTTCATTTTTTGTATAAACGTGGAGTAGGTATACTATTAATATTTTTCTTTATAATATTATTTTGTTAATAGAGAACTCCATTATTTAAAGGGATTTATGTATTTTTTTTAGTGTAAAACAATGGGTATTATTTTTTTTATGATGCGAGATAGATTTCTGAGATTTAGTATCACTCTTCTATAAGTTGTTGGTTTTTTAAACAATGAGGTGGATTGATCAATTGGGGTTCAACGAAACAAACTTTTATAACATAATCCACTCTGGATTGTAATTTTATATAATAAATATATTTTATAATGACATTATAATATATTAGGTAAATTTTATCAAACTTTCCCATCAATCTTATTACAATGTCTCTAGTTTCTATACATCGTGATGGTCATGAATCATTGCCTAGGGAATAAATTATTACATATAATGGAAAAAAATAAACACGCCTATCAAAAATATATATGTATGGTAGTTTATATAGGATGGTATCAAAAATATGTATTTATTTTATTGAGCAAAAATTTGGTGGACCCACTAAAAAATTGATTTTAAAGAGAATTTTTAAACAACACATTTTTAGGGATGTATTAAATGTACATTTGAAAAAAATCACCAATGATGGGAGGTGAGAACTTCACATGTATATGATTAATGTGATAAATCATATCATATGTTTAATGTAAAAACCAAAGGTATCTAAAATCCATGGAAATGTTGTTTAGTTCCCATGAGGACAATGAGGGTTAGTTTAAAGCACATAATGAACCAAGGAATTCAAAAATGTGATGAAACATGAGAAGACTTTTTGTTTCACCTATGTAAATTTAGGGGTGGGGGCGCTCTAAATATCAAATTAATTTGGCAATCATTATTTCATGAATGGAACAATTACTTATCGATATTATATTTTTTAGGATATAAATAATGGATGTGTAAATTGAATGGACATTTACATAATGAATTTTGTTAATTAAAATAGTTATATGATAAATACATTGTCCACATATTATTTATTCATATTGTACTTATCAAAATTATATAAATTTTAAAATAGAAGGATCAAATTATTTATTTTTGTTTATTCAATGTGAGTATGATGCTTTAATTTCAAAATGGTGTTTTAAATATTTTAAAATTATGGGAAATTATTGGGTTTTAAATAGTTTATAAAATTATCACATTGTTTTATTTTATATTTTTTTAAGATAAGGATTACTGGCATAAGAAAATTGAGTATGGTCGAAGATATGAGAATCATAGAATGTGTTATCCCATTCATTCATTTGTTTTCTTCCATGTTTTGGGGAAGATGACATACAACATAAATCAATACAATTTTTGGCCATATAAGAAGGACCTTGTCCTCATAGAATGGTAAATATCTCTCAATGATAGGATGAATATTTATTGTCATGAAATTCTGTTATCTTTAAATTATTTTATTATTTTATGGAATATAAATGGTCATCCTCATTGATAAAAACAATTAATGGCAACATGATAATTTTTTCTTGAGAGGATTCATTTTGGAATGAAAAGCTATCAATGTACCTTCGAAGATAGTTTTTAAGAGATATTCCATTGGGGGACTGGGAATCAAAAATATTATATTTTGTAATATTTATCTTCAAGAACACATTATGTGGAGACATTTGAATAATAAATATTATTCCTTAGGATTTCTTAGGTCTATAATCTAGGAAATATTCAAAGATGGATATTAAGATTATATTTACTCCTTTATTTTCCCTAGAAATTGAGTTATATTAAAAATAATCTACACACAATCACATTGGTTGGATAATATTATGTCATATCATATATTTTGGTGTGATAGATAGATAAGGACACCATTGGTGAATATGATGAACTATTCTGGTCAAATAAAAAACATCAATATCATTTTTAGGGATAAAATACCTTGACTTGAATCCATATCAGATGATGATAGATCAACAGTTTATAATAATAATTTTTGGAATCAAGAGGATATTACGATATAGGAACTGTATATTAATAACCTTCTTGACTCAATGTTGTTTTATAATCAGGCGATAGGTTTCTCCCAAATGGATTATATTCCTCAACAAAACTAAATCTTTCCATCTATATTTACCCTATTATGAGGATCTACTTATTTAGAATTCTAGTTGATTCCAATAATTAGAAAATTTGGCATCTCCCTCTACTCGTAATGTATCCTATTTCACCAGTACAAAGAGGACATGGATCATTTATTTTTATGTTTTCATTTAGAATACCTACATTGAAATGTAATGTTAGATATTTTTTAGATATATCTTATGCCATATATATTGATTGAGGACCACCTAAAAGAATGCTTCAACATCTCTATGTCTTGAATACTTAAAAATCTATTCAGTATTGCCTTTGTGGAACATTCATGTTATAAGGCATGACTGGAACAAAATTATCAATGAATAAACCTACTTTAACCTTCATTCAGATAATCCTAATGTGTTCATGGTAGTGTAAATTGTTATGTCACTGAAAATTTCATTTTTCAATAACTCATTTTATGACATATCAATGTGGAAGAGTCTAAAATTTCTAGGTACCATCCCACCTATATTGGTCATGTTTATGTTTATTTGTCATTTTCTATTTTTTTGTTTGTATAATAATAACTTTGATGGAAGTCCTATAAGAAATTGTAGACATGTGTGTTTTGGGGATTTTTATTGGGATCATAATAGAGAATTCATTGGGTGCAATCATGGACCTTGCAATGATTCCTATTCTTTGGATGAAAAAATTATTGTTTTTATAAATGAATTTTACAGCAAATGTTAAAGGAGTTGGAACAATTTTTAGTTTTTCTATTATTCTACCCTGATTATACATGCTTTTAGATCCAATGACAATCACATATCCAGAAACATGACTCAAAGTTCTTCCAAATTCATGGACCACCACTCATTATTTAATTTCATCATAATACATGTGTTTCATGAGGAAAGTTATCATGCTAATGGATTTCAAAACAAAGGGTTAATCGGTGTTGCATTTTTTTAATAACACACTCCAGATTGATATAACAAAACTATTTCAAAAAATGAAAATTTAAAATTACATCCATTAAACTCCTGTAATTTTTTAAATATCCAGAAGACTAGACACATGTACATGGTATCATCTATTTTTAAAAAAGGAGGGATTTATTATAATCCCAAATGGGTTGGAAGGGAAATGTTTATTCACTTGTAGAAATATTCAGTCACTAGATGGTGTGATCAAGTAAACATATTAGGTCAAAAGTGAATTGATCAATATGATAAAATAGGGAAAATCAACATCTTTCAACAAATTATAAAAACCAAATTCATATGGATACAATACTTAATTTAACTGAGGTCATCGATTTCTATAAAATGGAATCATCATTGGAATGGGAAAGTTACTCTAATAATTACAATGAACATTAATCATTATTGCATATTTATATATTTCAAAAATACATTAACAATATGTTCGGGAAAATCCCTCAAGGTATCATTGAAGAATTTTTTAGGTAATTGTGTTTGGTTACAAAGTGGGTCTCCATGTTGTGATTATTGAAAAAGAAGACCACGATGGACAAATTTGTTTAGAAAGGGGTTTTACATTATCTATTATCATGTTCAAGAAATGTTTTCAACAATACATGTTTTATTAACGAACCTTGAAAAAGGAATGGATGATCCGGATGTAGTACAGAATGAACAGATAAAAGGTTGTGCAATTATCTAGTGTTTGCCAAATTTCTGGGCCTCATAATCAGAAAATAGAAAAAAGTGTTTTCCCAATGGGACTTTCATGATGGTATCTTGAAATCTTGGAAACATTCATGAAATATGTTTTTAATGAACCAAACATCATGATATGGAAATGTAAATAGGGGCAGCCATGTTTTGGTTTGGGTGCACAAGTGACTAGGGAGACAGAGACTCGGGCTGTTAGACTCGCACACTAAGAGGATACTTGCACACCAGTGATCAGGGCACCCAAAATTCCAATAAATATAGGTCTACAACTACTAATTTATTATAAATTTCTACACTTAGAGAAAATTATAGCTCTAGTCGCGCAGGTGGATTGGGTGGACAAGTGGTCGTTTGGTCACACAAGTATAATTATACTCAGAATTAGCGTTCCAGTTGATATTTGTGCTCCAATATTGGTTTGGACATAAAATGGTCTGAGTCTCCCAAGATTATATTTGAATAATGGGGAATCACTCAAGTGGTTTTGTGACACTTGCACACTAGGTTTGGATATGCGCACCTAAGCATAAAGAAGCACTCCAAGTATAGAGAAGTGCACTGGTTATTCTAGGGTTGCACGAAAGTTGGATGATTTCCTGGTACATCCATGGTAAAATTGTATTTATCATTGGATGAAAGTGGTACTTCAATAAATCATCTACATATAGATAATGATGCATTCATTTGTGATTATTAAGGGAACTAAGTCATTAAACTGTGAGTGAATCTTATAAATAAATAGTGAGAGCACTACATTTGATAGAGTTTCATATTGTTAGTTATTGTAAACTAGGAGGAACATTTAATCCACTTTGAAAATTCTAAAAATCTAGGCATTTTAGTGTATTTGGTAAATCTACACAATGCTGGTGTATGCTCCTTTGACGTAGGACAATGTGGGTGAACCAAATAAAAATTGTTGTGTCTTATGCATGATTTGATTTCTTTTTATACATTGCTATGGGAATGAGAGAGAAGATAGTTATGATTAACATTGAAAGAATATAAATAGGGGTAGTTGTTTTAATATATTTAGGCACTGATTCACCCCCCCACTAAGGGTATCTAACCTTGTGGACATAACAATTGGTATCCGAGTGAAAGGTTGATATTTGCATTTCTCTCTCAAATGGAGGTAAATAATCACAATGGTATTTTGATCGTCGATAGAAATGATTTTTTGATATTTATGAATCAAATGAAATACTACATTAGATCATTGGGAATGGATGTGTTCATAGAAGAAATGCATGAAATAACTGTCGATATTAACAGTTTTGCATTATCAGAAGCCGAGCAAATGGAATTTGATGCAGACACAAAGGAGTCAATGCAGTAGGGGGCATATCTAAAGCAATCTCTATAAAGGTTATTTCAGGAAAAAACATCACATACCTTGTGGGGAAAACAAATGAATATATATTATGCATATACAATGGTTAGAAATGAAAAGGTGCATGTTCTATGGAAACAATATGAAGATTTGAAAATGAACCCGAATGAGACTGTCGATGCATTATTTGACAGGGTAAATATTGTTGTGGATGATATACTAGGTATTGGTGAATTTATTGAATACATTATGATTGCAATGTGCATCATGATAAAACCTCCACCTTGGTTCAATCCCGAAGTCTCAATACTGGAAGATAATGATCTAAAGGAGCTAACACTGGAAAATTTACAGAGTACCTTGGTTTCAAATAAAATGAGGTATGATGATAACGAGGCTATTAAAACGGTGAAATATAAGGAGGTGGCATTCAAGACCATGAAAAAACTCACCATTGATGAATCTCATGAGGATAAAGAGACAGATGAGGTGATGTCAATTTTTCATCAAATTTGCAATGTGGAAAAGGAATGTTCAAGGGGAAACTTCCACTGGCTAGTTTTCAATGTCGAAAGATTGGTCATCTTGGGGAATGTTGTCCCAAAATGTTCCATGAAGAAGAAGATGTTGATGAAGTCAAAATTTAAAAGAAGAAGTCTATAGCTTTTTGGAAGTGCAAGAAACATCTCAAGAAAAATTTCTTTAATAAGTAAAACATTATTTCACAAGAATGTGATAGTTTAGATGAGTTTGATGTTTAGGAGGATTAAGAGATAGAGAATTGCAATGATCATGGAGAAAATGATTTGGTGGCAGTTGTCGATTGTACTCAGAAAAAGGAAGAAACTGATATTTATGAAGATGAATGAGTTGAAGGAATAGTTTATATGAAAGCTGAGTTAAAGGATTCACTATAAGAGATATATGATTGGAGAGCTAAATCAAAGAAACCAACAAAGTTGTTCTTAACACAACCTCTATATGCAGTAGTAAGAAAAAGATAAGTCTGAGTTGATTAATGAAATTGAAAAACTCAATCTATTAACACTAGATGACTGGAAATCAGTTAGTGAGTATAAAAGCAAGATTGAAGAACAGAAAAGGGAGATCGATGGATTGAATAAGAAAATTATAGATAAAATCAAGCGTATCGAGGAAATTGAATGAAAAGATGTTGGTTTGCAAGAAAGTGTTAAATACCAATAAGAAACTTTGATTCCCATCACATTATCAAGAAATAATATCATTGAAAATATTGAAATTATGAAAGATAAGATTAGTAGTTCAGTTGGGAAGAAGAAGCAATCATGCTCAGATGTTATGGCTGATCCGGGGCTCGATCTAAATCTGAAAGCAGTCCAGAATGAAGTCAGACCAAAATAATCTCTTCCAAAAATGAAATTTTTTGTTGGTATAATGAAGAATCATAATATTCAAGGAACTGAAGGAACTATTATAAGTACAAAAGTTAAATGTAAGAATGTGTCTTTCATCAGGTGTTATTGCTATGGAAAGATAGGACACTCACAAAATGTGTGTTCTATAGCTAGAAGATATTGAAGGTCACAAGAACAGAGGTGGCTATCAAACAGAGAAAAATTATATAAAAAATATTTTGATGGAATCTATTTTTAGTTAAATTATTGGGTACATGGCTAGATACTATACATCACCCATACATAGGAATGTGCCAAAGCAGAATCAAAATGTTCTCAAGAAGCAGATAATTGAACCAACAAGTGAGTTGAAGATGAAAAATAGATTTATGGCTTTTTAAGTTGAATTAATTCCACCATAATCTAAGAAAGATCAGAAGTCTCAATCTATATCTAGTGCGAAGGAAAAAAATGACTAAGAAGAAGAGATAAGAGAAGGTAGTGGTTGTTGAAATTTCCCTAAAAGCATCAGATTGTTTTTGTGTGTGGATCCTTGACATTGGTTGTACGTCTCACATGACAGGCAATAAGGTTCTGGTTACAAGCATAAAATATGAAAAATAATAAGTTTTCAATTTTCGAAATAATGAAGGCCCGAAGATAATTGGATTGGGAAAGTCTTGGATTTGGGGAAAAGAAATAACATGTGTTGATGTTTTGTTTGTAGAAGGTCTTATTCACAATTTGCTAAGTATTATTCAATTGTGGAACTCAAGGCATTCTATATGGTTTACCATGAAGACTTTTGACATCAGAGGAAGAGATGGAACAATGATAATAAAGGGAAAATGACAAAGGGGAATATTTACATTGTAATTGGAGAATAAGATATGTGTTTTTTTCCAGACAAGAAGAAAACAAATTGTAGCATAAATGATTTATCATCTATGTCAACCATCTCTAGACGATTTGGTAATGTTTGATGCAGCATGAGACCTCCCTATTCTATCACATGATCATACACATACGTGCAATGCTTTTCAACAAGTTAAGAACATCAACAAGACATACAAAGTGAAGGAAAATAATTCCACAAGAGTACTCGAATTGGTGCATATTTAAGTATGTGGACCTATTTCACCAAGACCCATTGATGGAAAAAGGAATTTCATTATTTTCATTGATGAATATAGTTGAATGGAAGTGGTATTAATAATTGTCGATAAGTCTGATGTGTTCAGTTTCCTAAAACAATATCAGAGGGAATCTAGAAGGATGCTTGTGTAGAAAATTCTGAAGCTTCATATTGACAATAGTTCAAAATTCACAAATATTCAGGTGGAAGACTATCTTGAGAAACATAGGATAAGGAATCATCTTTTATAATTATAAACTCCCCAATAGAATAGACTGGTTTAAAGGAGAAATTAGATCATCAAAAACATGGTTAGAACGATTCTTATAGAAAAACACATACTAGAGAAATTGTGGAAGGAAGAAGTGCTGAAATCGATCTACATTTCTAATAGAGCTTTGTTGTGTCCGAATAAAGGAAAGACTATGTATTAGATTTGGCTTGGTATGAAGACAATGGTGATGTTATTTTGAATATTTGGATGTAATTGATTTATTAACAATAAGGGGAAACATTGGAAATTTGAGTCGGGTGGAGATAAGGGGATATACCATGGATACTCTTGAAAATTAAACGCATACAAATTCTTTATCAATATGCTAGGAAAAGTAGTTAAGTGAAATGATATCAATGTTGTTGAAAAGGATGAGAATAATCAATAGCACAATGAACTGTTTTTTGATGAATGTGATGAAGAGGAATGTAACACAAGATGAAAAGAAGTAGCTGATGCTAAATCTGAAGAATATGCTACTGATGAGAATGAGGAAGTAAGATCTGTATCTCCATAGAAGACAAGAAGTCGAGATGAATTTGAAAAGAATAATATCATTGGTGATCAGTCAGATCCAGTTCAGAAAAGAAGAATGAAATAAATGTAGAAGACATCTTTCTCATCTCAAGTGGAGGCTAAATTCTTTTATAATGCAACTTAAGATGAAAACATTGTTTAAGAAATGAATGAAGAGCTAGGTACGATTATGAAGAACTAGACATTGGAAACTGTTTCGAGGCCATCTGATAAGAATGTCATCGGGACAAAATGTGACTCTCACAACAAAAAGAATTAATATTAAATAGTGAATCAATTCAAAGCCCTAATATTTTGGAAAAGATACTCTATTGTATAGGTAATTGATCTCTATGATACATTTGCACCGGTTTCAAGGAATGTGACAATAAGAATTTTCATAGCCATTGTAGTGCAATAGATGTTCAAATTGTTTGAGATGGATTTCAAAGCTGCATTCTTGAATTGGATTCTGGGGGAATAAGTATATATCGAGAAGCTAGATGGTTTTCAAGTTCATGAAGATGAGAACAAGGTTTTTCGATTGAAGAAGGAATTATATGGGCTGAAACAAGCACAGAGAGAACGGTAATTATGGCATGATCATTATTTGAAGAGGCTTGGTTTCTAGTGTGGTGGAGTTGATTGAAATATCTAATTCAATAACAATAGTAATCAAAGGATTATGGTGTTGATTTATGTCAATGACATAATATTGTGTGGATCAGATGAAGCATAGTGTAGATAGTTTTTTGAATTCATGAAAGAGTAGTTCAAAATGTCTATGATTGGTGAGTGGACATTTTCAATGGTTTGCAGGTGACACAAGGAAGTAATGGAACTTTAATTTCTAAATCCAAAAATTCCAAGGAGGTTTTGAGAAGATTAAGAATTGGAAATTACAAGGACATGAACTCTACGGTTACTACCCAGATGAAATTATCAAAAGTCGATAATGGAAAGATAGTTAATATCAAAGAATATAGGCAGATTATTAGTAGTTTACTGTACCTGATAGTGATGAGACCTGATATATTTTTCTCCACATTACAAGCTGTGCGATATCAATGAAACCCAAAGGAAATTCACATTCTTGTAGTGAAAATAATAATTATGTATATCAAGGACATAGTGGATTTGGGCTGGATATATAGTGACAAATATCAGTTAGAGTTATTTGGATATACTGATGTATAATGGGCTAGTTTAGAGAATGAATGGAAATAAATGTTAAGAATTAATTTATATCTTGGTGGATTGGGTATTTCTTGGATGAGAAAGAAGTAGGGTTTCATTTAATTGAGCACCACAGTAGCTGAGTATATTACAGCCACTCAAGCATGCACTCAATTATTATAGGTGAAGAAGCGGATTGATGATTTGGGAGTTGATGTGATGTCTCTGATCGGAAACCAGTGAGATAATTCAAGTGCTATAAATCACAGCAAAAATACCATCCATAATTCAAGGAAAAATGAAATAAAGATAATGTATCATTTTATCAAAGAGAACGCTGAGCAGGGAATCATGAAGTTGGAGTGTGTGCCAACAGAACTACGGGTTCCATACATTTTGATGAAGGTTTTACCCAATGATGCTTTTGAAAGGTATAATCTTTATCATGGTGTTTAGTCGACTACCAACACTTGAAAAATTGTGGATGTGGATCCATCCCTTCTCCCCGAGGTATGGTGTGTTTTTTTAATAAACATAAATGTGTTCCCTACTCTGTTTCCGACCACAAAAGGGGTTACATTGGGTTCATTGGAAAAAGGGGAGAAGAATAATCTATGGATAGAAAAGGAAGACAATGTCATTTTCAAAGACACAATAAGAAGCAAATAGGTGGATTAGCAAGATAGAGGGATTTTATCCAGACACGTGAGAAAGATGATAGGGGGATCACCATAAAGAGAGAATGTGGTGTTCGAAGTGATCATCTAGAACATAGATTGGACAAAAAAAAACCAATAAGTGTAAGATAGTTTTGAATATGACAATGATAGAAGTGATCTATCAAAGAATATATATCATGAAAAATGAGGATCATATCAAGATAAAAGTAGAAGAGTGATGTGGGAATGGTCTGAAAAGATTTCCATCTATCAACATTGGAATCAGTGTGGTATAAACCATTGGTATCATTTTAGCAGTTGGTATCAGTTTGGTTTCAAAAATGGGAGTCTGAAATGAACAGATTCATGGATGACCATTTAATTTACCCTTGTTTCTCACAACGTGCATTTCTCATTTGGGCTTAGAGTATGTGATAAGTGAATCCTTGAACACAATCACAATCAGAAGAGTTGAATGGTGGTAGCAGTTGGAAGATGCATTAATGAGGTATCAATGTGTAGATAATGTTTATGAGAAATAGTTGTCAACAAACCCAACAAAAAATATTTTTGGGAAAAATCCCTCAAGGTATCATTAAATCATTTTGAGGTTATCGTGTTTGTTGAAAAAGTCGGCCCGATGTTGTTTTTGTTGAAAAAGAAGACAACGATGTACAAATTTGATGACAAATGGAGTATTCATGATGAGTTGTCAAGTTTATGGGATGTTATCAACAATCAATCTTTGATATAAGAACCTAGAAAAAGGAATGGACAATCTACATAACGTCTATAAAGTTGTTGTGTCTTGTAATGATCCATAGCTATATCACAATGGGGATTCACTAGAAACCCATAGTACTATCAATTTAGGGGGAGTTTAATATTAAGAAGAGTGACAACGTAAAATTCCTTGGAGAGTTCTATATAATACTATCAAAATATTACATATCCATTATCAACTAGAATCCTTAAGATCATATTATTCATCATCAACCAATACTACCTTTATGAGAACCTTATCATACCTTTATATATCGATTCAGATGTTAATTAAATCCCAAAAAACAAAATGATCTCTATAATTCCTGAACATCTGGAAATGAGAAAAAGGATGATTCACATCAAATTTCTCGATAAAGATTATAAATCCAAAAACTAAAGAAAAATAGACATAGAAATAATATTTAATGTGAAAAGAATGGAAACTCACCTAGATCATCAATTGAATAAGTTAGGATAAACTATATCAAACACTAAGATGAGGAGAGGTCTAAAAACTATAGATTAATGGGTTATGGACAATACCATCCTTAAACCACAGACCATTCAATCCCTAGCCACATAGAAGGGTGGGAAACCAATGTACTTATATAATATGTGTAATATCCGTTCCTCTAAGAAAAATCCTATACAATTCCTCTAAATACAAAGAAATGAACTAAATTATTTGATATAGAACTATTATTTTAGAGTTAACCTAGACCATATTGAATCACGATGTAAAAAGGATCTTGTCTGTAACTTTGATTTCTATGACTTGATAGGGGAAGTGAAAAATCATCAAAAAAGGTAGCACCAATAACCCATTAGTGTATTCTATTATAAGAATATATCTCCATAATCGAATAAGAAAATCAAAATAAGATTAATAAGATTGATGATAATAGAAAAAAACCTATAATACATTAATGAAACACCAAGAAAATCCAAAAAACTACATAGATTAAGGAATCACCATGGAACACACTAATCATCGAGAACCCTTATTCTCTACATACTTCTTTCAATGGTAGATATTATTTATCTTATTAGGATCTATGAAAATTATGAAAAATATATAGTTAGGTTATGATATATTTCATATATATCTCAATAATGTTTGTGTTTTTATTAAACATTACCTAAATATATATTAGATATAAACTAGAAACCATATAATGTTTTTTAATATATAGTAATTTTAAAGTAAAAAACTATTAATTTATATAATTTTACAATACATATTGGTTAATATAACATACAAAAAATCTATGTGAAAAAACATGGTTTAAATTTGTGGATTTTATATTCAACACTGATATAAATTTTTTAAAAAAATATATTTTTATATTTTTAAAAATAAATATTTATTATTATCCATTTGTTTATAATTTATAAGGAAGGAAAATTATTTTTAATTTATTTTTAATATACTATTAGAGGAATCAGACCCTGGGGTGAGTATTTGGATAGAGCATTGCATCAACATATTTATCAGTAGCATCGTCTAAATTCAATGGTTAAAGGAATATACTATGAGAATATTATTTTATAATTAAGGATTCTATATTATAAGAAGAATTACTATTATATTTTTCATTGAAATTATTGTTAAATCCTGAATCTAAATTAGCCTACATGAACTAACCTGATGTAATAGATTAGGGGATGAAATACTATGAAACTAATGAAAAGATAAAATTGTTAAAGTTAGAAAACTGATGTACTAAATATGATCATTTTCAATCCATTTGGTTGGTAAAAAAATATATAAATACCGCTATTAAATCCATAAGGTTATGTATTTTTCATTGAACAATATATTTTGGTAGGAATAGGATCTAATGTTGTAAGAATTATTCAAGATATTTTCCCAAGGATTGAAGTTAATGAATTAGTGGAATTGTCCAATAATCCCAGAGACACTATTTTTGTTATAAGTCTACCCAAAGATACTGATAGAGAATTTATATTAGGATGAAATAATATAGAATATATTTTCAAGATATTATTAGAAATATTTCATGAGTATTATGATGTGGTATCTTGCATTCCAATTAGTATCTTGGAATACCATATATAAATAAATGATATTATTATTAGGGATGAATTAAGTAGATATATTTATAACATGTCTCCAAATATGTAAATAAAATTATTAGAAATATAGAATACATACAATCCGTACACGAGAAAATAAGAAGCAGAAAGATAAAAAATAATATCCCCCAAGATGACTAGGTATTAAACATTGGAAAGTTATGCCTGTATGGAATTTTATCCCACATTATCCAATTACTTGGTAATTAAATAACTAAAAATGAATGGATTTTATTTTTAAGTTCAACAGTTAATTAAATCCATCATATACATACTATATTTCAGAAGAATATATGCCACAGAACATAAATCTAGAAGGGGTTCTACAATATTGGAAGATCCATAAGCTATATTTTGAAATAAAGTATATATATTTCATATAAAATAGGATCTATAAATTATATAATATGTGTTATAATTTGGTTTTAGTCATAGTCCTTATATATCTAAGAAAATTTTTTAGGAGAACCCAATAGTGAAAATTTTGAGTGATTTGGGGATATGTTTTTATGTAACTCATAATAGAGAATGAAAATCCAAATTTTTTAAAAATTACCAATCATAGTTATATTAGTAGTGGATGATTTTCTCAAAAGTTATTTGGAAAATTCACCTGTTGATCTCAATGATGACATGGTAATAAGTATAGATAATATATAATAATCATATAAATATGTGACATGTTTTATTTTAAGGAATATATTAATGATCATCGGAATTTGTTTTATCTAATTATACCAGGAGATCAATAATATGATCTCGATTTCTATGTCAATAAATTTTTTTAATTCTGCATGAAATAGTTTAATAAAGCAAAGACACATAGTTCTCAAATTTTGTACTTGTAATAAACTTTATGAGTTTAACCATAAAACACTCTTCAAATAAAACTCTTTTGTGTGCATATGTATGTCTTGTAGGGTATAATTAATATTCCATATATGTGTTCTTATTGTACCCCAAAGGTAAAGGTTGTTGTAGAAAGATATCGGTGTGGTCCAACAAGGATGAAGCATGGGATAATCCAACAAGGTTCATTTAGAATATAGTGTTATTAATGCCAGTGTGAACATAATAGAAAACAACACAAATTATAGAAATGATTTTTTAAAATGAAATCATCTAGAAGGTTTTTAAGAATAAATGTTAAAAAATATAAGAGATATTATAGACCATAAAAAAACTAGAATTATGAAAAAGAATAACTTGTGAAAACACGTGGGATTTAGATAAATACACCAAATTGAAAATCATTATCTATTTTTGATTGTTTTAGTTCTAATGGGATTAAAGGTCACAGAGCCAACCCTTTCCTAGATTTATATAGAATAAGAGAAAATATTTAGGAAGTATTGAAGGAAGAATCTTAAGAAATATTATTTGATCCTATCCAAGGATAAGATATTGACACAGATGATGAGAGTTTATATTCATTATATTGAAAGGTGGAATTATCCAAATAATAAAATCAATAAAGAAACAAAAACAATTAAATTTAAAGGCAACATCTAATATCCATGATTCAAGCAGAGGATAATGTACCAAAATACTCTTTGTAGATTTTAATCCTAGGTGAATACTATTTATAACATTAATCATAATTTCAAATCTATTTATAAGGATTATATTTATGGAATATAATATGTATATAATTTATTGGAATAAGGAATACTAGGATTTTTTATTCCTATTCAGTTAAATAAAAAATATCATAGATGATGAAGAGATAGTTATTGTATATAAAACCGAGAGTGAATTATTTACAAGGAATTTAATAAAAACAAAATGGGTTTGTAAGGGTATCCATAAAAATAAAATGTATTTACATTTTAGAATAATAAATATTTTAACAGATCCTTTAATTAGAAAAATAGAATAACTATTAGTCAAAATTGTAGTACTATATAATAGTTTAGCTTATTTTTCTAATGCATAATTTGGAGGATCAAGAGAAAATATTCATGTAGAACCATATTGGGTCAATGTAATCCTAGATTTAAATATATTACTTTTGAAAATAAGTTTTAGTGGAACACTAGATGTTAATATGAATGAACAAAACCTCAAAAGATATTGGGATTCCCACCCAATAGAATATGCGTCAGATTAATTATTCACCTCTATGTAATGTTATAGAATATTACAATTAAATCTCTAGGAAAGGGTGTGAAAATACTTACATGTATTATCAATGTTGAATGAATATCTATTAGACAAATTATTCTATATTTGGATAACCTTATCAACCTAAAATGTCCATGACGAATGATTTCATTATATATAGCGAATAATGAAGGTATAACCTACTTCTTCAAAATGAAGATAATTTTTTGGAAATAAATGTGAAATATCCGAGATTAGAGTATATATATGTGATCACTGGTTAACAGTGTCAATATCAAGTAGATTATAATAAAATTTAGGATCTATTATAAAGAATACTTTATAACCCTTTTGATAATCTAGTGATCAATGTTGGAAAAAAAGGCACATTAGTAGAATCCCCTAGGACCTAAATTTCTATAAGGATAGTGAAACAAAAAAATATTTTATTACCTATCTATAATGATGTATAGTATCCTGTAGGATATATGGTATTATCATTATTTAGCTAAAATATATTTGAATGGGATAAGATCATATAATTATGTTTTGGTGGAATTAAATGTACTATCTAAGTTGACATAAAATGTACCATCTCTTGAAAAATAAAACAATTTTCAGGAGTAACGTTGGAATCCACAATGGTTGAATCTATAGTTTGTAATAATGAAAGAATTCTGATTCAATAAATATCAATGGTTTATAATATTAAAATCAGTTAAAGAACAATTTTATAGTAGACTAATTTCTGTTTTACTCAATATACATATGACTTCAAATTTTAAAATCAATTCCTTAAAATATATCATCTTATAATGAAACTTTAATAAAGAAATGTCCAAAAAATGTCTACATTTGAAAAAACTGGAATAGTTCCTAAGAATCATGTATCTAATTTCATCCTCGAAAATATCCATATGTGAAAAAAATAATACAGTAGAAATATTGAATAGTGGAAAGAATTGTTTTGATTGAATGTTTTGAGATTGAAACAAGATAAAGAATTTTCTAAGATAAAAGCTTATTTAAAATAAAATTGGCCAATTGAAGTAATATAATTATTAAAAAATGAGATAAAAGTTGTTAGAATATAACTTTAAGATCCCAGTATGGTCATCAAAAGAAAGGGAATTTTCTATTGAGATGTAATGGTAAGGGATTTTGAACGATATATTTTAGAAACAATTAGACATGGATTAATCAGGTGTACTGTATGTCATTATAAGACTGTAGAATTCATGGTAATGAGGCATATTGAAAAGTAGCATGTTAAAAAAATAATGGTTATCACATTCCATGATAATAATTTTTCTTAAAAAAAGATAATGGGTACAATCATTCTTACTACGTGTTATTGAGAATTAGAATTATGAATGAAAATTTATTTGTATATTCCATGGTTGATCTAAATTCAGGATATTTGAAAATTATGATCAAAGAAGCAGTTATACAATTAAAATCATTTACCATGCTATTTGGTTTGATTAAATGTATTGTTATAACATTTGTAATCAATAATTCCCAAATAATATTCCATAGGATAAATGAAAAGGTATTAGATAAATTTTCATAGTTTTTATCCATCCACATTGATGATGTGATTGTATTTATTATATATCTAGAAGAACATTTCATGAATTTACTACATATATAAGATGTGTTTAGAGAAGAAGGGAAGATTGTTATATAAATAATGATCATTTGGATGTAACCAAAGGTATAATTATTTGGATTAAATATCCATGGTAGTAGAGATAACCTTCAAAATAACATTGTAGATAATATTGAAACATTATGTGCTGAGATTATAGATCTAATGAATATTCATGTTTATTAGGTATAATATGTATTTATAGAGGATGGATTATAGATTTATCAAACAAAGTAGTTCCAATTTAAAAAAAATGTATCTAGTAAAGTATCATGGAATATAACAGAATATAATTCTAATGTAATAAGAATTATGAAAAAAAGCTAGGAACTTCCCAGAATTGGAATGCCCTAATGGGTGTGAGACTACCTTATTTTAGAAATTGATGCATCAAAAACAGTATGATTATGAATCCTAATGATAAGTAAAAAACCATGAAGAATGTTTTATTAGATACTAGAGTGGATGTTAAAAAAATATTAGAATTATCTTGTCCATGAAAGAGAAATTTTTTGTCCTTAAAGAAATTAGGGCTAATGAAATTTTAATGGGAAAACCATTCAGTATAAGAATTAATTTTTCTTATATAATTAATTTCTTATAAATGTATTTAATATTTTTTAACCTAGAACTATTCATAATGTTAATGAATGAATTTATTTAATATATGTTTATTTTATAATATATTAAAATAAAACACAATGTTATTCTACATGAAATAATAGAGTACTAATAATCATGGATGGGTAATGGTGGAATATATTAGATCAATAGAACATCCAATTTGCATTGATAATCCTTCTACAGTAGAATTTAAAGGAAATTAATGATTGCTGCAGGAATAGAAAAGGGATTATAAATGATAATCTTCTTTATAATAAAATATCATCATCCAATAAGGTTAAAATACTAGATATTGAATGTTATTAAAACAAGAAGTCATTGAAACTATAAATGTATTCAAAAACTTCTATAAAGAGAATTTTGAAGGGTAAAAACTATATCAAATAATTTTTATGTGTTAAAAAAGTATATTAAAAAAATCAATGTGTGGAAAATCTAAGAAACTAGAAATCTCAGAAGAACCGGAAAAAATAAATCAAAGGAATAAATATAAACAATAAGAATATTTTTTCCAAGAGATGGGATGTGAATGTAAGATTATAACTCCAAATGTATCAGAATGGTTAGAAAAAAATCATTTTAAAAACATTCATCAATAAAATGACAATGAATTTGAAGATTAATATAAATACAAACAACAATATCCAACCAAGAAATATGAAAATATTTAAAAAGGATTACAATTTTTTAGGAATAAATCCACACCACCCTATAATCAAATCCATGAAAATAATAATCATTGAATATTAAAGATGTGTCTAATCCGTGGATTATATATGATTGAATGATCCATGGAAATTATGGGTATTTTTTTGAATATAGGTTGGGATATGATCTATGTGATCATAAAAAAATATATTCATCTTATGATTATTTTTTTGGTACTCCTTGAATGGTTGGAAGGTCAAAGAAATATGCATGGATGTATATCTAGTATTAAATATGATTTTGATAATCTAAATAATATCAATTCCAAATATCCATATAACATACATGGAATTAGAATCAAAGTAGTTCATCATGTTCTAGAAGAAATTCAGAATGGGTGGAGTAAAATTCATGGGATTTAAGATGATAAATTCCATATTTAATTGGGTACTATAGATGGAGAATATGGTTATGAACAATGCATATCCACATATTATTAGGTGCGATGAACACATAAAATATATAATCTTAATATATATGTGTGTCATACTATAGAACCAATACCCATTACATAGGACTAAAGGACCTATCAAGAAATAATTCATGGAATCAAATTTAGCGATGATTTCTGGATATAATTAATTTCGAATAAAATCTATTATGAACATATCTAGATGAAATGAAGTATTTATCTAACAGAATCAAAAACAATGATTACAGATTTCATAATCGATATAGGGGACAATGTACTATTATATAGCTTCTAAAGAGGGATGCAAAAAAATATATGGAATATATTATAAATTTTATGGTCGAGTCAAACATTATTATTGACGAAATAATGACATAGAAGGGACATAATGAAGATGTATATATTATCAATGGCCAAATAAAACATACCATCAAATATTTAATAGTGACAAATGAATCATAAAAATGGTCTGAGTGATCTATATTATCAATGGTTTGTATTACTTGGAAGTGTTCTAGGTATGGATCGAGAAACATTTCATATCTGGAATGGGAAATCAGATGAGAAAGTAAAGCTTACATAAGTAGTTTGTTTTATGAGTGAATGTGTCGTGTCTGTTTCACAGTTGTGAGCACCACCTTTCTTATATGATTTTTATTTTTATTTCTATATTTAGTTTATTTAAAATGTGCACTATAAGTGGTTGTATAGTAGCTTCTTGGTCATGCGTATCCCAACGTACTATATAAGGGACCTCAACCCCATTTATTTGAAGAGACGTTTTAGTATTATAAATCAATATGAATTTAAAATTTCACTCTGTAATTTCTTTCTCATCCATCATGTTATTCATGAAATGTTATTTCATGTGTGATCCTAAAAGTCGAAGATAAGTTCCTTATACATTTTTGAGGTTATTTTTGTTCTTCCATTATTGTAGATATTTTTTCAATCCTTTTGGTATTCCCAAAGCAGAATTACTATTTTGGATTCCTAAAGTGGAAGCCTCTCAGAGACATTCATCAGATACACATAAATAATGGTAAGAAAATTCATGTTTTATATTTCAAAAACAAAAAATACTAAGTAATATATTTATAAATATGATTATTTAGATTAAATAATATAATTATTATTTTAATTAAATCACCATACAAATGTTTTTGATGTAATTTTGTGTAAATATATTTTAAAAAAATACATGTTTACTTATATCTTAAAAATATTATATTTTAAAATTTTATTAAGATTTTTTAATTGTTATTTTTTATTATTTAAGTTTCTATAATAAAATTTGGAAAATATAAATTCTATAATTTTAGAATAGATATTATCATAAATAAATTTAAAATTTGAATGTCTATGTATATCCCAATTTTTCAAAAAATTACAATTTTTTTGTCACTATCAAATGAATCTTTAAATGGGAAAAAATTGATTTTATTGACTCCAACAACTTGTGGGATACAGGAGGGGGAATCATAGCTACCCTCTACCACACACCTTTCCCATGATTTTCATGCCTGTGGTACCATGATGCTGAGCAGAATTCATAAATTTTTTGATAAATGGGGTTTTATCTCATCAAATGTAGCTAAAAGAGTCTCTTTCAATAACTCCAAAATAAAAACAATATAGAAAGGGATTGTGAAAATAATCATAATTCAATTTTATGAAATGGGTGGGTAGTGTATGCTAACAAGTAATCACTATATTCAGAGCATTATTTTATAATGGTGAACAACTACATTATCCAAGTAAAAGGTCACTTGGTTGTAACTATTTGTAGAGTTAGTTTTAGATTATTTTTTAAAATATTTAGTAAAATTATAGAATATATGATTTTAAATAAATATTTCAAATTTTTGGTTAAATTTGAGGTGATAAAAGGTATCATTTACCTAATATTTAGATAGATTACTAAAAATAATAAAAATAAAAATAATATTATTATTCTTCTTTGTTTTATATATAAAAATTGAAATATACTTGTGAAATTGGTAATTGTATTAGAGTGTAAATATTTATTGGTTGATATAATAGTGGTGATATTGTTACTCGTTCTAAGTAAATACAATTGTGTGTCGTAAATAAAAATTAATTTAATGTTATTTGTATTTAATAATAGTTTTTTTGGATTTTTATGGTTGTATTGATGTGGGAGATTTAATAATAATAAAATTATTATTGTAATAATTCTACATGGGAAAAAAATATTTTTTTGTGCCAAATTAGAATATATATATATGTGTGTGTGTGTTTGTGTCTATGTCTGTGTGTGTGACTTTTAAAAATGTGTGTTTGTGTGTTCATATATATGTGTCTGTGTCTTTATATATATTATGTGTGTGTATATTTGTTATATAAATGTGTGTGTGTGAATGCATGCAATGGTGTATATATATGAGTTAAATATATATGTATGTTTATGTGTGTGACTGGGATTGTATGTATAAAATGGGTATATATATTTATGTGTTAAATATATGTGTATCTGTGTGTGTGTGTGTGTGTGTCATAGTATATATGTTTATGAGGGTGTGCATGTGTATATATATAATTTATAATTATATGACTTATATATATATATATATACAAGTGTATATATGTATACACCGGTGAGTACCTATATATAATGCATATATATATATATATGACTTATATATTGTTCTATATATGTACAAGCAGGTGTGTGTGTCTTTATAATAAATATAAATAATATTTATATGTTGATAAATTTTAAAAAATATTTAATTAATGATTATATATATTTTACAATGTTTTATATTTTAAAAAAATAAGAAAAATATGCGAAGGGGTGGCGAATGGGATTAACATAGAGACAATTTAAAAAATAAATGTATTCATAAAAGATGAATCAAAAATCAAAGAATCTGGATAAATATTATATAAATTATCTGGAGGGAGGTGATCCTACCTTCCATGGATTCATTCCCTTCCCTCACACCTATATATCTCTCCATTATATTATTTTATTGTCCTTATTCAAAATAGTTCTCTTCAGTATCTCCTCTGGTACTGATTATATTGGTTCACCTTCTATACTACTAAATTCATATCGAAAAGATGAAATTAAATACAATCTTGTTTTTGATGGTAGTGTGGTATTTTATTTCTATATAATTAAATCATTTTTATCGTATTTAATATCATATATGGTCATAATTTTTAGACTTTTTGAAATGAGAATGGTTCTAATTTTTTTTGGGTGAAATTCAACTGAGAGGAAAACCTTTTTCATCAGTCTTCATTGTGCCCAATATAAGATGTTACTTACCACCTATTAAAATTGTTTCATAGATTAAAATATTATAATTTATGAGGTGTCATAATTTAAAACTATATATGATTGTAATCACATATTGGTGTGTGTAGCCCGTGGAGACTCATTGTGATATTTGATTCCTTGAGCAATACAAGACTATCACATTGACATTTTTATCACATGTTATTATGAGTTTATCTTTTATTCAAATTTATATATGGGTCATAAAAACAAAATGTCAATGATACCATGATGAAGAGATCAAGATAATGACCCCTGGTCCAATCTCTATTAAGACAGTTGTTAATGACAACATCAAGGTATAAAATTATCATGCATTGAGTGGAATTACCCTCTATAATAAAATATGATCATGATATATGATCCATTAAAAATAATAAATTCTATTATATAATAAAAAAATTATAGGAAGTCGTCTAATTGTTCATGTATAAATAAAATAGGTAAAGATGAAAGTATCAAAAATAAAAAACCAAAATAAATCTAAAGCATTGACACAATAACTGTATAAGGGTTTGATCTAGTAATGTGTTGAACGATCTAGAAGTACTCCTATAAAACAAAAAATTATTTTCATATACATTTTTTATGAAAAAAATACTCATTTGGAAAACCAATGTCTCTCATTCACATGTGAATGAATCATATTAATCCACACATGAGGAAATATCAGAACCAACAACACTTAAAGTTAGTCAGCTAGTCAACTATCTAACACAAGACTGCCAAAGGATTGCTCAGAAAATAACATAATCAAATTAGATTGACATAATAAAAATAATATCGATAAAGGGTAGCCCTCGCTACTTTCCCACTGATTTCAACTCTCACACTCCCATGTTAGATGTCTTGATGCTTCTATATCTTCCGAATAACATATACTACATCTCATTTTCATAGTTACTCCACCTCCCACTAGATTACACATGTGCCATCACACTAAATCATCTTACATAACTAGAATATCATGGTATCATGAACATGAAATTCATCAACTTCATTCCCTACTCATACCATGTGATCCAAGAATATATATTTCCCCCATCATAGTCATATCACACCTTGCCTGAAATAACTGATTCCATCACCTAGTTCAATCTCAGATCTTTTGATATCATAGAATGCTCATTTATACACTCCAGGATGATTGAGTTGGAATGAGTTGGTAGTCGATCATCTATCCCCATATCTAAGGAGTTAGTAAAAATACCCCTTATGTAAATATAAGTCTATCATAACATAGTGCTCAACATGAAAGGATTGTATATAAAAAATAAAAAATAAATATACAAAAATGTATATTAGCCTCACACAAGCCCAACATTTGAGTTCACAACATATCACCAACAAACTCACTACAATTCTAAATTTGATGCCACTAGAAAATATGTAACACAACATAAGCCACAAGACACATTTCACATTTCCATCCAATCCCATTATCCATCAAATTCATTTTATTATTATGGTTGAACCATTTTTAACAACGTTTCCCATTATTATCATTTTTATTAACCATTTACATTACATTAACAAAATCATTCCATGCTGTTTAAAAAGTTATTAACAAATTTTTTCATCACTTCCTAGAAATCTACAACAACACAACTATTCTCATCTCATCAACCACATAACACAACCACACATCACTACCCCATTGAATGACCTCATAAAAACCTCACATATTCACAAAACAACTCTACAACAACACATCTCCGCCCCAATGGATGGACTCATATTGAATTACACCAAACCACCCCACAGTAAGGACTCGTATCAAATCACACCTCAACTATGTACCACAAACAGACATCACTTTCCAATAGTATGACCTCAACTCAACACACAATATCGCCACACCACCATACAACAAGGTCAAAAAAACATCACAAAAAAAATCATTTAGAGTTTGGAAATGTGTCTTTTAGCACATTCTACTTCTTTAGTTTTGGAATTATCCCAAAATCCATAATCCAAGGGTAAAAAATTTATTAGCAGAATATAAGATGTTTTCCGATATCCATTTTTTGTAGATGAAACAAAATCACAAAAATGTTACAAAATAAAAACATAAATTATGAAATCAATTTCTTCAACGACCATATTATTTAGTTGGGTATTTATGCAGTATAATCTCAACATGATAATAATAAAAATGTTTATAAAATCATGTAATATTAATACCATTCAATTAAATTTAAAGTAAAGTGGTTATTTATTTTTTAGGACGTATATATTATTTCCCAAATATAAAAAAAGTATAACCCCTCATGTTTGATTCATTAGATTATAAGTAAAGGATCCCCTTCATGTACGAATAATGTGTCATTCGATTCTCTACACCAAGACATGTGTTGTGAAAATGATGGAATCTCCACTAGAAGAAACTCAAAAAAATTGTACTGGGTTCCAGGAATCCAAGTTAAAGGATCTGGAACCTTCATTCTCAAGAGAATGGAAGAAATAATTAATAAAAGATCTTTCATAATTTTTTATTCAATATATATGAAACTATTCGGATTTTAGACCACAATAGATTTATTTAACCATTAATTTTAGATTTTATTAAGCTCCACAAAGAAGGATTAATTTTCCCCAATGATAATCCTAGAAAATAGCTGATAAAATGATCCTAAAAATGGCCTTTGAATACCTCATATTAATGTCACCAAAATACTTGCATGGATGTTATCATGATAGTAATGGAAAATTCATCTTTTTCTTCTTCATTTGCATAAAACTCCAACACAGTAAAAAGTTCCACATATTGGTTTGAATGTACAGAATCTATCCACATAGCTAATTACACGATGTATCCCATTGATGTACAAGATTTGTAATGTAGCTAATTCATTAATTTGAACATTCAATGTAACTAATTAACCTACCTAATTACTTATGTAGCCTTTCACATGGTCGATCTGGCCACATAATTGATTTACATAGCCGTTCAATCTATATATCTAATCCAATAATCTAATACATGTAAAAAATCATTCCACGTGGCTGATATTAACAGATTATTTAGAAAAGTATCCATTTAAAATATTTTATATAGTCAAATAGGTGATTTATATAGCTGTAAGAATAAAATTACATAAAAAAGTAAATGACTTAAAACACACTCTAACCACCAAAACTACAAATGTAATAGAGTAGGGGGAATGTCCCATTACATCATATGCCTCTCAAATGATTATCAACTCACGAATCAGAACCAAAATAAAGAAAATAGGGGTCCAATTAACCAATCCCTGATATACCTCTTATGGATCACGTTACACATCAAACACTACCACCATATAACCACACCAATCATAAACAACCATGAACCTTCCAAGAAACTGCATCATCACACAACCACCTCCAATACTATCACATGGAATGTCACAACTTCCTATGATAGGAGATTTATGATATAAAATAACCTCATAAAATCACAGAAAACCATATCATCTTCCATACAATACAAGAAAAAAAACTCCGCAAACAACAAACCATACTACACCAAAAATATTATTCTAGGAATTCCATCATCCAATTAATGATTGAATAGACTCTCTGTGAAACTTTCTACCCCAAATGATTTCAATTTCATTAATGTATATTATTTTAAAACATGGATTTAGTAATTACAATATTAATATTTTGTAATATTTGATACAATAATATCACTAAGAAAAAAATGAATCTAATAAAAAAATATTGATCCCACATCCCATCAAAAAATAGAACATAGATAAACAATACATAAAATTACTTTAGGTAATGGGAAGGAATCTGTGTCCCTCACTACAATGTAATCTCCTCTATAACACTATTATTCTATAAAATATGAACTAATATAATGGATCATCCATAAAACACCTTCTCTCAATATTGCTAGATCTATACCAGTCACACAATGATTTTCAAAATATGCTCAATGTAAAACATTCCCTATCGATGACATGGGATTTATCATAATGATACTGAATAATATGGGGATCATGAAAAATCTTGGATCCTATCTATGCATGGTGTGGAAAATCCGGGTGACAATTCACCTTTCCAACTACCCCAGCACCTAAAAGGGGAAAAACTAAGAGAATGATTTCTCCCCTTTCAAATCCTCTGAGGATAATGTTTAGGGGATACCATTAATAAAATATGGTCTCTATCCTCGATCTCTAAGGTAAAACTCTTAAAATTCTCATAAGTCATCTATCGAACATGTTTTTATTTCATTATTACATTAAAAATGAACATTTTATTTCATTATTTTCACCAAATTTGCATCAGGAACTGCTAAATCCCCATTCTCAGCTCCACATAATAGTGAATTATACTGCATCCAATACAATGCCTCAAATAGATCCATATTGATGGAAGAGTGATATAAGTTGTTACATAAAAACACAACCGAAATCATGTTTCTTCCCCATGATCCAACAACGTCCAAGATACATTCTTACAATATATCTTTTAATGATAGGATAGATAGATATGTATGTCCATCCATATATATGAGGGTTGAATTTAGTAATGAGGCTTGAATGAATGAAACAAGAATGCTAAAATCCCCTCCAGACTCAAAAAATAATTTTTTTCCTAATTATATACAGTTGAAATCATAACACCAGGAAACTGCATCAAATTTCTACGCATATCCTATCTAAAACATCCATAATTGTTGACTCCTTGATCACGTGGAAGTGGGTTGCCTTCTCAACTGATTCTGGATTACCCAAATAGAATAACAAAATCCCCCATATTGGGGAATATTATTGAAAAAATTCATCTAAATATCATCCCATTTCAATTCAAGAATATCCAAATTATTAGACAAACCACCGGGAACATGTTTCTCAGAATATACCTTCTAGAAAACCAAACATGTTAATTTCAAATTCACCATTTTTAGTTTCATCCCAAGACACCAAAACTGAACTCTATAGAAATGATTCATTTTATACACTCTTCCATACACCACCATATGTGAGATATAAAACTCATGAAGGACTCCCAGTTTAATTTTTGTAAAAAAACCCCACCCCTACCACAACATCTATTTATATCCTTTTTTTGACCATTATGATAGAGCGTCACCATGTGAAGCATTATCAAGCATCAACTTCACCATTTAGTCCCACAAATAATAATACTACACTTGGAAAATCAACTAATACTACACATTCATATGAAAAAAAATTTCTTATACCATCATCCTTCCTTTCATCTAAGTGAATGAAATCAAATTCCACTATTCCTTTTCAAACATCCATAGAATTCGTAACAAAATCATGAAATAACTTCTTTATAAAAGCATCAACAGAAAATTACAATTTCATTAGTTTTCTACGATTAAGAAATCATAATCTTGAAAAAAATCCATCCAATTCATCCAATACAGATTAAAAAATTGAAAAAATATATATGTCAACCTATTATGATCTAGGAATACCACAATGTGCTCCCCATCGTGTAAATGAAAACACAACATTAACACAAAATCATCTGCTTATATCACTATATCATTGATGTAATTGTAGTGATAATTGTGACATAACTACACCAAAACAAAATTCGGAACTAATCATGGAGGAAACAACACACATTCCAATCCTAGATATGAATAATCACAATACTCCTAAAAAATCACCCCATCCTTTGGAAACCAGAGCATTGGAGCAATGACCAGTCTCCCTATATGATAGTCAAATTATATATAACACTATATAGTCGGGATAAATGTGTACATATTATTAGTTAGTGCTACCAACGATGCTACAAATATAGATAGATTGTGAAAAAACCATCGATAATAGCCTTAAAGACCAAGGATAATGTGATCATTTGACATGTTTTTGGGAGATTCCACATATACAACTACCGTAACTTTTTACATGTCCACTTCCACACCTTGTTGATACACCACATGCCTAAATACATTTACCTATCATGCTCGAAATGTACACATGGAAACAAATTTCTAGAGCTAGTTGAATCAAAGAACATGTAATATAGTTTTGAGATGAAGGACATGACCCTCCTCCAACTATGAGTATATCAATATTTCATCAATAAAAATTCATATGAAATGGTTCATGAATTAAAAAAACAAATTCTTCATTGACCCCCAATAAAAATCTAGTTTGTTTGTGACACCAAACAACATGACCATTAAAATGAAGTGTTCGTACATGTATCTGATGGTAGTATTTATGATATCAGCCTCCTTCATGGTCAAATGGTGATACCCAAATCTAAAATCAACATTATTGAAACAATCTCACCTCTCATAGATGGTCTATAATATCATTACCCTTATTAAAGGTAAAAATACTTGACTAATACCTTATTCAACCCTTATTAGTCTATAACCTTCCTCATATTACCATCCACCTTCTTAGTAAATAGAACTGAAGGACCATATGGTGAATCTATATGTTAGATGAAACATTCCCATATCAGATCATCTATCTAAATACTAACCTCCCATAACTCATAGGGTAAATTTGATAATGATCCAACATAATTTGAAAACAATTCACCTACAAGTGGATCAAAAACACTACATGTCGTCGAGTGATAATCATCATATCCTCCAGAGTAAAATATCCATAAAATCCCCTAGGGAACCTGTAACATCATAGTTTCTATTGATTCAAAATATTACATAGACACAAATGAATAAAGGGGATCCACATGTCTAAAACCTTCCTGATGACCCCACTCACAAATAAAAAACCACATGCTTGCCATCCACACCTGAGAACATTAATCTTCCCCTAAGCTTTTCAACAATAGTACATATAGAATAAAACTATTTGATTCTAAGGACTACATATTACATATTAATTTTATGTAAGAATATTTTTAAATGGGATTGATGTTGCCCTTTCATCTATCTAAACCCTCAAAAAAACAAAAAGAAAGGTTGTTCTAGCCTTTGACAGAAATATTCAACTTTAGGGGAATGAGAAGCCCCTATTTGTATAGTTCCATAGAACAAACTAGAGGATGTGAAAAAGATATGTTTAGATATACTTAATCACACAAGGAATAGACATGGGTTTTTATCATTATGATTTTATATTTGATGATCTATGGATCCTTTATTTCTACGACCTCCACAGCATGCAACCATCCATGCCCAGCTCATCTAACTATCTACTACCGACCACCACCATGAACATTCTCCGGCCGAGGACCCTTAACCTAAGGATCACCCTGTGTATTACCTCTACCCATTAATTTTACTCTCATTGGGGAACATTCCAAATATACATATTTTTGAAAATACCATATTAGAAACTACTACTAAGGCATACTCAAAACATGACTACACTAACTAAAATATGCTTGAAGAAAAACCATGTTGTAGTTCTGGATATTGCCACAAAACCAACATAAAAATAAATCTACTCCCAATACCCTTGGAAAAGTACAACAACTAAATGATCCAAAAGGATATAATGGGAGATTCTATGATCAAATCCCTATTGGTCATAACCACAAAGTCCCTAGAAACTGAAACGTACTGCTAAAAACTATGATCCTCAAGGAACAAATGTTTCCCCTCTATCATGATAACACTCCTTTAAATTGAATTTTATCTATAACCATTTCACTCATTTGAACATACAAGTATGTTGGAACGTAATTGATTCCAAGAAGTACTCAATATAATGATGAATTGACACCTCAAGACATATCACAAGAGACTCCTTGAATGGAAATAAATTCAATGGAAAAATAAAAGGTACTCAAGAATGATTTCTAACTTCCAGACTTACTAACTAACCTTCTATATAGAAATATCCTTAATATTATTCGATCCATGCATGGTCAATGAAAGGCTGATTTCTTAGAAATATTTCTAAAATTAGACCCATAAAACATATTCATCCTTTAACTCACCCGGAATCAATGTCTACAACAAACTCGCAACTCCCCACATATGACTAATTACCTAAATGATTAAGTCCCCCACTTGGTTGTGGATTAAACTGATGTGGATATCAAGCTACTAAAAGCACCTTCTTATTTCCAAATTAACTGCCCTCATACATCCCCAAATCCTTCCACTGAAAATTATGTAACATCCTTTTCAACTGATCATATTCCCCAGTCAAATATACCCTATAGGGATCAACTTGGTTAGACTATTGAACTTCCAATGACTAAACCAAACATGAATGAATACAGTTATACATAAGTACAAATGGAGAAATGATTTTATATGAATTGGTAGTAAGAAATTTTATTAGGATTAATTTTAATTCACGTTTATTCAATTTTAATTTCCAAAAAAAATTAAAACAATAATAGAAGTCATAATGATTTATGTACCATTCCTCATCCTATATCTTGGAAATATGTTACCTCACATGGTCATTCAAAAAGAATAGAGTCTATGTAGTGGATAATGGGGGAAATAATGTGACCTAGTCAGTATCTCTAGCCTATCTCATGTACCAAGGTCAGTCACACCATTACCCAAGAACCCCATAAAAACCACATTGTGGATAAATCAATACTTCATCACATCTATAAACAATATTCTCTAATAATACTTTATCACAACCTAATCCCACCAAATATACTTTGATGGAGGAATAGATATAGTGACCAATGAGTCCCACCTCCAGTAGGCCATATTTTGGGGACTATCACGGAGTGTAAAAAATATCATATAATTGATTTCATTACCTTCTATAATAAAATATTCTTGGGATATAGGATGAATCATGTAAATTAAAATCCATGAAATAATATAAAATAAATCCCAAAACATCTGAAAATTCATGTATAAATAAAAAATGATGATAAAATCATCTAAAGTAAATATCCATTACTAAGTTAAAGAAATGACATAGTAACTTTAGAACAATCAAATCTATTAATGTCTAGCATGTCAACATCATCATACTGTAAACTTAAAAATTAGTTTTATATATGTAATGTGGTCATAAAAGTATAATCGATAGGAAAACCAAATTATAGAATGCACATGATAAATATGAATACTAACAAACCAATGAAAAAACAACAGAAAAAACAACACCTAATGTATGTCAACTATTCATCCCACACATCACTAAGGTACACTCAACAAATAATGAAATACAATTATAGTAACATAATAATAATCATGCTGATAAACGGTACCACACACCACTATTCCTATAATTTTCCAATCTCACCCCCAATGTCATATGTATAGAATCATATATCTCATTAAAATATAATATTAGACTACAACATAGCACCACCATATAAAATCTCCTCTAAAGACACATGGTCCGACACAAAAAATCTTATTTGATAAATAGTGTTGTATGGTATTTTAAACATGAATAACATCAAACATGTGACTCCTCTAACCATGAACTATGCCCACTATAAAATTCTCCACAACACATACATATAACACCTCGCCTGAAGACACATACAATATCACCTATTTCACTTTGAGGCCTCAAACCATCACATCATATGAGTATCTATTTTACAAGAAGATAGAGGTGTAAAAAAGGTGGAAAGTAATTTTTCCCCACCAATAGGATGTTAGAAAAAATAACCCCATTAAAAAATACATATGTCAGAAAATATTTCATCATATAGCTGGGGTGTGTAAATAAAATAACAAGGCACATAAAAATATATATAATCCCCACACGAGATTAACTGATGGGTACAAAAAAATCACTAACCAACTCACATTATTTCCACCATCACTACCACAAATAAATTCATAACACCACACAAGCCACAAGATAAATTTCATATTTCAAACCACATCCATTATCTATACCATTCATATCATTATTAATATTCTACCATTTTTAAAAAATATATCATTATTTACTCATTCATGGACCATATCTACATCATTAAGCAAACTGAGCCAAGTCATTTAAAACATTATTATCTAGTTATTGCATCACTAAAATGGTATTATGTAAAATATAACAATTATTGTCTCATTAAACACATAAAAAAAACATTACCTCCCCATTTCATGACCTCATAATAACAAAAAATCACCCCATGATGCATTGTTCCCACACATCACCACACCTAGAATGACCACATATCACATCTCACATCCCCTCCCCATAGAATGACCTCATATCTCATCATAAATCTTCCCCATAACAAGAAATAGACATTTACACCCCACAAACGACATCACCTCAACACACATCAGCCTCAAACTACCCTCACTACATTGTCACAATATAATAACAACAGAACACATACATTTAGATTTATAGATAATATTATTTATATAACATTCAACTTTTTTATTTATATAATTCTCACACAATCCATTTTTCTTATGAAACCATTTTATTAGCCAAATCTAATTGGTTATGAAATATCAATGTTATGGTGATTCCACCAATCACATAAAGGTTCCGTAATCACATGAAACACTATTCAAACAAATCGCAAAATGTCCACGATTTTCAGTAGGGATTTATCCTGTACAATCTCTATATCAAAATAATAATAAAATCTATACAAAAATTATTCAATTCCCCTTACACGTAAATTTCATTTAAATTAATAATTTTTCTATATTAGTTTCAATATACTACATTAAAATATAATCAAATGTAAGGATCATACCACATGTTACAATAGTTGCGAAATGATAGATCCATTACATGGAAGAATGAATCTTCAAGTAATCTGATCCACCATAATAGGGGTTGTGAACAAGATATAATCACCATTGGAAGAAACATAAAAAAATAATAGTAGGGTTCCGCCAATATTATGGAAATTAATTGGAACATTTATATTGATAGAAATCGGTTAGGGTTGAATAATGGATGTGTCTTGATTTTCAATCAAAAGATACAAAACAATTGGTATTTTAGAACACAATATATTAAATAAACTTATTTTTTAGAAATCATAAGAGAGAATGTATAATGACACAGTTATGGACTTGGTTATAATATAAAAGAAAGTATATAATGATCCCAAATGAGATATCCTTTTAATATCACTTATTGATGTAGATGAAAGGATTGTATTTTTTTCACATAACTGACTAAAAATCCAAGTGGCTGTTTTCAAAAAATTTAAATCCAAACATTTCTAAAATGTCAATGTAATAATTTTCATATAGCTAATCCATCCAAAATTTCGATAAATTCAAATAACTTATTCAGATAGAAGATACCATACATAGTTGATTCATGTATTCCATCTTACCATATAACTAATTCACGTAGATTATTTTTTCTGTACACGATTCACATAGCCAATTTTTTCATGTAGTAAATTAGCATAGTTGATCCTAATAAATAGTTTTTTAATGTAGACAAGACATGTAGGTGGTGACTCCATGTAGTTGATTCAGATATCCAATAAAGACACATAGTTGTTTAAACCACATAGATCATTCATCTTTCCAGGAAAATGAAATTTAGAAAAAAAAATTGGAGAAGACTCCAAACACCTTCAAACCCCTACAAGTGGAAATGTAATAGGACAAGAATGAAAAATCTACTACAATATTTCTTGCATGTATTCTCTACCTTGTTTAGATGTTATCCTTCCATGGAGGTATTTTTCTATGTGATCGAAACATTGGACCATCATGACAAGTTTACCTTTTATAAAAGGAGTGCTCTTCACTTATTAAAATGATGATAATTCACCTATGTAGATGTTGGATATTCGATGATATCATGAAAGAAAATTTTGTGGTTGAACATGATTCCTACATTTCAAGATGATTAATTCTTAGTTGATAATTGATTTTCTTGGTGTATATCAAGAATGTGATGCCTATTTTATTTGTTAGTTTCATACCAAATTTGATTATTGTACCAAGTCTCATGAAAACAAGATTCTATGAGGTTTTAGAGTGAAACATTCATTATAACTACAAATAGTATGTTTCTTAAGAAATTTTCATGTAATCCATCTAGCAAGGAGTCGATGTATTTGTGAATAATGGTATGTGGGGGATTGTTTAATGCACAACAGTTTGGGTTTTGATTGAATACTTTTTATTATTTTAATAAATTTATTATATTCATAACATAATCTTTTTTACATGAGAACACATGGTTTAAGAAACATTGGTGGTGTCTAGTTGAAGCTTGTACTAACACCCTACTCAAGAATTTTGGTGCACCTATATATTTTATGATTACAGATAAAGTGAAGGAAAAGGTCCATATGGATGAATTTTTATAATGTGAAGTATGATGATTCAAAAATTAATGTATGGAGTTTGTGCATGATTTCTACTATTTTTTTAGTTTAATAGCATTCATGTACCTGAGATCATTGTTTAATACTAGTTTTCTGTATCATGAATTTTATATTTCAATTTACACATACACTATGGTTATTTATTATATTATTTTATATTATTTTAATTAGGATGTGATAATAAGGGTATATTATCCACACTGATATACTTATTACCTCTCTAATAGTTGTTATCCTCTTCCATTTGTGGATGCTCTCATGAGGTCATGTCACTCTCCTATTAATACTAGGTTATTCTAGATGCGGTGTCATAAAATGGAATCAACGAATTAGGATTCACCAACTTATTTGTTATCATTCCTTGATTTTTTATAGTTTTTAATAAAGATAGAATGCGGGGACTGATACATTATAACTATATTATTATCTACTCAACAGAATATATATGGCCTTTATGACTCCATAAATTCAAAAAAAATTACTATTTTATCTTACCATTGATTAAATTCACCTTGGTTGATTCAGATGATTTTGATAGGTTATATATGATTTTTTGTGGCCTTCAAGCATCATGATAGAAAAGTAGGTTCACATTCCAAGTATTCATATTTCTTTCATTACATAGAGCTAATATAATTAAATTCCTATTGAAATTCAGATATGTGTATTAGTGAATTATTTTTAGAATTATTTAATATGATAATGTTAGATTTTATTCATGAGTGTATATATGTTGAGGTTAAAACATGTTAATATTATTAATATGTACTAAAGCACTGAATAATATGTAAGTGTTTTTATGTTCCTTTTCTTGTGTGTCATTTTTTGTGGAGCTCAATATGTGTTTTGTTTGCTAAATTGCCCTAATAACAGGATGTTATTTGGATATAATAATCAAAATTTTAAGGTTATAGGTGTATCTTATATAATGGACCTATTTGGTTATTTCAATATCATTCCTTCGGTGATGTTTTCAAACCCATCGAATAATGGAATGTTTGACATAAATAAATAATTATAATAATTTGAAATGTGTATTAAATTACAAAAAACTGTGTTTTTATGGGCATCTTGGTTCAAAATTATTATTATAAAAGAATCTTATGTGATGAGATAAATGAGTTTTTTTCAAATTTGTATAAAATAGAAATTTATTTAAAATATGAAATTATAATTGAGGTCTTAAAACCATGGAAGAAGTTCTAGGATTCGGTAAAGTAATTTTTGGTTGTTATAATGTTATATCATTATTTCATGATTTGAAATAAAAGTGTGTTATTTAGTTCATTAGGGAAATGTTATGTGCATATAAATTTTTATATGGAAGCTTCTATGGTGGGGATTAGTGGTACTATAATATGAACCACTTACCTAGCATGAGAAGATTTATGATAGAGGGATTGAAATTATTAATTTTGTTAGTATTTTATATTATGTTCATGATATTTATTAAAATTATTGAATATATGATAGTGAATAAATTCATCATTTTTATGGTAGTTATAAACTGGAAAAAAAATCTGAATTTAAATTTTCTGTTGTACAGTTAAAAATTAGATAAATAATTTTATTATTTTTATTTTTTCTAAAGGAAAACATATAAATAATAATATGTAATTAATAGATATGTTACATTAGAAATATTGTGTGGCCAAAGTATTAATGATTGTTTTATTACCTGTGCTAAATGAATGCAAGTGAGTGCGATAAATAATTTTTTTTTAAATAATGTATATTTAATTAATTATTTTTTATATATGTGTTGTTGTATTGATTGTAGAGATTTTATGACAATAAATGTTATTGTTACTATTTTTTGATTGAGTAAATAATTTTATTGTGTGATAAATAAAAATATGTATATATACATGTGTGGGTAAAATATATTTGTATATATTAATGTGTGTGTGTGTGTTTGTGTGTGGGTGTGTATATATAAATATATAATGTGTGTATACATATGGATTAAATATATATGTATAGATATATATGTGTGTGTGTATGTTAAATATATTTTTATATATATATACATGTGTATATATATTTATGTGTGCATGTGTGCATGTCTGTATATGTATTGGTTAAATAAAATATATATATATATATATATAAGTGTGTGGGTGTGTGTATATATATATATATTTGGGTTAAATATATATGTATATATGTTTGTGCATGTGTGTGAGGGTGTATATATGTATATATTGGCGTGTGTGTGTGTGTGGGTGTAATGTCTACATATATGCGTTATATGTATATGTTTTGTGTGAAATATATATGTTAATACCTTAATATTTGTGTTTTGATGAATTATAATTTCCTCAAATTTGATTATGTTTAAGGTGTTTAAATGTGTATATTTTTTACTAATTTTAATTGATTAAAATATTTAATCACACTTCCAATATATTTTATTATCAATTGAAATTTTTAAATGTTTTATTATTTCACTTTCTATTATATTCATGCATAAATTATTTTTTAAAATATGTAAAATTAATTTTTTATTCATGTTTTTCTTTTATTTTTTATATTTCCTACTACAATTTCATACATTCTTAAACATATAATTTTAAAATACATAGTGCATAGTCATTTTTTGTTATAATAATATATATTTATATATATATTGGCTCATATAATATATATATATATATCAGGAATTAGTACAGATCACCCTTTTTACAATGCTAGAAAAACATATTATCATTGATAAACAAAAACTGATGTACTATGAACCAATAATAAGGGATCTCATTTAACAATACTAAAAATAAAATTTATAAAAGGGCCCTTTATTAGTTTAATGTCAAGACTTTTTATAATGGTATGATCAATTTCTTTAAAGGTTATTTAAACGTCCCTAATAATGATTCATTTTAAACTCAAGTAGGTATTAGGGGTGTATGTGGGTCATTTAGTGCCTTGAGGCCCAGAAATAGAAGAAAATATTGGGTCACACAGTTAGGAGAAACAATCACCCATAGCCTGCACTTTTTTCCTATACCATACAATTGCAGATAGCGGAGACTTCGAGGTTTCATAGTTTCTCTTCAATTGTAAGACACTTGGAAGATAGTCATGTACTGTTACAAGCTTCCTAGGTAGTGTTGTTTCAAATTGTATGTGCACATTTATATAAACAAATTTCCTAACCATGTGTTGTACCCCTATGATGAAAATTATAGTGCATTTCGGGTGCTTGGTTTTCCTAAGCACGCAGCTAGATCAAGAGAAGCTATTTTCGAGGATAAAATTTTCTATTATCCATCATTTAATGATTTTAATCCTTTTTTCCATTCCCTTATTTCTTTCAGAGGATGAAGTAGTCTCCCTCCTTGTATACGATCTCCCATATTCTACAACATATGGATTGAGATAACCCCTCAATCCGGCCTCTATTTATCTCAATTTCAGATGAAATAAGAAGCTATAGGTAAGATCATCGATTATCTCCACGTTATTTCAAGTTCACTATCCCATCTATTGTAGTATCATTGATAAATCACATTTTCCCTTTTTTAGAGAATTGATTGGATTATTCGATTTATTCCATTCAAGATCATATCCAAGGAAACGATAGAATGAGGGATTCTCTACAAGGATATGGTATGTGGCCTACATCCTATCCCTTTATTCATTATAATATATAAAATGCACCATTATGCCACAATTTGGTCCCTTACAACATCAACCGAATTTTATTAATTAAATCATATGAACACCTTACCATATAATTGGAAACTTGATCTAGTGGAAAACCAAGACCGTGGCTTGATCACCACGAGTTATTCTATCCAATTGGGTGTGCTCTGACTTATAAGAAAAATTAATCCTTTGTTCTATATTATCCTAAAACCCATGTGGTGTGTTGTTACATAATTAAGTCATTTAGTTTTCTATTTTAATTTAATTAATGATTGACCCATTAATGAAGGCCTTGTTACTTATACATCTGGACATACTTATTTTTTCAATTCGTTCCACTGACCAAAATATACCCATTATGTGGTAAATGATGAATTTAATGTAACAACCATTCAATTTGACCAGGTATATATATATATGTGTGTGTGTGTATATGTAATTTTTTTAACTTCATTACCTTAGTTTCGATGGTGATATAAGGTGCTCTAGCTGAAGGAACCCTTGGATATACTCTTTATGTCTTAGATAGAAATGGTTAATGATTGTAAATATGATGCTGGAAACATCATCTACTCCTAACATGGTATCATCATGCATTAATTTCATTTACCAGCTAATGAGTGACACATGTTCTCTAGGGGAGACCACTTATATGGGATTGATGAAACATTTTTTTGAACAGTACCCCGAGAGATACTTTTTCCCCTATGTGTGATACTAGGGAATCACTCGGATGACATATTTTGATATTATTACACCACGCCTATAGTGAAATAAGGTAGTTCATATTTGAGTAACCTTTTATAACCTCCATAAACTATGAATATACTTGGTACCCTTGATTAATACTTCTAAATTAATCTATACCTACCTTGGATGGTCTTACAGTGACATATAATTAATTAAAAGGATTTGAATTAAATTAAAAAGGAAAATGAAAAATCCTAAACAAAATTTAATGAATCATTAGTTTTGGAACATATGGATGTGTCCTCCAAGCCCAAACACATTCTTGGGGAAAATCCACCTTCTCTAATATTACCCCACTCACATTACCGTTATAGGATCCCATAGTTCAGAGTCAATGGATTAGGCCGATGTAGGTAAATTGGATTGGTGTCCATGGGGAACCTAGTATAATTATTATATTTATTTATATCATTTTTTCATTTAGTAACTATGGTACATTTATTATTCAAAATTAAACAAATTATTTAGTCAAGAAACAATTTGTGGGAGAATATTATGATTTTATATCACACCCTACTTAGGATGCCTTTGGTACCCAAGAAGAATTTATGGTTATAGGTATAAACAATTTTAATTAGCTATCTTACCATTCTTGATAAACTATCTAGGATTGTGTTCAGAGCATAGGATTAATCATATTCTCAAAATTCTAAACATAGCAGTTTTTTTCATTTCATAAAATTTATTATCATATGGTATACACCTATATACACTTTCAATTTTCATAATCAATTTTGCATAGCTACATCATCAAAATTATCATCATATTGTATGTTATGATCACTTAACATCCACTGGTTCATTTCCTTATCATGCATGGCTTTGTATTTTGTTTTCACATATATCTGTTGGTTATAATTGTATTTATTGTTTCATATTATATAATAATATACATATACATATATATATTATTGATTCACTATTGTAAATGAGGTCATAAACCCCCTATGACCACACCTTATTCTCTTGCAGCTAGTCAACCGCCTCTCAGGTTCACAGTTTCGTGACTGACATCTTTTGGTCAGCGTCTCGGGGTACCTTTAGGAGTCATATGGGGTAGGATTCTACAATGTGGTATTAAAGCTACATTTGGTTTTCATAATTTGGGGTTAATATCAAAATCTTGGACAATATAATTTGGTAATGATCGTATTCTTATCAGTATATACCTCATGTATAAGGCAAAACCAACTTACTTGAGATGGGAAAATATTTTTATTTCTTGCATTATTACAGTTTCATGGATTCCACCACTGGGTGACACACTAGTTATTAAATATTATTAATATTGATTAAAAATATATTGGTCATTTATCCCTAGACCAATGATAAAAGGTAATATTAAAAGAATGCATCAAACAATTCACTATATGAATAAAAATTCCATTAACTATTCTATGTCATATTATTTTTCTACTTGCATTTCTTATTTTTATCGTGATTAGAGTTGTTCCTTGTTTTATTTTCCTAAATGTTCCTTGGTTGTTTTATATAAAATGATCTGATAATTCAGGGATGTTATGAGAACAAAAAATTGGAACTCAAATAATCTATATTAAAATATTAGAGTATTGATGAATAGGCTAAAAAAATATGCATTAAATAACCAATAATGGAGCATTGGGACATGAACCATTGGTCGCATGGGTTGGAATGTGTTATGGATAAAATTACGTGGACACCACCATCCAATTTTTATGGAATATCAAACCACACAAATCTTATATGTAAATTAATCTAATTAAACAATTTAATATATATTTAAATGAATAACTAAATTAAATATTATTGAAAGAATCAAATGAAATGGACTCCCATATGAAAAACACGAGACCATAGCATGACCTAACCTTATTAGTGAGATATAGGTCATGCCTTCATTAATCCATTTGCTGTACATTCTTCCAACCAAAACATGACTCCATGAGCTAGAAGTGGGGTGTGTTTATTTGTATGATTGTTTATTCCTATTCATTCTTTAGTGCCTTAAATATCTCTTATAAATCATATATAAGGCATGTGCTTAGAAATTTTATACCAATACCACTATGACAACCACATGTTGAATGCCCGAAAATTTTATGTGAGAATACTCTGAATGTGATGGGATTTGATACACCCATGATTCCTCCATTAGTGATCCCAAAAAAAATCCAAATATAGATATTCCACTAGTTTTTTATGCTATTTACATGACTACTTCATCAAGTTTATGAAATTGGTTAAGGTGGGTCCCAAACCTGACCATTATATTGAAAAGATTACTTGGGAGATTCATAAGTATCATCCTCCCACCTTCTCGGGGTATGCAAGACCTCATTATTTGGAATCATGGATGAAGGATATGTATTCTCTCTTTATAAACATCAATATTCCCATATATTGAAGGTCCAATCGCTCAAACAGCATGTTGTGTGACTCCAAAAATCATTTGTGGTACGTTCTCAATCAAAAGGGTATACACTAGGGTATGATCTTGGTGGATTTCTAGAATGCATTATTCTACTATTAATTTCCTCAGACTCTTAGAATAGATCCTTCTCAAGAATTCATACACCTTATATAAGGTGACATGTTAGTATTAGAGTATTCAAATTTTTTTAACTAATTGTATTTTTTTGAACTATCCATGTCAGGTGATTAGCTGAATAATTTATGGAATTTAAATTATGGGTGTTCATATGTCAACCTCATGTTGGAGAACTTATTTTGGTTGAACACTATTGCATATATCATGAACTAGGGCCTCATTACTGAGCATAACCTGATGAAATCATGCAGCATGGAATATGGAAATTCATTTTCCAGGTAGAGTATTTTTTTATCAAATGGTAGGAATCGATGCTTGGAGAATAATTGTGGGGTTAGTACTAGACAGGTGGCATGCACTAACATATTTTTGTTGGGTGATTAACATGGAAGACAGGTCTATAAAAACCCCCAGTGTATGACGAACCGAATTCAGTGATGGACTTATAAAAGGATTAATCACCAATAATGATTCTACATATGCTTTTCATTTTTTCCATGAGAATGAGTTTATGTTCCCACACTACACAGGTCCAAGATTAGTTACTCCCCATCAGACTGAGAGACGATATTTTATTGGTCATTTAGGTTGAGTAGGTGGTTGTTGATGAGGCTATCATGCTTAAGAGTTTCATCAACAATATAGTGAAACGAATTAGGATACTATGGTAGAAACATAGGGTCTTGGTTCAAGATATATTTGTGATGTTTAGCCATCTCTAGAGGATATGATCCTAAGAAAATCTATAGTTAGAGGTAATGTTCTAGTTTCCCCCACTATAGTATCTAACTAGACTGTTACATGTGAATCACACTCTTTTCTATCTTCTATAATTATGGATTGTTTTTCATAGTGATAGAGTATTATATTGGTGTTATGAACCCTGATACATTGTTTGGAGTTAGAAAAGATGGTATACTATAGTTCAAGGAGTGCCCCCTAAAAATATATGTGTACTGTTTTCTATGGTGTTTCTATATCCCAAATATGATTGGATTCAATGTTTTTGTAGAATAGACTGTCTTGTGCGTTACAAATCTAAGGGAGTTTTTATCACCAATTGGTGTTGTTCTCGTAAACCTAGGGTAGAACATAATCCATATAAAATGGGATCTCCAAACAATCCAATCCAGACTCAAGCATAATGTGCTAGGTTAAACGATAGCCCAGATAGATGGTTTCTTTAGGATAAATCTGAGGATATATCTCGAAAAAATTTCCTCCTATGGTGAATCACTTCATGGATGTATTCCATGATGATTTATATATCTTAACTCATGGGATATCTATTTATTTATCCATCATTCATATTTCAGGTGCGACACCAATGTCCATCGACTATATAGGATGGTACCAAAAAAGCTTCTGAAACTCAACATAGAGATAGAACATCTAAAATATATGGTTTTAATCCTACTCAGTAAATTTTAATGGGTTTCACCAATCCTTTTTCTCAAGAATATGAAATGACACCTTATATTCTCAATGTATTACAAACAACTAAACCAAGTTATGGTGATGAAACAGTATCCATTTCCCCATATAGATGACCTCATGGTCCTCCTCTATAGATAAACCATGTCTTACAAAATAGATTTAAATTTAATATAAGATCTAGTGAATTTGAGTCCATATGACATACCACATAAAATATTTATTTGAAGGCATGTATTTTATGAGTATCATGTTATATTGTTTGGCATATAGAAAATTCTGGTAGTCTTCATGACATTGATAAATTGGTTTCTCAAACCACACATTGATTATATTGTGGTAGTATTCATATATGATATCTCATTGTATTTGAGTACTGGACTTAATTGTTCCAACCATCTTGAGATCAAGCTGAATCCAATGAGATACCACAAACTATACAAAAGTATCAACAAATGACAATTTTGGATCTACAAGGATCATCTCTATTTGTCATACCATATCTGATGTATAAGTATCCATTGACCCATATATGTGAAGTTTCATGGTTTCGTGGGAGAATCCCAAGAATGTGTTTGACATACATAGAATCTATGGGATGGATGGCTATTAAAAGATATTCATCCTAGAATTATCATGCTTGGATGCACCATATATGAGATTGACTAAGAAGGGTGTGAAATATCCTAGACCATAGCCTGTGAGAAATAATTCCAAAAACTATAGGGGATACTCACTTTACTGTTTCTGTAGATTCATTATGAGCTAGCCTGAATTTTTTTTAGATTGATTCATTAAGGATCATGATAGGAGTATTTATGTTGTAGGGTGGTTAGGTTGTACTATAAAAATCCTCCCAGTTGAGGAATCATTAGAGAAACTATCATATTTATGACCTCAATCTAGTATTCAGTTTTCACGATCTATTATATTTGATGAATTATCTATTCTGGGAGTGATTTGTTGTTTACATGGATCATATAGTACTCAAAAAATTATACAAATAGTTAAACATTAATGTGAGGTAGAACGGGTAGGTGGCATACCCTCAATCATTTGACATTTATTATTATTACACACCTAAGAATGGAAATGTAGTAGCTGATTCCTTTAAATAGAAAAATTATATGCAAGACATCAAGTAAGAAAATAGAGAGTGTATGTTGAGAGATTTATTCTCTTAGAAAATCTTGATGTTTAGGAATAACATGGGAAACTGGTCTTAGAAACTCTAGTGGGGGAATCCTATCATTTAGAGCGAGTATGTATGTTCCAATTATCTGATTTTGAGGGATTTTTCTTAAAGGGGAGAATCACATAAGAGAACCCACCTCATTGATTGGGGATTTATGGAAGGTAATCTCTACTTTTTTGGATATGTATGGGTTCCTTTTGATATATGGGGTGAGTTGATGAGGGAATCAAATTTCCATTTATGGGAATCTCATCATGGACATTCTAAGGAGTATCGAGATATGCAATTTCAGTATTTGGGGTAAGGTGTTAAGAGAAAGATAGTAGGCTTCATCACTCGGTTCTCCACCATTTACCTGGTGAAGGCGGATCACCGGCATCCTACAAGACTTCTACAACCTTTCATCATTCCTAAGTAGAAATGGAATGATGTCAAATTGGATCTTGTCATAGGATTTCAGATATCCCCTTGAGTAAATGATGTGGTATGGGCGATTTTATATAGGATGAACAAGGTTTCACACTTCATACAAATTTGGGAGACCTTATATCTTGATCAAATCAGATGTATATACATTCAAGACATAATGAGACATTATGGTGTAAACCATTCAATAATTTAGGATAATGATACTAATTTTATTTCAAAGCTCAGGTAGGGGTTGAAAAAGTCACTGGGTTTATAGGTTCTCTTGATTACCACATATTAACCTCAAAATGTTCGGTATTATGACCATACCATATGGGTGCTAGAAGATATTCTAAGGCATAATATTCTTGATTTTGGAGGTTTATATGGAAATAATATCCACCTAGTTGTGTTTTCCTACAATAAGAGTTTATAGGTAAAAATTTAAATTGATCTATATGAGGATATTTTTGGTAGACCATGTCGATCACCTATGTGTTGGCTACTGGTTGGTGAGTAAGTGGTATTGGGTCCCTATATCATTTAAGATTCATAAAATAAAGTACAATTAATTCAATCATATATGGCTACATCTCAGTATAAGAAGAAATATTATACATATCATCTCCATAAACTTGTTAATATTGAGGTGTGAAATCATGTATTTATACATGTGTCACCTATATTTTTTCACAGATGACTCCAGATATAAGAAAATTTTCTCCTCAATATATCAGGGCTTTCGAGATAGTGGAGAGTCTCAGGCTGGGAAGCTATCAATTTCTATTACCTCTTACGTATGACCCCATCCATGATGTCTTCAATGTATAATAGAATCAACATTAACACCCTAACAAATATTCTTCATTTTACCCCGATGATATCTAGATGGAGGTGGATGTTTCCTTCGAGGAGCATCTAATGTATATATTTGACTGGAGCATGAAGGATCTCTGAGGCAGGTCAGTTCCTCTAGTTTGGGTTCTATTACAGTACAGATGCATACAAGATGATCCCTATGAGGATGAGGCCAATATACATGTGAAGCGGTTGAAAATATTCTCTAATTATGATTCCCCACTAATCAAAAGGAAACATTAGGATGAGTTATCATAATGATCGGAGGTTGTCATGTACCAAATTTGTTTAATGGTATGAAACATTTTTTATGTTACTCTAAACATCCCTGCTAATGATTCATTTTCAACACAAGAAGGTATTAGGTGGTGTTTGAGATCATTTGAAGCTTGAGGACCTATAAATTGATGAAAATACAGTGCCACATGGTTAGAATAAACCTTACTTCCTATCCCAAAATGTTTCGCTAAATGGTTTGGTTCTTGACAGTGGGAACATTGTAGGACTACGTGGTTTTTCTATCACCATTTGAGACTAGGAACATAACTGTCTAGTGATACAAACATATTTGGAAGATAATTGTTTCATATTTTATACATGGTTAGATAATCTATCTTTTTAACAATGTGGTTTTCATCATTGAACTAGATATTAAATAATGGTTGGTTCACAGCTTCTTTAACCGTGATGGAATATCCTGTAAAGATGATTTTGCAGAAGAAATTCCCAATTTTGCCTCAATTAATAATGTAAATACTTTTTCTGTTTTCCTTATTTCATCAATTGGATAATACACTCTGTTCCCTCACATAAGAGCTCAAATATTCTTTATCCTAGGGATTTATATAACTCCTCGATTCAAACTCTGTTTCTCTCACTATCAAAAGAAATTAGATTCTATGGGTAATATGTTTAATACTCTCCCCTCTATTTCATGTTATCAATCCCATCTATTTCACTATCTTAGATAATGCTTATTTCCCCCATTCTCATGTAATTATAGAGTTTTATAGATGTCTTATTTCATAGATGTTACATCCCGACAACAGAAATTTGAATTGTTTTAGTTATTTATTTAATTTTCAATCTCTTTTTTTAGTTTTAAAAGTGGGTTTGGTCAATGTTTTTAAATAATTTAATCCTTATTTTTGTTTCATAGCTAGACTACATAGTTAGTATAAATTATGATGTGATCTTATGGGAAACCATTCAAGGAAGTGTTGTTGTGGACGATTTTAACCTACTTTCTCAACCATGAGACAAGCATGAGGAATGCCTCTGTCAAATTAAAAATATGAGTTTCATGGTTGGAGAATGGATTCTCAAATCGTGCAGCCATCCCATGTGTGTGACATATATCTCTAATAGGCTACTCACGATTGATCAATGGTCTGGGACACCATGCAGCCAAACTATTCAATATTCCCTTTGATCAAAAATAATTATATTAAATGATAATTAAAAAAAAAAAAAATAAAATTAAAATAATTTTTTAATGATAATAATAATATAATAATTATTATTATTATTATGTCAATTGTTATTATAATTATCAATAATATTATAATTATATTACATTTTTAAATAAAACTCAAAAAGGGTTCTATATACCCCCCTAACCATATGTGATTCCCCCTCTTCCATACTCATGTGAGACCCCCATTAGCCGGAGCCCTTCGACACACCACATCACCTTCTATTGAAGTTCATCCTCCCTCAAATAATGTGGCGTCATTCCCCTTATTATCTCTCTGTCACCTGAACTCTCCACTTTCCCCTCATGCTCTCATGACCCTACCAACTAGGATACCACTGGTGCACTACTCCCTCCCTCGAGTGATAGTTTATTCCACCGATTTACTGTTTAGTCCCCTATAGTGAGTCTCTTCTCTATTCTCCTCCCCTTATTTGTTGGTTTTATTTTCATCTATGGGTTACATACTATTTGGGTTGAACACTAACTCATTTTAAAGGTTTTCTATTGGTTTATTCTAATTTTTAAGGGTTTTTTTTCCCTACTGAAGATCATTTTAGAAGTGATTGAAAATGATAATAGTAGTACCATAGTATTATTGTACATTTTGTAAGGTATTAATTTTTTTTCTCAATTTCTAATTTTGGAATTAGTCATTTTTATGTTGTGGTAATTTTATTCAATTCATTTTCATATGAGATTTTTTAGGTTGACTTGCATACATGTCTATGAGTATGGTAAATATATATATTAACCTTTTTATATATTTCCTCAAAGAATGGGAAATATGTGCAACACAGATAAGTTTATTTATATACATATGTATATATTCTTGTGTTGGTATGAAATAAGGGTCTTTTTGAGAGGTCATCGTAAAAATACGACATATATGAGGTAGGTTACCAATACCTAACCCATTAATTTGAATCCCATAATTGCTTGATTTTTTTAAAAAATATGTTTTATATTAATGTAGTATATGTATAAGCCACACGGCCTGGTTGTGTTTGTTAAAAATGGTTCTGTGTTTTTTGTTTGTTTTTCCAAGTCTACATTGGGGTCTTTTCTTGTTGATATATTATATTGACATTTTTTTAAAATGTTTTACATTTATAATGGTCAATAAGTATTAACTTATATTTTTTTATAAGTGTATTCCTAAATAATTTTGGGAGTTTGACAAGTATTTACAAATGTGTTTGGTGTGTGTATAATAGTTATGCTAGTTTATTTGAATTGTGATACGATAATGTTTGATTTTAAAAAGGGAAAATTCATGTGCAGTTTCGATTGATAAAATAAATGAGTGTGGGTATGAATTTGAGGTTAATTGGTAATTTACGTTTGTTAAATGTGTTTTTTGTATTAGGCATGGTTTAAAGAATGTTTTTAATAGTGTGGTTCCTTAGTTGTTTAATTGGTATATAAAAAGGTTTTGAAAAGTATTTGGTTATTATGATTTTCAAAAATGTATATATTCCATGTTATGTAATGAGGATAGGTCGGTATTTTGATAATGGTTATTGAATGTGGAATACCCATCTTAATGAATTCCACAATGTTTTATAAATGTGATGCAAGATTTAACATTTGATTTATGATATGTTCCTTGTGATGAGTCTTATGAAATGTTTTGTGACATGAAAAGGGGAAGGAAATTTTGGATGGAGAATAGGTGTTATATGTTGAATGGGTGATTGGGTAAAAAATAAGACATCTTATTGTGTGTTATATTGATATAATCTCACCACCATTTTAGAATAGACACCTCGGTATTCCCGGGTTCCTAGGTGAGAGAATTATGACAAGAACCCTAAATGATATTGACGTGGTTCGTCCTGGATTCGTCATCAATGATTGATGAAACAACACTAACTAAATGATAATGATGATTAAAGACCACTTCCCTCATGTGAATTCCCATTCTATTATATTGTGCATGAGAATGTTGTTGATTGGTGTTACAATATCACATTTAACTAAGGTATGATGATACTTGGTCCCAACTAACTCTAGATTCATTGGAATTTCCCAGGATGCTTTTGGTGTGATTTTTATTTCCATGGTTTCATGATTGTTCTATCATTTCTAAAAACATATTTTAATCTAAATAGCCTTTATTTAATTTTGAAATGATCATTCATTCGTGGAATCTATTTTGAAAATGTTGTGAAGATATATTCAATTCTTGGAAATGAAAATTTGTTACATCAATTTGGAATGAATGAAAAAAATATTATATTATGTATTATTTGTACACAATTAGGATTTGTGTTTATTTTTTATGGTGATGCATATGGAGTTTTTAATCCATGATAGTTCTACTGTGAATCTCGGTTGTAACACCTACTCAATTTATTTATTTTTTGGTTCTAGTTCTGGATCACTCTTAAAGTGAGCATGTATATGTGTTTGGTGGTGACCCACAAGGTCAAATAAAGGTATGTTTAACAACCTAGATCTATTATTATTTCATCCACTATTTCTGTATTTGTTCTATTTAATTTAAATTTATTTATTTATCTTTTTCATATGTGCCAAATTGATTCCATCTATTTTATTTTGATTCTCCACACTAATTTCCATATTGTGGGGATCGGGAACGCCCTTCATGCAATATCATGGGTCAGCTCAGATGATCATTTTAGGGTTGACTCAGATTGGGTTTTTAAAGCATAGTATTGGATGAGGCCCTTTTTATTTGGTGTGTCGGGTAGCATGGATATTAAGTCTGTCGAGACTCGATAGGTAGGTGTAGTAAGGACATCATGAACCCTTTCTCATCCAGAGCCTCGAATTTCTAGAGGTTGTTTGGTATTTGAGTTTTTTTGTTTGGTCTAGGTGGATAAGGGATGATGATGTTAGTGAGTTAGTTCTATGTGACATTTTTTCTTGTAATAGTGACCCATGTGTTGCATTAGTTCATGATTCCAGACACATTCTATTTTTGATGCTCGATTTGAGTATGGTTTGTTAATCCATGTTTCCAAGTTCATAATAGCCACTAGTTTCTTATTCATGGAGTTTTTATGCGAATTATATTAGGGTATATTATTAGTTGGTGTAAGTGAATCACAAAAATGAATTTTTTTTGGAAATGGGTTTTGGAAATGATTTTTTTTAGTAAAAAATTGTTTATTGAAGTTATTATAATTCTTGGAAACTAGTTTGTTTAAATTGATTGTGTGGTTTTTAATTGAAAATGGAAGGTGTTTTGGATATTTTTTAGAATTTGGAAATGAATTTCATTAATGATAATGGTATACAACAAATTAGTTGTAAATTTTTGATTTAGGATGAATTTCCTATTTTGAAAATGAGAAATGTTTTGAATTTATCGTTTGAATTTCTATGAATGATCACATATATGAACGTATAAATGTGACATGTGGATAATTTCTGGTATTTTAGTATGGGTTCTTGAGCTAGAAAATGGGTATATATATACTTGAGACTTCATGGAATACCATTGATGGGTATTTATGTTGTTTTTCGTACTAAAATGTAGTTTTCAATAAAGTGTGCTTACAATGTTTTTAAAATTGAGTGTGAATTTTCTTGAGTTTTAATTTTGTGTTTATAATCCTCCTTCAGAGGCTCTTGGTTTGATAATATGAAATTGAGGTCAGAATGGTTATTTTTGTTTGGGTTTTTGGCGTTGATTTATTTCAGGAATTTTCATTTATGATGTGTTTTGATTCGGGTTCATGCTAATTGTTTCTTAGTATTCCCCAAAAAATTCCCAGTAATGAATGGATTGTTGGACTCTAGGATTACTTCATATGTGTCATGGTGAAGGTCATCTTTGGGAATCAAAATGTGTTTTTTAACATACTGAACAAGTCAAAAGAGGTATTGTTAGGGTTCATAAGGTAATTATGAATAAGTGTTTATCTGTGTATTCACATTGGTGACTATACACAAACATTGAATTTAGGGGTGGAGACTGAGCATTTCCTGACTATGGACCACACCAGTGTCTTATTGGTTTTTCTCCCACCTTAGATAGATAAAAAACTAAAAGAAATATCATTTTTAGTAGATTGTGAAATGTAATTTTGTTTGGAATGGTCTCTTGGGTCATCTATAGGGGTTTTGAAACTCTCACTACGAAAAGAATATGTTTTAGCTGAATATCATCACCTCTTGAATACTTGGTAACGGATTCTTGAAGACATCAGAGCTCAATCCATATGTATATGTCTGATTCTTTTCATGTATTTAAGATTTATTAGGTGTGGTGGACTATGGTCCATTTTTTGTATCCAATGATGGAATGGGTATAGTTTATGGTTCTATAATGTAGTTTTTTTTTTGTTTTTGATGGTTTTTTATGTAAAATTCATAGAGGACTCTTTTCCACATTGTTTTCTTTTTTTAATGTTACTATTTTCTTATAGGATGTCTTGGATTTTTCATTTTCTTTTCATTCCAGTGGGTGTGCCCTCTAATATTTGAGTCTCTAAATAATTTTCCTTGTGTGGATATCCATTTTGGATGTATTTTAGATTTTTTTTGTGCACGTTCAGAGATGCATGTGTCATGGGAACAAAATAAAAGTGGTTTTGTTGGCTGTATGGTTTGGGGTTTTTGGTCTATCAAACAATGTGGTGGTAATTTGTTCTTTGTGGAGAGGTACAGGGTGATTACATGTAGAGTTTTCTGTATCAGTTAGTTCCGGTCATGTTATTTTGGTGGGAAAAACAATACACTGTTCTTCATGGTTCTTCTCATTATTGATTATCTTAGAACATAGTGGGTGTGACATGAAGAGTAAAAGGTCACATTGAGTTCATTTTTTCCTCGGCATTATTTAGTTTTCATAATGAGTGTGATTCCTACATTAGTTGGTTGAACTTTTGGGTGTATTAAGTGGATGTAGTGGAGATAATTGTTACACTCGTACCACTGAGATTTTAATTATTTTAATTACTTATTTATTTTATTCCTTTAATTTGAGTTTATGTTGTTGGGGGGTTGAATCTATTAATTTTTGAATTCTTTATCGAAGTTTCATGGTTTTCATGTATGGTTAGTTGTAATTGTGTGGTGTTTATGAGAGTTCCCATGTATGGTAGTGGTGTGGCACACGACATGAACAAGATTGGTTATCTGTGCGACAAAAATATGAAAATGATATGTTAAATGAAATATCTATGTTTCACGGATGGTGTCTAACTTGTCAAATCTTGAGGCCATCCTATGAGAGTGACTCTGCACTCCAGTAAGTTGCACACGATTGGTTCACGATCTAACAGACCATGCATCCAAACTGTATGACATGGCATGTGTTAAAAAATAATATAATTAATTGAAAATAAAATAATAAAAATTAAATATTAGTAAAATAATGTATTAAAAATAACAATACAATATTGTTATTACAATTAATATTAATATTATTATTATTGTTATTATTATTTTATTGTTATTAATATTTTTTCGATAATTATTATTTTTAGTATATTTTAGTTTTTTAATTAAATCTTAAAAAAAGGGGTCTTTCTCTCCCCCACATACTCTATACACGATGCACCCACTTGTCCACTCAATTGATATGAGTCCCCCCTTAGTTGGAGCCCTCTAGTGTGCCACCTCCCCTCCAATGGTGGTTCCTCCTTCCCCACCATAGGTGGATCCTTTCACCCTTCTTCTCTATATTGCATCCAACCTCTCCCCTTTTGCCTCTTTCTCACATGAACCAGCTAACTGAGAGAGCATCAGGGAACCTCTTCACACCTTCAGTGACAGTTTCTTCCTCCAATTTGGTGTGTGGTACCCTAACATCAGTCTATTCTTCCTTCCCATCCCTATATTTTCTCTTTTTCATTTCCCCCATGCAGTGTATACATTTGGAGTTGAACCCAAACTATTTTTATTTATTTATTTATTTATTATTATTGTTTACGGTTCGTTCCCACCGTTGAGGATCATTCTAGATGCGTTTGACAAAGTAAGTGTGTTCTCCATGGTTTTTATGTACATATTATTTGGTTTTAAATATATTATCAATTTCTAATTGTGGATTTTGTGATTTTTTATTTTTATTAGTTTTATTTATTTATTTTTTCCATCCATTCACGAGGATGACTTACACACATGTGAAGTGGCATGGAATATATATATATATATATATGATCAATTTGTACATATTACCTCATGGAAAAAGTGAAGTGTACAATGAAGGTAAGGGTATGCCCATACATATATATATATATATATATGTGTGTGTGTGTGTGTGTCTGTATTTATAAATGAATTTGTGGGGGAGCATGAAGGTTTGGTTATATTGTTCTTCATAAAAAAAGGATGTTTGATGTATGTACCCTATGTCTAACCCATTAATTTGAATTCAATAATTTCCTGATTATTTTAATAGAATTTTTATATTAATATCGTATATGTATATGTCATTCATCGTATTTTTTATTCTTAAAAATGTTTCTGAAATTTTTTTTATTAATTTATCTGTGTTCCTAAATTTTATTTATAATGTTGATATATTCTCTTGACCATGTTTTGGAAAAATTAATTAATTTTTAATGATCAATTGCTCTAAAATGATATTTCATCAAATGTGGCTTCAAAAATGGTTTTGAGAGTGAGATAAGTATTTTCAATGTTGTTTGGTATGTGTATATTAGTTTTTCTACGTGAATTTAATAAAGATGGGTTAGATTGTGATTTTAAGAAGGGTTTATTTCATGTTTTTTGATATTTAAGAAAAATTCATGCGTTATATTAATAATTTGAGGTTAATTGATTATTTTCTTGTATTAAAATGATTTTTTTATATTTATCATGGTTTGAATATAGTTTTTAAAAGTGTGGTTCAACAGTTGTTTAATTGGGATATTAAATGTTTTTTGGAATGTTTTGGTTGACTATGCTTGTCTAAAATGATAATATTAATTTTAATGTAATGAGGCCTAATTGGATCTTTGAGAATGTCATACAAAAGTGTAGAAACTCTATAAATTAATCCTCCTAGATTGAGGAATTTTATTAATGTGTTAATGTGTGATTGGTGATACGTTCATATTGAAGAGGCTTGTGAAATGTTGTGTACCATAAAATGGATATTCGCTTCTGGAGAATGATCAATGGTGAGAGGTTTAATGGGATTTTTTGGAAACTAATTAGATATGTTCGTGTCTGATTTCTTGATAAAATCTCACTACCATTTGGAATCGGGAACATGGGAAACCCTAGTTACCTAGGTAGGAGGACTAGGATTGGTAAACTAGATGACTTCAAAGTGGGTTATTCCAGATTCGTCTACCTGGATTGATGACATAACATTAACTAAATGATAATGATGATCAGATATCACTAGTCTAATGGGGTTTCCCCTTATTGTGAATCATGCACAAGAACTATGTTTTTTGTTTTTGGTATACCATGTTTCACTAATAATTTATGATCATAGGCCCCCACTAACACTAGCTGATTAGGAATTTCCCTTAGGGTTTATAACATGATTTCAATTTTCGTAATTTCATGATTTTCATCTATTTTTTGGAAAAAATATTCCAATCTAAATTTAATAAATTTTAGTATGATATGATAATTCATTATTAGAATCTATTTTTAAAATTTAGTGGATGAGAAATTATTTTCCTAAAAATGAATATTTGTACATGAATTTGAAATGAATGAAAAAATTTATTTTATTATGTCTTACTTTAAAATTACGATTATTTGAGTATATTCTTAAATTTGTGGCATAGGTCAATTTTTATCCTTAGAATTTCTCTTATGAATCTTTATGATCAATTATACTATATATTAATGGTATTAGATTCTAGTTTTAGTTCTCTAATGCAGCAAGCGAGTTTCTGTGTTTGGTGGTGACCCATGATGTTAGTTGGAGGTATACTAAACCACCCAGTTCAATTATTATTTCTTTTTCAAGTGTTTTATTTTTTCTGATATATTTATATTTATTTATATATTATTTTTTACGGGCCAAATCATTTCAAAATAATTTATTTTGATTCCCAACACTAGTTTCCAAACCATGGGGATTGAGAAAGCCCTTTGAGCCTTATCATGGGTTGGGTAGGGTAACCAATTCAGGGTTGACTTGGGTAGGTTCATGAATCTATATTGTGAGAATGGCTGAGGCTTGACACGAGAATCTCTAAGAGGCTATTGAAAGTGGTCTGGGTCATGTTATTTTTTTCATTCAATACAATGCACTATTTTTCCGTGAGGTGGACCCTTCTGAGGTCACCTATGTTTTGTTAATAAAATAAAATAAAGGCTTTATCATACCTTTAGGGACCCGAGATAGCAGTGAATTATCCCCTTAGTTTAATCTCCTATATTAATTATATCAAATTGGGTGTTCTCTACCTTTGAGGCCAAATTTACGATTTTTTATAAAATAACCTAAAACCCTTTTAGATATTTATTACATAATTAACACCTTGGGGTTTCTGTTATAATTCAATTAATGATTGATCCATGAAATTAAACCTTGATCCATATGCCTTATGAAATACTTGTTTTTTCAATTCTTTTCTATGATCAATTTAGACCTATCATTATGTAAATTTTGAATGAAATGGAATGATGTTTTAGTTAGACATCGAAAATATATGTAATATTTTTTTAACTAATTTTTCATAGTCTTGAGGGTGATATAATTTGTTATAACATAAGGAACCTTTAGAAGTAATCTTTGTGCCTTAGATAGAACTAGTTAATGCTTATAAACATGTTTGATAGAGACATAATTAATTCCTCAGACCGGATCACCATGCATTAATTTATTTTTCTACTAGAACAGTGGTTGCATTTCCCCATTGGAGACACGAGAAATGGGATTAATGGAACATTGGTTGTACCATTCCATGGGAAAGACACAGACCACTACCTACGATACCAGGGATGGTCTCTGAGCTTATTTTTGGATATTATCATTCTATTACTATAATGACAAGAGGGAATTCATCCTTGGGTCACCTTGGATAGACTCCTTGTAATTAGACATATATTTATATCCCCTCGAGTGATACTCGGTAATACCTCATGTAGTGATATAGATGGGATCAAGGTATCTCTCTATAGCTAATTAAAACGTTTTCAATTAGATTGAAAAGGAAACAGGGAAATTTTTAATAAAATGAATTAAAACTTTGGTTTTTAAAATGTTGTGATGTTTCCCCCAAGACTATACAAAATCATGGGGATAGTACTCCATATCTCTCATTACCCTCATTTTACCATTGCAGGAACCCTTGGTTTATTCTCACCAGCTTATACCAAAGTAGGTAAATTGGATAGGTTCCCGCGTTGTACCCTATCTAATTCATTTATAATTTAATTACATTTTTCATTTTTTAACATCGACATGATTCTTATTTTAAAATCCATAAATGGATTTATATAGTAACCATTGGTGGTTTCCTACTGAGATTGTGTATCACACCCTGCTTGGGCTGCCATATGTACCCATGTAGACTTTATGATTTCATGTATATATAGAGGTAATATGATAGCTTCAAATGCTTCATTGGATATATATGATGGAGTTAGAGCATAAGACCAAGCCTATGATTAATATTCTATTAATAGGAGTTTTTTGGAATTTCTGTACTTTTTTTAATCATGATGTCTATGTATGTATCTTGTGCACCATTTCACAGTCATTTTCGTATAGTTTCATCATCATGATTACCATCAAATTGTATATTATGATTACATAGCTTCGTCCAATTTATTTATTTATCTAACTTGATTATGTATTTTGTTTTTGTTTCGGTCTAAAGAATATTAAAATATAAAATATATAATATTATATTATAATATATATATATATATATATCTGTGTTGTCCAATCTGGTCATTGAGGACATAGTCTCCCCTTAGGCACAACCTAGTCCCTCGCAACAAGTAAGCAGCCACTGGAATTTGGGGGGGGAGAGTTTTTTCTCTTTTGGACACCATCATAGAGAACCATTAAGTGAAATATGGTGTATAAAACTACAATTAGCACTAAAAAATACATGTTGAAAGACATACTATTTTATTGTGCTGCTAATTTTACATCACAATGCATCAGAAAATTAAAAATTAAATTCATATAATATTTACATAAATAATAAATAATAACTATATGATTTTAATATCAGAAATTGGTTTGTAAAATTACATTAGAATATACTATTCATCCCAAATATTATAAAACATCATTATTTCATTTTTTGGCCCCTGATTCCTACTCAAAAGTGCATAATCATTCTATCGTTTATTGATCAAACCTTGAAAACTCAAAAAAAGCGTTATCCTATATAAGAAAACTGTTATTATATAAGTATTAATATAATTAAAAAATTTATACATAAATATGGATCAATAAATTTAAAAAATTTCATTTTAACAAAAACAACTCATTTTTAGTCATACCTATGGTAATTTGTATCAGATTATGGTCTGATTTATTCATATGCATAAAAAACACTTATATAATGTTTCACTAAAGTATAAAACCAATATGAATATGTTTAATTTATCATAAGTTTGTAATTTATTTCATCTATATTATTAATTTTATCTACAATCATATTGAATGAGTCATATCGGGAATACCCTTTTTCAGATTGAGATGATATTAATTCATAAACATAAAAAATTACTTATGAGTCTTTTTCATAATGTATCCAAAAAATCAAAGAATTGTTTCTCTATTGTCTATGAGTAACACATAATTTTAACTGAAATGTAAATTTTAAAATCATAATATACGCATTGAGTCATACAGTGCACACAATGTATCAGATTGAGTTGTGGAAAATTCCTACATGTAATAAATGATTTATGGATATTTATTCTAAATTATCAAAATCAATAAAAAGTTTTTGTTTAGTTATGAGAATATAATTATTGTTAGGAACCAAAATTTTAGTATTATATAATAATACATGAGTAATACTACAAAAACTATGTATTATATTGATGAGTGGTTGATTCTTACTCATCAAAAATGACTTCTAGATCATTTTCATAATGTATCAAAATAATATGAATTTTTTCTCATTATTTACTATGAAACATTTTTTTTACTAACATGACAATTGAAATCTAAAACTCACTTATTGAGACATAACAGTCACATCATGTGTTGGTTTCATATGAGACTAATTTCTACACATCAAAAAAGACTTCGCAATTTTTTTCATAAATTATCAAGACAATATGAGTTCATTTTCATGATTTGATGTAAATGACATGAATTTTGAACAAAAATAGAAATTTTAAACTAATAACATACCTATTGAGTCCTACTGGGATCGTCGTGTATTCGGTTGGGGTGTGGTTGATTAATACACATAAAAAATTTCATATGGATCATTTTCTTGAAGTATCAAAACAATAATAATGTTTTTTTCTTGGTTTTTATATTTTTATGTGTGTTTTGATCCTAAATTCAAATAAAAAACACACACTTTGAGACATACCATGCATAATGTGCAGTCGATTGATTTTATGTTGATTCCAACACATAAATATTTTCTAATGGGTTGTTTTCTTAAATTATCATAAAAATATAAATTTATGTTATTTGTATATATTATTGCATGTTTTTTTTACAAAAAAAATCAATTCAAACTGAAAAAATGTAATTTGAGTGATACTAAACATATCATATGTCAGTTTTTTCAGACTACTTCCTACCAATCACAAATAAGTATAGAGTTTTATAATAAAAAATCAATAAATTATTAACATCATTGAATTATTTTTAGTGAGTTACATTAATTTTGAAGTATTGTTCCAATTCTAAACTAATAACATGCATTTTGAGTTATTCCAGATACACATTGTATTAGATTGAGTTTTGGATAATTCATACAAAAAAATGACCTATGGATATTTTTATAATGTATCAAAATAATATGAATTGGTTTTCTCTATTTTGAGTATGTGACAACATATTTGAACTAAAATTCCAACTAAAAATACAAGAATATGGTTTCATAATGGTCACACCATGCATAAAACTGATGTGAAATTGATTTATACACATAAAAAATGAATTAATGAGTAATGTTATTATGTTTCAAAAAAATATAAATGTTTTTTCTTGTTTCTTATTATATGACAAGGGCTTAGATTTAATTTATTTATATGAAATAAAAACATGAACATTGATTCATACTAGTTTAATAATGAGTTGTATTTTTGAGAGGATGATTCAGACACGTAAAAAAACATATAAATTATTTTTCTAAAAATATCAAAATAATACAGTTGTGTTTTATTTCTTTTGAGTTTGTCTCGTTTATTTTAACTAAAATTTCTATTTAAAATTAAGACAGTCACTTTCAGTCTTACATGTCACATAATAAATTTTCATTATGTGAGCCAGATGCCTACTCCTAATAAATAACATATTAATAATTTTCCAGATTTTTATGAACAATACAAGAATTAATTTTTAATTTTTAGTGAGTAGTATATTTTTTGAACTAAAGTGTCAAATTAAACCTCTCAACATACACATTGCTTCACAATGTGAGATATTTCTAAAATATTTTGGTGTGGATAATTCTTACATATCAATATTTATATTATGTATTATTTTATAAATGTATAAAAGTAATATAAACATGTTTTCATAATTTCGATTTGGAAATTTTTGAACTAAACATCAATTTTAAATAATAACACACACCTAGAGTCGTATCGATCATACCGTGAATCTATGTGAGGGTTATATTATTCATATATAACAAAAATTATTTAGGTATTTATTTACTAAATTATAAAAAAAATTCTTGGTTTTGATTATGTGATGATTGTTTTGAAATGATATGTTTATTTTTAATAAAAATAGGAACCTTGAGTCATAAAAAATTCAGTGTGCTTCATATTCATGGTTTGTTGATTCATATATGTCAAAAATGACTTAAGGATTTTTTTACTAATGTATCAATACAACCCGATTGTGTTTACATTTTTTTCTCTAAGTGATATTTATTTTTCACTAATACTTCAATTATAAAGAGATAACATCATCATTGAGTCATATCAGGATCACTATATATAATATTAGGGTGAATATGATTCCTTAACATAAAAAATTACCTATAGATCATTTTTTAAAATGTATAAAACAAATAAAAACCCATTTATATTGTTTTGAGTATTTGATGTGAGTATTGAACTAAAATGTCAATTTTAAATAAAAACACACAAATAGATTCATACCATTCACACCACACATCATATTATGGTTAAATATTTTCCTATACATCACATTAGACATAATGATCATTTACCTAATGTATCAAAATAATATTAATTTGTTTGGTTGGTTTTGATTATGTGATGGGTGTTTTGAACTAAATTACTGATTTAAAAAACATATACTTTGAGTAATATCAGTCCCACCATGTGTCGTATTGATAAGTGTTTGATTCCTATGTGTCCCAAATTACATAATTATAATTTTAATAAATACCAAGACAATATATGTGTTTTATCTTAGTTATCTATTAGATATGTTCTTTTTGGACCAAAATATCTTTTTTTAAAAAATAACATACTCGTTGAGACATACCAATCATATTGTGTATCATATTGAGGTTCGTATGATTCTAACTCATCAGAAAAAATATATGGATTTTTTAATAGAGTATAAAAATGATATGAATCTGTTTTGTTATTATTAATTTTGTGATATTTTTTTGAAAGAAGTTATTTCAAATAAAATCAAACACTTAGAATCATAATATTCACATAATACATCAGATTTAATTGTCATTTATTCCCACATGTCAAAAATAATATTAATATTATTTTCTGAATGTTTCAAAATAATGTTATCATTTTTGATTTTTTTGATTCTATTAACTTTATTCTGATAAATAAAGTAATTAACATAAGTATTATATGACAATAATAAGGAAATAAACTAAAAATTAGTGGATAAAACAATGAAAATTTTAACTACATATTTTTACGGAAGTCACCAATTCATTATAATTTAAAACATCTTGATAACATGTATTCTTCACAATAACTCCTAAACAAATAAATTTACTCTATTTAATTAGAGTAATGTAGAAATCCTTTGTATTATTGTAAATAGATAAATAATCAAATAATTAATGATTATTATAAAATAAATTGTGATTATCATATGAAATACATCTTCAATGATTCATGTATTTTGATGGAACATGATTTCTTTCATAAAATTTCGAACATAATAACCAGATTTTTTCTATTAGTTTGGTTCATTCAATATAGAAACCAAAATAATAATATTTAATTTTTATGGTATAATTTCATAGAGTGAGATATCATTATATATACCATTCTAATTATAATATTATATAACTCTATATGATTCTTTTTGAGATGTATTGTCTTCATGCCAAGATTTTGATGATATTTAAATATATCCCTATAATAACATTATTTTTAGTAAAAAAAATATAATATTTATAAATCCATGTTTAATTATAAAATTCAACATGTAGAGTATTAAAAATTAAATAATTTCATCATGTGTGGTTAATTATTTGGGTACTTAAGTATTGAATCTAAAATATAAATCATTGGAGTATCAAACTCACTTGTAACGAGTAACAAATCCTTCATAAAAGCAAAAAATAATAAGGAATGAACGTAATAAAAATATATTTTATATGTTTACATTTGATAATTTTACCACTAAATCGTGGGTACTAAGAATATCATTTCATATATATGTTTTCATTAAAATATTTTGGTATGTTTTCCCATTATTACTCTATATTATTTCGGTTCTACTGAGTTTTTTGTAGATTTGATGTTAGGACTAATGAATCCAAATTTTTGATCTTTGGGTATTCCCTTGAAAAATTATTGGTATATAAACATGGATATAATATGGATAGTATTTAATTGTAATTAACCTTGTATTCTAGATTTTGGATAAATAATTCATGAAATAACTCCTCATTTAAACATTTTCAAGTGATAATCCTAGCCATTGTTTCGTATGGATCACATTGTCATTATAAAGACTAAGGTAGTCTATAATGGATCTCTGTATATTTTGTCTTAAAATCAATTATTTTCATATCAAAATATTTTATGTTTGTATCCAACTGAACTTATAAATTTAGTAAATGTTGAATTTAAATGAGTAAGGTAAATAGACTTTTGGATTATATATTCGATTATTTGGTTGAGCATTTAGATTTTTTTTTATGATTCTATTTCACCCCTTACCTTCTGACATTTGTTATAAGATTCATTGGTTCATGTCATTATTCATTACTTGATAATGTATTTTCATAAAAAAATAAATTTGAATGGAATAACTCATTTTAAAATTTTATCATTATAAGATCCGTGATATGTAAAATGACTGATCCTATATAAATATCGATCGTATGAACATATATATAATCAAGTGAAATTAGTAGCTTGGTGATAAACTCATATGCTATGTGAATACCCCATATCACAATACATACTATAAGTTGTTTATTATGTATAATATCTCATTGGATCGTATGCACTTAACCCCACACAACATGGTGATGGGTGGGTGATGATAAATATATATCATAAAAATTTTTACAATCTATAATATGAGTATAAGAAACGAATCAATGTCTTATTGATTCAGACTTCACAAAAAATGTTTTCAATAATATAATTCCTTATGAATGGTATCCCTTTAAGGGGAATGGATCATATCAAAGTCGATGATGAGTGGGATGAATCTTCACATATTGGTTATTTTGGGTTTCTTCGTCTATTTGATTCATTGTTATAATATTTAATAGCAAATCAGAATATGATTTATTTTTTAACTAGATCACATAGTCATGAATTCATGTCTCCAATTTCATATATTTATCCCCCTATTCAATTGTTTCTCAAAATATGTTCTAGTTGACACCCTAAAACTCACAGTTCTGATGTGATTATATTCATTGGGTGCATCTAGAACCTTTATAGTGGATGTTTAGTGGGTATAACTAATTATTATTCTTATATTATTTTCATATATACAAATATATAAAAATAATTAAAATTTTTTATTTAATACATATTTAATGAAAAAAATATTATTATTTCATACTTCACATTCTTCCCATACTCTTTTTGTTTTCATCTATTCGTATATTATCGTTGTTTAAAATGGCCTCCATATATAGGACATGATGCTGGATGGAAGTGGATTTGGATTTTGATTGATCAATAAAATTATAATAAAGGGACCACAATAACATTTTTGTTTTATGTCACATATATTATTTACTGTATATTTAAAATACATGTAACTTTTAATATTTATGCTTACCCCATTATTCCTCTATGATAGGGGTATATTGGTTTTGCTGCACATTGCCTATTTTTAGCAGTCAATTATTTTTTCATAAAATAAAAACTCTTATTCAATTTGATTAATAGACACATTGTCAAGAAATTCATTTCCAATCACAATGTACATGAAAACTATATCTCCCTAATGGCCAATAAATTAATTCATCAATTTCTTTTTTATTATTTTTTCATCTTTTGTGGTGGTAGAGGGTTTGTTTTCCCTTCAATATATATAAGATGACACTTTATGTGAAAATTTTGAATGAATCTATGATCCATTGTTGTTATCATTAATAATTTTATTTCATGTATTATAAATTAAATCTACAAAGGATAATGATGTGTAAATAAATGTTTAATTATTATATTTTTTTTATAATATAAATAAATCATATCATTATGCTACCCAAATATCATTCAAAATAACTTCCTTAATCATGGAAACAATATTGTTTCATGGATATACATCAACCAAAATGTTAATTTGAGTGTTGATCTAAATGTAACTACTGATCATACCCCTATTAAGGTCAAATGTATAGTTTCATGTATTCCATCCGACTATGAATTTGATGCCTTCATTTATCTCCATTATAATTTTTTAACACTTCCATTCTAAAATGATTTTATTTGTTCTGGAAGATAATTTTTTTTTTCCAAATACCTTTTCATTGGATTTAAAAACCACTATGTTTTATACCTAAGGATTGGTATCATTATCATGTACATAATATTGTTGTCCCTCTATATTGGGAGAATCGATATTTTATGAAACCTAATATGCCTCATGATTGGGAGAATAAACATGTTAATAAGATATTATGTTTAGAAATGGTTTAAATTTTAATATTAATTATATAAATATAGTAGTGAACAAATTATAATATGATGTATGACAATGTAAATTTAAAAAATATAACCATATTTTTTATGTCACTTTATTTTAAAGGTTGAAGTGATTTGACAATCGAGTTTCTGAATGACACAAATTTCTCTCCATTGATATAATAGACCATATCTACATTGGGTCATCCAGGTAATTATTGTTCTGACCAAATTAAAGGATAAATTTAAATTGAATTGAAATTGAACCCTTTAATTCTTTTTGTTGATAACAGAATAATGGACCACTTTTAGTTTTCAGGATCTGAAAATGAAAATACATGTACTACCTATGATGCCATTATAAATAGTTCAACTATGTACCCTTCCTTTATGAAATAAAATTTCATGAATCCCAATTCATCTATTTTTAAAACAGTCTAGTTATCAACCAACTATCATTAAAAAATACAGCATGGAATTTTTTATAATATAACTCCCGTATTTTTCTAATTTTTACAATATATAACATATTCCCATAAATTGTATTTCATTTATAGGTACCAGGTATATATATATATTCAGTCATAAGTGTAAATCCACAATTTCTTTGGCACTATATTAATTATGTTTTTTATACATATCATATTAATATTAATTATATAAATATCATAAAAGTATACATGAACAGTTGGTCATCGCGAATGCCATAAAATTCACTGTAAAAATTAATCCATATTGGTAGTTGAATTCCTAAAAATATGGTCTCTGAAATATCCTATAATCCACTTATTATATGTAATTTATATCCCTAAATCACCCCTTAATGGATTTATATCCCTATGAATTAATATTGGGGTTTTAACCAATGGAACAACCTCTAAATTGTTATAAAAAATAATATTTATCTTACTCCCTTACTGTAATAGTAATTGAAAGAACATCTATTTTGAAAATTTCATCACCCACTTTCCACCTAAAGTGAGTATATTTTTGTAGACTAATATTTTAGACATCATATAGGCAGTCATTATAGAATTTAATCTCTTCATCAACAATATATCAGTCTACAATACATCATGAGGTTATACTATCACTATTTACATACACATTCAAAATCCTCATATACCATTCAATGGGGTACAACTATATATAATGTAGAAGACATAATATTAGAATTTCAATAAAAAACTGAACTATCAAATCGAACCATCATTTAAAATAATTTATATGTGAAGAACATATCGAATTCACCTAATAGGAAAAAAATTTAATTGTTGAAAATTATGTGAAGGCATAAACATATTAGGGACATAGATATGAAAACAGATCATGGTTTTCATAATTGAGTATAGAAATTATGGTAAAAAATGTAACTTAAAGCTATATGATTTTTATCCTGTATCAAAAAATTAAAATCATCTGACTTCAAAACCTTTGACATTACACCATACATAACACAATATTCATGATATTTGATTAATAAACATATGAAATATTTATGTCATTAAAGAAGTTGAAAAAATTGACATCCTCCTTACCTCAAAATTGTGTTAGTATCTAGAGGATGATAATTAAACCATTCACCCACCACAGGTGCTAAATATTCTCATATCCCCAAGTTAATCATCTCTAACATGGCCTTAATTCCATCATTTGTTTTTCTGGGTTCATATAGTAACATCTTAATGAAAATATCACACATATATTTTTACATATGCATAAAATCATTAATATTACTACTGTATAAATAATTCTATTATAATAATTCAATAAGAAACTGATTACTATTTCTTATAATTTTTTATAAGGGTTTACAATGATGTTTTAGAATAATATGTATCCCTATATTTTAATTTATCAAACCGTTGATCACCTTTTAGTGAATATGGTGTCATACCTTCTTCTAAACAACCACCAAATAATGACATCCATGGTCGGTATTTATTTCATTAAGAAATAAATATGTGATGTTCTAGAGACATATACTTTGATGAATGTTTTAACATAATTGAGTGTGTACCGTGTTTATGAATTATAGACACCTGAGTTTTTTAATTCAATATCCATAATGATTCCCATAAGCTAAAATGTCATTTATCTTCTCATTAAATATTTATATTGTTGTGAAGTCTTATATTTTCTATGAATCATACAATGTAATACTAAAATACCATAAAAACTTCAAGTACTTGATAAATGGATCCAAATATGCTTAAATATCATTATCTTGTGGTTTTCTTCATGATATTAGTAAAGATAACATTATTTATTTTTATTTCATAAATAAATATGGGGGAATGTTATAATTTATGAACATAACATTTCAGTTAATGTGTGTTCTTATTTTAAAACCAATAGAACTAACTCCATCTATATATATCCTAAGATAATAGTTTCTTGGTTGATTTTAAAACTCATGCTTCTTTTGATCAATTTTTTCCACAATTATTCTATTGGGTAATGTTATTTCCCACCATTATTTCATGAATCTCGGTACCATATCATGTACTTTGTATTCTATTCTCATGTATATAGGTTTTTAATCCTTGAAATGATTTTAATGTGAGAGAAAACATTTTTTGTACCTGATTCATCATTCTTTTATCAAGATGCCCCAATGTTTAGTACTTTTTTATGTTTTACAAGGTCATGAAAAAATATACAATCATTTTGATGGGAATGTATTCTTTCAAAGATTATACTCCTTGAATTTAGCTTTTATATGGTGTCATATATTCAGAAAGGATTTTGATTATCAGCTGGGATCATATCATTCAAGATAGTAGGTATTTCAGTAATCCTGGAATCACACTATCTATTTAAATATTATCTATAATATAGAATTAGTACAGAAGGAAATGTTTTATATTTATTAAAGCCATCATAAAATGGTATCTCTCCACAAGTAGTTAAATTATAAAATAATTTTAGAAAATCATAAATTTCAGCTACATAATTCATTCTAAATTTTTCAATAAGATCTTTATTATCATTAAAACCATTAATCATACCCATGAATAGCGTTTATAATTTTTCACACTTATAATCATGTCAGATGATCTATAAAATTCAATGTTATCTCATTCACTATATCTATTCAATTTTTTCTCATGTTTAGTCTATAATGAATAATATTGATCTATTACATGATAGATAACTTTTTCCTACAACTCCTCTATACTTATTAGTTTATAATAATATCTATTTATATATATGGAAAATTTTTTATATGGGTCATATCCATGGTGCTTCGAAAACATGATAAACTCTTTCACCCCATCCCTATAGTCTTTATTACATATGATAAGAATCCATAAATTATTTTCGTATCCATTATATTTTATTCAATAATATAAATATTTATAAATAAATTACGAACATAGAACACATAAAACATCATTCATAAAAAATCTTATATGTTACATTAATCCATTTTTATAAGATAATAGGATTTGAATTATGTGTATTAAGATTGGATTGTAGTTGTGGAAATAATTGAATGTATGGAATGTGTGATATCAATAATGTTTCCAACAATATAATAATATTTTAAATTATTTAAAAACACTTATATCAAGGAGTATTTCTATATTTTCTCTAGAATGGAGTAAAATAAAAAGGAGTTGATGATTATTCATTTCATTACCTGGTACATTGCGTGTTAGGTGGTGTTTCTTTGATATGATACTTAATATAAAAATTTAAACTTTTATTATATTATTAAAACCATGATAAGGACAAATCATATGGTCTTGAGAACAAAATGATAGAATAAACTCTTTAATTTAAATCGAATTATACCATAAATTAATGTATTCCACTATCCACCAAAAACAGTACGATTTTAGAAAAATACAAAAAAATCACCCCAACCATTTTTAGATGTGTAGAATTGAAATATAAACTCCATTTTAGAAAAATAATTTTCTAAATATGAGCAATTTAATTTTTAATTAAAATTAAAATTAATTTTGAATATAAAAATATTAAAATTATAACAGATTTTATAACATGATGAAAAATTTGTTATCGTGTCATAGAATTATATAATAATCATGAAAGAAAATTAAAATTTTGAAAAAAATTTATGAAAATATTTTTTTTAATCATTAGATTACTTGTAAAATTTAAAATAAACCTTTATGTTTTATAAAAACATATCAACACATTATATATATATATATTAGGTGGTTGGGAGTAAAATTACATTCAAACACACACACACACACTACACAATAACATCCCTAAAATATAGGTCATATCACCCCAATAGAAAACCCACCCAACCAGCCTCATTTATTAAATCATATATTTTTACCCAAAGGACCAGTTGGATTGATGAAAATTACATGGATTCTAGGCCATAAATATTTGGCCCAATGGGCCATTCTTAGATGAGGTTGCTAATCTAATGTTCACATGTCCATTATTAATGGAAAAATTACTATTTCAATGGTTAAGATACTATTTAAAAGTATATTACTCTACATTTATGCTTGGTGTTGTGTGGAAGATAAAGCATTTATTTATGAAGATATATAGCATAAAATCATTGGTTTTTATTCACTGATTCACTATACATGAATGAATTGGATTTTACATTAGACACCCAAAGTGGTGGCTTATTGGGTATAGCTCACACCCTTTTCAGTCCACCATTGAATTATTGTACCAAAGGATATATTCATGTTCACTGGTCTTTGGTTGATTTATTGTGTACTTACGCTTGTACCTGGGAGTTAGGACCACTGGAATGATATGTTACATTGGATTCTCGAGGACACCACAAATTGATCCTTTTTTTCTTCCTTTCTTTATTCATGTACATTATCTATTTTTTCTACTGAATGTTTCAACATTATTTTTAGCATGATCACGCATGCATGAAATATTTTATAATGGACTTGACCACTTTATTTACTTAGTATATTTATTTTTAATCGTTTTTTATTTAGTGTCTCCTATTATCCCAAGGTGATACTCTGACCATAATGGTATTTCTACCCACACTACCACCATTAGAGCCTTGTTACTAGTCCTTATAAATTGAAATTTTGGGTTTCCAACTTGAGGCAATGTGGAAATTGGTCTGGATACGAAATTAGTGGCCAGTCAGGTCAGGATGTTATAAACAACAATAAGGGCCAAGGGGGAATTGTGGTATTATCCATACACCATAACGATAATGAAACGTACCCTAATATAATTATTTTATTATTTGAAAACATCACATGATGATATATATGATTATCTTAATAACAAATGATTCCCAACAGTATCTCATAGCCTAATTAATGTCTTTATTTAGCCCTAAATTCATCATTTAGATGTTAATTCTTGGGTTATCAGGGCACACTATCCTTCTGATGAGCAAAAATATATATCCACATGTGTCACACATAACGTTCTTGTCATCATCATTATTGGTTAAATTTTATATGTACATTTCACTCCATCTAATAAATAGTTTATAATCATCTAAATCTATCTTAAATCCCTCAATTTCTAAGCACAATAATCTATGTACATGATTATTCAATCCACATCAGGTGGGTACAGGAAATTTTGTTCCTTGAATTGGATAAACAAGAATAAATATAATACCCTCTTGGGTGATGATCATCACTCCCTTCATAAAGTGGAACATAGGAGTCTCTTGACACTCTCTCTCTCTCAGTGAGGGAATATAAAGATGATATTAAAAAAGTATGGAATCCAACATAGAAGTTCCATAAAACTAAATCAGTATAATTATGGGAGAATATTAGATGGTGATATAATGTGATGGTAGAGGTGTTCAAAATGCACTATTACCAATCAAACATCATGCCCCACTAGAAACTCTTGTGAAACATGTCTATATTTCTAAATGACTATACCGACATCATCAATATCTAAATATAAAATGATATGGATATTAATTAAGTGGTAAATGTAATTAAAATGAAATGATAGTAGAATATATGAGATAAATGTTATGTTAATTATCAAATAATTTCCATGAATTATGTAAGATCATTATTCTTATTTAATATAATTTAATTTCAAATAAATAATATATATTTTCAATATATAACATATTCTCCATAGTCAGGATCCTATACATTATATTTTCCACTAACATGTAATATATATTCCATTAATAAGTTATAACTCGGTTAAAATTAAATAAATAAAATCATTTACCACTTATAATATATATTTATTTATGGTAATATTCATCCCAATATTAAAACTATATTATGTAACATATTTCATCAATGGATAATAAGTAGTACTAATCCATTTTTTCTTTATGTGTATTATTTTTTACTTAATATATAATATATTTGTTTTCCACCATTGTATTACATAATAGATTTCTATATATATAAATACATATATAATTTTTAGAAAAACAGATTCATTTTGGAAAACTTATAATAGGATAAACCATGGTCTGACCTAAATCATAATTCTAAATACCCAAGACAATACATGTTGTGCATGATTTAAATCAAAACAGATATTATTTAAAATCATTTTTGAAATATCATATACTCACTTATTTTTAGGAAATTTACCATCATCGATACTACATCACAAATTTTGGCCTTAATCTTGATTTCAATACATCTTATTCTGAATTTTTCTAGAATTCAGTCTGCTACATGATCAAAACCTACTGTTGTTTGGTATCAATGTAGAACATTATTATGGATTGAGAAGTGTTAGAATTACTCAATAGGTATGCATGGTGTATGAAAATAGTTTTAAATTATTTTTAGTCTATATAATACATCCACACATGATTCATAAGAGATGTTCACATAGGCACATGCATTAATGACGTGCATGCTTGAAAACCGCAATGCTTGAAATTCCCATAATCAAAATACCTATTGTGTAGTAATAATACCAAAATGAAACTACTTTTACCTATAAAATCACCATGAATTTATCTTACATTTAATCAACATACTTCTCAATTGACCAATCACACACAAAAAGTAGAATCACATATTTTTTGTCAATACCCTTTAAAATTTTCATCCATAACACCAAACCTATTAAATTATATCAGTAGTCTATCTACCTCTTTCGATGAATTGATTCACACAATGATAAAATGTTTCTATAAGTATGCTATTTATTTTTAACATATGTATCCCCTTAAAGATTTTATATATTCACTCTATATTGTATGTGGTCATGTGGTTGTGATGCCTCCACAGATCATATAGCAATTTCCACTTATCCATTGAAATCCACATAATACATTCATTAAATACTTAATTACTGCTAAATTTATATTCCATTATTGTACAAACCTTCTTTTATTTGGTTCATATGATATATCCAATAGAAAAAATTACAATAAAATTATCATTTTATAGAAATAATATAAAATAAAAACCATATTACAAAACAATCTTAGTGAATCCCTTCTTTATTTATTCATAATGGAATCCATTTAACACATTTTTAAAAACAATACTAATATAGTATTAATGATATATATTTAGGGTTCTCTATTTGACATGATATCCATTTATTTCCTCCTTAATCACATAGAAATGATATGATATCAGACATACAGACATTATTTGGGTACAATTGTTGACTATATTGGACTAAAAAACTATAACAGTTATAATTATCATTCTCAAAACATTCAAATAAAAGAAAAATTAGTGCACCGTTACCATCATGGGTTTTTGCAGTCAATAGTGCTCCAATTTATATTCATTACATAAACCTTATGTCAATCTAGATAAACTATTTTCTAATATTTAATGATGTAATACGTGGAAGGAAGTTGTTAAAACAAAAAAAGGGAACATGAGTAAAATCAACTTGGTTATCATATGAAACATTTTCATTCATGTAGAGGTGGATGTAATTTTTGTTTGTTCAACTCCAATGTAGATAAAAAATAGAGAAATATTATATAAGTGTCATCATAATCAACACAACATTTTACAATCACATTTTTTTATTTCCATACCATCACACATAAAATATTATAGCCACAATTTTATTGTATGATATATTAAATAAGAGAATAAGGTACATATTGGAATGAACTCATTGTCCTGACAAAACAATATTACACAAACACTATTTTTAATGATGTATGATTCAGTTTATGGTTGATATGTTTTAGGTATGAGGTTACAGAATATTGTTAATACTCCAACCTCAAATATTAATTTCATGAATCTTCCTTAAGAAAAATCTATAATTAATATCATATTTTTTAGTATATGAAATATATATCCCATATAACTCCATAAATAAATATTTTTAGTTTCTCTCCATTTAAAATAGTACGAGTATTCCTGTTAGGGAATAATTTCATTGAAAATCTATTCTAACATAAAATGTTACATTTGTTAAAAAAATCAATCATATACAACTCTTGAAATAATATTTATAGGTTTGATAATATTCTATTAAAATTCATGAAAATATTATACAACTTATAACCATGATTCCACACATAGTTGATTATTTATCTTTCATTGAGGTTTGTATACAACCATTGTATTCCATGAAGCGTATTAATCTTACTCCTCATCATCATTGTTTTTCCTTATTTTTATATCACTACACACGTCATCATCAAAATATTGTTCCATCGTTATTTCAAATTTACTATATCTACTGATCCCTACCAATAATATGGAAACGTATAATAATATTATTATGAACCTTCATTCCTGAATTTTTTATAGATATATTTTCATAAAATAGTAAGATTATAATATCCAATATAAACCTCCACATATAATTTCATTAAAAATGTACTCTATTATAAGTTGAATAATGTCATTTTTTGAAGACATACCTCATCATCATGTAGTGCATAATATATATTCCCTAACATATCTTAGTATAAGAATTATTTATCCCAAATTTAATGGATATCTTAACCCTGTTTCATATTTAATTGACAATGAATTATTTCATAATGTTTTACTAGGGTAACATAATACCTTATGATTACCACTCTAGTATGTTTAAAACTATATGAAGCTCCATGATTAGTTTGAATAAATTCATCATAATAGTTGACATTGGAAAATATTTTCAGCAATATGAAATCATTACATGTGATCATGATTCGAAATGGTAAATCAAAATTAATTAAATAACTGAGGTTAAAATATTCAATATGATTACATAAATGATAGTTAGTAATAATTAAATGATTAATTATTGGATATTTTATAATAATTTTTTTAAATAAATAATGCAAATACATTAGGTGTTTTTTATTTTGGATTATGAGTTTGAAATGCTATGAAAGGAATAAAATATTTTATAAATCTATGATCTGTTGATTTTCTCATCTGGTGTCAAACCCAAAATTCCAAATTACAAACACATAAACACATATCCATACAATAGTTTTTAAAAAATGAATATAAAAATTCACTAACATAATACATATTACACTTTATTTCTACAATAAATTTACCATATGTAATTCTCAATTACATTAATTTATCTAAAAATTTTACTCCTTTCATTAAATCCTCTTAAAGACATTATGCAACATGCTTTTGGTATAGAATAAACATGAACTTACACTATTACTAGTCTGGGAGAAGGCCCTTAGTGAATAATGGTGATGTCCAAATTGATTCCCCACTACCAAGAGTTCTCACACTTAGTAAATATAGATGAAATTTTATTTAAATGAATAGTTTATATTATTAAATTAGTTATAAACAAATTAAATTGTTACAAAATTTTACAACCCATACCTCAATACACATAAGTCAATGCATTATTTATTACATTGGTAAGAGATAAAAGGAATGAAATTTTAATGTAAAAATTAGTTACATATCCTTATAAATCTGTAGACACACTTTATTATTATATTATATTTGAATATAAATATTTTATCATTATTTTTTAGAGAATAAATTTATTTTATCTATTATATCCATGTATATAATTCATAGAAAACCTCAAGTAATCATGTAGAAATGAAATAGAATAATGCTGATCTAAAATTAATAGTAATTGCAATGTATAGAAAAAAGCAGTCAACTGTCAATATTCATAACTAATATTGAATTTTAAATAACTAATTTCACTTCTTGTTTAAATAAATGGATAAGTTATAATAAATATAGAAAGGTAAATAGAAGATCACATATTCCATTTATATAACTGGATAATGCATAATATATATGGCTAGATAAATAATTGAAAACAAAATACATTTAATCAATAAATTAATAATAAAAAGCATCCAAACATAATACAATAGAAAAAATATCATGGATAATAATAACTTATTATTTATCATAAGAAATTAGTATTTGTTGGATGTCATGATCAAAAGAATCATTATACGTCTATCATCATGATTGTTCACTTGATGATTTATTCTATAGGTAAAAACCAGTTAAATGCTAGCCTAATAGGTTTTTCTAATGAGACATAATGACTCCTCAAAGGGATATACTATTTTTTGGAAAACCCTTCAATTTTAGTCCTAATAATTCCTCATGTACCGAATAATAAATTTAATTAATGAAAAATGTTATTTATCATCTAATATTTGTAATGAGTAATGAACAAATATTTTCCAATATTTTCTAAAAAAATATACCATTTATTGAATAACTAACTATTTATAAATGATATATGGTTATGAAACAAGCATATACCTGATATATTGTATAGATATTTAACAAAAATTTAATAAGGGTTTCTGTCATTGAAGAATAGAAATACCATAAAAGAATTAGTAAAATCGTACTTGAGGAAAATATTCCTTTTATTTTGGAAAACATTTTGAGAATCGTTTTCTTTGAAAATAACATTGAAAATAATTATTTTTAAATATCTATGTAAAAAATCAATGGAAACAAAAAATGGAATAATGGCCATGATGGCAGGTAATTATCAAGACGATATAAAAGATAAAAATGACATTATTTTTCAATATAAAAGGTTAAGATAGTGGATTGATCACAAAATATTAAAATTATTACAATCACATTTCTAGTAAAATCCAAGCATACCTAGTTTTGAAAATGAAATAATATTTTTAAAACATTTATAAATATAAAAATGGGTAAATTTTAAAAATATAAATCATTTTGAATGTTTAAAACGTTTTTATATTAATTTTTCAAAAACCTAGTTTTCAAAAAAAACCAATATACTACCGAAGAGAAAAATGATGTTAGATTTTAATGAAACTATTTTTAAATCATTTTATATAACAAAAAGTGTAAAAATTGGTCATATTAATTGAAATTATCATGAATAAATATAGTACTGTAAAATTAAATGTGATTATTGGAAAATGAACAAATTTCTTCAACTAAAATTCAAGAATAATCCTTCTAGATTAGAATACAATTGTGAAATAAACCCATAATTTGATTATAAAAATGAAGTGAGAATTATCCAATGATTAAATTTTGTGATTCATCTTTAGATACACATTAAAAAATTGTAAATGAGATGTAATACTATCAAAATTAATTTAACAAATAATCATAGAATATCAAAGATGACGAAGAAGTTATATAAACATATAAATAGAAATTGAGTTATGAAATTATTTACTAGTTGGTATATTTTAATTAAAACAACCTTTCATTAAAAATTCATATTAAATAATTAAATACCATATAAAATGTATTATTTATTCCATTACATGTAAAATGGGATGTATATACAACATATAAAATAAAATATGTGTATAACATTAGTATGTTCCACAATGAAATTTATTTGAGATTAAATCCCTTACCTTACAATCCCTATTGTTTGTACATTCTTTAACCAGTTTATAGTGGTATGAAAGATTTTATTCACTTATTTAATAATCATATTAATATTTATATATTAATATATTATCATTTTATAACAAATTAGTACAACTTCATTACTAATATTTCTATATTTTCATTGTTGTGGTTGTTATAGTACTACAAAACATTCATTTAAAAGCATTATTATTTATCAGCACCAGAAAATAAAAAGAAGGGATAAATGGAAAATTTATAAAGGCTAAAAACAAATGGTAAATTTTAACCATTTTCAATGATTTATTTTTAACACTAATAAACGGAACTATTTATCAGTGCTTTATTTAAAGCACCAAAAAATTACACCTTTATCATTAATGTTTATTTATTATTAAATTTATGAATAAAAAAATAAATATATAAATAACATGAACAAAATGAGTTTTTAAAAAATAATTTTACAAATTTTATTATTTAACTAAAAATTTATAGAAATGAATAAATTAATTATATTGTATATAAATTATAAATAATAATCAATATATTTATTAAATATATAGATATATAAAAAATGAACAATAAATAAATTAATGTTAAAAATAAATGAATTGAGATAAATATTAAACATTTTATTAATTATCTGATTAATGACAATGTCAATAAATAGTATATATTAAATATATACATATATATATTAATGTTGATAAATATGATTTATATAATAAAAATATTATATATGAAATAAATTATATAATAATGTATTTAGTGAATAATGGTACATAATAAAAAAATTATTAATTACAATTACTGACTAATTGTATCAAGTAATGGACACAATTTATTGTAATTTTATTTTTCAAAATATAACACAGATCAAACATATTAGATTGATTTCACATAATCAAAATTAACTCATTTTTATATACATACGAACACACATAATTTTTGTTTCTTGAATTTAATCAGTTTATAATAAATACATATATATATTAACTATATTTTATAATTAGAATTTGTATTCATCTTTTACTGGATATATATTCATTTCATCATTATTTATATTAATTGAACTTATCCAAAATTTTAATATATTGTACTCATTTTGAATTGATCAGTTTTACTCATTTTTAATATGCATGAACATAAGATTAAAAATTCATTAATATTGATAAATATAAGGTGGAGAAAATATATTTAAAATTAAATATATTTATAAATTATTATTTATTGTTTTTAGACTTTTATAATTATAAATATATAAAAATTATTTATTTACAAAAATTATATAATAATACATAAATAATTATAAAAGTATAATAATTTTACTTAAATACTGTTTAAAATTAATATGTTTATATATATAACAATATAAATATATATAATTATATAATTATCATTTTTTTGAAAAGTGGTAATATAATTTTAAATTAATAATTACAAATTCAATGAATTATTAAATTATTATATTATACAATGTAATATTATATGTATTATAAATATATAATGTTATAATACTTTTTTAAATGTTATTAATTTGTTAAAATAATTATTATAGGTATTTGTCATCTTTTTTTAGTGCTGATTAAAATAGAGATTTATCAGTGCTAAAAACACTAATAGAGATTCATTTTGTTGGTGTATATTTTTTTAGAACTGATAAATGTTTGAGGATCCATTTTAAGAACCATAACCATTGCGAACCAGTTCATGGTTTCCAAAGCTCTGTATAGAAGCAGACTACTATCATCGCTCCTTGTTTTTGAATCGAATATCAAAATTAGGACAAAATGAAGGCTCTAACTATTACAATGGTCGAATCCAGATCTCAATCAATTAAAGGGTTGAACGCATCCACAAATCAAACAAAATCTATATTTTTTATATCATTAAATTCTATAGGTTATCTAATTAGCATTCTTATCCGACATCCATGTATACCAACACATCTAGTGAAACCATCCTATAATAAAAAAATGACAAATTGATTGTTTTTTGATATATTGAAGTTTCATCTTCTTTGATATTATGTGGGTCTCCTTGAGACAATATTGGTACTATGAAAATTGAATTCTGTCAATCTCAATGTGGGTTTATATTTTTTTGAGGTATAATAGGATCTCAATACCAATATTATATGACATCTTCCTATTTTCAATTATCAACATATAAAATATTCATCTATATAGTGGTCTATGTTGTGATTGGTTTTGAATATTACGTTTTAAAAAACATGGATGATGAAATATATGACATCATTGGGGTCTTATATTATGTTTTACAACAATTAGCACTGAGAGGATTGAGTGAAGAGGAACTGAATTGTAGGGTTATCCCATACTATTGGAATGGTAATTCTAAAAGTTGCTTCTAAAAATTAGATGATGAAATATCTGACACATGGGAACAACTAAATAATTATCGTTCATTATCATTTTTACTAGAATAATGAGCACTCATAGACAGTGTATAATTAACCGATTTATATAGGATGACTATGAACTATTTCATGAGGTTAGGGATAGGCTTTTGGGGTCAGTTATGAAATGTAACAATCAAATGATTCTAAAAAATATACAAAATAAGATGATGAAAAACATTATACATGATCTAATTGTTTTTCTATTTATTTAAGTAATTCATGAAATATAATGTTTTTAGTTTTTATGTTTCAAATATTTTATTCAAATTTAAAAAATATAATATAAATTCTATAAAAATAAAATCATAGTGGATTATGGTTCTATAATCCTTAGAATATATTATACTGAAAAAACTGATTTTGAGACAAAAATATAAATAATATTTTGATTTTGGGTGTTGATATATAGTTAGAAAATAAAAATGTTTGATGATTAATTTTTTAAGAAAATCAACACCATCATGGTGTTTTAAGAACCCAAATACATCTTCATTACAATGTACAAATGTAGTGTTAATTAATGATATAATTTATTTTTCTTAATCCTTTAGGAATGACCAAAACATTTCAAAATATGATATATTCACTGAAATGTAACATAATTAATAATGAATGTTTTCTTTTATTTAAAAATAAAAAAATATTTTCAATCATTCATGAATAAATCTTATACAAAAGAGATTCAACTAATTTTCATAAAATAAAAATTTTCATATATTTGATTTAAATTTTATAAATAATTTTTCATAGAATATATATTTTGTTGTAATAAAAATTATTTTTCAATGGTTAAATTTTTATATCATTAGAATCCCACTTCATGTGAACTTTATTAATTTGGATTTAATAATTTAATAACAAAATATTTTCTCTACGGATTCAGAATCCAATTAAATTTTATTATTTTGTAACATAAACATAAATCCATTTTTATCTCATACTAGTTGAAGTATGATACCCAATAGACATAACCATTTAAATTAAAAGATACAAAAATATTTTTAATTACTATTGATTAACCTTAACTTTTATATTTTGAGTTTTACAGAATTATGAACAAACTATGTAAAAAACTCACATATTTTTAATGCAATAAACATTTTCAAGAACAAAATAGGAATCAAATTGATCCTAATGAATACTTGATTGTTCTTATTTAGATCAATATCATCATGTCACATTTTTTGTTATTTGAATCAATGACCTGATTCATATATTTGATCCGGTTATCATCCTTATCATCCTCTCCAAATGATGTATACTCTACTCATGAAAAATTAGTTCTTTTGTAGAGTTTTACTACTTCGAGTTTTCACTAGAACTTGATGATCACCGATGAATTTTTATTCATTTATTTCATCATTTCTTATGTTTATTATAGTTGAAAAATATATATCCATATTTTAAATCATAATCAACTCATTAATCCTTTAAAAATCAATTCTATTATTTCAACACCCAAATAACAAACACAATGTATGTTTTACTTCAGTCCATCTAAAAACATATCATTCATTAATATTATCTATTGGTTTCACCCTTCAGAATCTTTTATTACCATCCATGTAATTCTCACAAATGAGAGGCATTAACATATGTTAATGTAAATCTTATGTGTTTTTACTTTTTTGTTAAGAAAATGAATATTTTATAATCCTAGTAGGATATCATTAAATTTTATCAGATGATTTAATGCTTCAATCCACTATATCTTATTTTATACTCATCTTACTCCCTTTTTGAATTATTTTTTAGTAATATTGATTTTCATTTATAATCATCATTCTTGCATTACCACCTGCAAATCCCAAAGGGAAACAATGTTTTCATTGTGAAAATATTATTTGTAGAATTAATGTATTTTTTTATATTTATGTTTATTTTATTTCTTTTTAGTGTTACTAATATAATCATTGATTTATTATATAATTGGATTATTTTTTGGAGTTGGGATGGTTTGTTTGATGTTTCTCATGCTCATGGTGGATCATACATCCAGCCTTCAATTTAGATAATTACAACATGGAAATGCATCTTGAATTCATACAACCAATAGAGAATGTTGAATTCACACTACATATTTTATTAAATTTTTATCATTTAATCTATTATTTGTTTGTAAATTTCTTTAAATAAATTTATAATTATTATTTAATTTTTTTCACAAATCATTCTGGTGGAAATATATTTCTATCAATAATCTACAACAATCCCTAAAATAGATAAAATGATATTTTCTGTGAATTTATCCACATTTTCCATATTCATTTTCTATATTTTTCTAATTTCCATTACTTCATATTGATTAGAATTTTTTAGAATAAAATATTCATGTTGAAATCAATGATAGTAGAGGGAGATTATGTTCCAATTGTGGTGACATATCATAACATAATTGACACATGTGCTTCTTCACCCTTTCTAGAATTCAATAATGTGAAAAAAATGCTAACAACATCGATTCAATATGCTGTATTGATAGTAAAACATAGAAAGATAATATAAAAATTGTTACACTAGTATTTAGAATTATTTTGAGACTTTTGGAAATGTAAGAATCAATCAGATCTCAATCCGAAAAATGGAGCATTAGGTATGACCCCATGTTCATCATTTTATTCTAAAATGAAATGGATTTAAATAAAAAAAATACAAACACACTCAAAACAAATAAAAAATATTCATATTGTTTGTATACATTAGATAAATGATCTATAAATAATTTGGGACATGTACAAATTAGTATAAACTCAATACAATGCATGGTGTGACTACTATGACTCAATGTGTATGTTATCATATTAAAATTTCTATTTTGGTTTATAAAATGTTAATAACTAATAACAAAAGAAAATGTTCCTAAAATTTCATGATAATTTTGAAATCATTTCATAAGTCCTTTTCATGTGTATAATAATTGATCTCAAAACAAAAAGATGAATGATGTGATCAGTATAGGTCAAAGTGGGTGTTTCCTATTTTAAATGAAACTATAGTAAAAACATTACATTGTCAAAATTGATAAAACACATTCATATTGTTTTCTTAATGTGTCGGATTTCTTGTGTATTTTTTTAAATATTATATGGTATTATTTTGAGACCATGCATGAAGATAACACATCATTATGAGGCCCGATGAGCTTGTAATCAGGGTTTGAACTATTTTATGTTAATTGAGTAGGCGTGTGTGCATGATTGTGGATGTTTCAAAATGATTTCCAAGATTAAAAATACAAGGGAACTGTTGCATCCTAGATGATTACTTTACCAATGACTGATCATAACCTCGAATGGCATGGGTCGCGGGAAAAAAATAATTTTCATACTTTTTAAGTAAAATAAAATAAATAGAAAAGTTTATTTTATTTTATTTAGAAACTATTTCTCTATCGCTACGACAGGGTAGATAATTTGATAATTAATGAAACAACATAATAACTCTGAAATAGCAACACAAACTCAGTAATGTATCATCATAACAGCAGTGACTCAGCGTGATGGAATGTTGAATCCTATTTCCTTCTTTTTATGGGTTAATCAAATGTTTTTCATTGGAAGAATATTGATAGAAACAATGGAAATTCTCAGAGAATTATATAAAACCCTCAACAATGAACAAAGATGAATCAAAAGTTTGAATCGCTACGCAAAAAGAGTTGTAGGATCATGGTGATGAGGGTAGCCTGATCCCATCATTAGAGATCGATACCTCCGCAATATGGGGGTTAATTTTTAATTATTCTCTTCTCCATTCTATAAATTAAAAGGATAAATGTTAATCAAACCACTAACTAGTTGACTCATGCACATCATTCATGTGTGAGGGATCTTCTTTATCAGGTTGGATCCTGGGGATTATTTTTTCATGTTTGGATGTTTTTAATTTCCATTTTTAAACTCTTTAATTAGAGTGGATTAATGTCATGATAAATTATTTATGAGGTTTATTAATTCATTTTTGTTCCGTTTTATTCCTCCCTCTTTCTCATATTCTTTCAGTTCTTTACAGGGATACAAACGAGGAATCATTTTACAATATTTTCATGGCACTAAAATCTCAAAATGGATATCATTCATCATGATGATCCAACAGAGGTGCCACCAGGATAGTGGCTGATGAATTGACATGGTTCGTTAGTTCTTGTTCTTTGAGTGTTCTTCGCATAGGTGAATTAGAATGTGTTTTCAGGGCAAATTGGATGTCCTACAAAAATGGAATCATCTTTGTGATGTCCGGGAGCCCTAAACGCGTATGTTACATGGAGATCAAATTTCCAAATCGATGAACCGAACATCATGGGAGGCACACTAGTGAAGAACAATAATTCTAGAAATTTTCAAAGAACATTGTGTGTATCACGAAAATGTGCCATGTGGGACCAACTCTGTAACAACCCGAGATGTTATAAAAAAATATACTTTTTAATTTCATTAAAGTCTTGTGTTGTACGCTACACCAAAATGAGCTTGCTAAACACGCATCCTTGACTTGCCTTGCATTACACGCAATCGCGAACTTCCTCGATAGCGTTTGTAGTACGCAATACCGAGTTTCACAAAACAATAATATGCTATTAAAATATTATTAAAACTAGCCTTTATGAATATTAATAACCACTTTTTGAAATTTTGTAAATTTTATTCTTCAAAATGGAATTCATTTTTGGATTCGGAATATCAAAATTATCTTAGGGTGAAATTTTGGTACTTTCGGATAACTTTCATATTCTCATGAATAGTGAAAATTACTAAATTATAAATAAAAAAAACTTTTTTAATCGAAATAATTAATAGAGATAAATTATTAATTTGAGTGGTTTTAAAGTATGTTTAGAATATATTTTTTCAATTTAATACAATGTTGGTCATTAGATGTAATTTCACATTTAAACCAGTTATAAACACGTGTCAATTTTTTTATAGTTATTATATCTTAAAAACACGCTATTTGTTTTGACGACGAGAATTAATTTTTAAATTAGTTAATGTAGCTGAAATGTTTTGAATTTGTTAAAATAGACATTATTTCTGAATTCATAATATCAAATATATCCTAGGTCTAATTTTTGGTATTTTTCTGGAAACATTTATTTTTTGATGAATAGTGAAACCACTAAGTGGTAGTTAAAAAACTGAATTTTTCATAAAACTTAATTTTACCGCTTCTGTGAGTGAAATTTCGAAAATTCGAGAGACATTGTTAATATCAAAGACTATAATTTGGTTCAATGAGATGAAAATAATTTTTGGTGAATAGTAACTTTTTACTTTTTTTTACCACGGTTAAAAGTAAATAGGGTAATTAAGGGTAAAAATGATATCATTATTACCCTAACACATGTCCTAATTCTATTGGACAAGTTTAATTCGACCAAAAACAACCTTAGGAATAAAATATGAACATTTAGGCCCACTTGGATTAGATTAGGACATTTATTATTAATTTATTTAAAGAAGGGTTAAAATAGTTAAAATCAATGTTTAATAAGTAAATCATTTTTAATATGGCGCTATACATAAGATAAATTAATCTATAAATATTCATTAGAAAGATAAAATGTTTTCCTACATAATTGTATTTTATTTGTAATTTTTAGACCTTTAATAATTTAATTTATTTATGACACAATGATGATGCAGTAATTACCATAATAGTGAAAAATTAGAATAATTGATATTATAAATACCTAAATAAGTATAATTTGAAACTTTTTATGTATTAAAATAATTTTATAGGTTACTATGACATGTTAGGATTGATCTAATTAACTTTTGTCTAAGTAATTATTCTGTTATGAGTTTCAAAAAAATCAACTATTGAATAGTGTCAAAATTGACATAAAATAGTTTTTAAAACAAATATTATATTAATAATTGTGATTTTATTCCTAAAAATCTAAGGTTCGGCCAAATGACTTAGATAAGGTTATATATATTAATAAAAAAAATTGGGGGTCTCTTGGATGTATATGGTAAGTTTATTAACTATATAATATAATAATACATAGTGACATGGTAAATGTCAATCTAATTAACTAAGAGTTAAAACTAAAAGATAAGGTTTATATAATGACCTAAACATGTCTAAATTCTATTAGATGAGAGTATTTTGACCCATACCCACCTTATATTCTAAATAACTCAATTTGGAGCTATTTAAAACCGAACTTGACTTTATAATAAAATAATATTTTTATTTATTCCAAAGGTGCCCCTCTCCTCCCTTATAAAAGGGCACCCCCTCCATCTCATCCTCGCACTACATTGAGCCATAAAGCTCTGCCAACCCCTTACAAATTCTCTTATACACTTCCCTAGAAACATCTTAGAGTTTCTGGTCTTCCTCAAAGACCAATTTTAGTGCCCTAAAAGGAGATCTCAAATAGGCACTTCAAAGAAGAGGTAATGTCCATTACTGGTTCTTTTATCTTTATTTCTTATTCAACTTCTTATTCATAGGTTGTTTCATTATGAAGTAATAAAATCAGTTTCACTAATATACTGATATTTTATTATAAGTATGAAACAACCCTATTTCACCATCTATCCATCCTAAGGAAAACGTAATCACCGCGCGTGCGTACGTACGGAATACCGTCTCCACGCCGTGGTGAAATCAATTTTCCACCACCACCTTACTTTTATGGGTATAATGGTGTAAATAATAACTATATATGATTATTTTAAATTGATATTGATTCTAACATAGTAAACATACACTCCAATACAGTCCCATGATCATGAGAACGATATCATCGCTCGTGCGTACGTACGGACTACCGTCTCCACGACGCGATGAGATTCATTCTCCACTTTAACCATTCATGAATGATTATAAAGTACATATAATAAGTAATCATGAAATATATGACATAATAATTATACTGTATTTCTGTGTATATATATTTATTTCATCTACTTAATTCCATTCAACTCAATAAAGAAACGAAAACAGCGTTCATGCGTACGTACGACCTACCATCTCCATGAACGGTGTATTTCTTTCCATTTACTGATTTATTATATATATGTATATTCTGAATATATATTATATATAAATCATGTTTTATATTCTGTAATTAAGTTATCATGATCTAAGTAATCATATGAATAATTACAAGTCAAAACACGGATGACAAATGAAACAATTTTACCCAAAACGCTCTTTAACATGGAAATTACAAAAGAACATATAATATAAAGTAATAAGTGAACCATATATGATATCATAACAATGAGTATGATTCTGGAATAAGTCAATTACATTATTTAAATAATTATACAGGAGGTTCGGACACTTACGAAGCAAATCGGACCTAAGGTAAGGGAAAATATCACAATCTCATTTTTATCCGAGATTGTTTATACTTTGAAATTTAATGGGGTTTATTTTATCATCCACATCCATGTTTCATCAATATATAATATTTATATCCTTATACAATAGTTTATATCAAATTTTACCCTTTAGTGAGTTTTTAGTAAAAGATATGAAAGGAATCTTTTGTCGTTTTTCTTACGAGGTACTTTTTGACTTTTCCGACAAAAGTACGAGAAGAATGTTTTTTTTAACTTATACGACATGAATGGATTTTTAAAAAAAATTACAAGAAGATTCCTTTACATGTTTTCAATTTTATTATTAATCAACTTCTTTTAGTTATGAATTTTACGACATGTTAAGAAAGAAAAAGTGTTTTTGAAGTAGAAAGGATATTTTCCTCAAGAATGGAGTTCAAGTGTTTTATAAAAATTATTTTCCATCTAGGATAATAAAGGGATCTGTTTCTATCCCTATTATTACATTGATTTGATTATGTTGTGATGGAATTATATTTTTCTGAATTCCTTTATCTTATATGAATTGTTTTATGATGTCACGATGATTAAGATTCCGGTTTTTATTATATGGGTTATGCTATGATGTATGGTTTATGATTTTATGTCACACATAAGAATGGTATAATTATGAGATGGGTGGGACCTATATCTCCCTACAATGCATTGGGTAAAGATTTTATATCTCATGAGATAGACATGGCTGGAATGGTAAATATACCGGTTCAGTGAAATAGGACTGAAACGAGGGTGACTCGGTTCAGAAATGGACTTTGTCCACTAAGATAGTCTTGGCAATGAGTCTTGACTAATAAGATATGATTATCTATGATTATGTGTGTATGCCACAATGTTTCATGTTTTATGTTATGATTATTGGGATTTCATTTCACTACTATGAAATTATACTCTCTTTTGCAGGTTAAGATTTCAAAAATGTTATGTTCTTCTGAAAATGATGTGATTGATATTTCTTTTGTTTACCCTTACTGAGCATTTGAGCACACCCTTTTATGTTTTCTTTTCCCCGGGATATAATGAAAGGTTATAGGTTTTAAAAAAGAAGATCTTTATGGGAGATGTTGAAGATCTTTCACAATGATTAGAAGATTATATTCCGAGTTTCAAAAGACACTAAACTATTACGGTCCTTGTGTGTGTGTTTTTGTTATGTACTAAGTATTCCGCAAAAGTAATGTAATGTCAATGTACGTCAGGCATCGGGTCTCTACAGTTGGTATCAGAGGAAATGTTTAGTCAACCTTTGGAAACTAGGATGAAAAAACGTTAGTGTGATCCCAAGAGATATTTCTAAGGTATGTCTAGGGATGTCCCTAAGGATAAGTATACGTATAAGATATAGTCCTAGAACTATGGTAACAATATTAGATTAAACCAAAGATATTAGATATTGAAGTTACTCCCCCTATGTTATTATTTTTTCCTCTGAAACTATTATTTTTGGGTTTTAGAAAATTGCTGGAAACAAGATGATTCACGATAATGGAGGATATCATGGACAATGGAATGATATTCATCATGAGAAACCAAATGAAATGGGATTTGGAAGTCCAAACATCATTATTATGCCGAATCAGCAATCTCATAATATGATCAGTAAAGTAAAATTTGGTACGTTTCCTGACTCGGCTAATAATAGAAAGATGGTGTTTCATGATGATCATAGAGGAAAGAAAGTTCAATTTACCCTATGTAAATCATGTGGGAAGAGGCATCAAGGAGAATGTTTCAAAGGATCTGGAAGATGCTTTGGGTGTGCAAAAGAAGGACACAAAGCCAGTAAGTGAAAAGGAAAAGTTTCAGTTAACACTAGGGAAGAAGATAATGGTATTGATATGACATCAACAATGGTTAAATGTTTTAAATGTGGAATGTACGGGCATTATGAAAACCAATGCCCTAAGGTAAAGTCTCATGAAGAGAATTAGTATGGTCGTATGGGTAGTATTTATGTTGATGATGATGAAGAGACTACAAATGATATGTGAGATGAAAGAATTGTTGAGGCTCGTTCAATGGTTTAAGAATGTAGTGGAATGATTACATGTTTATAATGTGTAATGTTGTATAAGTAATCTCATAGTACTATGGAATAAAGAGAAATCTATGTATTGTTACACTGTTGTCTTTCCATGAGTTTTGAAAGTGTATAATTAATGGTATCAGTATCCATGAAAGGTTATTCAGATATTTTTGGAATGTAGACGATATGCGCATAATGAAGGGAAAACGAGAAAATGAAATATTTGACAGTATTAATGAGCTCATGATTGATATATGGACTAAGTGATATCATGGTTTGAGTATATAGAATTTTGAGGATTTTGGTATATGGAAAGTGTTAACTTTTAACTACATTAATGTTTTCACTAAGGTTCAATGGGTATTCATTTTTCCAGAGAATACAGGATTAGGGCCTTCGAATGTTTGGTATGTGACCAACAAGATATATCTCATGATATACAGGGATCAACGATGGTATTAACATTCTTGTTATATGAACACTTTGGTAATCATTTTCACTATAATATGAGATTGGACAGCAGTATTATGGATAATCCTAAAGATCGGAATAGACTATGTTGGACATAAGTTAGTATTGTTTAAGGATAAAAGTTTTTTCGATATTATTGATGGGATGTTATAGTTTTAGAAAAAGGACAACTTGCAGGACGGGCGACAACCCATCGCGTCGGACAAGGTCGTAGGAATTGAACCCACAACCGAAGTGCGACTGACCTTTATCACCTAACACTGGCCTACATGAAGTCCCTGGTTAGTAGAAACTAGTTTTATTTTATTAAGCAGTATGATATATAAAGGATAAGTTCATTTTAGGAACCATATATGATTAATATCACTATAGATGGACTTATATATTTTTTGATAAATTTTCTAACCTTTTGTTTGAGACAGATGGAATGACCCATCATTCTATCACATGATCTGCTAACACATCACGAATGACAAATTCAACTTCATTTCTTTAAGAGATGAAGTGGAAATTTCCAATTAATGACAATCGGTGAGACTATACCAAAATCACGAAACTATTTCTTCTGATTCCAATTTCATCAACTTTAGGGAAATGATCTTGAAGACCAAAATGTTGTCCTAGTGCTCTTATATTTGATGAATCATATGGTACCTTAGATCATCACAAATTTATGGCTTTGTGATTGCTGGCTTTTCCATAGCAATGTTCTATACCACTCTCCCTCAGAACATGATGGTTATATTTCTCTTCCATATCAATATTTTCACCTATTTGAAAACCCAGTGATTAGTTTAACTGGGTAACCGTTACATTTCATAATTTTGTTTTTAAAGATTGGTTTTGGTATTCCTTTTTATAATGTGGGTTTATATTAAAGAAACTTTCAAATAGTAAACCATTTATAACCTCGACGAATTTCGAGGGCGAAATTCATTTTAAGGGGGGTAGAATGTAACAGCCCGAGATTTTATAAAAAATATTCTTTTTAATTTCATTAACGACTTGTGTTGTACGCTACACCAAAAGGAGCATGATCAACACGTATCCTTGAATTTCCTTGCATTACACGAAATCGTGACCTTCCTCGATAGCGTGTGTAGTACGCAATACCGAGTTTCACTAAACAACGATATGCTATTAAAATATTAATAAAACTAAACATTATGAATAGTAATAACCACTTTTTGAAATTTTAAAAATTTAATTCTTCAAAATGGAATTCATTTTTGGATTCGGAATATCAAAATTATCTTAGGGTGAAATTTTGGTACTTTTCGGATAACTTTCATATTCTGATGAATAGTGAAAATTACTAAATTATAATTAAAAACAACTTTTTTAATCAAAATAATTAATAGTGATAAATTATTAATTTGAGTGGTTTTAAATTATGTTTAGAATATATTTTTACAATTTAATACAATGTTGGTCATTGTTTGTAATTTCACATTTAAACCAGTTATAAACAAGTGTCAATATTTTGATAATTATTATCTCTTAAAAACATGCTATTTGTTTTGACGACGGGAATTAATTTTTAAATTAGTTAATTTAGCTGGTATGTTTTGAATTTGTTAAAATATACATCAGTTTTGAATTTATAATATCAAATATAGCTTAGGTCTATTTTTTGGTATTTTTCTAGAAACATTCATTTTTTTAATGAATAGTGAAACCACTAAGTGGTAGTTAAAAAACTAAATTTTTCATAAAACTTAATTTTACCGCTTCTGTGAATGGAATTATGAAAATCCAAGAGAAACGGTTAATATCAAGGACTAAAATGTGGTACAATGAAATGAAAATAATTTTTGATGAATAGTAACTTTTTACTTTTTTTTACCACGGTTAAAAGTAAATAGGGAAATTAAGGGTAAAAATGATATTATTATTACCCTAACACATGTCCTAATTCTATTGGACAAGTTTAATTCTACCAAAAATAACCTTATAAATAAAATATGACCATTTAGGCCCACTTGGATTAGATTAGGACATTTATTATTAATTTATTTAAAGAAGGGTTAAATTAGTTAAAATCAAAGTTTAATAAGTAAATCATTTTTAATATGGGGTTATACATAAAATAAATTCGACTATAAATATTTATTAGAAAGCTAAAAAAAATTCCTACATAATGGTATTTTATTTGTAATTTTCAGACTTTAAAAAATTTAATTTATTTATGACACAATGATGATGCAGTAATTACCATAACAGTGAAAAATTAGAACAAAGTATATTTGAGACTTTTTATGAATTAAAATAATTTTCTAGGATAATATGACATGTTAGGATTTATTTAATTAACTTTGTTCTAAGTAATCATTCTGTTATGAGTTTCAAAAAAATCAACTATTGAATAGTGTCAAAATTGACATAAAATAGTTTTTAAAACAAATATTATATTATTAATTGTTATTTTATTCCTAAAAATGTAAGGTTCGGACAAATGACTTAGATAATGTTATATGTATTAATAAAACACAACTTCGGGGTCCCTTGTATGTATATGGTAATTTTATTAAGTATATAATATAAAAATACATAGTGACATGGTAAATTTCAATCTAATTAACTAAGAGTTAAAACAAAAAGATAAGGTTAATATAATGAACTAAACTTGTATAAATTCTACTGTATGAGAGTATTTCGACCCATCCCCACCTTATCTTCGAAATAACTCAATTTGGATCTATTTAAAACCGAAACTGACTTCATAATAAAATAATATTTTTAGTTATTTCAAAGGTGCCTCTCTCCTCCCTTATAAAAGGGCACCCCCTCCCTCTCTTCCTCACACCACTTTGAGCCTTCATGATCAGACAACCCAAGAAAAATTATATTCTCCACTTCCCTAGCAACATCCTAGAGGTTCTGGGCTTCCTCAAAGTACAATTTTAGTTCCCTAAAAGGAGATATCAAAGAGGCACTTCAAAGAAGAGGTAATGTCCGTTACCGATTCTTTTATCATTATTTCTTCTTACACTTCTTCTTCATAGGTTTTTTCATTATGAAGAAATAACATCAGTATCACTAATATACTGATATGTTATTATTTGTATGAAACAACCCTATTTCACCACTTATCCATCCTACGGAAAATGAAATCACCGCGCGTGCGTACGTACAGAATACCGTCTCCACGTCGTGGTGAACTCTATTTTCCACCACCACCTTACTTGGTTGGGTATAATGGTGTAAATAATAACTATATATGATTATTTTAAAGTGATATTGATTCTTAAATAGTAAACATACACTCCAATACAGTCCCACGATCTTGAGAACGATATCATCTCTCGTGCGTACGTACGGACAACCGTCTCCACGATGCGATGAGATTCATTCTCCACTTTAACCATTCATGAATGATTATAAAGTACATATTATAAGTAATCAAGAAATATATGACATAATAATGATACTGGATTTATGTGTATATATATGTATTTCATCTACCAAATTCCATTCAACTCAATAAGGAAACGAAAACAGCGTCCATGCATACGTACAACCTACCGTCACAATGAAAATTGTATTTCTTTCCATTTACTAATTTATTATATATATGTATATTCTGAATATATATTATATATAAATCATGTTTTATATTCTTGAATTATGTAATCATGATCTAAGTAATCATATGAATAATTACAAGTCAAAACACAGAGGACAAATGAAACAATTTTACCCAAAACTCTCTTTAACATGGAATTTACAAAAGAACGGGTAATATAAAGTAATAAGTGAACCATATATGATATAATAACAATGAGTATGATTCCTGAATAATTCAATGACATTATTTAAATCATTATACAGGAGGTTCGGACACTTACGAAGCAAATCGGACCTAAGGTAAGGGAAAATATCACAATCTCATTTTTATCCAAGATTGTTTATACATTGAAATTTACTGGGGTGTATTTTATCGTCCACATCCATGTTTCCTCACTATTTAATATTTATATCCTTATACAATATTGTATACCCAATTGTACCCTTCGGTGAGTTTTTAGTAAAAGATATGAAAGGAATCATTTGTCGTTTTTCGTATGAGGTACTTTTTGACTTTTCCGACAAAAGTACGAGAAGAATGTTTTTTAACTTATACGGCATGAATGGATTTTTAAAACATTATTTCCAAGAAGATTCCTTTACAAGTTTTCAAGTTTATTTTTAATCAACTTATTTTAGTTAAGAATTGTACGACATGTTATGAAATGAAAGTGTTTTTGAAGCAGAAAGGATATTTTCCTCAGGAATGGAGTTCAAGTGTTTTATCAAATTTATTTCCCATCTAAGATAATAAAGGGTTCTGTTTCTATCCCTATTATTACATTGATTTTATTATGTTGTGATGGAATTATATTTCTATGTATTCCTTTATTTTATACGAATTGTTTTATGATGTCACGATGTTTAAGATTCCCATTTTTATTATATGGGTTATGCTATGATGTATGGTTTATGATTTTGTGGCACACATAAGAATGGTATCATTATGAGATGGGTGGGACCTATATCTCCCTCCAATGCATTGGGTAATGATTTTATATCTCATGAGATAGACATGGCTGGAATGGTTTGTTATGTCGGTTTAGTGAAACCGGACTGAAACGAGGGTGACTCAGTTCAGAAATGGCCATTGTCCACTAAGATAGTCTTGGCAATGAGTCTTGACTAATAAGATATGATTCTCTATTATTATGTGTGTATGCCAAAATGTTTCATGTTTTATGTTGTGATTATTGGGATTTCATTTCACTACTATGAAATTATTCTCTCTTTTGCAGGTTAAGATTTCCAAAATTTTATGTTCTTATGAAAATGATGTGATTGATATTTATTTTGTTTACCCTTACTGAGCATTTGAGCTCACCCTTTTATGTTTTATTTTCCCCAGGATATAAAGAAAGGTTTTAGGTTAAAAAAGTAGAAGATAATTATGGGAGATGTTGAAGATCATTCACCACGATTAGAAGATTATATTCCGAGTATCCAAAGACACTAAACTATTACGGTACTTGTGTGTGTGTTTTTTTATGTACTAAGTATTCCAAAAACGTATTGTAATGTCAATGTACGTCAGGCATCGGGTCTCTACAAACTCAGAGGCATATAGGGTTAGGCAATGCATGAATCGATGACACTGTGTGTTATCCAAATAACAAAACTAGTGGGTCCTTATGTAGGACCCTCCCTGTATCTCAGATGATACATTAATACTGGGTGGATTACATTGTCATGTACTCCACCACACAACTAGACCAGACTGGCATCCCGGGTAACCACGTGTACATGTTACATGGGATAACAAACACGAGTTGAGGCCATGTTTGGAAACACCACCACACACATGGAGCATGCCCCAGTTACTCATCCACGACATGTTGTCCTCCATAAATTCAATGTACATACCGTACTACATAGTATGTTACCTCTTACTCAGGGAGTTACACATGGGCAGTACCCAGAGCCGTGAGACACAGCATGTGACCCCTTATATAAGCCATTTATATCCTGGAAAATTTGAATGATCTCATTATCCATCGTTCCATGTACAAGTTTCCATTAGGTTAGTGATGTTTTTTCACATTTCCCTGAAGTTCAAGTAACATTTACATCCATATGAGTATGATCCCTTCAGTAGGAAATTCTGTGATAAAGTTAGGTGTCCCTATGAGGGACCCAATGTGAGATCCCCTATCCCGTTTTCCCTAGATAGAGTCAGTTATTGACCTATGTAATCATATGGGATGCTGATACTCTACATATCACCTGAATCTAGATGAGTTGTAGTATCCGCCAAGGCCCTAGAAATTATCATCACCTATGTATTGTGATCTTTTCCCACTCAATAGTTTGTTCTCCTGGAATGAGTCTATCTATCCCAAGACTTATCCTAGTGAATATTACTTATCGGATAGAAGTAATCCGAGCTATCAGACTTGTGGAGTTACTTTTCTTAGATGTGTTCTTTGTGGATCCTTCGATGTAAATCCTTAACGGAGGTATTTAGTTGTGTGACTGGCCTCTAGATTTAGGGTATGGTTTTTAACTATATATGGATTGTCATTCTTTTACTATATGTTCAATATAAACATACAATATAGAGAAGACATTAACATTACCTTTTGTATTGATTTGTTGTTTTAATGGTCCCCTAATGAGTATTATTATACTCACCCCTCCATGGCCTTTTCTCGCACATGTCATGTCTTGTGCAAATGAGTCGCCTATTTACAAAGTCCATCGTGGACCAGGACCAAACTGAGCTTTTTGAGTTCCCAAAAGGATGTCGTGTTCCTAAAGCATAGAGAAGCAATCCCAATACCTCCTTGTTCTTATATGTTGGAAATTATTTATTGTAGCCTATTGTTTTTGGTGGGTTTATGATCTCTTCCAGTTTTACTATCTTCACTTTACATCTATTGTACTTTGTTGGCTGGGTTTAGTAGTATGCATGCATTTTGTTCCTTAATGGTTTTTATATTTCATGATTTGCGGTTTTGGAGATGTTTTCATGAGTGTAATTACTTAGTAAATGCATCCCATGTTAGTTATATATATACTTAATGCTAGTCACCAGCTTCTGGCCTATTTTAGGTTGTATTAGGTATTCACTACATGGGCCCCACTTTGTCGGGTCATGACAGAGTGTTATAAGAGGGAGGTCGGTTCTACCTTATGATAAAGAGTCTGTGATAGTGGTATGGGGAAACAATGTTAATTGTTTTGATTTAGTATTTTAGAATAGGGACTCTGGTTTTGGTGATGGAGGATGGCGTATCCATACATTAGGATTATGATAACCTTCATTTCAACTCGGTACATGGAAAAACTAGTTGAGGTGAAGAAAAAGAATGGCATGTGCATCATATTGTAATGGATTGTGTATTCCATGTCCTTTGTGTTAGCTATCTAGATATATTTTTTGATCATGCTACATCTAGTTTCCATACAGGATTCCTTCATGACGCATACCTGCCAGGATTTAGTATCTCTATCATGAAGATGACACCCTCAGTGATGAGGTTTTGATACAGGGACCAATTCACCATTCATTACTTCCAGGTGGTGAACCTTATATACCACTACCAGCATAGCATCATGTAATACCTATAGTATCGACAGACAATGGGCATATGTTGAGTGTGCTCCATGAGTTCCAACGATAGATACCCATCACGTTCCGAGGTGAGCCTGACCCTCAAGTGGGAGAGGATTGGCTTGAGGCTCTGACCAGTGCTTTTTTGTCTAGTTACGATAGTGGCATACCATATGGTGATCCAAGGAGTGAGAATTCATTACTGTTTAGTGGGATGATGATGGAGTCTAACCACCTAGAATCATGATGTGGATAATAATTTGTGAAAATAGTATGAGTGACTCTTTAGGATGTAGATATCTCCTATTATACTGAGAGTAGTGCATATCTAGGAGCATCATCAACTCCATCACAGTAGCTTGACGGTGGATGACTATTCATCGTGGTTCACAATCAATGCTAGGTACATGATGCATATGGTCTGGGATCATTATTTCAGAGATCAGACCTTAGATCAAGGTATATAATGTGACATCTGAGCTAGTGTCTTGCCTCTATGAATTTTGACATATGCAGGAGTGCTTGAGCAGGCATTGGTGATTGTGAGATTCTTGGAGGAATGGAGGTCATCGATGGAAGTCAATAGTAGGAAGATAGGTGCAGAGACCATGGCATCAGGGAGTCAATGGCAGGAACATGGTCCGGGATGTGGGGGACATTAGATTAGGACCCATGATAGGGGATCAATAGTCCAGGGATCTTTGGCAGGATCCAGTAAGCCTCGGGAATGGCGACACTACTGGGGTGATGGAAGGGGACATCCCTCTAGAGACCGTCTGACATGTTGAGCTTTTGATAGATCGGTAGTGGATTTAACACAAAGGTAGAAGAAGAGAATGGAGCAGGCATACACACCTGGTGGAGGATGTGGAAAAGTAGCAGGGAGAGTTTTAGGTGGTGGTAAGAACTTCTATATACTTCCACCACCATTCTAAATAGGTATTTAGCAGATGTAAGGATTTGGGGGACAAGGGCTGGTGAAAATGCATGTGATTGAGGCATACAACCCAATGACTCCATTGATGATTTTAGGTATGATCTGTGTCTTCTCTACATTAGATATCGTTCTTATAGACAGATGTTCCGGTCATTCATTCCCCAAAACATTTTTTGGGAACAACCTTGAGATTCCGACAGAGCCATTGACTCAACTAATACACAAGGAGATACCTATGTGAGGGGACATGATGATCACACAACTTTGTAGAAAGTTTCATCATACTATTTGAGGTTAGAGTTTCGATTAGAACTTATTGGTGGAAGAGTCAAGGACTTATGACGTCATTTTCAAGATGGGTTGGTTATCTTCAGTCCATTAACAGTTTGATTGTTTTAGTTAAAGAGTGTAGTGTGTCTGAAGTGATGGGATGAGGTTTTCCTTTATCGGTGTAAATGTCACCAAAACTGCACATGATGGGCTCATGAATAGGAGGGTGTAGCCAATCACTCATGAATTGGATGGAGTTACCCTCAGTGTATTATATTTTGTGAGCATCTAGTTACTATCAGTAGTGGTGGAATATAAAGATGTCTTTTCTAAATATGTTCCTGGACTACCTCCCCACTAGGAGACCAACTTTTTCTTCGACATACTCCTTGGGATGACACTGATATCCTCAAAAGACTATTAGTTGGATCCTACAGATATTCATGAGCTGAGGGTGTAGTTGGTAGGGTTTTAGGGTAGAGTCTTCTTATGACCTAGTTTTTCACCATAGTAACCCCTAGTGTTGTTTTTATAAAATGATTGATGTGAGATTGAGGTTTTGCATGGATTAATGTTTCCTAATATAGGGGTGGTGAAGAAAATGCATCCACTTGCAAGGATCGATGGCATCTTCGATCAAAAAAGTGGGGCACAATGGTTCTCGAAGGATTACCTTTGATCTATTTACCAACAGTTATGAGTATGGGATGTGGATATACCAAAAAATAATTTCAGATGCCGCTACAGTCACTATGTGTACTTGGTGATGGATTTTGGCATGACTAATGCCCCTATAGTTTTCATGGGACCTATGTACTTGTATATACAACAATATTGAGACTGGTTTGCAGTGGTTCTCATTAATAAATCTTTATGTACCTGCCATCAAAAGAGGAGCACATGAGACACTAGGGGATGGTTATGGACACACATTGAGTGAAATGAATTTATGTGAAGATCTCAAAGTGATAGTTCTAGATTTAGGATATCAACTTTCTTGGACATGTAACCTCATTAGATGGAGTAGTTGTTGACCCATCCATGTTGGAGGCTGTATTGGAAAGGGAGCCACCATGAAGCATGATAGAGGTGCATAGCTTCCTTGGGTTGGATGGATATTACCAAGGATACATTCCTTATTTCTCACAGATATTAGTACCAAGGGAATCCTCAACCAGGAATGGGAAACCCTTCAGGTCATTGGAGAAGTGTCCGCAGTATTTTTAGAAGCTGAGACAGAGTTGGAAGAGCGGCCTGATGTTGAGATTGTTGGAGGAGGGTGTCCAATACATAGTTTTCATTGATGCATCAGAGTCTGGGCATGATTGTGTCTTGATGCAGGGGAATGCATTGATTACTTATGGTTCACACCAGTTTAGAATGTATCAGAAGAACAATGTAACCCATGATATTTAGTTGGAAGCATTTGTCTTCAAATTGAATCTGTGGAATCACTACCTTATTGGGGAAGAATTTATCATCTACACTAACTAGAAGAGACTCAAATATATCTTCTCTCGTAAGGATCTGAATCTATGATAGAGTTATTAGTTATAGTTCTTCTAGGACTATGATTTCAAGATCATCTATACTATTGGGAACTGTAACATAGTCGAAGGTTCTCCTAGAAAGCGATCGAACATGCAGTTGTTATGTGAAGAGATGTAGCAGTTAGCCTCATTAATGTTATCCATCGTGGAAAAAGAGGATGAATCTTACCATCAGTCGATGGTTTTCACCCCTATACTCTTACATCTAGTTATGGAGGCACAGATTAGGGATGTCGAATGTGAGGTTTTATGTGCTATATTATCTAAAGTACATTCTCCTGGTAGATATTCCCATGGTGTGGAGCATTTTGTTATTTTCAAAGGATGATATTTTGTACTAGTGGAATTGTAGGAGGAGGTCCTGAGGATGTTTTATACATTCCCAATAGCGGTACACCATTTCATGGTGAAGCGGTACATGATCTTCGATGGCAGTGTTGGTTGTCAAGAATAATGAAGGTAGTATCAGAGTTTGTTTTCTTGTTCCCCACATGCCTATAGTTGAAGGTTGAGCTCTAAGTTTGAGTAGGATTATCTCTCCCCATGGTGGTACCTGATTGGGATAAGGATGGGATATCATTAGACTTCGTGAAAGGCTTACCGTGAACATCCTAGTGGAACGATTCCATCTGGGTTATCCTTGAACGACTGACCAAGGCAACCCAATTCATAGCCATCAGGGAGTAAAGCTCAGTATACGGTCTAGGACACCTCTACATGCCTGGAATTATTCATCTTCATGGAATCTCACGATGATAGTTTAAAATCATGTTGCTCATTTCACATCCTGATTGTGTAAGGGATTATAGGAGGCGTTTGGGACACAGTTACACTTGAGCACAACATTCCTTCCCCAGATGGATGGCTAGATAGAGATGGCCATTCATGTTCAAGAGGATATGTTGTGAGCCTGTATCATTAACTTTGGTCGTAGTTCCGAGGACCACCTACCACATGTGGAGATTGAAAACAACAAAATCCACCACTCCACCATTGGTATGGCACCATTAAAGGATTTATATGGGAGACAATTCCAGTCACTAGTCTTCTTAACCGATCGTGATGAGTCATCACTTATGGGTCTAGAGTTGGTGTTAAATACCACTATGAAGGCTCAAATCATCTGGGAGGAGATCAGGACTTCACATAGAAGGCATATGTTTTATGCTGATAGATGAAGAATACCCATGGAGTTCGAGGAGGGTGACCATGTCTTCCTCTTGGTGTCTCCTCGATGAGGGTTAGAGAGATTTGGCTGGGAAGACAAGCTACCTCTGAGGGTTATTAGACCTTTCCAGATACTTCACATAGTTGGAATGGTGGCATAAAACTTACATCTACTGAATTAGTTTCACCTGTTACATGATGTATTGCACGGGGTGCGGCTGGGGAGGTACATGACTTACCCATCACACATCATCTACTGGGTAGAGTTGGACATCAAGGATGGATAAACCATTGCTAAGAACCTGGTAGATATCGCAGATCAGCTAGATATGATCCTTAATAGAAAATCGATTCCCCTAGTGCATGTTCAGTGGTAGCATAAGAAACTTTAGTAGAGAATGTGAGAGAAGGAGGCTCATATCGGGCCGAGTACCCACTTCTTTTTTAGTATCCATTGTTTTGGATTTTCGAGGATAAAAATCCCCAAGGTGTGGAGAATGAAATTTATCAGATTTTCCATGTATTATTTTCAAATATTATAGATAATTATTTCGAGAGAAAGTAGGGGAAGAAACATCATTCCGAGGCATAGTGTGGCTAGAATGGTGGTTTGAACATTTTTTATGTTATGTGGCTCAGCATGTGTGATCATTAGTGGTAACATCCAAATGGGTCACCAAATTAAAAATACAAGGGGAATCTTTCATTTGAGATGATGAATTTAACTAAGAACAGACCTAACCTCGACAGGCACAGGTCTAGGGGAAAAGTTAATTTTTGGATTTTTTATGTAAAATAAAATAAAATAAAATAAATTGAAAAGTTTATTTTATTTTATTTAAAAATTTCACTATGGAGAAATGAAGGGCAATCTATTTTGATAATTAACGACAATGCATAATCACTTTTAAATAGAAATGCTGAATCATTAATGCCAAAGTGTAATGACAACAACATATCGTGATTCAATGCTAAAACATGTTCCCTCATTTTTATGTGTAAATATATTGTTGTTCATTTGACAATGATTCAGATAAACCCTGGAGAATTCTTTTAGCATTGGAGAGAACTCACAATAATGAATGATGATGAATCAAAAGTGTGGATCACAGCTCCATTGATGTTGAAGGATCTCAAAGACCATGATAACTTGATCCTTTCATTAGAGATCTATACCTACAAGAGGTAAGGGTTAGGTTTTAAATTGTTTCTTCCCCATTATTTAAATTAAAATGATGATGGTGAATAAACCCATGAAATAGTTGACCAATGTATCAAAATCAATAAAAATAAAGGCCTTCGGGCCATTCAGGCTATTTGACAAATGCATCATCATTCTAATAGGAGGGATTTTCATTATCAGGTTTATTCATGGGTTTCTTTCATGAATGGATGTATTTAATTTTCCTCTTTTAAACTTTCTAGTGGGATAGGATTAATGTCATGATGAATAATGATGGAGGTTCATTCCCCATTTCTTGTTTTTTTTATCCTCCATCCTCTCCAGATTCTACGCGTTCTTCACGGGGATACGAATGGGGAATAATTGGGCACCCATTTCATGGATAAATGATCCCAAAATGGAGATCCAACATTTTTATGACCCAATGGAGGTGAGATGAAGATAGAAGAAGATGAATAGACATGGTTTGTGAGTTCCTATTATTTGATAGTTATTCGAGAGGGTGTATCAGAACATCTTTTGGGGCCTATTGGAGGCCTAAAACTGACAGAATCGACTTCATTAGGTCGAGGAAAACTAAAACCTATAGTTTCAAGGTGATTGAAAAGATAGATTGAAAAAAGGAGCATCAAAGGAGGAGAACCAGTGAAGAACAGTGATTTAAGAAATTTCCGAAGAACATGGTTTTTATCCCGAAGAACACATCGTGTGGGATTGGCTTAGTGGTGGTCATGGTTCTGTGATGTTAGAAGCAATTACATGACATTTAATATGAATAACACAACATGTTATTTGGAGAACATTTCATGTGGGTCCTTACTCGGGACTCATCGTGTATCTCAAAAGATACATAAACACGGTGTGGAGTACATGACTCTGTATGCCACCACACAGAAAGATCAATAATGATACATTGGTTACCCCATGTACTAATTATACAAGATGACATCATCGGGTTGAGGCTGTGTACCGACACACATTCGCACACATAGAGCAGACCCCAGTTACTCAGACATTGTGTGTGGTCTTCCACACATGCCACGTACATACCTTTTTACATGACTTGTTCTCTATGAATCATGTTTTTATGCACATGCAGTACTTGGAGTCGTGAGAGACGACATGTGACCCCTCCAACACACTATGTATATCCTAGAAAAATTGCATGATGTCTTTGTCAACCCTTCCATGGAAAAATTTCCTTCTTTTTAGTGCCCCTTTTTCTTTATTCCTTTGAAGGTTAGGTATAATTACCATCCACATGATTATGACCCCTTCAGCCTGACATTCCATGATATAGTCATTTATCTCTCTAAGAGGCGTAGAAAGAGATCTACTTCCCACTTTTGACCCTAGGTAGAGTCTGGTATCTACGTTACTAACCCAACATGACACTGATCCATACCTAGAAGGTAAATCCAGATGAGTTGAAGTATAATCAATGGCCCTCAAAGTGGTCCTCATCTATGTATCATGATCGTTTCCCACTCAGGAGTGTGTTCTCTTGAATGAGTGTATCTCTCTCACATGGATTTCCGCCCAAAAAATACTTCTCGGATGGACTTCATCTGAGTTCTTTGACTCATGGAGTGTGTTCTCCAGGACGAGTTCTTTATGTAACCTTAAAATTGAATCCATATAAGGGTATGTAGTTGTTCTACATTCCTCTACACAACAAGTCTATGGTTTTTGTATATCTGGATTGTGTTTCACTTACTATATCTTCAGTATATATATATATTTTGTAGATATTAATATAATATTAACTTGTGTACTATGTGGTTCTTGAGGCCCCCTATTGAGTACTACTACACTCACCGCAACATGGTCTTTTCCTACATGTGTCATGTCTTTTAATGATGAGAATCCTTTTGACGATGTTTGGGGTTGACTAGAACCGGACCGAGCAATCAAAGATCCATATAGGATGAGGTGTTCATACGAATTTGAGCAGTAGTCCCAGTACCTCATTGTGCTTAATAGTTTGACATTATAGTTGCAGACTCTTTTTTTTTGGGCTTTTATTTTGGCATAGTATTACTTTCTCCACTTTACTTCCATTGTACATTGTTGATTAGGTTTCGTTTTATGCATTCATTTGGTCCATTAGTGGTTTTTACATTTAGAATTTGAGGGATTAGAGATGTGTGTGTGTGTGTGTACAAGTACATAGAAAATGCCTCTGATGTTAGGGATATTCCTACTCGGTGCAAGACACTTGCCCATGGCCTAATGGAGGTGGCCTTGGGGATTTGCGGCATGTGCCCCACTGGTATATGTTATTACAGTTTTCGATATTTAGTACAATGATCCATACATCATTTGAGATGTGTATGAATCATCTATACGTAAATATGATGCATTGTGAGATATGTATGACTCTGAGTGTCTCGCTTTGTTTAAAAATTATATCAATTTCACTAAAAAGGAAAACTAACATACGTAAAAACATTAAAATTTCATTCATATTGTTTTTTAAATTTTAATAATGATCCATAGAAATTTTTGATGTGTATGAATTTTCCAAAACTAAACCTGACACACCGTGTGACTGATATGATTCCAAGTGCATCTTTTTATTTAAAATTGACATCAATTTTTTAATAAATGAAAACCAAACAACTTAAAACTAAGAAAAATGATTCACATTATTTTAACACATTATGTTATATATATATAATTCATTTTTGATTTGTAGGAATCAGACACCCCTCGATAGGATACATGATATTCCCAATATAAATCAATGTTTCTGGTATCAGTTTAAAATATAAACCTAATTTCATAACAATTCACTCACTGATAAATGAAAAAACACAATATTATTTTCTTGAAAAATTAATAAATTTATTCAGAATAAATTTTTGACACATAAGAATTAATATGATAACAAACTAACACATGATGTCATCAATATGAGACAATGTGAAAGATTTTAGTATAGAAATAAATTTTAGTAAAAACGACATGGGATGTACTCAAAACTGAGTAAATATGTTTGGATTTATTTGATGATTCATGAAAAAGAATCCATAAGATATTTTGGATGTTTAAAAATTATCCACACATCAATATATTTCATAGTGTGATAGATATTACTCGATGTGCATCTTTTTATTTAAATTTGACATCAATTTTAGTTAAAAGGAAAACCGAACTTTTCAAAACCAATAAAACACATTCATATTATTTTGAAAATTTATGGATACGATCATTATATCATTTTTTATGATTATGAATCAATCGTACCTAAATATTATACATTTTGTGCCCAGTATGACTCAATGTGATCATTATCAGTTTAAAATTGATGGTATGGTTCAATAAATTTCAGTCACAAAAAACTCAGCAAAAGAACACGTATATTATTTATAATTTAATGAATTGATTTATAAGTCATTTTTGATGTGTTTGAATTTTTCTTATACCAAACAAATACATGATGTGATCTATATTTTTCAATATGCTTGATTCTTTATTAAAATGATATTTTAGTAAAAAAAATTGATGCGCTCAAAATATAGTTAAAAAAATTCTATTATATTGATACTTTTTGAGAATGATCCATAATAATTTTTTAACATATAAGAAATATATACAGATAAATATAACACACTTTGTGATAAATATGTATCCATGATTGTGTTCTTATTTAAAATTGATAGCAGTTTTTGATCAAGGACAGCTCACATACTCAAAAATAAAAAAATGTATTCATATTGATTTTATACATTTGTAACATGTTCTCTATGTCAATTTTTATGTGTAGGTATTAGCCTCACATCCATCAGATACATGATGTGTCTTTTATAACTCAATGTGCATGTTATGAGTTTAAATTAATAATTTTAGTACAAAAATTTTCACTCAATGAAAAACAATAAAAACGATCATATTGAATTTATAATTTAGTAAAATGAATCATATGTAATTATTGATTTTTATAAATTGGTATCATGTCAAATAGTTACACTATGTGACCAGTATGATTCCAAGTTCGTGTTTCCAGTTTATAATTACATTAAAAAAAATGAAAACTGATGTACTCAAAACTAAGAAACACATTTGTATTGTTTTTATACATTATTAAAATGATCCATATGTCATTTGAGACATGTAAGTTTCATCCTCACTTGAATCTGATGCATGGTGTGGCTGGTTTGACTCCATGTGTCTTTTTAAATATATAGGTATAATTTTATTTTAAAACTACCACCACATCGCCAAAACAATGAAAACAAGAATTTTTTGTTTTCTAATAATTTATATACAATATTCATTGTTTATTTTCCTCATAATGTGGTGTCTCTGGTGTTGTATTGTGTTTTCATAGAACACTTCACTTGTGCTTTAGTGTGTTGTAACATCAGACTATAATATGCTCCTTTATCAGCACTTTTATATGGGATGATAATGGACCCCATTATAAATGCTTTTTAATGAGAATACAAAGGATAATTTATGAGTAATTTTTTAACAATCATAAATGAATCGTTATATTGAAATCTATAGTGTTTAGGATTGATTAAGGCCATTTTTAGCAATGTTAAAGGCCAATTTTGATGTACTCTTATGTGCCTTGTAATATCATGTTTATTTTATCAAGACATATCTGCTTCTTACGCATATGATATTGTTATATCATATCAATAAAAGACATAATAATTATATTTTTACATCAATTGTACTTCTAAAACTAATCCTTAATTATAGTTAGGAAAAATTTAGTATGTTGTGATAAAGGAGATTGCAAGTTGTACATATGTATAAGTAAAGTTCCCATTTTTCAATAATCATTACGGAATGGAGAGATATTGATTTTTATCTTGAAAAAATGATAGAAATATAATATTTACAAAATTATATACTTATATATATCATTTATGAGGTCTTTTTGAGTAAAATGATGTCTCATAGCTTCGTGGATGTAGTAGTCCACATGTACATGAATGATGTTATAATCATTTCATGAGTCAAAATAAAAGAATGAAACTAAAATATATATCACTCATGATTGATAGAATTCAATTAATATCATAAATATTTCATTTATATAAAATATAATCCTTAATTTTATCTTTTTCACCTTTCATGTGAAGCATTAGTGAATGGCGAATCATATCTCTTCGCTAGCTAGTAGTACACAGTAGACATGAGTGATGTTATCGTATATCTTATGGAATGTAAGGTAAATATATATATATGATATAGATACTATAGAATTATAAATATTTTATATAAGTCCAATAAATATATTAGATTCATAATCATTCCAATACTTGAGATATGGTAATGGAAAAATGAATGACATCAATTCATGTGGTGGTAGTTTGCGTACACATGGACAATGTTTTAGTCAGCCATTTGATAAAGGTGGATCTGATTTTAGGTCATGAAATTATTATAAAAACATCGTAGTATTTTTAATACACTGATATTTTCATATAATAATGGTTTACTATTATTTTTAAGAAGGGGATAATGAAATTAAATAAAAACACTTATTAAAGAAAGTTAAATATTTTTTCAGGTATCCTCCATGGGTTTTCACTAAATCCATTATGGATAGATTTATTCCCACAATAATGATTATATCGTTAAGGGAGGGAATTTCAGAATCTATTTTGTTCGGTATTTTCCCAAAAAAATTGATTTTATGGTTTTAATAAGATATGAGAGGGGAGATCTTTTATTAATGTGGGATTTGACACAATTTCTGTTTTTTTTAAGAATTGAGTGATCCTGTTTTTTTATATTTATTATTGTCCAAAATGGTTGATTTGTGAACCTTATAGGTAAAATGGTCGACATAAATATAGAAAATAGTTTCCATATACCTTTATAGGCCATTTATATCATTATCTTCATTGTTTATCCTCTGGTAAACCTATTTTAGCCTTATCAAAGGTAATTAATTTTTACTACATTAACTATTAATTTTATTCAAAAAATTATTTTTATATTATGGGAAAATATAAATTTTTCTTATTAAAAATATTTAATACATTTTTAAAAAGTTAATTAAAATATTTGTAAATTTTTAATTTAAGATATATCAGGTAGACGCTATAAACCCTTAATATGAGGTGGTCCTTTTTAGATACTCCACATCAATTTTGGAGAATGTTGGAGAATGGCAGGGTTGGATTGAACTCGAATCCAACCAGGCCCTTAGCACTAAAAGGCATTTAACATATAGACTAGGCATCCAAATGGAGCACTGTTTGTTGCGTTGGAACCCTTATGGCATGGAAGTTCATTGGGATATTTCAAAATTTTAATTTCTTATAGTTGTAATATGACCAATGGATGGAGAATTGATTCTCCCATGCGAGCTATGTGTTGAACCTTGCGACTGGATGATACATGAAGAGTGTTGACATTCGACTCTCTATGACTTGACAAACTAGTGGGTAGAACCTCTATGTGACATTGCAGACCCACAGTGGGGAGTATCTCTATGTGACCTGACTGACCCATTGTACTCGACAAGTGGAGTACCTCAATAGGTCATGGTGGGGTGCAGCTCTGTGTGACCTTGCAAACCGACAATACGCTATTGGGAGGAGTACCTAAGTGGTTCAAGGGTTGTGTTAAGCACCTACGTGTGACCTGGAAGGCCCACTATACTCGATAGAGGAAGCGTTATCCATCATCTGAGGTGTTTGGCGATGTGACTGATGATGCTACTAGTACTACCCTAGAATATACATGGAGTGATATATCTTTAAATTTGTGCTTTGTGATTGAGATCATGATTTGTGGAATTTCCATTATAGAATTATTAGAGACCATCAGGGGTCTTAGGGACCCTATTAGGTATTTACATACTGACTCTTAAATGGGAATCATCCACACATTGTTGTGTCTTTTGAATATGATGGACATCTAGACAGAGTCTTGAGTAGTTAGGGATTGAAGGTGCTCAGAGGTGATCGAATGATGGTGTACGGAGGTGACCAGTAGATGTGGATTGTTGTGGTAATGATATGTACCTACCCATCAGTTAGTATCATTGGCTCATGACCTCATGAGATATTTTTTCTATTTTTTGTACTTCCATTTTTGTTAGGCTTTTATTCTGTCCCATTTACTTTCAATTATCACCTTTACACTCAGTGGTGTTTTTTAGTTTTTATTGTACCTTTCTTATTCAGATGTGTTTAATTTTTCATAGTGTGCCCTCTCGATGTGTTAACATGTTTTGATGCAATACATTACATTTTTTGGGATATGCCTTTCCTTGCTAGTCGACAACCCCTGGCCTATGGAAGGCAGGCTTAGGAAAGTCACGACACAGGCCCCAGAGGATGGGTAGTGATAATGTTGTATCAGAGGGAGGTCAGTTCTACTAGAATATCTAATAGTCTATAATTTTCAATGGAGAAATTTTAATTGTTTTGGTATTAGTTTTCAATTTAGGGAGCCCAGTGTTGGTGTGATGGCCAACATATCCATACACCAATAACCTGAATTCTGATTTTGGACTTGGTACACAAATACACTAGTTGCATGTCTTTTGAAAACAATATTTTCTTTTTGATCTATTTGATTATACTCACCGGGATTAACTTATTGACCATGGTTCATCTTAATTCACTTTGAATATTCCTCCACGCAGATATCCTTCCATGACTCCAATGCACCAGCATGTGGATGGTCCACAGTGTGATGAGGGTTTAGTTCATGGACTGTTTCCCCTGATGGTATCTTTGAGCAATGTCACAGTGATACCACTACCTATTGTTAAGTATTTACTACCTTCACTAACAATAGAAGAATCATATAGGCTCAAGGACTTACACGAGATTTAGTTATAAACACCCCTCGGGTTCGGAGGCGAGATCGACTCACAGCCGACTAAGGTATGGCTTGAGCTGGTTACCGACTAACCATATAGCCAGGGCACCATTAGAGTATATGTTGGTCCTTGTTGTGAGAATTGTATGTGTTATTTTAGAGTGATAGTAGGGTTTACATTACCCCTAACTTACGATGAGGGGACATTTTTTTGGACAGATCTTGAGAACCTTCCATGTATAAGGGGACATATTTCCATGTAGTGATATAGCGTTTTTATTCCCAAGATCTTCTAACATTTTTATTGGATGACATGTCATTAATTTTGTTTTTGTCCAGGTGTAACAACCATTACAATTACTCGATGATTACAATGCAACTAGGGCATCAAGGCTTGGAATTCTGACCTAGACGTGTTTTGTAACACCAGATCTAGAACTAATACTCAATGCATTCTTACATCTGATAGTGTTCTAGAGATAACCATAACAGTTGAAAATTCATTGGCTAAGTAGATGCATCCAGTTAATGTTAGTAGTGGAAAACTATAAAGCCATCATCAGTCTTAGAGACTTTTAAATTTTAATTTTTTTGGAAAGAGGAAGTGATCAGGAAAAATGAATCTCTAGGGAAGCATACGGGGAAGGGGAGCTTGTAGAGCTGCATTGGTGGGGTGAATTTAAAGATATTATAACTTGAAATCTCATGTGGTCCTCATCTCACCTAGGGAGAAAGAGGATAGGGTATGTGAGTATCTACATGTGGTCATGGTGTTTGACCTAAGGGATCTGTGAATGATTCGAGTTACAGTCCGTGTTTACTAATAGAAGCTGTAATTAATAACCATTGTTACTAATAATTCCTTACTTTAATGAATCTTGGTTAAGACCTTGAGTTTTTGGATAAACCATTCACTTGACCGTTACATATGGACATTCATATGAGAGGAAACTCGATAATCAGACTTATGATGACGGTGTAATATGATCCTTGAGGTGAGAGTTTTTGTTGTAACCTCTTGGTGGCAACTTTTAGGCCTTACTATGTTAGTTTGTGTATGGACGGATCATCCAAAATTCATGTTCTGATTGAATATTTTATCCAAAACGTTTATGATATATCAAAAAATAGGAATGGTGTATTCCTTGGTTGGATAAAAAGGAAACCCAGGCATCACAAGAAATAACCATGCATAAGATGCTGCATTCGATCACCCTTGAGTCGCTAGCCTTACCCTCATGGAAACAGGTGTTTTGAGTATTCAGTTTCCATAAATAGTGGTAGTGTTCTGGAAAGTCATTTAAAAATATGTATCTAGGATTATATCCTTATAGAGAGAGGGGAATCTGTATTGTCTAGTACCCAAGGTCATCACAAATCTCAACTAATGCAATTCAGATGCCTTCTTTGGCGTTCTAGATGTTGAGAGTTTAGTTGGATGAATGGTATACTATATACTCTGACAACAATAGTCTAATGTATATCTTCTACTAGAATGACCTGAACATATCACAACGGAGATGGCTGGAGTTCCTCCAGGACTAAGACTTTGAGAAGGTATACACTTCTAGGAAGGGAAATGTATTAGCAGATGTACTCAGCAAGAGGTTTGGGTTACAATTGCCGAGTGAGGTTACTTAGATGAAATCCATGTTGCAGTTATCCATAGTGGATTGTGATGGAGCAACTTACCACTAGTCTATGATAGTCACTCCACCACATCATCATTGAGTCATGGAGGCATAGCTTGGGGACATTGATTTCCAGACTCGATGGGCTCAGATATCCTCAAGATAGGCAAACAAAAGATATTTTTAAGGTAGGGAGCACTCCATCTTCTTTAGAGGATGCACCATGGTACCAGTGATGCTATAAGATGATGTGTTGAGGTAGTTCCACACATCCCCATTCTCAGTACATCCTTGTGTGGAAAAAATGTAATAGGACTTCCAGCGTCATTACTGGTGGCCAATGATGAAGAAAGTAGTGGAAGATTTCATTTTACAATGCCTAACATTATAGTAAGTAAAGGATGATCACCAATATCTATAATGAAGGACTCATCCACTTGAGGTTCCAGAGTAAAAGTGGTATCAAATATCCATTGACATTGTAATAGGGCTATCATGTATGTCTAGGGGCCACAATTATAGCTGGGTGATCGTTGGCCGACTAACCATGTTTTCCAACTTCCAACTCATCTAAGAGTAGGGATAAGTAGAGGGCTTGAGACGCCTCTACATACAATAGATTGTGAGTCTTCACCGGGCGATATCAATGATCATCTCAGATAACAATGCTAGTTAAACATCCTAGTTATGGAGGGTATTACAAGAGGTGTTCAGAACTCAGCTACGCTTGAGAACCACCTATCGTCATCAAATAGATGGTCAGGCATAGAGAACCATATAGACACTCGAAGACATGATTCGTGATTGCATAATTGATTTTGGCCACAGTTGGAAGGTCCACCTGCCCCTAGTGGAGTTTGTATAGAACCATAGTGATAGCTACATCATTGTAATGGAACTATTTTAGTTTTCATATTGGAGACCATGAATATCAACTTCACGATAGATAAACCCTAGGAAGTCATCACTTATGGGTCCAAAGTTGGTATCAACCACCAAAAAAATAGTGTAGATCATCATGGAGTGGATGGAGACCGACTAGAGATGGTTGAAGTCTTATGTCGAAATGAGATGAAGACTATAGGAGTTTGAGGAGGGAGACCATGTATTCATATGGGTCTCACCCCGATAAATATTTTGGAGATTTTTTTCGAGGAAAAAATCTATATCTAAGGTTCATCAGACCTTTTCAGATTCTCAGTAGAGTAGGCATGGTGGCGTACTGCATATCTCTTCCCCAAAGAATGCACTGGGTGCATAATTTTTCCATGTATCATTGATGAGGAGGGATGTGAACGATAAATCACACAGTATCAACCAGGGCGAACTAGACATTTATTATGGGGAGACGTTTGCCGAGTTCTCAATGGACATAGAGGACCAACATGAGAAAGTCCTTGGTGGGTAGCCGATTCCTCTGGTGCTAGTTCAGTGTAAGCATAAGAACCTCCAGGAGAGAACATGGGAAAGGAGGCTCAGATATGTGCTCAGTAAACCATATATGTTTCCATAGATTTGTTTTGGATTTTATGGATGCATATCCCTATAATGGGGATAATTTAAAGTCCTAAAATTTTCAAATAAATTTTCTTATTTATATGGGATTTTTACGAGACTGCGAAAATTGGCAGCATGTGATTCTGAGGCCGGCAGTACCCAAATGATCCGTTAAAAATATGTTAATCATTAGATAGTGAACATGAGAATTTTTACTAAAAAATGTAATAAATATTAAATGGAGGTATGAAAAAAAATCTATGTGATCCGTTGCATACATGATTACTAGTTTACCCTAGCTGGGACTTATGTTTAGTCAATGCAGGTCTCTTGTGTGGAAACCCAAAAATGGTATCACCATAATATAAAATTATTAAATAACATTATTTTATTTTTCAAAAGTTTATCACTCATGAATGGAGACACATATTAAAAATATGATACCACCACGAATCTCGTGATGGTATGACTTCTTTAAGAATGTCCTTACAATGGCCTGCGCGGGAAAATAGCGAATGTTAGTTTTTATCCATAAATAAAATAATTAAGTAAAAAAAAATTTATCGAAGAAATATTTAACTGTTAAAAAGTATCTGTGATTGGAAATCTGAGATTACCATTGATCTCATGAGGGCTTCTTTCCATTAGGGAGGGCCTATCACCGACCATTGCAGGTCGGTGGTTACTATCAATAACATATTGATATTTTTTAAGATACGTTCAATAAACATGCGAGTAGTGATTTTTATCTATTGAACCAGTACATTAATTAAAAATACAAGGGCACCATTGAATTCTCAACACTAGGATTCACATAAAGGGAATATTAAATTTTTCTAGATGAAGTAAAATGAAAAATTAAATTTTTGGACTTTACAATAAAATAATTAAATAACTCCATTAGTTATTTTAATTCATTCTTTGTAACTGTTGAGCGGCGGTTTCGGGACTGATGGGTTGTTCGACCATTTAATGGTCGGTTACACTTGGATGTGTAACCGTACTATTCATATAATTAATAGGCCATTAATTAAAATCATTAATGAAGCTCATTAATTGTGTGGTGGGTTGATCCATACTTTTCTTCTATTTAAACAATTATTTGGAATGATGTTTTGGTACTGAAGAGAGGAACCTATGGAAAAGTGCTAACAACATATTCCACGAACATAGAACAAACCTTCAACAACTGTTGGAGGATTATAAATGAGAAACTTCATTATTTGTGTGGTGGTTTGATCTCTAATTTTCTTCTATTTAAATAGTTCTTTGGAAGGATTTTTTGTTACTAAAGAGAAGAAGCTATGGAGAAGTGGTAACAACATCTTCCACGAACATAGAACAGAGCATCAACAACTGTTGGAGGATTAGAAAATGGAATATTCAAGCGTCGATGAACACCTTCGATAACCTGTTCCTCTCCATTATTCTCAATGTCTTACAACATATTCAACGTATGGGGTTATGTGATTAATTCATCCTTCTTCCTTATTCTTGAATATTATGAAAACCATGGTTCATCCGACCCATGGGTTGATCTGCCTTTTTTTTAATGCAGGATGATAATGCATGGTTTCTTTATGGGAGTTTTCTTATAAAATAGTCCTTATAATGATATAAAAATAACACAATGGGATCAGTCCGAGACAAACAAGTCCTAGACCCTCTGTCGATATCGGGTTGGCGGCATTCATCCTGAGTGATCGTGAAATAGGGAGGCAAGATGAAACATTGGGCCATGTGGTGTAGGCATCGTCCCAGGAGGTCCGTAGGCATAGAGATGAATGGAATCAGACCACAAGAGCTTTGTTGGTGGACCACAGAAGAATCATTGACAATCCGAAGAGGTGGTGGCCAGCTACTGTCAAGCACAAGAAGATGGTGGCGCCTAAAGGGGCCATGATGAAAAAAGGGGTAGTCGGCCCTTATTAGCAGCATCGGAGCATGGTGTCACACCAAAGAGGAAGGTTGCAGCTTTGATCCATAGCGTAGGGAAGACTCATAGATCAGGGGTTGTATACCTGTCTAATCTAGTGGGACCAGTTAGGAGGTGTTGCATCATTCGGTGCTTCTACTTTGAAGACCGAAACATCTCAGACATTAAAGAGGGTAGGGGACCACCGCACCCAACCAGTGGTCCGGGCAGTTCCGCAGCATGGTGGGCCGTGCCCAGACTGGTGTGACAGGCCAAGACGGCGGTCCTGTGGGCCAGACTAGGCCCAGCCGAACCGAACCAGGCCAAACCCAGCCCCAATAGGCTAGGCCCAATGGGCTAGGTTGGGTCAGTTCGACAGGTTCTGACCAGACCTAGACTCTTTTCATCCATGTTATGCTTAAATAGGCATATCTCGTTAACCATAAATTCGTTTTACAAACCATATGTGGTGTCAGAACCCATGGGATGAGGATGTCCTTATAAGATACTAAAATTTAGTTTAGATCAATATTGGTGACCCAACGGTTTGGATCGATCCCGAATCCAAATAGGCCCTCAACACTAAAATGTATAAAACATACAGTCCATATGTCTAGTTTACATGCCATTTGTTGTGTTAGAACACTTTAGACACGGGGGATCGTTGCGTTAGTTGGTAATAGCAGTTCCTGTCAGTTGAAATATAACCATTGACTTGAAGTGAGATTATCCCAAGTGTGCTACATTAGTAACCCATTGATTTGATGAGATATGAAGACTACTGACTTTCTACTTTGTATGACATGATTGCCAAGTGGGAAGCACATCTATGTGCCTTTGTAGTCCCATAGTGGGGAACATCTCTGTGTGACTTGGTAGATGGATGGAACATGACTAGAAAAGTACCTCAGTAGGCCTCGGTGGGGAGCATCTCATTGTGACTCGACAGACCTGTGGTACACAATTGGGAGGAGTACATATGCAATTCATGGTTAGTGGGAAGTACCTTTGTGTGACTTGGTAGACCCATTATACTCGATAATGAAGGAGTTATCTAGAATCCTATGTTTTTTATGATGTTATTGATGATGATACTATTAATACCATAGAATATACCTTGTGTCAGTTTTATTTTTTATTTTTTCTTTGTGATAGAGATCATTATTTATGGATTATCCTTTGTGGAATTATGGGTGACCATCGGGGGTCTCGAGGTCCCTACAGGGTATTGTTATACTCACCCCTATGCAAGAATCTACCGAACCTTATTGTGTATGGTTCAAACAATGATCATATATATTAACTCTTGAAGCGTTTAGGATTGACATTGTTCAACGGTGATTGATAGATGGTGTATGGAGGTGACCTGTAGACGTGGAGAGCTACGGTTACAAGATATACCTCCCTATCATGTAGGAACCTTTAAGGATGACCTTAGAAGCTTTTTACCCCATTTTTTATACATTAAATTCATCTGGTATTTTATTCTAGACCCTTTACATTCAGTACTCACTTTTACACTTAGTGGTGGTTTTTAGTGGTGGTTGTACCTTTCTTCTTCCGTTGTGTTTACATGTGCGTAGTGTGACTTGTCTGTGTGTTTATAGGATTTTCAATAATATCTTCCTTTTTAGGGATATGCCTTTCTAATTCTAGTCACTATCCCATGTCATATGGAAGGCCGGCTTTGGGTAGTCATGACACGGGCCTCGGGGAATAGTTGATGACATTAAAATTATCAATAATTAAAAAAATGTATTTTAGAATTATAAATTATAAATTTCCACTATTCCTCAAAGAAATTCTCTACAATTTTCCAGAAAATCACTATAATATAATTTATTAATTTATTTTTATAATATAATGATTATTTTTAAATAGATTTTCTAAAATATGTAAAAATTGATTTTTAAATATGTTCACTAACCATGACTAAATTGTATTTATAAAAAAAGAATGTTTTACGAAAAACATTTAATTTTGTTTTGAATGAAAAGTATTTTATTATAAATAAATAAATAATTCATTAACAAGTGTAAAATATTTATTTCCATAATTTAGTTAATCCTAATTCAAACCTTGTAATATAACTACTAGGTTTTTATTGAATAGTGAATAATAATATTTCAATAATATATTGTTTTTCAATAAAGCTATGTCTTGTGCCTAATAAAAGATATCAATGAAAATAGTTGTTCTATGTAACACATGATAAACATATTGTTTCACGAAATCCATAATAAAATAAACCTTTCTTATAGTACATCTTATAGAATAAGATTATACTCTTAGATTATTTTATGGTGTTACATTCTTACCATCATATTTAAATAGCTTCCTCATAATTTAAACATGATAATGGTAATCCATGGTTAGATATTTATTAATTCTTGTTTGAAAATACCTTATAATAATAAGAATAATAATACATCCTATTAATAAGATAATTTGAAGGGTGAAGTTCATTTAAAATAACAATTATCTAGGTATACAAGTATGCAAACATTAATGGGAAGTGAAATTGTGTAAATGGAAGGAACCATAAATAAATAATGAAACTAATTGGGGTCATTGACCATAATCATGTGAATGATAAAATGAATGTTAAGGGATTCAATGTAATAAATATTCTATAGTCAAAAAATACATATGATTGATCATATATGGAGGTTATAGTGTGACATTTCATGTCATGATCCTTTTCATAAAGTTTATTAATTTTATTACCTAATAAAAATATAATGAAATATTCCTTATATATTTATATTTCATAAGTTCAATTTCATTCTTGGGCATTCTTCTATTTTTTTCAAATTCATTGCTTAATATAAGAAATTATCATCCAAAAATAAATTTTCCAAACATTAGGGTCGAAAATTCAATTTTAACATATTGTATGATCTATAAAGAGATATGACTCGTTCATGACATACATAGAGAGTATAAAGGATGGAATAAATTAACTTCAATAACATTTATAACAAATATATAATATTTTAATAATAATATACCAATATATCATTTAGTTTTCATTCCTTTAATATGACCAATATATGAGAGTAGTGTCCATGAGTACGTACAGCCCACCATCTCCAAGAATAGTGCATTTCATTTATTATAACATTGTATTATAGATATAATAAATTCATATAACCTATATATATATGATATTTAAATCATGAATAATATTCTAAAGATGATGGAATTCTAACTAGATTGAAAATTTAGATTAAAAAGATCATTTTTGACTAAAGTACCGATCATCGACAAACGTCCAATATGAACTCAAATAATTAAATAAATTCTATAAAATTGTAATAAGTGATATGAATGTAATAATAAATAAGAAAAATGTTCTCATAAATGTATAAATTAAACTAATTTTATTATTCAGGAACATAAATAACAATCATGGCAAGTTGGATTCATGGCAAGGGATCTTCTTAACACAATTTCCATTCATTGGGTTAATCCTATACTTCTTGATTATGTCATGATTTCATTATGTGAGAAATGATTTTTTTTATATTGTATTTATAATTGATTTGTTTTTTACATATAGTGAATAAACATAATTGATATATTTTATTTACAAAATGATTTTTGTAAGGAAATTTCTAAAATCAATTTCCACTCATTGGGTTTTACGTATAATTCATTAATTATTTTAGTTCATGAATATTTTTGGAATAATTTTTTATTTATTTATTTTTTAATTTACACATCCACATTTTTGGATATACTATTACAACATATAATAACCCCATTGATAAAATCTTCTATCATTTATATGAACATTTTAAGGAAAATCATAACTAAATATCATTTCAAAGAGTTAAATATCCATGTCCTTGGTTTTTTAAAAGAATATATGTGAATGAACTATGATTATTATGATATAAATATCAACTTATATTAGGTGTATTTATATTTTTCACACATTATTATGACATTTATTTATCTTTAATCCAATGATACTATTTTTTAAGGGACATTGTCTCAATCCACATTCCTTAAGGAATATTTAATTTATATACGACCTTGTTTTATACAGTTTGTATTAAAACCCTTTGAATTTTAATTTAATTCAATGGTTTTAAAAAACAAATATTTTTTTAATCATTTTAATAATGAAAAAAAATGAATGTTTCTTTTGAACATATGAAGCGACAACAACATTTCCACCTATGTGAGAATTATTAGATATTTTCCTTCCTCTACATGACATAATGTTTTTTTAAAATCAATGTAAATACCATATTTCTTTTTTGGTTTTTTATTAGAAATGTATTTGAGGATAAATGTCTTATATCAATACAATTAAATTATATTTTATGATTTCAATGAGAAATTGTTATTTTATCATTATGCATGGTTTATGTTTTATGAATATGGTCCATCGGAATCCCTTTTATATATGGTTGGTTGCATGATAAATCGAATGTCGTTGAGCTCATGATAGCTCTCTAATGGGTAATGTGATGGTGGTAAAAGATAATGTTTCTCTGAAGAGTTTTAGGGAATATATTTATATGGGTAGTCCACACATAATCATGAATGTTTCTCCATATGTAGATGTCAAAGCTATAATGTATCTATCATATTGATTCCACATGTTACATTGATGTTTTAAGATTTCTATGATTTTTTTATAAATCTAATTATTATATTATGTAAGATAATTTGGTTATGGGTGAGTAGTATGATTTTGTTAAAATGTTTTCATGGGTTTTAAATATTCATAGACTAACATGTTTATTCCACATTTTATATTCCTTATTGATATTTTAATTCTCATAACCTAATTTTTAAATTTTTTTCATAATGTATTAGAAAAAATAATAAAAAGATATAAATCAAAAATATTTTTATAAAGAAAATAATTTTTTTTATTTAATGGGTTTTTAATTTTCAAAAATCATGGATAGAGTAGAAGTGTCTACTTTGTAATTTTTTTACATGTAATTAAATATTTATGGAAAAATTTTCTAAAACAATAAACATAACAAGATCCTCAATTTGAATTAAATTCAAATTAATGATTGATCTCAAGAATAAGTTATGTTTTAAAGATAAGGCCTTATAGCTTGTATCAACTAACTGTTTAAACAGCTTTATGGATTGGGATATTTAAATAACCACATGGTATAGATCTATGTACATTATTTCCATTAAATCATTATTTTATATAATTTTCAGTCCAAGGAATTTGTGTTACAAGTTTAAGAAGGAGCATATATAACAACATTCATATCTATTCTTGATGGAATTCTTTCAATAATTATTACAAATGCATGTTCGTATGACAATGAAACGTTTTTTAACTTACAACTCAGTTACAAGCAGTTGTTTAATTTATTTTTAACCCCCATTATACCTCTATACCATCATGGATCATTGGTAGTATTTAATAAACTCACATTTTTGTAATATTATCATATTTTCAAGAAAAGTAATCATTATCAAGGCATTTTCACATATTTTACCTTATCATTAGATTTTGAAGCATTTTATGATTTTAAAAAATGTGATGAATAAAAAGACCCTTACACAACCTAAATGTATGTTCTTTTAAAATATTTACCATTAGAACATTCTTAGTTTTATTAAAAATACAATTCATTTAAAGTTTCAACTCAATCTTAGTCTGACAATTTTATAATAATCTAGTTTTATCAGATGTTTTTATATTATATTTCATACAAGAATATTTTCTAAAATTATTTCTCTACGAACATCCATTTGACTGATTTTGTATAAGATGTATTTGTATAGAGGAACTAATTTATTTTTAAGGGTCTCTAAATAAATGTTTTAATTATTAGTCCTATCTACCTGAACATGATGATGACGAAACTACGTGGACACCATAATCTAGGTACAAGGTAATTTTGTTAAGAATAGATTTATTTTATCATATATATGTAAAATAAAAAACATTCAATATATATAAGACAACATGAATTAATATTTTGATGTAATTATGAGTTTCAATGAAAATGAGAATTATAATATTACCATTTAGGTTAAAACATGATAGGGTTATTTATGACTATTTAAGAGAAAACCTTCAAGATGGGTGACAACCTGTCGCGTCTTGAAAGGACGAGAGAATCAAATTAATACTTATCATTTTTTGTTAAATGATTTTATGGATCAAGAATATGTATATTTTTGGATATTTTTTATCAAATGGATATCCTTAGTATAGTTAAATTATTTTCTAATTAAGTGATAAATGTTATTTTGGAAGATTTTGTATCTTTTAAAAAACAATATATACCTAAGGAAAATAGAATACTATGGGATTTCATTTTAGGAGTAATGGTTAAATTTTATTTTTGAAGGATCTAGGTTATAAATGTATACATAAGTATATTTGGATTATTTAGGTAAATGATTAACCTATCACAGAGAACATGTGATTATGTTAATTATGATTAAGTATGAGACTTTAAGAGTAGTCAATGTTTTTTGGTGATAAATGTTATGATTTAGAATGGAATATTATGTGATAAAATCCATCTAAATTCTTGGTTTCAATCTTAGTTTATATTATTTTGAAGAATTTTTTAGGAATATTATTTATTGAAATGTATTTATTGAAATTTGGATATTCGTTTTTTGAATTATGAAGATTAGGAGTAGAATTTCATTTCATAAATGACTCTTCTTTTTGGGGATTATCTAATCTTGTACTCACTGAATTTTTTTTGGTTAATGTATAAATATAGGGGAAATATATAATTCATCTTTTGTGGATTATGTGACTATAACAATGATAATTCAATCACTTCAGGTGTGACCATGTAATCTTGATTACTCATTTTTTGGAGGTACAATGAGTTTGTGGTGGATTTATATTAAAGGATGATACTCCACTAGACGAGAAAGTATGTTTCCTTATGTTATTAGTATAGATCGAAAATAAATTCCAAAACTATATGAAAAGGGTATTAAAAAAACTTTTCATTTAATTCGCCTATTGTGAAATAAATGATCGGTAAACCCATCAAAAGTTTGGGGTTTTCTGGTTGTTTACTTTCTCCTGATAATGTTTTCTATCACCCTCAATCAGACCATAACACATAATTTTTTACTCTATATCCATGTTTTCCAATATGGAATCCATATATTTTTTTATCTCTATTGACTTTTGTAATTCAATTTATTTTTTTAATGTTGTTGTTTTATTAACCCATTTTCCAATGTGGTATTTTCAATGATGTTTCAATGACTAATTGTAATATTTTGAGGATACAATTTCAAAAATGGGGGAATGATCTAACATCCCATGTATTTATAGAATAATAAATTTTCATACCTATTAAATTTTTTTAATTTAATATTGATTTTATATTAAAGGGGATGCATTTTCTGATTGTGTACTCGACATGCGACAACTAGTTTCTCTAAAATCTTACAATGCACACAACATTGAATTATACCGAAAAATTAATATAATAATGATATATTTATTTTATTTAAAAACAATATTTACTATTATTTTAAATGAATAGAAATAAAAATATTACGATTTTACATCTTGTATAATTTTTTTTAAATATATCCAATGAATTTTAGATGTTTAATATTAGAATGAATAAGATTTTAAGTATAAAATACTCTAGTATTTTTAAAAGGTAGTTTTTTCACTTTTTCATGGGGATACCTAGTTAAATATAGATATAATTAATTTGATATGTTATATTTGAAAAAATAATCTTATTCTATAGACAGGGACATCAAAATTTACTTTGGTTAGTTTTTTAGTATTTCTTTGATAAAGTACATTTTTTAATTAATAGTTTAAAATAATACATTTTAATTCAAAAATGACTTTTTATCTAATTTATTTATATATAATGGTTATCCTTTTAATTGGTTTGAAAATTTAATAACATTTTCTACTATAATTCAATCCAATTATGTCCATTGTAAGTAATTTCACATTTCAGATGGATATAAACACATGTCAATATTTTGATATTTTTTTCTTCTTAAAAACTCATTTTAAGGTTTCAAAAATGTAAATTACTTTGAAATGAATTACATAACGTTATATGTTTTGAATTTGGAAAATTTGATTACATATTTTTAATCATAATTCCAAATTTTATTAAATTGTTACCTTTTATTTTTGGACATTATGAACAATAACTTCAATAATTATTTTCATTTTCCTTGGTTAAATGGTAAATCAAGTAAACAAGGGTAAAAAATAATATTATAATAATATAAAACTATCCTAACACATGTTCTAATATTATTTTCTGTTATATGGATGACCATGAGAATAGTTAGGTAAGTTATAGGACCCTATGGAGCCACATCGTTGTGAAAATGAATTATAATTATAATTAATTTAAAGTAAAATGAAATATAAAATAGGCATGTATCTTATTACAAAAATTATTTTATTTCATATTATATAAATGTTCACTATGACTATAAATAGTTACCATAACGATAAAATGATTTCATAAATTGTGGTATTTTATTTATAATTTTTATACATTTCATAAATAAATGTATTTATGGCACAATTATGATGCAATGATTTCCATATTAATAGATGATTCAAATAAATGATATTATAAATATAAAAATAAATTTCATATGAAATTTTAATGCTATTAACACCTTTGTTAGATGAATATGACATTTCAGGATTTCTTTATTGAATTTTTTCTATGTAATAAAGTTATTGTGATTTTTTTAAATAGTCAAGTATAAATAGTGTAAAAAATTGACATAATTCATATCATAAAATATTAAATAGTTTATTAATTGTTTTAATATTCCAAAAATATAATATTTGGATAAATGGTCATGAAATATCAAAATATGACACAAAATAAACTTATATTTGTCTTTTTCTATTTTATGGTAACAAAATTAACCCCCATGGTGTAAATAATAAAATATCATGGTATGATTAAAAAGGGTAAAATAAAGGTTAAAAAATATATTTGGGTTAAAAAATATTCAATAAATTTATAGTTTATATTTTATTATGTGTATACAACCATAAATCCTATTAGATTATCAATTAATGAGTTTGGGACCATTAGGAACCCAAAACCATTTTATAATTAAATAATATTTCAAGACATTCCTATTGTGCCCCACCTCCCTATAATAAAATGCCACCAACTCTATCCACATACTCACACCTCTCGATAATCTTGATTTTTCCAAATTCTGATCAAGTATTCTCCCAACATAACTAAATTCTTCCAATAATCCTTAACATGGGCAGAAGGAAATTTAAGAAAGAATTTTGTCTCAAATCAAAAGGAGTAACCCGTTTTAGAGGTAATGTCTTATGTAAAGTTCCATTACTTTAGTCTTAGTCTTCACTACAAATAAATTCTTATTATATTATTACATAACAAAAAAGTAAATTTAATATACTATGATATATTTTTTTGATAATTATTATATGTATTGTTACACACACCTCCATCTAATGGATACGAACACAATGTTTCTGTGTACGTTGACCTACTACCTCCCGAAATGATGATTGTTGAATTTTATCCTACCACCACTCATGGTGGCCAATGTGAATGAAAATTATTTATATATGATATATATTATATTTATATTATCTCTATACTTATGTAATTTTTCTTTTTAACATACCACTATGTTTTCCATAATGTGTAAAAACGATAATTTCAAGCTAGATAGTGGGTTAATTCTTGCTTTCAAAAAGGTCATCCTGGTCAAACATCATTTTATAGTGCAGTATTTATTGGACCATATGAGAAATACAGAACAACATGATGGTATTTTGAGGTGTAATAAACAGGCTTCTGAATGGTAATCAGCTACAGCAGGGGAGGAGTCCAATGTAGGATATAGATATGAGTATGGATACTATGATATGTAGTGTTGTGACGGCCTATTAGGATGCAGTTTTATTAGCAGGTAACTATTTTAAGAAGTAGTTTTTTGGGATTATTTTCGATTTTAAGGGTTGTGTGAGTTCTCACTTTTCATTAATATTTTTGGGAAAAAAATTTAATTTTCAGTCATTTGAGGATTTGTGGACTACCAGCCCCTCAAAGTTATATGACTTTGTCATGAAATACATGGAACATATAAAAAATAGAATAAATGAAATTATGTGACATATATAATATTGATATTATAATAGAATTATAATATATCTATATATAAATTTGTTTTCAATTCCTCTAATATGACAATGTAATGAAAGTAGGATTCACGCGTACGTACGGCCAACCATCTTCATTAACAGTGGATTTCATTTTTTATATCAAAATATTTTGGATAAAATAAATACATATATGTTGGATATATAATATATTTAATTCATTATTAATATTTTAGATATGATCGAATTCTGACGATAATGACAATTACATCAAAGAAGTTCATTTTTGACTCATTTACCGAATTTCGACAAAACGCCTCATATGAACTCAAATAATTAAACAATTTATATAACATGATTATAAGTGATATAAAAGGAATTATATGGTTAAACAAATTTAATCATTAACTAATTAACCTATTTTTATTATTCATGAATATAAAGAAATAACAGGACAAGTCATATTAAAGGTAAGAGAACTTTATAACCCAATATTCATTCATTGGGTTAATCTTTTAATTCATCGTTATGTTGTGTTATGATTATGTGAGAAATAAAATATGATGTTCTATGTGGTATTTATAATTTTTTTATGTGTAAATGTAGTGAATACACATAATCAATCTATTTTAATGACTAAATGATCATTGTAAGGGTATTTCAAAACTAAATTTCCACCGATTGGGTTTTATACCTCATTTATTATATTATGACTCTATTTTTTGTGGAATCACGTTTTATATATTTATATTTTAATTTACACTTCTCTTTGGGTGGATATAATGTTTCTTCAAATAATCACCACATTGATAAATTCTTACTCCATTTATACGAACATTGTAAGGGAAATCATAACTCAATCTCATTTCATTGAGTCAAATATCCATGTCATTGGTTTTGTTTTTCCATGAATATGTTTGAATGACCTATGAATATTTTACACTTAGTATCCACTTAAATTTGGTGTATTTTTATTTGTCACACACAATTGTGTAATTTATTTATCCTTAATTTAACAATACAATCATTGCAAGGTACTTCGTCTCGATCTCCTTTCATTGGGGAATATTTGATTTATATATGATGTTATTTTAAACTGTTTATAATCAATCCCTTCAAAATATAATTTAATTCGATGGTTTTCAAAAGGATTCTTTTTTATAAATCATTTTACTGAATTATAAAAGGAATGTCTCTTTTTAACGTACGTAGCGACAATTAACTTTCCACCGCCATGATCATTATTTTATATTTGGATTCCTCTACAAGAAATAATATTTTCTAAAAGTAAATTAAATTCCATATTCCTTTTTCGGTAATTTGGTATTGAAAATAGTTTTTAGAATTAATTGATTATATCAGTATCATTAAATTATATTTGATGATTTCAATGCAGAAATGTTAATTTTTCATTATGAATAGTCTAGGTGTTAGGATTATGGTTCTTGGGAATTGCATATATATATAGGTGGTTCTATTATAAACCAAGGGAGGGTGAGCCTGTGATATCTCATCAATGCATTGGGTAATGTGACATAGGTAAATGATAAATTTTCTCCTAAGAGATTTAGGGTATATACTATGATTGGTGTTCCAAACATTACCATGAAAGTTACTCCCAATGTAGCCATGAAATCTAAAATCTATATATGACATGGATTCTACATGTGACCTTTCTGTCTAATGATTTCAATGATGTTTTGTAGGAATATTATGATTATATGGTGTAAGATAAATAGGTAATGGGTGAGACGTATGATTTTATGAAAAAACATAATGGGTTTTAAATATTAATGGACTAATGGGTTTATTCTTTATTTTATATTCCATAATGAGATTTTTATGCATATCCCTTGTTCTATAGATCTTTTCTATAGGGTATAAGGAATAATAATAGAAATTTAGAATTCAATAATATTTTTATAATGAAATACTTATTTTTTTGGATAAGTTGTTTATTATTGAGAAAATATATGGATAGAGTAGAAGTTTTTAATTTTTCATTTTTGAGATTTAATGTAATAGTTATTGACTAATTCTCTAAAAATAAAAACCTAAAAATACCCTCAATGTTAATTAATGTGACATTAGTGACTGATATGATGATTAAGTAATGTCTTAAGGTTAGGCCCTTATAATCGAAGTCTAATCTCTCATGAACATGAGCACCTTTGAAACACCCTTCCAAACTTGATCAAAATAATTAAAAATTATATTGAATCAATATTTATTTACATAATACAAAAAATAAATAAAACAACATAAATATGAAATAATTTAATTAATTCTATAAAAAATAATTTTATTGTGGAAACATCCAGATTACCTCTATGATTGATAAGTGGAGGGAACATGAATGAAAGTGATAAATTTCAACACTTCAGGGGGAAGTGTATTGAGGGATAAAAATCATATGGATTTTTTGGTGATGATGTAAATGAATGATAGAAATACCACCCCAACTCATAAAGTTGAATCCACTAGTATAGGAAGTATATTATTATGCGAGTAATACTAAAACTAAAAAATTAAAATCTAAATATAAAACAATAAATTTCTGTAAAAAATGATTTTTACATGAAAACATAAATATTATGTCTCTGATTGAGAATTGGAGGTAACATGAAGGAAAGTGATAAATGAGAACACTACAGGGGTGAAAATGTTTTCATGGGGAAGATTCTTGTTGATGTTTTTTGTATAAAAAATCTTATAAGATAGACATACCACCCCAAATCAAACAAAATAATTCACCTGTCTAAGAAAACAATTATTATGTGATTAATACAAAAAATAAATATGTTAAACATAATATGAAACAATACATTAATTTTATGGACAATGATTGCAATGTGAAAACATCAATATTACCACTATGATTGATAAAAACACTGTCTTTTATCTCTAAAAAATCATGAAGTATGAAAATAAATATTCTAAAATAAATTAAATCAAATTTAATATTTAAAATTAAAAAAATGTTCTATTATATATTTTTTATGTAAATTATAGAAATTATATCAAAACAATTCTTTTATATCATTCCAATGGGTTTGTATATTTCTATATTTTTCTTCTAAGAGATTAGTAAAAATGTCATGGGAATAATATATTATCTGTATAGTAGTAAAATTTTCAATTTAAACTATGTTAATGCAATAGATAACATAAAATATTATGAGAAAAATCAGCGTATATTAAAAACTATGTTTTACTTCTCAATAATCTCTCATTATTTTTTAATGGTTTTTGGGATTTGGTTTCACTATCAATTATTCAAATAACATTTTATGGTCCCCTATAATTTAAAATACATTGTCTATATTGTTACTGGAATGAACTGATTCTGATCTACCAATTAATGGGTTATTGTTGATTGAATTTTCACCGGACATGACATTTATTTTAGTTTTTAGTTGGATAATCAACCAATTATTTCTTGCTATATCTGATACATAAAATACTTGTGCTGGTTGTGATTCCATTATGAATGTGTCATATTGTTTCTCGTCCACACCAAGATTCACCATTGTAAATCCCATTTAATAAACAATTATTCCACTCATATTGTACACCCATTTGAAATGGATAATCATCAATTGAAATTTGGTATAATTCAACTCATGTGTCTACTTGATAATTCAAAAAACTAAAATATTTTCATCAATTAGATTTTCATCCTTAGAACCAGATATGTAAATCACTTCTACCACAATTGCAACTCAACTTTTTTCAATTGAACTATAGTAAGTGTGTTCTTATGTAGGGAATTTATAATAATTTATCAGAAAACAAGTGTAAGAGTTAATATCAACATTCTATCCCAAATCTAACCATTTCTTTCATTTAGAAATTGAATTCATACTATCATATATATTCTTTATATGTTGATCTTAGAACCATCATATAAATTCTTTATTCTATATATATAATATCCAACCTTTAGGACATCATGGATTGAAATATATATTAATTTATTTTTGGGATTCATTTCATAGATCAACATATTCACAATTATATTTAACATAAATGTGAAACTTCTCACATTATATCAAGGTAATTGTAACAACAACTCTTCCAAAAATTCCTTCTCCCACAATCACATTTATATAAATAATCATTGAGAAAATTATATTGTAAACATTTGATAGTTAATTGATATATAAATTAATATCTTCTTAAACAATATTTCATTATTCATTGCATCCTTCAAACCATATTTGATTCATGACATACCATTTAAAAATCATAAAATACCATTCAAATTGGGTGCATATATCTATAATGTAAAATTCCACATAGATAAACCTCTCTAACCAATAGAATCTTTATGTGGACCACTATATCAATTAATTATGGTGGAAAGAAGATATCAAATTCAAATAATATGACCGCAACCTCTTTATTCCTGATTGGAAACAATGTTGGGCTAATAATTTTACTAGATATGGCTTTGAAATAAAACCATTGTATTGCTTTTTAATTTCATTCTTTTTGAGTCTTAATTCAATTGAAGGAAACAAGCATCTAATCATGAAAAAAGCATGATATTCATGTGCTTATAGTTCTTGTAACATCAAATCATTCATTGACACGACAATATTTATATTTGATGAATACCCTTGTGACACTTTTACAATATAAAAGAGAAGTAATAAAATTTAATCATTCTTATCCGGATAGAGTGTAAGCTATTGGAAGATGAAAAATAATAAATTTACCCTCCATAGTTTAAAACTCTTCCCTTATTCACATTTAAATCATTTTTATCCTATACATGATGATATCTTTTGTTTTTCTATGAATATTTTGTAATTTTACAATAACATTATCAAATAAATTTTATTCTATATGCATGAAATTAAGAAATTTTATGATATATAAGTAATTCAAATATGGTTATTCAAAATAAATTATATATTTTTTCGACCTTATTTCATAATGTTTTTTTTAAATTGATTACTGAAAAAAGTGTAAATATCTATTACATTATCAAACAGTTGATGAACAATTATTGGAGAAATTTTTGTACCTGTTTCAATAATCTCATCAAATGATGTCATCCAGGATCGGTATTTATGTCTTTGAGGTAAAAATTTATGATGTCCTAAAAAAATAATCTATGACAAAAGTGTCCACCAAAATGAGTATGTGTTTTTTTCACATATATAATATCCCAACATTCCATTAATGTTGTATCTAGATAATGTTCCATAAGTGGGTATTCATTTATCATCTCATACAATGTTTCCATTAATATGAATTATTCATTTCTATGAGAATCCTACAATGTGACACTTGTATCAAACATTAATTTAAAATATTATATCAATAGAGGCAAATATACATAAATATAATTACCATGATTCTTTGGTCTAGATATAAGAAGAAAATACATAACGAATTAGTGCTTCAGGTATACACATAGTGGAAATTCATAATCTACAAACAATAAAGGCCATATACTATAAGTACTACTATGTAAAAATATTATTTTTTCCAACTATATATAATTCAATATGAAATTTTCTTAGCTGATTTTAAAATTTTGGATACTCATAATTAGTTTTAATCTACTATTGTGAATCAGATGCATGACGTAGGTACCCCTTTATATTTATTGTTTTTGTATTCCTTGTAAACCTTCTCATGATTTTCTATTATTAATATAGTCCACTAAACCATGGATTGATAGGAATATACCATATATATTTTGACTGACAGTATAAATCTTTCTTGTATCAATCTATTACACACTTGGGGAGTTTAATGTGTGATTCATGGTCGTTGAAGAAAAATATTCAACAATCTAGACAAATATAAATTTTTATGTAATCATTATCAATTTCATGAAACATTCATTTAGAATCATATGTTTTTCATTATAGTTCATATTATTTGGGTATCATATCATTCTAGAGGCCAAGTAGTTCTATAAATCTAGTGTCACTCCAGTTGTTGTCATCTTTCTAATTATATAACTCCAATACAACTGACAATGATGTGTATTTAGTACAACAGGTATAAAATGGTATCTTTTCATATCTATTTATCTTCTCAATCTCCATTGTAAAATCCTTAAGATCATCATCAATTTTTATTTTTATTTATTCCATAGTATCTATATTAATATTTAAAATAGTATTCATATCAAATGACTCACAAATCGTAAAACTATCTTCATTGGCATGCAGGTTCAATTTCATCAAATTTTTAATTCATCATTTATATCTCCAATCTATTATGTAAAACATCAAATTTTAATCTAACTATTTTAGATAAATTTTACATTAACAACAACATATACATAGAAAATAGATTTGATAAGGGTTATATGCATTCTCTCTTGAAAAAATGATGAATTATTTAACTCCATCTTCAAACACTTTTGTCAAATGATCATCATGCATCCATTTTTTATTAATATTCATCTGATTGGATTCATAAAATATTAATGTTTTATAATACATAAATACACATATGATATTAATTATCAAAGGTGATAGGTAAAAAAATCTATTAAGGGAAACACATCATTTTATTATTTCTAATAGTATAACATTTTCTTTGAAAAAAATTGGTAAATGAATTTAAGAAAAAAATTACTCTTCCGCAGATGGTATTATCCATTTAATTCCTTATAATGTGACTATTAGGAAAACTCTCATGCTCATCAGCTCATATCCCTAAATATTATCATTTCTTATTGTTGTTTGAAACACATAATCTATCTCTTGTGGTCATGAACCCATGTCTCTTGAAATAATTTTAGCAGTTGTCATCCATGGGATGAATACTAATCAAATTAGTACAAGAAACAATAAACATATTGGGGACTATTGAAAAAAACAAAAATAAAATAAATATTTATGAGATGAAATCGATTGAATGATAGGTTTCAATATAATTTATGGGGGAAGAGTCTAATGAAAAAAATTCTATAATAACTATTGTTTGAAACACATCATGTCTATCTCAAATACCCTAAAGAATTAAAATAAGATATAAGAAATTAATGAGTACATAATAAGAATCCAAAATATGATAATCATAAATAATACACCCTTCTTTAATCATCTAATGATATTAACAATTATTGATAAATCATTTTAATAAATTAAGAGTTATTTCATATATGTAGGTGACAATAAGATTTTCCAAGGGTTGGAACCAATAAATGTAGACCTAAAATAATAATAATTTAATAATAATTTCTAATGTATAAAATTTTATTACCTATATAATAATTTTTTTTACAAGTGGTGTTACAAACTAAGGAATTATTACATTTAATATTAATTGATATAAAAAATTTTAAAACTTCTAAAGAGTCTTCAGATGTCATATCAGTACAACGACCAATCCTAAGGACAATATGGAGGTTATCATATCATATATTTCCATTTAAATGATTCTATAGATGCCATATAATAGACATTTACCAATTCATGTGATTCCTAATATATTTATAAATAATTTACCATAAAGAAATTATACCCATATATGAGATATATCACAAATAAGAGAGAAATAACACCAATACTTTCAACATTAATCCCACACACATTAGCCCCTACCAAGATGGAATGACTCATGAGAGGTCACATTTTCTATGTGGTGTACCGTTACATCACCTAGAAATATAAGTGGAATCACAAAATTATAGAGTTATAAAACAACACTCCCCAATTAAATTTTCTACTAAAAAAATAATAAAAAAACTAGTCAATTTAATATTCCAAGATGTAGTCTGATAGGATACCCAAAAACAAACTTGTAAATTGATACATACAAAATTATATATATGATGTAAAATGGGATGGTATTTCGACCATATAGTTAATTTCACTATTTATCAATTGAAAATAAATCATGGTTCATCCACGATTTCACATAAATAAAAGAATAGTTCATAAATCCACTACATTAATTCAAACCTCCAATTGATAAGAAAGGAGATGCGCCTATTACTTTATAGTGAAGTTGGGAAGGCTCACAGTATATGTTATTCACACAATTTAAATTTTAAGCATAGAAATTGATGATATCGTGGTCATAAATCTCTATAATAGACACCTCACTAGATTCATAGTTTGCCAAAAATCCCCCTCAGGGGATGAACCACTGATGTTTTACACTCTGAGATCCCTAAGAGAATGTAGAGAATCATTTACATTTGAGATAAAGTAGAAAATGGTTTATAATAAGGTATTGGATTCATTTTAATCTTGAATAGTTTAATCCTTGATTTAAGCATTGAATTAGTTTGAGGTTGATTTGAGCAACGATTCATTGAGGAGGTAATTGGAAGATCATTTCTTCCACATAAATCTTTGGATATCATGATATGTTCATGACTGGTTAGTGTTTTTAAATTAAATCATGGCACTTTTATGAGTGCTTTCAAAAAAAGGCCTCATAAAGGATTTATAAATATAATTTTAAATAAAAAAGTATATATATATTACACAAATATAAATATAGTAAATATATTTTTTATTTTAATATTTATATTATATTTTTATAATTATTTAAATATATAATTATTTATTTATAAGTATATAAATATTTCATTAATGAATTACTTATTTCATTATATATATTTATTTCATTATATATATATATTTAATAAATAAATATATAAATATAATTATAGATAATAATTTCATTATTTAAAAAAATTTGGTATTAACTTATCAATTATTTTAATATATATAGATATACTTATTTATCACAATATAAATAATTTTTAAATGAAAATTAATTATTTAATTATAATTATAAATATTTAAATTTATAAATATAGTTAATGTACAATTATAAATATATTTATTTGTAAATATATTTTAACATAAGAATTTCTCTAATTATAAGTGAATACTTAATCTTATGCATATTCATGTGTAGAAATAATTGAAATGGAATAAATTAAAAATACGTTCACATTGAATAAATAAAAAGAATTTGTGTTCCTGTGTTGTATCTATTTAAAAATACATTGATTATATATATGTGAAATTAATATAACACACATTTGATCTCTGTAAAATTTAAAAATCAGACAAAATTCAATTATGTAAATAACTCTATGTGTAATGCAGCATTTTTTATTATATAAATAATATTTAAATTCCTAGAAATTATTATTTTTTCTATCATTTTTTAAGGAAAAGTTAGAAACCATGTTCATAAAGAAAACAATAGCATCAAATAGCGAAGGAGACAGACGAACCATTGAAATCAATATTTCGCATATTAGATGCATTATTCCTAAGTAGTGTCTAGATATGTCCATTAATATATAACTCTAGATCATCTATAATGAGGTCATCAAACCATATAGCTACCTTATACCACATCTATATAAACTCTTACATCCTTAATTACACTACGTTAAACCATATTACCAAACAATGATCTTAAATTTCAATCCACTATGTCTTTATACTACTAGTTTCCACTTCAAGGACTAACTCAGACATCTAAACCCAATCATTTTACAAGGAATTGAATGAAATTAATGTATCTAACATCTCTTCCTCTGAATGAATGATCACTTCCCATGTCTCCCCAAGCAGGACCCCTCCATATCATTCGATGCCATAATATTCAGAGCTTCACCAACCATTTCATCATTGCGGATTTTTTTTACAATGTAGACCCAAATCTACCATTACCTTATCACATGAGAGGATGAATGGACAAGAATCCTTGAATCTTGTAGACATGGGGTCGATGGAGGTGTCATCCACCTAGTTCTTGTCAGTATTAAACATTCTTATGGTAATTATTTCGGTATTTTTAGAATCCATTGAGGTCAGCTTTCCCCTTTTTTCAGATCTAGTGACAGGAGGACTAGGTAGGTTGGAGTAATTCTTCCTAGCCTGCGACCTCCAATTTTTTGTAATGAAGCAGTCAGAATCCACAATAGTGTTCTTTCCTTTCTGCAAAGAGGATTTATGATATTCCTCCACAAGGACCAATTCCATGTACTCATTGGGATCTGATGCATCGTTAATGTCCTCTTGTGAAAAAACCCCTTCCTTCAATGTATCTTATTCCTAGGTAACCTCCACCTCATTAAGATCCCCACGAGCCTTGCCATCCTTTTCTCCAGACACTGTAAAATGGTAAAGATAATTTGAAAACGATCCTCTGAAATTAACCTTCCCAGTATATGAAATAATAGCTTGCGAGACCCATTGAAACATTTCTGGATCTCCTATCTTGGAAAAGTTGTTACCCATGATTTGAAAATGCATTGTGATGTCAGCCAGAACTAGACAGTAGGAATCCAAACCAGTGTACTCAACCACGCAGATAGACTCATTCATTGCATTAACAATTTCTAGATTTATTTGATCCATTTTCAATGCTGAAGAAGCATCAATTAGGACCTCCCATTCATCCCTCTAAACCCATTCATGGTCATGTACCACACAAACAACACTATCAAACAGCGGTAAAACAACACCCTCATATGAGCATTCCATGCCCAAATCACATTTCAGCCAATGGATAACATCAGAAACTCTTGGTTTATCCAGAAACAAATAGAGATGACTTTTATTTATCAGTAGAATAATTACATTTTAGAATGGTATAAAGAGAGGCAATGCGGTCAACCTCTAACATTGGGCCACCATCATTAGATCACAACCCATCCATGATCCCATTCATGCCTGGGGGAGGGTCACTAGCACCATGGACCCCTTGTAATTTCCTCCCTCTTTGCTAGTAGGAATGGGACAGGTGCCCGAGGTGGTGACACAATGAACAAAAGTCCGTCCGAGACCCAAATACACCTGGGTGATTCAAACAAAATTCCTCTAATACAGAAATCCAAACCCATTAAATCGGTGGTATTAACACAAAGACATATAAACAGTTTCAATGAGAGATTGGGTGCAAGCATAACATGTTCTTGAATATGAATAGAGAAAATGACCAACCATGTTTCTGAGAATTTGTATGATATAAGGTTTCTGAATGGGGAGGGGGATATCAAGAAATTGTACCCACAAATCAATTTTTTGGGTGTCTCGCTTCATAGGAATATAAAAGAACATTTTCAGAAGATTAATGTGATAGCCAGTGAACGATTGTGGACCTCTATACCCTGCGGTGGTAAGATCATCTATGGAGGAGAATCTAATCATGATGTTCTATTTTTCCAGGATCTTGAATGATGCATGTTCTAGAAGACCCAATTTTTTTAAAAACAAATCTCTTGAAGATGTTTACCTATGGATGTTGAGAAGTGAACTGAGACACCAATGTCTGGGAGAGAAGAGAAGAAGCATCCGTAAATTCCTAGCTCAAAAGACTGAGCTGAGTATTTCCTTTATGGAGGTCCAGACATTTTAAAAAATGGAGATTTCTGGGAAAATCGGAAAAGAAGAGAAGAAGGTTGGTGGGAAAGTGGAAGAAGGCATCTTTGTTGGAGGGGAAGAGCAACCCCCTCCCTCAATGATGGGGAGGGTTGGAGGAGACAGCAATGGCTGCCAAGGTTAAGAGAGAGTCACTGGTGTTTGGATATTTTTGTATTTTCTATTTTGTATATTTATAAACATTCATAGATATCTATATGCTTTATATATACAATATATTATCATTATATAATATTATCTAATTAATTAAATGTTTAATATTATTCTCGATTTAATTTTTTTAATTTTTACTTTTTAATTTTCATTATATATATCTATATATTTAATATATACTATTTATTAGTATTTATAATTTATATATAGTATAATCAATTCATTAGTTTTTATCAAAAAAGATTAAATAATAAGATGTGATATATTTTTATTAAAATAAAATTTTATTTAATTATTTCATTTTATATAGACCATTATTAGCTCTAGTAATGTGTTGATAAAGGTTACATTTTTTAACAATAAATAATGATGATAAAGTGTACCATTTTTAAGAACCCAGTCTTTCTTTTTCAAGTATGTTTTCCTTTTCTGGCTATTTGTTGGGAAAAAGAGGAGAATCTGGAAATTTTGTAAGTACATGTCATGTACTTTACATGTACACGTTGTGTACTTTTCTTCCGCTCGAGGCCGTGTGCTGGCCGTGTCCGGGCCAGTCACATGGAGTGTAGAGATGTGGTGGAGTCCGGTTAATACGGCATACGGAAGGAGGTGAGTACACGCTGTGTACCCAAGATGTACACGCCGTGTAATTTTCTTTTTATTTCATTAATCGGACTGGGGTCAAGCATAATCACCATTTTCATCTTCTTCTCTACCTAATTACATCTCGAAGCGACCTATAGGTACAATTATTCTCCGAGCCACCGATCCATCACTGGTTATCCAAATAGAACATCGTCGGGTGCAATATAATCACAGCGGTGAGTTCTCGGTTCTTCTTTGGACATGTTTCTTGATTCCTCCTCTTGTGAGAGTTATCCGAGGTTGAAAATTTTAGACGTTTTTGAAGATTTACTCTATTCTAGTCCGATTCACAGGATGAGGTTCAAGAATATCAATCTCTTAGGATTGAGATAGGTGGTTTGTTTCCCAACGTTGAATGTCTTCGAGTTTTTTGTGAAAAAAGTGCCGGATTCCCATGTATACGGTATCTCGGGATAAGGTTTTGATCCTTTATCATTATCTTTATTATATTTCTTGTATACTTGAGGTTATTAGATGGTTAATAATTTCCTGATTAGAATGTTGGATGATCACCCCATGGGTGTTCCCCTTGTTTTGGCTGTTGATTTCTGTTTCGCACGGTTTGCCTACGAGGAAACCTTATTTCATATTGCTAGAATGCCTGTTGACTTGATTGCATGTATTTCCTGCTGTTTATATGCCTGTGGATGCATTGTAGCTATTATCCAAGTAGTTTTTTAATTTACTTAGGATGCTAAAAGTCGATTATGCACGACTAAACTGCTCAAGGCTGAGTGAACCTAGTGTGGTAGACTAAAGGGGGAATTGACAATTGCGGCTTCTCTAGAGAGTCCATAATAGTTAGTATCGACCACTGGACCTAATATAATGTGACTTTGTGCTTCCTCACAGTTTCCTTGGTTACGTAGCGGGACTATATGGGGAATTAGATGCAAGTGCTTCCTCAGAGAGTCTATATCATCCATTGCAAGACCACATGGAAATTGATGGTGAGAGCTTCCCATAGTGTATGTGCCATTGTACATCTACATGAATAGAGGGGATTTCTAGTAGAATCCACGCAAAGAGTCTGTGCTTTATTTCTTTGTTGTTTGAGATGAGTCCACCAAGACAAAGAACATGATTGGGTTTGTACTGCTTGCTATTTAGGTAGACTTCTGAGTTACCTGTTATGATTACTTGCTTGCCTTGGGAATATAGAGTTGTTGCTAGGCTCCACGATTGATAGCTAAATTATTTTACTGAACTAATAAATAACTGTGAATTGAGTTGGTAGAAATGCTTACTTTAGTGTACATCTGCTTCCCTGCTGCATTTACTTCCTTTACTTTTTCTATATTACTCACTGAGAGTAGGGCCCGAATCTCATGGTGATTGCCTATTGGGTTTAGTCTCACACCCTGTTTGGGTCCTTCTTTTCATCCCAAATAGGTTATATGGTTTCATGTGTGGATGGGTATTGTTTCCCTTCTACATCAGTTACATGATTGCTGGTTGGAGCTGGAGAGCATAGGACCAAGCTTATTCCTGCGATGCTACTGGAGTTTCTGTTTACTTTCATACCTTGTGTTCAGTTGTATTTCAACACATTGTAGTGTTTACTTCTTTCCTTATATTCTTGTACCTACTGCATCATTATCAATATCATTATATGTCCATTGCTTTCGCTGTTTAGATTTTGGTGTTTCTATGTTGTTGTTGTATTCGCTATTGATTGTTGTTTTCTTGCATTTTACACCTTATCAAATGAGGGTATAATTTCCCCAATAACATACCAAGGCCCTCGCTTCAAGTCGGAAGCCTCTGGCATTTCGGAAAACGCCCTTGAAGAAATGTGGAGAACTAGGTACAGGGCACCAGTGGAAGGGCTCCAGATTCGGGTCGTTACAAAGTGGTATCAAAGGAGTTATTTCCTTTTATATTGACTTACTGTTTAGTGACATTAGATAAGTATTTGACAAAATAGTTTAAATGGTAAATAGCTGTGCCTAGGCATTCTACAATCCGTGTACAGAGAAAGAGCCAGATTACAACAAATATTGAAAATTTTGAGTTTTGCGAATGTTACAGTTTAACTGATTTCACCGTTGGGTGATGCACTTGTTTTGTGCTTTTAATTTTTATATGATTGTGGTTCTATTTTGTTGCAAGACGATGAGATGATCGTATGCCATATCATGCGTCATATAGGCACATGTTAGAAGATCACATGCCATGCATCTTTCCTTGCCATCTAGGTTGCATTTGAGATTGCATGCTGTTGTGATAGGATTTGTGATAGACAATACATGCTGTTGTGATAGTTGCTGTGATAGAATACCTGCTATGTTGATAGGGTATCGTTGTTGGAGTTTTATTATCACGGGCGCCGAACGTTGATCTTATAGGTGTTATGGGCCCTCAAGGATCAGAATTAGGTGGGTCTTGAGTTCTTATATTGTGGCTTGTTATATGCACAGTTATGATTCCAATCTTTGATTCGCGGGGAGTATGGGCCCCCACATATCAGAATTTGGCACCTTAACTCTTTTTTTATTTTTTTTCTGGGCTCTTGTGCTGTTCTGAGGCTACTATCTGGAAAAACCCAGAATACACAGAGTGTACTTTATATATACACGTCGTGTAGTTTTTGTTCATGTCCCTGACTGTGTGGACAGGGACACAGAGATGTAAATGGTTTTCAAGAACATGTCGTGTACTCTAGGAACACACCGTGTAGAGGTCAACTAGGAGCTCGACCATGTAACTAACAACATGGTCCAGTTAATGCATGTTTTAGTTCCTGCTGTTTTCAGTATACACACGCAGTGTATCCTTTCCCAGTTACACGACCGTGTCTTTAAAAACATGAGCCATTGTTATCTTCTCTTATACATGCCATGTCTGTTCGAAACACGCTGTGTAAGGATCAGATGAGTTCCCGACCGTTTCACGAACAACACAGGATGAGGCTTCCCTTATAGTGAACGCCGTGTCCCTTGGGAACACTCTGTGTAGTGTAGACCATGGGTCAGGCCGTGTCTCTAATAACACGGGCCAGGTATGGCATGTCCAGTACATGCCATGTCTTCGTCAAACACGTCGTGTAGTCTTCAGCTGGGACAATCCATGTGACTTAGTCGTGTAGGGGTAATCAGACAGGGACAAAAGGGTCATTACACACCATGTAGTTTAAGAAAACACTGTGTAGTCAGGTTGTTTACACAGCCATGTTTGGTGAAGGTACATGCCCAGGGTAAAATTTCTAGAAACACGTTGTGTATCTGTATTACATGAAGTGTAGTTATGTCTTTTTTAAATTTTAATGGTTTTTCCCATAAATTCCATTTTATTCTCTCATGATGAAACTATGTTCGTCTTTAATGATGGTGTATATTGGTCTTTTAGAGGTATGGAACCAAGATGTTCTCCTCTTGCACGCCAGGAACCAAGCAGCGATCGTACGCCTGATACGACCGATCAGGGACTTCCATTAGTTCTGCCCATCATTTAAGACATGGAACTTGTAGTGATTTCATACACTGGTGATGACACTTAGTATATAGAGGGTTTCATGATATTCATGGAGACCTTCCAGGGTGTCCAGCATCTTGCCCAGACTATTGCAGAGCTGACGCGGGTCTTCCAGCAGCAACATCCTCCCACTTTCGCAGGAGATGGAGGACCTCATGCTATAGAGTCGTGGCTGGATGCCAAGATGTCCATCTTCGAGCATCTGTAGACTCTTCTAGAGAGGAGGGTGAAGCTCGCAATGTATATTCTATGAGACTCTACCAAGATAAGGTGAGATGTAGTCTCTCAGACGGGACGCCAGCAGAATATGGCTTGGGATGAGATTTAGTGTATGTTTTATTACTACATATACCCAGCGACACTGAGGGCTGAAAGAGCCAGGGAGTTCATGAGCCTGAAGTAGGGTACTCTCTCAGTTATGGAGTATTCCTCCCGCTTCACTATGTTAGAGCGATTCACTCCCGTTCTGGGGAATGAAGAGTTGTTTCTAGCAAGGATGTTTGAGGATGTCCTCAGACCGGAGATCAAATCATAGGGGAATGTCATTCAGTTGAATTCCATTACTCTGATAGTCATCCAGGAAATCATCATGGAGAGGAACCTAAGGGAGACTAGAGTTGTGGACCAGGGCGTTACAACATCCAAGGCTGGTTCCTTCCAGATAGATAGCAGGAAGCACCACCGAGAGTCTACCCATGGCGACCTGAAGAAGCGAGGTATTCCTTCTGGTAGACTACATGCCACTTCTGGCACCCAAGTGGTGTGTTATCAGTGTGGGAGGATGGGTAATATGAAGCCCGAGTTCCAGAAGGACCATGTGGAGTACCGATCCTGCGACAAGATGGGTCACCTTCAGCGTTTCTGCAAGGTTCCCCTTCTATCGGCAAGTGAAGGAGGATCAGTTTCAACCTCGCATATGGGAGAAAGATTTCCACCTCCACATCAGACTGGGGGCTGGGTATCTACAGGTTGTTCAGGTCAGGGTAGAGGCCGTGGAAGTAGTGGTCAGGCTTAGGGAGGAGCAGATCAGGGTTTCTAGGCTACTACACAGGGTCGCGGTACATGCCATACTGTTGCTGTAGAGAAGATTAATCAGGAGTAGGATCCCAGACCCTCTAAAATTTGAGTTATGATCTTAGTTGCCTCAGTTTTATCTTCATCCCTTTTCGATACTGTTGTTTCACCTAGCTTTATCTCTGTTTCTATCGTGGGAAGCCTTGAGATCCGTGTCTTTTCATCTGCTAACATGTTGACTCTTGACACATCCTTGGGAATGAGGACATCTAGTGTACGTCAGTGCAAGGAGTGCCCTCTTGAGGTTGCAGGGTATCATTTCTTATGGGAACTCTATATCATAGATATGATGGGCTATGACTTCATTCTCGGTATGGACTTGTTGGTTCCCTTCCAAGCATTCATCGATTGATATCACTGCAGGGTGAGTTTCATATCACCATAGGGTGAATCATTCCTTCATTAGGGCGAGTGGGATGTTCAAGCGAGTCATGCCAGACTTGAGCATCAAGGGCTAGGAGGAGTTATGGCCCAGATTTCTAGTCTTTATCTGGATGACCAGGGGACTTCGCAGTCAAATTTTCCTCTAGTGGTTGATCGCTTTCCTATTGTAATTCTAGAAGACTTTTCAGGTTTGCTTCCGGAGCGTGAGGAAGACTTCTCGATTGACCTCATGCCAAGAGCATAACTGGCGTCCATTCCTCCTTATAGGATTACAACACCTGAGTTGTAGGAGCTCAAGAAGCAGTTGTAGGAGTTGCAGGAAAAAGGTTTCATCTAACCCAATACATATCTTTTGGGTTCGCCTGTCATGTTCGCAAAGAAGGCAGGCGATGCCCTTAGGAATTGCATAGATTATCGGAATTTAAACCAGTTGACAGTCAAGAACCTATATCCCATGCCAAGGATTGATGATCTCTTCAATCATCTATGAGGAGCTCAGTTGTTCTCGAAGATCGACTTGAGGTCCTATTATCATCAACTATGCGTTATACCTTCAGATATACCTCTAATATACCTCAAGAGAAGTTATGGCCTCTATGAGTATATAGTTATGTCATTCGATCTTAAGAATGTGCCAGTAGTTTTCATGGCACTGATGAATCGAGTGTTCCATCCGTACTTAGATTCCTTCATCATGGTCTTCGTGGATGATATCTTGGTGTACTCTCACACTCGACATGACCATGAAACCCATCATGAGATCATTTTGAGTACACTGAGGGAGCGTAATCTTTATGATAAACTCTCAAAGTGACACTTCTGGATGGATAATATTCACTTCCCGGGTCATGTCCTCTCAGAGACCGGAGTATCAGTAGATCCAGAGAAGGTGAGAGCAGTAGTTACCTGGGAGCAGCCGAAGAACGTCTTCGAGGTACGAAGCTTCTTGGGACTGGCTGTTTACTACAGGTGGTTTGTACAAAACATCTCCCGCCTAGCATCACCGCTGACATGCTTGAATAAGAAGGGGGTAAAGTTTGTTTGGTCAGAAGCATGTGACTCAGCCTTCCAAGAGCTGAAGTGGAGATTGACTTCAGTACCAATCCTATTTTACCCAGAGCTGGGAAAGATCTATATAGTTTTCTGTGGTGCATCTAGCATAGGGCTTGGAGCAGTTCTTATGCAGGAGGATTTGGTGGTTGCGTATGGATCTCGACAGTGGAGGACTCATGAGAGTAATTATCCAACGCATGACTTGGAGTCGTCCGCAGTCGTTCATGCTTTATGCTATTGGAGACACTACCTTCTGGAAGAACATTTTGGGTATACACTGACAAAAAGTGTCTCAATTACATCTTCACACAGCATGAACTGAATCTGAGACAATGGAGGTGGGTTGAGTATCTTCAGTCCTTTGATTTCAAGCATGCCGATACGCCTGGGAATGGCAACGTAGTGGCTGACGCACTGAGCAGGAGATCTCAGATACATGCACTTCAAGAGGCCAGTAGTGAGTTGCAATTAATGTCTATGTTCTCAGAGATGCATTTGGAGGTTCACGGATATCAGGGGAAGACTTTCCTATCTTCTATGGTTGTTACCTCTGCACTTGTGGAGCGAGTTCGAATGAGGCAGCTGGAACATTCAAAAGGGCTAGTCTTGCCGGAAAGCATGTTAGGATTGGACCATCTTCCTGGGAGGACCATTGGTGAGGATTAGATCTTCTGTTTCTAGGGACGCATATGGGTGCCAGCAGATATACGTGAGGAGCAGATGGGATACTTCCATTCCCATGTTTTGACAGTTCATCCTGGCATCACCAAGATGTGTCATGACTTACACCGCCAGTACTGGTGGCCAGGTATGAAGAGATATGTGGCTTGTCTTTTCACGAGATGTTCCACCTGTCAATAGGTGAAGGCAGAGCACCAGCGACCAGTAGGGCTTTTACAGCAGCTACCCATTCCATAGTGGAAGTGGAACGATGTTGCGATGGACTTCGTGATAGGGTTACCGATATTGTAAGTGGAAACGATGAGATGTGGGTTGTCGTTGATAGGCTTACAAAGGTTGATCACTTCTTGCCGATAATGGAGACCTTCAGTGTCGATGACCTTGTCTGGTTATACATCCGTGAGATTGTGCGCCTGAATGGGGTTCCGAGTACTATCGTTTCAGATAGGGATGCCTGCTTTACTTCGCATTTCTGGGAGGGGCTACGGAAAGCTTTGGGTACACATGTGCTTATGAGTACAACATATCATCCTCAGATAGATGGTAAGTCAAAGTGCATGATCCAGGTGCTTGATTATAAGCTCTGAGCTTTCATTCTAGACATTGGTGGTTCTTGGGAAAATAATATAACTATCATGGAGTTTTCCTATATCAACCATTTCCAGAAAACAATTTAGATGGAACCTTACATGGCTTTGTATGGTAGGCCATGCCCATCACCTTTGTGTTTTCTGGAAGTATGAGAGGCAGCTTTGCTGGGACCTCATCTCATCCAGGAGACCTCAGAGCAGATAGAGTTGATTCAAAGAGGATGGCTACTGAATAGTCTCATCATAAATCATAGGCTGACCAGCGGAGGTGACCTATGCAGTTTGGGGTCAGAGACCAGGTTTTCCTATGTGTTACCCCGAGGTTGGGACACAAGAGGATCAGGGGATAGGGTAATCATTCACCGAGATACATCGGGCCGTTCGAGGTTCTGGAGAGAGTTGAGCTAGTTGCTTATAGGTCGCAGTTACATCATAGATATCAGGCTACGCACGAAGTCTTCCATGTTTCTCAGCTTCGACACTATTTCTTAGACCCATCACATTTTTTCAACCCGAGGAGGTTGAGCTGGAGTAGGATGCATCGTTTGGGGAGGACCCTACTAGGATCGTCGATCGTACCACAAAATTATTCTGTGGTCGGTCTGTTCCTTTGGTACGAGTTCTATGGAAGCACGGGTGTGTGCAGGACGTGTCCTAGGAGAGGGTGGCCGATATGAGATCACAGTGGCAAGTGTTGTTCGAGGTTCTTCTTTGCAACCTTGATAGGGAAAATTGAGGATGAATTTCTTTAAGGAGGGAAGTTTATAAGAACCCAGAACTTCTTTTTTAGGTATGTTTTCCTTTTCTGGCCGTTTTCTAGAAAAATAGGAGAATCTGGAAATTTTGTAAGTACACACCATATACTTTACAAGTACACACCATGCAATTTTCATCTAATCGAGTCTGTGTGCTATCCATGTCTGGGCCAGTCACACGGAGTGTAGCGATGAGGTGGAGTCAGATTAATATGGCGTACAGAAGGAGGTGAGTACATGACGTGTACTCAAGAAGTACACGCCATGTATTTTTTTATTTCATTAATCGGACCGAGGTCACACCTAATCAATGTTTTCATCTTATTCTCAGCCTAAATACGTCCAAAAGTGACCTAGAGGGCCGATTCTTCTCTGAGCCACCAATCTTTTACCAGTTGTCCAAATCAAACACCGTCAGATGCAATATATTTTCAACGGTGAGTTCTTGGTTCTTCTTTGGCCATGTTTATTGATTCCTCCTCTTGTGAGAGTTATCTAAGGTTGAAATTATTAGATTTTTTTGCAGATTTACTCAATTCGTGGCCGATTCACATGAAAATGTTCAAGAATAACAATCTCCTAAGATTGAGGTTGGTGGTTTGTTCCCCTACGTTGAATGTCTTTGAGATTTTGGTGGAAAAAGTGCTTGATACCCATGTATTGGGTATCTCGGGATAGGGTTTTGATCCTGCATCGTTATCTTCCATATATTTCATGTATTCTTGAGGTTATTATATGTTTAAAATTTGCTTTATTAGCATGTTTTAGGATCACCCCATGATTGTTCCCCTTTTTTTGGATGTTTATTTCCATTTTCTAGGGTTTGCCTAGGAGGCAACCTTATTGCATATTGCCATTATTCCTGATGACTTGATTACATGTATTGAATGTTGTTTATATTCTTGTGGATTCATTGTAGCTATTATCCATGTAGTTGTTGAACTTACTTAGGCTGCTAACAGTCGATTATGCACGACTAAACTTCTTAGGGGTGAGTGATCCTGGTGTGGTAGAATAAAGGGGGAATTGAAGATTAGGGTATTCCTAGAGAACTTTTTATAGTTATTATCGATCGCTGGACCTAAGAGAATGTGACTTTGTGCTTTTTTAGAGTGTCAATTGTTACGTAGCGGGACTATAAGTGGAATTTTATATAAGTTCTTCCTCAGCGTGTCTATATATTTCATTACAAGGCCACAAGGAAATTGTCGGTGAGAGCATCCCATAGTGTCTGTGCCTTTGTGCATCTACTAGACTAGAGGGGTTTTCTAGTTGGAGCCACCCAAAGAGTCAGTCCTTTATTTGTTAGTTGGTTGAGACGAGTCCACCAATCCAAATAACAAGCTTGGGATTGTATTTCTTGCTATTTAGGTAGACAACTGAGTTACCTGTTATGATTACTTGCTTGCCTTGGGAGTATAGAGCTGTTGCTTGGTTCCATGGTTGATAGCTAAATGATTGTACTGATCTAATAAATAACTATGAATGGAGTTGGTAGAAATGATTACTTTAGTGTACATATGCTTCTCTCAAGCATTTACTTTACTTTTTCTTATATTACTCACTGACAGTAGGGCACAGATCTCGTGGTGATTTCCTACTGGGATTAGTCTCACGCCCTATTTGGGTCCTACTTTTCAGCCCAAACAGGTTATATGGTTGTAGGTGTGGATAGAGATTTTGGCCCTTCTACTTCGGGTACATGATTTATGGTTGGAGCTGGAGAGCATACGACTGAGCTTAGGCTTGTGATGCTGCTGGAATTATTGTTTACATTCATACCTTGTTTTCAGTTGTATTTCAGTACGTTGTTGTGTTTTCTGTTTTCCTTAAATTCTTGTACCTGCTGCGTCATTATCATTATCATTATATGTTCATTGCTTCCACTATTTTTTTGGGTGTCTGAATGATGTTACTGCTTTCGCTATTGAATGTTATTTTCTTGCCTTGTATACCTTACCAAATTAAAGCATAGTTTCCCCAATAACTTATGAAGGCCCTCACTGCTATTCGGCAGCCTCTGGAATTTGGGTAAACACGCTTGAGGTCATGTAGCGAACCGGTTACGTGGCAACAGTGGAAGGGCTCTGGATTTGGGTCGATACACTATTTATAAGTGATAAATACAATGCGCTAATAATGGGTACCATTTATTAGTGTTAATAATAAAGAATTGTAAAATGGCACCCTCTATAATTTATAAAAATAATGTACTGATAAAGGGTACCATTTATCAATGCTTTTTTAGCACCAATAAATCTTCACTTTTTATTGATTTTGTATAGCACAAATAATGGCCAACACTATTAATGGCCAGTTTTGTAGTAGTGAACATTTCTATTTTTGAATGATCATTAAGGAAAAAAGGTATATATTTCATTAAATTTCCAAAATGATCATAAATTCATAAATTTTATATTAAATATATTAATATATATATATATATATGATACATGTGATGTGGTGATTAAAAAAGAATCCCAACACTTCATGAATGCGATAGTTTAAACATGAAAATGAATGACGTTATCATTTTCATATACATAGAAAGTAAGAATTTAATCGATATATGATTATATATAATTGATAAATATATCATTAAATTCATATATAAAGATTAATTTTTTCATTATAACCAATCTTGAGAGATGGATATGGAAAAAATTATATTATTTTGTGGAGGTGATAGTTTACACATAAGCACAAAACATTATTTCTTTTACCATTTGATCGAAGTGGAGAAGAATTTATGTCTTGATATTAAAATAATAAAATTTCATTATGTTGAGGATACTATAGTTATTATATCACCACAGTTGAAAATATTTGAAGGAAGTGTTGGAAAAAATAAAATAGAAATACTTAATTACAAATAGTGCATCTTATTCAAGATATTTTACTTGATTATCACATTAACACCTTTGATGACAGTTTTATACCAAAAATAAGTCCACTATATTGTAGAGAGGGATTATATTATTGGATTTGGGTAGATAATTTCTTAATGAAATTTTATTTTTATTATAAGGAAATGATAAGAATTAGTTCCCTTATATAAGAGAGGGGAGGGTCACTCTTGGAATTCATGAAAATATAAAATTAATATTAAAAATATATCAATTAAAATGGTTAAAAAGTGATTTATATCATTATTATTATTATTTTTGGTCTAATAAACTTCATAAATTTAAAATTATATATGTTTTTACTATTTTTAATCCCACTATCTTGTTTTAACCCTTATTTAACGATGTTTACTCTTACCTTGATATCATATAAATTTCACTTTTAGGAATAATATAATTACTATAAAATTAATAAATACTGCCAATTGAGACATATATAAAATTTTATGAAATATAAAAATTAATTGGAGAAATTTTTACTTTGGGAAATATTATATCATGAATATAAAATATTATTTATTTTAAATTTTCATTAATGTAATTTTTACAGTATTCATTACATCACTTTTTAAATATATCATAAAATCTAGATAAATTTGAACTAATATATTTAAAACATAACTAAAAAGTCAAATTAATATAATTAATTCTTTATGGACATCAATAAATTGATATTAAATTATTTTAGTATTTTTAATATCATTTATTTGATATTTCTATTAATTAAACAATTACATCATCATCATTGTGAATCAAATTAATTAAGTTATTTAACCTATAAAAATTACAATTAAAATATCTTGATAAATTTATAAATTTTTATCATCCAAAATAATGTTTATATAAAAACCCCCATTTATAACCCCTTATTTATATTATTTTACTAATTAAAAGCAAAACTCTGTAAAAATGGACTTTTCTTTGAGAAAAATACTATAAAAGTGTTAATGACATCCAATTGACTCCTAGTGGACATGAAATAATCTCATGCAATATTTTGGGTGACAAAAACAAACCCAATAAAATTAGGATTTGCATTAGTGTAATATTAAATTATATTTAATATTATTTTTACGACTAATAACCAGATTTACCCTAAACGACGGAAAGTAAAATATATTGCTAAATTTAATATTCATAGTGTCAAAAAATAAGATAAACCAATTAAAATTATTTTTAAATTAAAATAAAAAATATTGAATCATGTTTTTTAAATTCAAAACAAATTATCTGTAGAAATTAAATTAATCCCACATATGGAATGAGAAAACCTGATTTCAAAGTAAAACAAATTCCAAATATTGAAATTACTTTATATCCAAAGTCAATGTGAAATTTATTTTAATGATATAAATTTGTTTAAATGATATAAAATAATAAAATTATATTTTAATAAAAATTTGAAATTATAATTTTAAAATATAAAAATATTTGATGAAATATTATTTTTCATTTTAAATGAATTATATTTTTTTTATTCATCAAAACCTGAAACTTGACAAAAATATAACAAAAATTAAAAAAAAAAGTAAATAATTATCCGCATATTATAATGAATATTGTTATTTTTTTCGAAAATAACATTAAAAAGTGTCAAATACTAGATTTAAAATAAGTGCACCATCAAAAGGTGACACAACATCCTTTTAAAAAAAATACTTCTTTCATTAGTAAATATAGATTTTTTCATATATCATTTCAGGAAAATACATTATATGAATGTAAAAAACTAAAATAAATAATTTTCATTTATATTTAAATTATATAATAAAATAAGAGTTTCCTATTATCTTGTTTGTTTAAAACCCCCTGTTCATATTTAAATTTTGTTTTAGAAAAACATTTCTTTTTATTTTCAAAAGTGGTTTACATTCATTTAAATATAATTGGTCAAAGAATTATATATTCATGTGCAAAAAATATTTTAATTATTAAATAACTAATATTCATTCATATCATTCTAAACGATGGATTAATAGTAATATTTAAAAAATAATATTTCGTGCGATTAATCTCGTTGTGGTGTATCATGTATGTTATCGTAAATAGTGTTTTATTTTAAAAACACGGGATTTTATAAGGATTGTGGGAAGTCCAACACAATGTAGATATACCTAAGCATAATATACTAAACAATTGTTCCAATTCACCATAACTCTAATATATGATATATGAATTATATTCATCAATTAAATTCAAGAAAATAAATTTAATTAAAAACCAAATAAAATTTATATAGAAACAAAATCCATTATCTTATCTAATATATAACTCCTTAGATTCATGATTCAATATCCCTAGGATATGTTTTAGTATTTAAAATACATCATACACAAATTTATAATATTAATAATTTGTGTTCGTGAATAATACATTGATGAACTTATAAATAAATGAAAAATTCACATATTTAATCATGCTATAATGATTTAGTTATAATTAAAATATCCAATATAATTATAAACACTCAATAATTTTAGATATTCATTATAAACATTAAATAATATTGAATATAAACACTTTATATTCAAATCATAATATGACATTTTTATTGCATTCAATATATGAATGTTTTATTCAAACATATGATATTAAATAAAATATTATTATATTATAAAGAAATATATTCTGTAAAAAATTTGCATAATATAAATATCATAGACATAAAATCATTTCAAAATCGATCAAATCAATCATCAAATTTTTTGTGGTTTATAAATAATATCTTAATAGAGGATGTGAATTATAAATATTTAAATTATTCAATTGTGAAAAATTCATAATTTAATAAAAAAACTTTTATATTTTGGCCATTTTTTGTAATATATAACGAAATTTTAAATTAATAATATGATTTATAAATAAAAAATTGATTTAAAGACATTTTTTCTCTATCAGACTTGTTTTATGATTGGTTATTAAATCATTGAATATGATTAATAATCATATTATATTATTCATATAAATATCATAAATCAGAAATAATACTATATTTTTGGAACCATGATACATGATATCATTTGATGAAGTATCTGGTAGTCATACTGAAATGAATTGGCCTAGGTTGGCCCAACACATCAGCCGACCCATAATTTCATAAGTACTTATGTAAACTCTTGATCCACAAGAGTTGGAAACAAGTTCTTGGGAATCAACGAATACCTCTTCCAAATAATTTCACCCTCAAATCAGATTTATGAACATATTGGATCTTTTTATAACATACAAAATATATAGTCAATAGGATGAACATTCGTGAAAAATAGAAATGAGTACAATCAAGAAAATATAAAACTAAATGATTTTTAATCTATAAAACTGATCCCAAGAATTCATATTGATAAATACATCATCCCAAAAAATACATAATAAGGTTTAATATTGAAAAAATAAATAAAAAATTGGTCAAATTCACCATGTATAATACAATTATACACATAATTAAAACATAGAAACAAAATACTAGACCATGAGTCTATCTCCAGGAAACCAACCATTTCACTCTACATCACCACTCAACATTAGTTGAACAAATAAGTGGATACCAAAAATAAATTTAACCTTATTAATATATAATATATTAAATCTACATAATCAAATATGAGTTTTTATTCATGGTGTGAGCTAATAATCCCATTTGGATGTTTACATCGAGTCAATTTTGTTTTTTTTAAAATAAATAGATCATGTGTGTTTGTATGAAATAGAATATTAAAAAAATCTATTTAAATGTGGAAATAATTAAACCAATGAACATAACCTTCTCCATTAATAATAATCTTACCTATTAAAAACCTAGAAAGGTGGAATCATATTAAAGAACAATATTTACACAATTGATTTCAAAAAAATCAAACTAATTTACATTTAAAAGATATCATTACATGAAAAGAAAATTTATTCATATAGTAATAATTTTACATCTTTTTAAAATAAATATACACTATAAATTATAAAACCATTTATAAGTAACACACTATCCCATATATATAATGAAACAAAAATCAATAAGTAACCCTAATATCATAAAACAAAGAGAAAGTAAGCAAGACAGATATGAATAGTTCCACTAGTCCAACCAGCACAAGGGGATACAAACAACCACGAAATAAAAATAACCTAAATAGAACTACAAATATATTAGTTGTTGTGTAACACCCTATTTAAAAAAAATATTATCATCCATAGTGTATATGACATGAAACATTGATCCTAAAACAACCATGAAAAATAATTATCTAAATATATAGATTAAAAACTAGCCATCTAATTGGTGTCTATGAATAAGAATAATTTATTTATTAAATAATTATATTCATCTTAATGAATATAAGTTTATTGGTAAATTCATGTAAAATAATCACTTAATAACTATTGAAGTCATTTGATGATTCAAAATATGAATTTCTTCAAAAATATTTTTTATTTCTTTTTGAGAATTGAAATTATAATTAATTAATATCAAATTTATAAATTTGTTTTATGAAATAACTTTTTTATTAAAATAATCATAATGAAATTAACTCATTATTTAATTTGGTAATTTTTCTAAATTGATTTATTTTAATGTGAATAATGATTTTTCTCATTTTTGTAAAATTTTCCTTCATTTTTATTAAAATGGAACAAGAATATTTAGAATCTAATCCTATTTTAAATAAGGTATCTTTCAGATATAAATCATATAATTAATTATATATTAATTAAAATTATAGGTTATATGGTAAAAAAACTATATTAAAATGAAATTATTTAAGAAAACTGTTTCTCATCATACTTTGCAAAATTATTATAATATCTTTTTTTTAAACATATAGAGAATGAATTTTTAAAATTTATTCTATATTATAATTCATTAAAATTAATATTATTTAATATGGTACATTTTTTAGGATAATGAATAATAAAAATAGAAAAAACTCATCACCAAATTAAAATGGAAAATCATGTAAATATAGTATAAAACATTGTGATAATAACATCAATTTTCATATTAAATATTATTAGATAACGGTATTTATAACCTTATCCCTTTAGGAACTATATTTATTTTTTTATTGAATAGTTTTCTATGAATATAACCTGTATAATATGTTATTTATCGTAAATGAAAAAAATACAATTCTCTTACATTTAAAAATATCTTATAATTTCAAATATAGAAGGAATCATGTTATGAATGAATATTAATAAATATATTTTAAATCTATAAAATGGTAATTTATTTATAATTTTTAGTAAATATATAATTATCTTAATTTCATAAGAAACGATGACACACTACTTATTCCATTAATATATAAATAAAATAAATGTATCGAAAAATATAATAAGTAGAATAAATGTATAGAATTACTATGTTTCTTGAAAATTTTAGATAAATATAAAATTTTATACATTATTTAATTAAATATATTTGAAATAAATTTTCTCAGGTTATTTTCAATGTCTAATAAAATGAATAGTTAAAAAATTGATATTAATATTATTTAATAATTTATAATATTTTTTAAAGGATTCAAATTTTTTAAAAAAAGTATATAATTTTTAAGAAATTATAATGAGTTAAAAAATGAAAAATATATTCAATTCATTCAAAATTTTCTTTTTTATTTACTATATTGATCGCTAAACAGTAAACACTATATATATATATGATATTTTTCAAAAATATATAATACGTGCTAAAAAATATACATGTAAAATCATCACAAAAATTTTGAAATTATAATTCTGTGAAATTATTTTTCATCCTTTTCGTATGATATTATATTAGTATCATTCTAGACACATTTGATTATGAAAATTAAATTATATTAATTTAATATTTTAGGAAATTCCATTACTGTCTCTCCTATCTATTATAAAGGGGAACATACTATCCTATTTTAGTAAAAATAAAAAAATAACTGTTTCGATCCATAAATTACTAGACACCTTAATTATATCACTTAACTTTTCATAATTTCATTTTCGTAATCAAAAAACCATCATCTGAAGCCTTTTGGTACAAAAATTTATTTGGTGTTTGATGAATAGGTACGGTTCTTAATCAATAATTTCTGTTTTATTTATTTTTGTAACTCAGTAAAAAATTCTACAAACATTATGAAATAATAAAATAATTTACATTTATATATTTATATATATATATGTTTATTTCATGACCTATATTCATATCATCATATGTCTAATGCGAAACCAATCCATCGTTTTTGTCTGTAGAGACAACCATCCCACGAATTGATATAATTCATTTTTCATAACTAACCCTTATGAATAATCATTATGATATTATATATATATATATAATATTAATTAGAAATTTATAATTCCAAATAGTAATATATAATCAAATTTCTTATCATTTCATCCACTAAAATATTCGAACTTAGTTCGTGTGTACGTGTGGACTACCACCTCAATGATGCAATGTGATTTTATTTTGGTCCCCACAACATTAAGATGATATATATATAAGATATTTAATGAAATATTATGTAATTTATTATATTATTTTAATTTTTAAGCATAAAATAATACTTAACTACTTTCTATAATGATCACTGAAAAATGAAAGGATACTCATGTGAATGTAAAATATAACATCTACATGATTGTAACTTAGTTTATTTTTTCATAACCATATTAATGGTTTATTTTAAAATAATAATTTATTTTAATAAATTATAGTAAATTAGTTTTTATTATTTTGGATATGAAGTAGTAATTACAACTTTGACTGAAGTCAATGCTCTGATGTCATTTTTGAAATTGGAGCTAAACACCATCTTAACATTTTACATGAAGAAAATTGATTATGTAATTATATACAACATGATATAAAATAAAATAAAATAAATAATTAAATTAAAAGTTTATTTATTAAAATTTTATATAATTAAATTATTTTTTCTACTATTATATAGTGAATTTACATGATGATTTAGACTCAAGGTAAGTGGATTTGTTTTAAAAATCACCTCTAAGGATTTTCTATAATGTCATTTTCTTCCTTGTCAATGTTATTATAAATTTTACAATAAAATTTTTATATATTCTTAAATGGAATCAAAATGATTTTTATGAACAAATTTTAATTTGTTTTAATTAGTTTTACAAAAAAAATTCTTATGTTATTATGTAAGGGACACATTAATTTAAAAACACATATTTCAATTTTTTTTTACAATTTTATGTAAAACATTTTAATCAAATAATATAATTTTAAATATATTTTATAGATGTTTTTATATGTAATTAATAAAATTTGTTTTAAATTTTATATATCTTTCAAAGGATTCCTAAATGTAATCCCTTTATGAATCATTTATTCTTTCAATACAAAAGACTAAAGAAGTTTTTTATTTTAATGTATATTATGTCATGGTATTTTCTCACTACCAAAACAACTAATTTAATATTTGAATTTATTTAGAAACATCCTATAATCATTCAATGAAAAAACCTATTTCCCATTATTCAAAGTATTTTAAAAATGTGTTTTAAAAAGAATGTATATTTTGATTTAAAGAAATGTATTTCTTATTATTGTAAAAGATCACTCTAAACCACTCTTTTCATTGGGTTATGAACATTATCTATCTATATCACTCTCACTATCTCTTTAATGTTATGTAATTATTATTAATTATTCTATATGGATCTAAAGTATATACCAATATAATTCTTCATTCCTCTGATGGAATAATACATTCCTTATTTCTAGTTTACACATGCCTTTAGTATGAAATTTCCATTGACTATGATATGAGGAATGACTACGAAACTCATTTAATTCCATGAGTAATTTATATGATTATTCATTATTATTAATTCCATAATTTTGAACACATAATCATGAAAATGTTAATATGGTTTTTCCAAAATATCACACTAATTCATTTGGAGAATATTTTTTCTCCTATGATGTTATGTACTGGATTAATGAGTAATGCAAATCTAATGAGGTACTCTATTCATCATGTAATGTTTTCATTGTAGTTATCCATTAAATATTATTCTTTGATGATTAATTATTCTTCCAAATCGCCTATGTTTCTATGAACTTATGATTCAAATTTCATTATATTTTTCTCTTATGTAATTATTCATGAATTTATTTTTAAAGTAAATTATATGTTACTTCGTAATGGTAAAAAATTGTAATTTTTTGAAAAAACGTTTTTATATGATATTACTTATATAAAAGTACCTTTGTGATTTTTCTTTTTACTTTTATGATTAAACAGTAAATATTTTATGTAAATATATGTGATGAAAATATGAATTATTAGATAATAAAATGACAATATTGGGACTAAATTTGATTTTTGAAAAATAAAAAACATGTATAAGTAGTCATGACCTAACATGATTTTTTCATTCTTTTTATGTTCCCCTTAATGATATTTTTATGATTATCCCACATTCAAAAACAGTTCATGGGTTTTATTGATGATTAGTGTCAATGATGAGGTCAAGAAAAAAAATTTTAAGATTTTTCATGATAAAAAAGCATTTTTATCCTAATTATTTTGGGTAAATGAATACTAGATTGAAGTGTAGATTTTGTGATGTAATATTTATTTATAAAAGGGTGATGGAAAATGTTTCTAAAAATATAAACTATAAAGAACATCAAATTTAAGATAACTAATTTCAATAAAAAAATATACTATTTAATATTTATGGTTGGTTGCTTACATTTTATATTAGATTGAGGTTTAAAAAACATTGGGAATTTGGGTGTTTTCACACGTGGTTAACATTAGAATAAGGCCCAATCCTTAAACATTACTTAATCTTGAGATATTTCAATAATACACATTGAGGATCTTTTCAGGTTTAGAGTTTTAGAGAATTATTTCATAAAACATGCATTACATTCTACATTTAAACAAATTTGTTACATAAAAGATAGTATTAATTTTTCCAATCAATGAAAAAATATTTAAAATAAATCATGGATTCATTCTTGAAACTTCCTTAACAGTATCATCATATCATTAACCATTCCCTTGACTTGTGAAAAATATTTCAAAAACATGGGATGAGCATTAAAAGCTCAATAAGGGATATGAAAATATGGAAAGGAAACATGAGTACATGTATACATAAGAATCAATGAAATCATACTTTACTAATAAAATAGAAGCAATTTTACATACCTCATAAAATCATGAATAAATCATAGAAATCATAAGACATAAAGGTAACTTGAGGCATTCATAACATTCCTACATAGGGAGTAACCCTCTTGGTTACGTTTGGAATACAAATCACAGTATATTCCCTAAATTTCATCAGAGAAACCTTAACATTTAACTCCTTTGCATTACGAAATGCATTGGAGAGCTATATTGGGCTCACCCACCCTTAGTTTATCACAGAACCACCCATCTTCATAACAATGCCCAAGAACTATAACATAATCGTATCACATAAAACATGCATAAAATAAAAAATAACATTTCCACATTTCAATCACAAGATATCAACACAACACATTGATATAATAAATAAAATATGAAATCCATTTTTAATACCAAAATAAAATAAATGTAAAACATGGTATTTATTTTTCATTTTAAAAAAAGGTATGGCTTGTAGACGAAGCTGAAACTCAAATAATGGTCACGGCGGCGGAGAAGTCGTTGTCGCCGCATACATATGATGAAAAAATTCCATTTTGTCATTTAGTAAAACACTTCATATAAAAAATATTACTTTTGGACAAACTTAAAAGTCAAAGATGTTTATACAATGTATAAAAGAAGGTTATGTATAAAACAAAATATTCGTCAATGAAAGCATATTGATACGATGTCCCATACAAAGATTGTTTTTAAATAAAATAGACCAATTATGTGTATTCACTATAAGTACATAAAAAGAAAGTAAAAATTCAAGATTGGACATAATAATATCATAACATAATTTGAAAGTAGGAGATTAACCCAAATAATAGAAATTAGGTTAAGAAGCTCCCTTACCTCATATCCGACTTGACTCGATCGTTCTTTAGTCTCCTGAGTAACAAACATGAGTTAATTTATACTTTCTTAAGAACCTTTTTCACGTTCATTATTTCTTTTATATCACTTATTACCATGTCATGAACAATATGTAATTATTTAAGTTAATAATGTTCCTTTTAACGATCATTGGTACTTGAGTCAAAAATAAAATCTTTATAATTACAAGTTATTCATGTAACCATTACATCCAGAGTTATATTCATGATTTAGATATCATATATATCATATATATATTATATACATTCATTTATAATATTACATATCCATTTAGAGGTAAGAAATGCAATGCACCGTTCATGGAGACGGTAAGTCGTACGTTCGCATGAACACTACTCTCATTTCTATGTCATATTAATGGAATTAAAACTAAATTAGAGATATGTATATTTTAATTCCAGAATTATATTCCTCATTTATATGTAACATAAAATATATATATCCATTATATATATATACTTATAGTAATACATTACATTTGGGGATAAGAAATGAAATGCATCGTTCATGCAGACGGTAAGCCGTACATACGCATGAATGATACTTTCATTTCTATCAACTACTTTAATAGAAATATATAATTATTATATAAATGTATATTAAAAATCCAGTATAATATCATATATAATATCATTAAATCTATTCATTATAAGTACCACATATGGTATTAACGAATCAAATCACTTTGAGGGGCGGTAGTCTGTACTTACTAAAATGAAGATATCATGTTTACCAATAATGAAAACCATAATGGTATGACATAAATTTAAAATAAAAAATCTTAAGTAAAACATAAACATATTATATATCATATATAAATATAGTGACATCTTAATGTCCACCTTTGAAGTTGTTATATGAGTGTTGAACAATCATCGTTTCGTGAGACAGATATTCACCATCCACAGAAACAATATTTTCTTTAACCATTAAATGTAGGTGGGTGTAAGTGTAGCTCGAATACTTATTTTAACAACAACCTAGTATATTTATGATACTGTTGTTGTTACAAAATAAATGAAAAAAAGAGTTTATGGGGGTTGGAGAAGCAAAATAAAAATAAGTACACAAGAGAAAACACTACCATTAAAACGGGAAACACTTTTTGATTTGAACTCAAAGGCTTCCTTTGGAAGACTACTGACCAAAGTGAGGCTTCTAGGAGTAATATAGGGATGTTTAGGGAAACAATTAGCAGGGTTTTGCCGAGTCAAAGGCTTGAGAGGTGTGGGTATGGTGGTAGAGGTGGGGGCCTTTTATAAGGGGAGAAGAGGGGCACTCTTATAAAGGTATAAAATGTTAATTTATTTTCAAATGACATTCAGATTTTAAAGTTCCCACATTAATGTATCTCTTGGATAAGATGATACCGTTTAGAAATATACTCATCCAATAGGTCTTTGACAAGTCTAGGTATTTGATTTTACATTATCTTTTTATTTTATTAAAATTTTTATATAATGAGGTAATCGCTGCATCATCATGATGTCATAAATAATTTAATTTATCTAATGTAGAAAAATTATAAAAAATATACTATGATGTAGGAAATATTTTTGTCTTTCCAATAAATATTTTTAATTCAATAGATCATTTATTTAGACAAAATTAGAAATGTTTTACTCAGGTGATATATTCTTTGTTATATTTAACTTTCTTTAAAAAATAAAAAGAGAAAAAGTCACTTTCACACAAAAGTGATTCGATGGGGTCCCCATGTTTAACACAAGGAATCCCATGGTTGGCCATGAAACAAAAAGTAGAATTTGGAACATTTTAGGTTCAGTTTTTATTATTATGATATTATTTTATTATCCATAACTACCTGATTACTAATTAATCAAGATAATTAAAGATAATTACCATCGTTACTATTCGTAATGTCAAAAAACAAAAGAGTATTAATAGTATAATTTAAACCTTCTGATTTCAAATATGGAATCCATTTTACCAAATTCTAATCATAGAAATTGCAATAATTAATTTAAAAATAATTCATGTTGTCAAAACAAATAGCGGGTTTTATTGAAACAATTTCTATGAAAAGTTTGGCATTAGTTTATGCCCAATTCCAAAGTGAAATTAAACCTAATGACCACCATTGTATTAAATTATGAAAATATATTCAAATTAAAAATTAATACCTATTATAAAGATAATCTAACAATATAATTAAATTAGATGAAACGGCAGTTTTGATGTAAAATGCATTATTTTTCATTATTCATTAAAAAATGAACATTGTCAGCAAATTACCAAAAATTTATCCAATGTAAATTTCAATGTCACAGTCATAAAAAATATGTTTATTTTTACAAATAGAGCTTATAAAATTTACAAAAGTTTGATTTAAAAATGGTTTTCCATCAAAAGGCAGTAAAACCATATTTTAAAAATATTAGTTTATTCCATGCTTATGATTGGATTTATTCTCATTTTAACCCTCCAAGACACTATATAAATCATAAATTGACATAGAAAAAATATCTATTATTCATTACTTACATAGGATGTCACATCCTTCCCCCCGTTAGAAAATTGCATCCCCGCAATTTATTTATTTATCGAATAAGTGGGGGTATTTATCCCTCATTGCATTTTCAGATTTCCATGTCGCCTCTTCAATCATGTGGTTTTTTCACAAAACCTTTACCTGATGAATCACCTTATTCCATAACATTTTCTCCCTGTGGTCAAGAATCTGGACTGGTTGTTCCTCAAAAGATAGGTTCTCTTCCCGCTTAACTACCTTTGGACTCAAAACATGAGATGGATCTGGAATGTACTTCATTAACATTGAAACATGAAAAACATTGTGTACTTGGGATAAGATCGGAGGTAAATCCACTCAGTAAACAACTGATCCAACACTCTCCAGAATTTCATGTGGCCCAATGAACCTTGGACTCAGCATTCCTTTCTTAGCAAATCATATCACACTTTTTCATGGTGAGACTTTGAGAAAAAACATGGTCACCTTCCTCGAAAGATAGATCCTTCCTCCGGTTATCCGCATAACTCTTCTTCTTGCTCTGAGCTGTTCTCATGTGTTTCTGAATCAATAGATCTTTTTCTGCCATCTCATATACCAATTCTTGTCCCATCAACTTCCTTTTACCCACTTCGTCCCAGAAAGCTGGAGTTCGACACCGCTTCCCATATAGCGCCTGAAATGGTGACATCTGTATACTGAAATGAAAACTGTTTTTATATAAAAATTCAACCAAAGAAAGATGTTGGTCCCAAATTCCATAATAATCCATCAAACAATAACGTACCATATCTTCCAAAGTTTGAATTGTTCATTCTGACTACCCATCTGATTAAGGGTGAAAAGTTGTACTAAAATTTAATTCAGTACCCAATGACTTTTGAAGGCATTTCCAAAAGTTAGAAGTAAACCTGTGATCACGATCAGATACAATAGATAGGGGAACTCAATGAAACATTACTATCTCTTTAAGATACAATCAAGAAAGTTTATCTAGGGAAAAGTTTCATGCATAACAACGAAATGAGCAGGTTTAGTCAAGCGATCAACAATAACCATGATTGCATTATTACCTTGAGATGTATTTGGTAATCCCACAAAAAAGTCAATGGATATATTTTCCCATTTCCTCTCTGTCACTGGGAACGATTAAAGCATCCCTTTCTATAACTACCACTCTGCCTTTAACTGTTGACAAGTCAAACAATTCATAGTAAAATCAGCAATATCCATTTTTCATTCCATCCCACTAGTAATACTCTTGAAGATCTCTATACATCATAGTACTTCTAGGATGAACTGAAAATGGAGAACTACGAGCTTTACATAACAAATCTCTCTTCAACTGTGAATCACATGGCACACCTAATCTCTTCCCAAATCTAAAAACACAATCATTATCAATGTTGAATTCAGGAAACTTACCCTTCTGAACCAGCTCTACCTTTTTTTGTAACTCACTATCTTACTTATGTGCTTGCTTGATTCTGTCTGATAGAGAAGATGTCACTGATACCTGAAACAAAACAGAAGGAAATCCTGCACCAACAACTTCTATGCCAAATTTAATCAAATCCTTAACTAAAAGATCACATTCCAAACTCAACATTGTTAATGAAGCATTACTTTTTCCTCTTAAAGAATCACCCACTAATTTTTCTTTTCCCGGATAGTAATGAACTGTACAATCATAATCCTTGACTAATTGTAGCCATCTCACCTTTCTCATGTTCAATTATTTCTGAGTGAATATATACTTTAAACTTTTTTGATCTGTATATATTTCACATTTTACTCCATACAAATGATGCCTCCAAATTTTTAAAGTGAAAACAACAACAACTAATTCCAAATAATGTGTAGGGTAATTTTCTTCATTAGTTTACAACTGACGTAAAGAATAAGAAATTACCTGATCATTCTGCATTAGGACACAACCAAATCCTTTTAATGAAGCATCACTGTAGATAAAAAACACACCATTCCTGGAAGGTAGTGCCAAAACTGGAGAATTCACCAATCTTCTTTTCAACTCCTGATTCAACTGAGCCATCACTAAAACAAACAGTTTAGATCTAATTCTGACCATCTTAGGATGCCTATTTGAAAGGTCATTTTCCTTTGTATGCCTTCTCAGAAAATTTGTTCTATTTCCTCTATGAAAAACCATTCTTAACACAGAAATATCTTAGGTGAAGCAACATGGTAATCTTTAAATGCTAAATCATTTCAATTTGACCATAAAAAATTATTTTTGGATAATCATTTAATAAAATTTTAACCCCTATAGTTATCTAAACCGACCTCTAATATGAACTATAAGGCCCCAACCTTAAACATTAATTAATAATCAGATATTTCAAGAATACACACTGAGGATCTTTTCAGGTTTAGAGTTTTAGAGAATTAGATCATAAAACATGCATTACATTCCACATTTAAACAAAGTGGTTACACAAAAGATAGTATTTATTTTTCCCATCAACAGAAAATTTTTTAAAATAAATCACGGATTCTTCCTTGACACATCCTTGACAATATCATCATATCATGTACCATTCCCATGACCTGTGAAAAATATTTCAAAAACATGGGTGGAGCGTAAAACGCTCAATAATGGATATAAAAATATGGAAAGTAATCATGAGTAAATGTATACATAAAATTCAATAAAATCATACTTTACTCATAAAACATAAGAACCTTAACATACCACATTAAATCATGAATAAATCATAGAAATCATAAGACATAAAGGTGACATGAGGCATTCATAACATTTTTACATAGGGAGTAACCATCTTGGTTACGTTTGGAATACCCATCACAGTATATTCCCTAAATATCTTCAAAGAATCCTTAATGTTTAACTCCTTCACGTTACACAATGCATTGGAGAGCTATATCGAGCTCACTCGCCCTTAGTTTATTACTAAACCACCCGTCTTCATAACAATACCCAAGAACCATAACATAATCGTATCACATAAAACATCCATAAAGTAAACATAAAATTTCCACGTTTCAATCACAAGATAACAATAAAACAAATTGATATAATAAAAACATTATCAAAACCATTTTCAATACCAAAATAAAAGAAATTTAAATCATGGTATTTATTTTTCATTTAAAAAAAAGGTATGGCTTGTAGTGGAAGCTGGAACTCAAGTAATGGTCACGGTGGCAGAGAAGTCATTGTCACCACATTCGAATGACAAAAACATTCCCTTTTGTCATTTAGAAAAATAATTTATATAAAAAGGTATCATTTTGGATAAACGTAAAATTCAAAGGGGTTTATACACTGTATAAAATAAGGTTGTGTATAAAACAAAATATGCCTCAATGAAAAGAGATTGAGATGAAGTCCCATGCAAAGATCATTTTTAAATAAAATAGATATATTATGTGTATTCACTATAAGTACAGATAATGAAATTACAAATACAGGATAGGACATAATAATATCATGACATAATTTGAAAGTATGTGATTGTCCCAAAGAACAAAAATTGTGTTAAGAAGTTCCCTTACCTTATATCTGACTTGACTCGATTGTTCTTTAATCTCTTGAATAATAAACTTGAATTAATTTCTACTTTCTTAAGAACCTTTTTCAAGTTCATTATTAATTTTATATCACTTATTACCATGTCATTAACTCTATGTTCTTATTTATGTTAATAACGGTCGTTTTAACGATCATTGGTACTTGAGTCAAAAATAAACTCTTTATAATTACCAATTGTGCTTATTTATTTATCAAATAATAAATGTTTAACATTATTTTTTGGAGTTTAATGTTTTATTTATATATAAAAAGGTTTATTTTTTAAGGAACCATCTTATTTTTTGTTAACCAATTGGTTTTGGTTAATAATTATGAAGAATAAATTTCTATCCTCTTGTGGATTATGTGATTCGTTATAAGTTTATTTTAGTCTTTTGGGATTGAAAAAAGTCAACTATAATTATTTTATTTTATAATAAATTTAAGATAAAACAGTGCAAATTGATTATATGATGAAGTAATAATTTCTATGTAAGAATATTTTTATTTGCTATGTATAGTGGTAGAGTAATTCCTTAACTTTACGAGAACGATCTTGAAAAATAAATGTATTCATATTACATATATTTTTGATGAATTGATTGTATTTTTTACATATCATTGATTTATAATCATTAAATATCTATTGATACCTCAATTTCGTATGGTATGTTATCTCTATAAATAATCATCATTATTTAGACATTAAATTTCACCTTTGTTCCCATATTTTCAATTCCCACTAATTTTATCACATTCGGAAATCTATTTTTGTGTTATTTTACCAGACCATCATATTTACTTTTCTATCTTCTTATGATGAAGTTATATTGACCCCTTTGATGATGGGGAATTACAAATTATGTATTTCTAGATCGAAACTCTTTAATTATTGACATAAAATTAAAATTTCAAGGGCAGAACTTTTTTATTTTGAGGAATGTAACACTGTGAGTTTCAAAAATATAAAATAATATTTGATAGTGGATATTACATATAACAAATAGCCTAAATGAACCATATAAACCAATTATTTAAATATTAATGTTAAATCCTAGAAATTAAATTGGTGGGTATGAATTAGATTAACTAATTTATAAAATATATAAATATATATATAATGTTCATAATGAATATATTTATATTGATAAATGATGATTAAATAATCATTCCATATTTAGTGAAGTTATTTAATTCATCAAAAATGATTTTTCTTCAAACAAAATTTAATGATTTTTGGGCATGAAAATTATAATTAATTTAAATCAATTTCAGAAAAATATTTTTCTAAAATGAATATAATTATTTTATAGATCATATCCTAATTTACTAAGGTATTTTGGGAAAATTATTAACTTTATATTGAATAGTGAAAATATGAATATTTTAAAAACCATAATTCATTATCAATAAAAAACCCCATAATGTTTACATTTTTAACCTAAATTATTATAAGAGTAATTAAGATATATATAATATAATTAATTACATAAAGATATATAGTATATATTATCTTAGTATAAAATTTCTTTTAGACTTAAAAAATTATTTATTTTCAGGAAACCATTTTCATTGCTCGTTGTAGGATTCTAATAAAATGAATTTCTAAAAACTGTATGGTTTTAATTTTCTAAAATGGATTCAATATTCGAAATAAGAAGAATTATTTCTATTTAATAATTTCATCTCACTATTTTCTCAAAATTAATAGTTAAAACTGTAAAAATTCATCACGATAGGAAATGGGAAATATATGTTAACATATGTTAAAACTAAGTAATAAAGCCACCATTTATCATATTCAGTCTTATTTTATGATGCTATTTAGACAATTATCAATATATGATAAATATTTATTTTATTTTTGGATACTTATACAGGTTAGAGACCTATATAATATGTTAAATGATGAAAAAGAAAAAAAATAAACTCTATTACTTATAAAAATATAATATATATTTATTTAGTGGTAAAAGAAAGTTATAAAAGAATATTACTAGTTATTCTGATCTAAATTAATTTTTTTAATGATGGTAATTTATTTAAATTTTTATTAATATATTACTAATTTAATTTCTTATCAGAAAAGTAACATTGTATTTATTTAATTAATAGAAAATTTTGATAAATGGATTGAAGAATATTACAATTAATATAAATTAAATGAAAATTTGTCTTTCTAGATTTTTTTAGTGAATATAATGTTTTTTGAATAGAATATATTTGAATTAATTTTTTATCATGTTTTTCTCATAGTAAAATTAAATTAATAGTTAAAAAATTGAATTTAATGGTATTTTATAAAAAATAATATTTTATTAAATCATTTAAATTTCCCAAAAATAAAATTTCAAACCAAGGGATCAGTATATGTTTATAAATTTCTAATATGGTTCATTAATGTACCAATTTTCCTCATATATTTACTATATTAAACAGAAAATATTAAAAACATCATTACCATAGTAATTTTCTAGATGGGTTGAGAAGGGATAAAATCAAATGATAAGGTTTAAAACATCCAATAACAATGTCCAATTTTAATTTTATGAGTGTATTTATAATAATAATATTATATTTTAATATAATCATTTTTTATCTATTTAATTTTGGAATTGTGTTTGTATTAATATAATATTTTAAGAAATTCCAAGAGTGACACATCCCCCTCTCTTATAAATCGGCACATTCTCTCCTATTATATTCACACTTTAGAAAAAATATTCATAAAATACCTACCCAAATAACATGAATACATCTCTAACCACTACTTATAGTCATTTATTGATCATAAAACCATCATAGGAAATAGTTTGGTGTAAACCGTAAGAGGATGTTTCATGAAGAGGTATAGTTTATAATCAAGTGTTTTCATTATATTTTTTATTCTAACACATTAATCAACTGTTAAAATATTATTAAATAATAACACCTATATAATACAAACAATTATTTCATTTTCATGACCTATAAGCATCTCATCTTTTATCAAATGGGAAAAAAACTGGCATTCTTGAGTATAGTGAACTACAACCTTGCGAATCGTGGTAATTTGTTTCCCATCACCACATATAATATATTTTTATAAAGATCTATTTAATATATATATATATATATATTATTTATCATTATAAAATGTAATATATCAAAAAATATCTTAAATTTTTATTCAATGAAATTATATACTGTTATATATTCGTACTTGTGGACTGCCACCTCAACGAATTGATGTGATTTATTTTTCATAAAAACAAAACATTCTTGATATATATAAGTATATATCAATAGATAATATAGTATTAATTTCTTTTTTCTATAACTATATATATATAATAAAATTTACCTTCATTCTATAGTAATCATAAAAAATGGAGAGGTTACATTTTAGTATGCACGACCTACCATCTCCTTGATTGTAACACAGTTCATTTTTCATTACCTTATTTTATTGTTTTTAAAAATATAATTAGTATATAAAAATGATAATTATTTAATTATTAATTTTATTTAGACAACATTATAATGACCTCTCATACCACAGTCAACCTACTTATTTGGTTTTTGATATATAATTCAAATATCATAAAAACATCCAACATGAACATAATTTATTAATAATGGTATATAACTGGTCATTAAATAAAATAGAAGGACACTTTTACATGAAAATTTCTGAATGTAAATAATTATCATATTTCTTATTCTATAATATAAAGATCACATTTGATGAGTCGCACTCAATGTAGGGGACGTTCTATTATAAATCAAATTATAACTATCCCTTCAAAAACTTTTACTTCCATGTCCATGATCTTATAAAAGATTGAGAAAATTTCTTATATATCAATTAATATATGATAAAGATCATTTTTTCATATTTTACATTCATTAAATTGTTTTTGAAATTAATCTTTTCAAAGTTTTACGTCAAGGACAATTTACATATGAAACCTTGTTTTAAATGTTTTAATAATTTATTTTATAAATCCTTTTATTTAAAAAAATTTATACAATTTTTTAATGGATGTATTTATAAGGACATAAAATAATTTTAATATTAATTTTATGTCTCTTTCTATGTTTTTCAAAAAAAAAATTAATTATTTTTTACATAATATTTTTATGGTCCTTACTAATTACAAAATACAGGATCAATGTTTTATTCCAATTTATATGACATAAATATATTTCCTCACCACCAAAAAAATTATTTGGAATTTTAATTTCACAATAGGATTACTTATATTCATTAAATAACATCCATATTTCCATTTATTCTATGTATTTTAAAAAATGGTTTTAAATGAAATTGATATATTGATATCTTGAAATTTTCTGATTTTGGGAGGAGGTGATCTCTCTAAACCCCCTTTCCATTGGGTTATAACCATTGTCTATCTAGATTTATGATTCTATATATTTAATGTTGTGTGATGTCTATATATATATATGACTTTTATGCATGTACATTGATTATTTATCCTACATTAATTGTTTAATACATTCATTGCTTTCATTTGTAGAAGGCCTTCATTATGAAATTTCTACTCATTATGATATGATAAATTATTATGCATCCCATATAATTCCATGTTTAATTATTATGATTATGAATTATGATTAATTCTCTTATGTGAAACACATAATCATGTGCATGTTATGATGGTTTCACCCAGATCTTAGCCTATTCTTTTAGTTAATGATTTGGTCTCATCAAGCATTATGTATGAGATTAAGGAGTAAACGAAATACAAAATGGGTCTCTATCCCCATTTCATGATATCTTGTATGTTATACATGATATATTATTATTCTATTCATTTCATTTCTCCTACAATTTCTACTTTTCAATGATCTAATAATACCATGTTCATTATGTTATGCCCACATGTCATTACTCATGATATACTATTAATGTTATAGTATATTCCGCATCTTAAGGATGAAATTTATATATTAGTTTGAGAAAAATTGATAAATTTTTCATGATTTGAATGGGACCTTAATAAGTTTTATTTTCCAATTAATATTTCTTATGAAATATTTAATGAAAATCATTGAATAAAAAATATTATTTATTGGATACAAATTTTTTTATTTTTTCCCAAAAGATAAATTTTAAAAATAAATTTCTTTTATAATAATTCATTAACTAAAAGGTTTCTATATTTTATTAAATATATCACTTACTAATAAATTTCTTCTCGTACCATGATAAAATACTTTTCATATGGTTTTTTGGATGATTAGAGATATGGATGAGGTCAAAATGAGAACTATGAAGACAGTTCTTGAGAAAAAAACCTATTATACCTTTGATGTTTTAAATTTTTAGAAAAATAGATACTAAGTGGAGGTGACCACTTTGTGATGTAATATATCATTATTTTAGTGTGACAAAATAATTCTCTAAAAATATAAACCATATGGATCCTCAAATCTGATTTAATTAATTCATGACTTAATACTAATGATTATATAATTTTTAAAGATGGATAGTTACATATTCATGGTTAATGACATTGTTTTTAATGTTAAATGTTCTAATTAGTGTTATAAAAACATCTACTTGTACAAATCCAATGATATTTCTCTAAAAACATGTTTCATTCAATTATCCCATGCATGCCTTATGGATAATCACCTCCCATATATCCTTATCCTATAACAGAACAATGGGTACCCTATTAGAATTTGTACCTACTTGGATATCAAAAATAAAGCAATCCAACCTAGATATCTAGGGTCCAAAAGCAAAAATACTAAGATGTGATATGTTTTTCACAACAATTAAAAAAAATAAAGAATACTCATTTGTTCAAAACTCATCTCTAATACCCTATCATAAAACACTCTCTTCTACATCATAAACCTATATTATAAAAAAATATTCCATAATGGGGTGTCTAAAAAAGGAGTAATAAAGGAGGGCCACTCAAGATCAACATTTTGTTTATAAAATGTGATACACGTTTTTAAATATTAGAAATGGAATTCTAGGTCATTATAAAAAACATGAAATAAATTTATGAATCACATTAAATATTAAAGCACTTGTTTTTAGACATAAAGAATTTTAAATAATATATTTTTATATCTTATTTAAACCATTTCAAATACCAAAATTCCATGTCATTCATTAAAAATTGTAATTCTTTCATTTTTGGAATGAAATGGGGGCAAAAATATTTAATCATAAAAATATATTAAAAATAAATACTGTTAGAATATGTATCTAAATTCTGGGACATTACAAAAATTATATAACTAAACATATGAAATTAATTAATAAAACCATTTATACTATGTCTAAAACCTATAAAAACCATCTTATAACACATTAAACGTTCCATATAAAATAACCATTTCATAATAAAATGTTTAAAAAAACTAAACCATTAGTTCAATATTAAAATAATGGAGGTTTCTTAGAAAAACATACCTAGTTTAAGAACATATTTGGTTGATCATTTTGAAATATATAGAAGAAATCCCAATGAGGAATCCAATCACCCTACAAATAAAAGACCCAAGAATTTAGAAGAATAACCCAACCTAGGGTATCATCAACACCAATACACATTAATTTATTTTAATGAAACATGAGAATATGGGATAATATAGAGATAATAAGGATTTTCCCATTAATAACCACCAATAATAAAATATAAAAGTCCAAAAATCCAAGGAATGAAAGAGGTATGTTATTCTTCAGATTCTATTATTGGTGTCACATGAGTAGAGAGGAGTTGATAAGCCTGGGGTTTAAATATGAAGGAGAGTAGTTTTAGTATTTCACATATTTTAATATTTAGACATCTCCCAATGTTTGGAAAAATGTTTTACCAAACCATTCATTGACAATTCAAAAATGAAATACCAAAACGTCAACACCTCTCAGATGGGTACCTCATTGACTATCATTACTATGCCAAAATATTGTGACACACTAAAACATAAAAAATTATAAATTACAAGGATAAAACTATTAAAATTTAATATTAAAAATCAATTAAATTTGGAAAATCGTAGATACAATTTGGAGTCCCAACCCATGCCCCTAAAAAATTTATTTAAGAAAATATGAGATACAATGAAACCACATACTGTATTGAGAATATACCCTTATCATATTAAGAGATATTATAGTGGTATGTGACATCATACAATATTTAATGAAATAAATACAAATAATAATTTTATCATTGGTGATTAAAATAATGTCTTCCTTCTAGTAAAAGTTAATATAAGCTACATTACCCATGATTATGGATTGAGAATTTATTTAAGGAATGTTCAACTAGAACTATCACCAACAAAAAAATTTAATGCCAAAAATATCTCAAAATAACCCTCTAAAGAAATATATCAAATATATAAAAATAGAAAATTTATTGTCTCTCAATATCAATGATTTTATAGAATATTATGATCAAGAGTTATTCTCAACAATAAAAAACAATCTATTCCAAATCCTAAAAACTACAAATACATAATATCAAGAAGTATATATATGCTTAATATTAAAATAAATAAAGAAATTAGATCAATAAATAATTCCATATTTGAGAATAGTTTTACTTTGTGAATTTTGTGCTATCAATGTTTCTCTTGGAAAAATATTGTAGGCAAGCACTAAGTAATTGTAAAAAACCACAATATGATAATAAAACATCATTTGAAAGTCAAAAAACAGTTTTCAATATAGATGATAATGATTTCACACATTGAATCAATAATTTAACATTAATGAAGAATAATTCTATCAAGGATAGGGATTCTTAGTGAAATTTGAAATGAAAAAAATCAATAGGTCAAAAATGATCCTTAGTAGACACACTGGATCAAATTGCAATATAACTTATTCTGATTTGATATTAAACATGGATATGGAGGGGTGATTCATATGTTTATATGGAAACATTAAGATCAAACTGTCATTAATATAAAAATAATAATCTATGGTAATATTCAATTATTTTTATTTATTGAGAACAACGTGATATCATGTTTTAATCAAATCAATGATTTCTAATAGTAGCTGAGAAAATAATTTATTTACAACCTATTATTAAAGGACATCTCAAGTCCATCCTTATCAGTGGATCTGTGACCATAATTAGCATATACATCTTACTCATTAATCATGTATTTAGTTACATGCCCAATTTCTCCCTTTCTTCATTAGTAGGAAATCTAAATGGTAGAGTAACAAAAATTATTTTCATTGAGGGGAAATCCCTTTATTTCATTGTATTTTTAGATTGGATGTACCCATAATCATATATTGAATCCTTTTTAACATTATATGTTTTGTATGAAATTATAATTAATAATATTTCATGAAAACATCATTAGACACGTTAAATTTATTATGTATGTCCTTATTAACTTCACGATCAGTTAGTGGAAATAGAGTTATAGTTCGAGGGTCATGGAAAAAACCATAATCTATAATTCTAGGTAACTGAATCACAAAGACCCTAACATCACTATCCACATGATACAATAGATTTTACCCATACTAAATAAATGAGATAACATATTTAAAAATTATTCAAACCATGTCTCCTTTGTCCCCGAAGAAGGTAAATCAAAAATAAATCCTCCACACCTAAAAACATGTGGTTTCAAGGATGGGAGAAATATTTAGAATTTCATCATGAAGGGTAAAAAACTAAAAATGATACATCATAAAAAAAATTCCCAAATACTAATAAACAACAAACATAATATTATGAAATCACAAATCCTATATAATGAGAACCAATACACATCCACCTACGATACTTACCTATGAAGATGGATACTTATCATATGTATCCACAAACACTTTAATTCTTGAAAAATTATATAAGATAACATGAATCACTCCTAATAGGAAACCACCAACAAAGATAAACCACATCCAAAATAGACACATCCATTTGAGGGAAACTTTCACCAACCAAAAATAACTATTCTCGAATACCAACTCAATGATATCCTATAGAGACAGAATACAAACAAAAATTATGTCCACATAAGTTAAAAAAACCACTAAAATTAAATACATATAAGAATATTGACTCATGTATCAATCAATACACATTGAAATAAACATGCACCCCAAACCCAGGGTAGAATAGACCACAAGGATAAACAATTATATAAACCCTAGGGAATAATTTCATGAAGATGCCCTAAAACCCAAACTACACTATAATATTCTCATCATTAAGATCAATAATGATCATACATACTTGAGTATAGAACCAAGGGTCTCCCATAACCCATATATCAATGATAAACCTCAACATAACTAGCATAACATTCACAATCATTAATAAATAGGATTATATAATTTAAACTAGGGAGTAAGCAGAAGAAACAATATACATAAGAAAATATAAAGAGACACCCAAGAGAACAACCATGATATCATCATCTCCTAATAACTTACAAATCCATAATAATGGAATATATATAACCAAGAAATGTGAAAAGAAAGCATACACAAGATAATTGTTTTGTAAATTTAATATATAAACCCTCTGAAGATGATTCAAAATCCATACACGGTCACAAAAATAGTTTCCTTATACATAATAAAACCATGGATATTTTGATAAAATACCTCAAAATAAAAAATACAAGATCTCCATCTCTTGGAATAATTTTACATAATTCATCACAATATTCTCTCCCCAATGGAGGATCATAAAATTAAGAGTTATCTCCACTTCCGTAGTCTCGAGAAAGAACCCCTAAATGATCATAATCCTAAAATATTCCCACATTGTTTTCCTATGAATCTATAAATAGACTATTGAGCCCTAATACAATTTACTCAACCCCACAAGAAAGAATATAACAAAACATAATTTTATAATATTATGATTTTATAGAGAGTTCTTTTTTCCCCAATCCAATATAACCACTCCATTGATCTATAAAAAAGATGATACCTACTAAAATAGTAGTGAATCATAGTTCATAAATATCAATAAGGTATCTATGTATAGATAGGGCCTTGATTCTGGATCTCTTTTAGATCCTAGGTAGAGACGTAAAATATTGGGATATTCTCCAACTGATAAGATGATTAACCATGAGGATCATCCATAAAAAAAATTCTATTTCATCATTTATTTACTAATATAGTTTTATTTTTTAAAATAAAAAAATATGTTAAAAAAGTAATTTTATGCCTCATAGTATAGGTCGAATAGTCCACTTTTTAGGAAAGGTAAAAATCAATAAACCAAAAAACTTCAATAAAAAACTTAAATAACATATAACTTAACATCCATTATTTTTAGTCATCTTTTTAATATAATAAATTTTGAATCTCGTTTTATACCAAGGAATTCCTTTATGAATGAAGAAACCCATTTAACAATTTAACATTGGTATCAATTCATTTCATTTGAAAATCAATAAAAAATTAATCTATGAATTTATTATAAAAAACCATTTATAAATAAAATATAATAATTTTATTTAATTTATATAAATGTTTATTTATTTCATTAAAAGTTTTTCAACTCCAAGACTAAAACCCCCAATTTATGAAATATTCATTAAATAAAAAATAAAACACTTTTAAATTTAACCTATAAAAAATATAAAATGATCAAATTATTAATTAAAATCTCTATTACAATGTAAAAATCCCATCATAACATCGGAAATATCCCAATATAACACAAGTCCTCTAAATAAATCCATTTAAAACATAATATTCCCACCTAAAACCATATGTAATCCATATAAAGCAATTAGAAATAAATTTTTTAGAAATAAAAAATCTATAGAGATTAAAATAGAACAATAATGAGGGATTAAGATTTATTCATTTTTTAGAAACATGATTTTTTTAGTTTATGCACAAACCATGTGATATACAATAATAATATTCACTAAAAATGATTCATTATAAGGACATGTTTTGATAGGTCATGAAAGATAACCATGTAGATTCTATTATTCTTCTTCATTCACCTAAAATTTTAATATAACTGAAAAAACACTTTTATAACTCATAGGTTATTCAAATATAAATATATAACATAAGAATACATCAAATATGAATAAAATTCTAAATATAAAATACTCAAGAAACAACAACCCATGATAACTCTACGTTCATCATGAGGATGAGTTCTCCAACCACTTCCCAAAACACTATAATCATGTTTTGATAACCTTATCTCCATACAAACAAGAAACTCCCGAATGAAAAGAAGTAAATCTATAGAAGATATGGGTTTAATAATACAATGCATCAATTCCATTAGTATAAGGCCCCAGCCTTAAACATTACTTAATATTGAATTAAATGAATAATTCACATTGAGGATCTTTTCAGGTTTAGAGTTTTAGAGAATTAGAACATAACTATTACATCTTAAAAGATTACAAAGTAGACACTTCTACTAAGTCTCCATAAAATAAAAACTCTTAAAAAGAAAGATGTCTAGATTCCATGTTTTAGACAGCATGAAATTCCCTTGATCCCATCCTTGACCTTATTCCACTTTAAGTCATGTGAAAAACATTTCGAAAAACATGGGGTGAGCATAAAAAGCTCAGTAAGGGATACACAAAGAATGAAAACTGTTAGTTTTTCAAACATCAAGTAAACCATATATACTATATCAAAGTAATACCTTCACCTTCATGAAGTAGTAAAAAAAATCTTCACCGAATAAAGTATCATTACTTACCTTTTTGTAACCAAGGGATTACCATAAAACCCGTATAAAAAACACATAGAATATATAAAGGTAACTTGGGACATAAACATACTTAAGTGGAATAACCATACGGTTTACTTCCACACATATCACTTAATGGAATAGCCATACGGCCAATTTCCATACATACTTAATGGAATAGCCATACGGCCGACTTCCATACCCAATGCATTGGAGGTTATAACGTAACCACCCGTCCTGGTATTCACGGCACCACCCGTCATATGTTTTATAACGTAACCACCTGTTAAAATGTCCAAGTACCAATATAAAATCATAAAACATAAAACCAATATAAAGGAAAGATAACATTTACACATTTCAATCACAGTATATCATAAATATATTAACATAATAGAATCCTTTATCAAAACCATTTTCAATACCAAAATACATAAAATAGTATATGGTATTTATTTTATTTTAAAAACATTACGGCTTGTTGAGGAAGCCAAAGACCAAATAATACTCGCGGCGGCGGAAAAAGTCATTGTCACCGCGTACGTTAAAAAAAACATTCCTTTTTGTCGTTTAGTAAAACACTTCATAGAAAAAGATTCCTTTTGTATAAAAGTAAAATTAAAAGGGGTTTATACACCGTATAAAAGAAAGTTGTGTATAAAACGAAATATGTCTCAATGAAAGGAGATTGAGACGAAGTCCCTTACCTTGGGTCCGACTTGACTCGATTGTTCTTTAACGTCCAGAATAATAAACTTGAGTTAATTTATACTTGATTAAGAACCTTTTTAAAGTTCATTATTCTTTTTATATAACTTATTGCCATGTTATAAACATTATGTAACCATTTAAGTTAATAATGTTTGTTTTGTCAATATTTGGTTCTTAAGTCGAAAGTTGACTTCTTACAATTACATGTTGTTCATGTGGTCAAAAGTACGTTATATCCAGAATGAAATTCCCGATTTGGATATAATATGTATCATATATATCCAGAATATACATGTATTAATAATATTACATAATCATTTAGAGGTAAGAAATGAAATGCACCGTTCATGGAGACGGTAAGTCGTACGTACGCATGAACGCTACTTTCATTTCATTGTCATATTAGTGGAATTAAAACTAAATGAGAGGTATGTATATTTTAATTCCAGAATTATATTAATCATTTAGATATATCATTAATTATATATATACATTATATACATGTAATTTTAATAGTACATTACATTTGGGGATAAGAAATGAAATGCACCGTTCATGGAGACGGTAAGCCGTACGTACGCATGAACGCTACTTTCATTTCTATCTCATACTTTAATGGAAAGAAATAATAATGATATATAGGTATATTATAATTCCAGTATAACATCATATATAATAACTTTAAATCCATCCTTTACACGTCCCACATATGGCATTGACGAATCACATCACTTTTAGGGGGCGGTAGTCCGCACTTCCTTAAATGAAGATATCGTGTTTACCCATAATGGAAACTATAAAGGTATGCCAAAAATGAAAAATACAGATGCTTAAAGAAAACATAAACATATTATATATCATATATAAAAATAGTGACATCATAATGGCCACCCTTGAAGGTGTTAAATGAGTATTGAACAATCATCGTTTCGGGAGGCAGAATTTCACCATCCACGGAAACCGTATGTTCTTTAACCATTTGATGTAGTTGTGTGAGAGTGTAGCTCAAATAAATATTATTACAACATCCTAGTATATTGAAGATACTGGTGTTGTTACAAAATAAGTAAATAAAAAGAGTTTAGAGGGTTGGAGAAGCAAAATAAAAAAAATGAACAAGAGAGAATGAATTACATTTAAAAGTGTAACTCCCTTTTTATTTGAGCCTAAAGGCTTCCTTTGAAAGAATTCTGCCCAAAGGGAATCCTCTAGGATTAGGATAGGGATGTGGAGAGAGTAATTGGGAAGGGGTTTACCGAGCCAAAGGCTTTAGAAGTGTGTGAAATGAGGTAGAGGTGGGGGCCTTTTATAAGAGGAGAGGAGGGGCACTTTTGGAAAGTAAAGCAATATTACTTTATATGAAAATGTGTTTCGGTTTTAAATGGTCCCACATTTGTAGCATTCGTGGATAAGGTGATAAGGGTTCGACATCCACTCATCCAATTGGTTTTGGACATGTGTAGGTTTTAGATTTTTCATTATCTTTCCATTTTATTTAAATCACCAAATAATGATGTCATCACTGCATCATTATTATGTCATAAATAATTTAATTTATTTAATGTCTAAAAATCATAAAAAAATACTATGATGTATGAAATCTTTTTAGCTTTCCAATGACTATTTATAATCAAAATTTGGACTTGTATTACCCCACTCAAAAATTATTTTAGTAAAACAATTTATGTTAGTGTCATTTTCACTTTAACATTAAATAAAAATATATTAATGTCATTTTCCAACTAAAGTGGCTCCATGGGGTCCCCAAGTTGGCCCATGGCTTGTCTTGGTCTGCCATGACTCACCAAATAGGTGTAGGACAAGTGTCATGGTGTTTTCACATTTTTATAATATCATTTTTACATTAAATTACACTAATTACCTCTAATCGCGATTAATGAAAAAAAGTTACTATTCACCAAAAAATTATTTTAATCTCATTGAACCACATTTTACTTCTTAATGACAACCATGTATGTCGGATTTTCAAAATTCAATACACATTAGTGGTAATCATTCATTTAACTGAAAAATCAGTTTGCTTGATTACCACTTAGTGGTTTCACTATTCATCAAAAATTGAAGTTTTTCAGAAAATTACCAAAAATTCACCCTAAGCTATATTTGATATTCCGAATTCAAAAATGAAGTCAATTTTACAAAATTCAAAACATATAAGTCAAATTAATTAATTTAATAATTAATTCCCGCTGTCATGACAAATAGCATGTTTTTGTGAAACAATAAGTATCAAAAGATTGACACCAGTTTAAGTCCAATTTCAAAGTGAAATTGATTCCAATGACCACCATTGGATTAACTGGTAAAAATATTTTCTAATTTCACTTTAAAACCAATTAAAATAATAATCTAATCATATAAATAATTTATATTAAAAAGATGTTTTGAATTAAAATACAACATTTTACACTATTCATAAAAAAAATGAACTTTATCAGAAAGGTACCAAAAATTTACACAAAGTAAATTTTGATGTCCCGATTCTAAAGAAGAGTTATATTTGGTCCAAAATAAAGTATAAGAGTGATCAAAACTATATTTAATGAAGGTTCACCATTAAAAGGTGATAAGTGAACCTTTAGTGAAAATTAGAGTATATATGCCCTAAAATTGAACTCTTTCCGTATTTTAAGCCTTTATCTTTTATTGGGTAAATGTATAAACATTTAAAAACATATCTAATCATATTTTAGTTATTTCTATCCATTCCCACCAGTACAATGGCTACTTTTTAACTAACATTTAAAATAATATTATTTTATTACTAGTGTGCTACGTAAGTTTCAAAGAAACTCATCGTTGTGTATCGGGTTCGCTATCGAACATAGCAACCCCTTTAAAATAAAATAAATATTTAATTCGTAAATATTAATAAATATGAAAATTCTTTATTCTTTATTTACCAGGGATGTTACATATTTCCCCCCTTTTGGGAATTGCGTCCTCGCAATTTTATTCACTTATCAAAATAAGTGTGGGTATTTATCCATCATAGAATTTTCAGATTCCCACGTTGCCTCTTCAATCACATGGTTTTTCCACAAAACCTTTACCTGATGAATCACCTTATTCCGTAACACCTGCTCCCTATGGTCAAGAATTTGGACTGGTTGTTCTTCATAAGATAAGTTCTCTTCCAGCTAAACTACCTCTGGACTCAAAACATGAGATGGATCTGGCATATACTTTCTCAACATCGAAACGTGAAAAACATTGTGTACCTGAGATAAACTCGGAGGTAAAGCCACTCGGTATGAAACTGATCCAACTCTTTCCAGAATTTCGTATGGTTCAACGAACCTTGGACTCAACTTTCCTTTCTTACCAAATCTCATCACACTTTTCCAAGGAGAAACCTTGAGAAAAACATGATCACCTACCTCAAAAGATAGATCCTTCCTCCGGTTATCCGCATAACTCTTCTGCCTGCTCTGAGCTATTCTCATGTGCTTCTGAATCAGCTGAACTTTTTCTGCCAACTCTTCTACAAATTCTCGTCCCATCATCTTCCTTTCACCCACTTCATCCCAGAAAGCTGGAGTTCGACACCGCTTCCCATATAATGCCTGAAATGGTGCCATCTGTATACTGCAATGAAAACTGTTATTATATGAAAATTCAACCAAAGAAAGATGTTGGTCCCAAATTCCCTGGTATTCCATAGAACAAGCTCGTAGCATATCCTCCAATGTCTGAATTGTTCGTTCTGACTGCCCATCTGATTGAGGATGAAAAGCTGTACTAAAATTGTAATTCAGAACCCAACGACTTATGAAGGCCTTTCCAAAAGTTAGAAGTAAACCTGGGTTCACGATCCAATAAAATAGAGAGAGGAACTCCATGTAACCTGACTATCTCTTTAAGATACAGTCGGGAATGTTGATCAAGAGAGAAAGTATCTCGTATAGAAAGGAAATGAGCAGATTTGGTCAAGCGATCAACAATAACCCAGATTTCATTATTACCTCGAGATGTCCTCGGTAATCCCACAACAAAGTCCATCGATATGTTTTCCGATTTCCACTCTGGCACTGGTAAAGGATGAAGCATCCCTTTCGGTAACTGCCGCTCTGCTTTAACCTGCTGACAAGTCAAACACTTCACAGTAAAATCAGCAATATCTCTTTTCATTCCATCCCACCAGTAATACTCCCGCAGATCTCTATACATCTTAGTACTGCCTGGATGAACTGAAAACAGAGAACTATGAGCTTCACATAACAAATCTCTCTTCAACTGTGAATCACAAGGCACACATAACCTCTTCACGAACCTCAAAACACAAACACAAACATATCCAAGAATTCATGGAAAATTTTATTCATAAGGTCCATGAATATAGCAGGTGCATTGGTTAATCCAAAAGGCATAACTACAAATTCATAATGGCCATATATAGTACGGAACGTAGTGTTCGGAACGTCTGCTTCATTTACTTTCAACTGATGGTACCCCGACCTCAAGTCAATCTTCGAAAAATACATAGCTCCCTGGAGCTGATACCACTTCATTCGATGACCCAAAATCTACTGAAGTTGTTGCAAAGGATTTTACAACCTCTTTCTGCTTGTAGTCTAACTGCTTTCCCCCAGTTGAGTTCTTCGTCGGACACTCGTTTGCATAATGACCCATTTCATTACACTTAAAACATCTTACCGTTGGCTTTTCATTTCCTGCTTGATCATCTTCCTTACAGTTACGAGCAATATGACCAGACTTACCACACCGAAAGCACTTACCATACTTGGATAAACATTCTCCAGGATTTATTTCACCACACTTCTCACAAGATGGATATTTGGTTTTCTTACCTCCTTGCTTCTTTGATGAATTCTTCCCCTTTTCCTGCCAACTAGATCTCTTATTCTGTTGTTTGTCATAGAACACCTGATCATCGGAAAACTCCATTTCCACCTTCTCCGTACATCGAACAAGTTTTTCATAACTTTTGAACTCACGAGAAGCTAAAGCCCTTCGATACTTTGGCTTTAACCCTGAGTAAAAACGGTTTATTTTACTATCAAGATCTCTTATGAAGTTTGGACCATTCCTTGCCAATCGAGTGAACTTTTCTTCATAAGTAGCCACTGAATCATCCTCCTGCCTCAATTCTAGGAACTGCTTTTCCATCCTAAGACGAACCACCTTAGGAAAATATTTCTCAAGAAACATACCGTTGAATTCGCCCCAGTGAATATCCTCAATCTCATCACTATCCCTTATATTTTTCACCATCGACCACCACTGATCAGCTTCACCTTCAAAACGGTAAACAGAAAGACTAACCTTTTGATGTTCTGAACACCCCATGACATCAAAAATCTTCTCCAGTGCTTTAATCCACCCTTCAGCTTGCACAGGGTCAGATGATCCTCTGAATGATGGGGGATGTTGCCTCATGAAATGTTCCACCACTGACATGTTCCTCTGCGGTTGATCTGGCTGATCTCGTGCATGGATACCACCACCATTTATAGCCTGAGACAACTGTGCCATCGCTGCAACAAATTGTTCAGTTCCGATTCCGACCATCTCAGGTTGCTGATTTGGAAGGTTATCTTCCTCCTGATGTCGTCCCAACATAGCTGCTTTGTTTCCTCTGTGGAAAACCATTCTGAACACAGAAATATCTTAGGCAAAGCAACATGGTAATCCGTAAATGCTATATCATTTCAATCATATTATAATTTAACACTTTTCTAACCCCTAAAGTTGTCTAAACCGTCCATTGATACCAACTATAAGGCCCCAGCCTTAAACCTTACTTAATATTGAATTAATTGAATAATTCACATTGAGGATCTTTTCAGGTTTAGAGTTTTAGAGAATTAGAACATAACTATTACATCTTAAAAGATTACAAAGTAGACACTTCTACTAAGTCTCCATAAAATAAAAACTCTTAAAAAGAAAGATGTCTAGATTCCATGTTTTAGATAGCATGAAATTCCCTTGATCCCATCCTTGACCTTATTCTATATTACGTCCTGTGAAAAACATTTCGAAAAACTTGGGGTGAGCATAAAAAGCTCAGTAAAGGATACACAAAGAATGAAAACTGTTAGTTTTTCAAACATCAAGTAAACCATATATACTATATCAAAGTAATACCTTCACCTTCATAAAGTAGTAAAAAAAATCTTCACAGAATAAAGTATCATTACTTACCTTTTTGTAACCAAGGTATTACCATAAAACCCATATAAAAAGCACATAGAATATATAAAGGTAACTTGGGACATAAACATACTTAAGTGGAATAACCATACGGTTGACTTCCACACATATCACTTAATGGAATAGCCATACGGCCAATTTCCATACATACTTAATGGAATAGCCATACGGCCGACTTCCATACCCAATGCATTGGAGGTTATAAAGTAACCACCCGTCCTGGTATTCACGGCACCACCCATCATATGGTTTATAACGTAACCACCCGTTAAAATGTCCAAGTACCAATATAAAATCATAAAACATAAAACCAATATAAAGGAAAGATAACATTTCCACATTTCAATCACAATATATCATAAATATATTGACATAATAGAATCCTTTATCAAAACCATTTTCAATACCAAAATACATAAAATAGTATATGGTATTTATTTTATTTTAAAAACATTACGACTTGTTGAGGAAGCCAAAGACCTAATAATACTCGCGGCGGCGGAAAAAGTCATTGTCACCGCGTACGTTAAAAAAATATTCTTTTTTGTCGTTTAGTAAAACACTTCGTAGAAAAAGATTCATTTTGTATAAAAGTAAAAGTAAAAGGGGTTTATACACCGTATAAAAGAAAGTTGTGTATAAAACGAAATATGCCTCAATGAAAGGAGATTGAGATGAAGTCCCTTACCTTGGGTCCGACTTGACTCGATCGTTCTTTAACGTCCTGAATAATAAACTTGAGTTAATTTATACTTGATTAAGAACATTTTGAAAGTTCATTATTATTTTTATATAACTTATTTCCATGTTATAAACATTATTTAACCATTTAAGTTAATAATGTTTGTTTTGTCAATATTTGGTTCTTAAGTCGAAAGTTGACTTCTTACAATTACATGTTGTTCATGTGGTCAAAAGTTCTTTATATCCAGAATGAAATTCCCGATTTGGATATAATATGTATCATATATATCCAGCATATACATGTATTTATAATATTACATAATCATTTAGAGGTAAGAAATGAAATGCACCGTTCATGGAGACGGTAAGCCGTACGTACGCATGAACGCTACATTCATTTCTTTGTCATATTAGTGGAATTAAAACTAAATGAGAGGTATGTATATTTTAATTCCATATTTATATTCATCATTTAGATATATCATTAATTATATATATACATTATATACATGTAATTTTAATAGTACATTACATTTGGGGAGAAGAAATGAAATGCACCGTTCATGGAGATGGTAAGCCGTACGTACGCATGAACGCTACTTTCATTTCTATCTCATACTTTAATGGAAAGAAATAATAATGATATATAGGTATATTATATTTCAAGTATAACATCATATATAATAACTTTAAATCCATCCTTTACACGTCCCACATATGGCATTAACGAATCACATCACTTTTAGGGGGCGGTAGTCCGCACTTCCTTAAATGAAGATATCGTGTTTACCCATAATGGAAACCATAAAGGTATGCCAAAAATGAAAAATACAGAAGCTTAAACAAAACATAAAAATATTATATATCATATATAAAAATAGTGACATCATAATGGCCACCCTTGAAGGTGTTAAATGAGTATTGAACAATCATCATTTCGGGAGGCAGAATTTCGCCATCCACGGAAACCGTATTTTCATTAACCATTTGATGTAGTTGTGTGAGAGTGTAGCTCAAATAAATATTATAACAACATCCTAGTATATTGATGATACTGGTGTTGTTACAAAATAAGTAAATAAAAAGAGTTTAGAGGGTTGGAGAAGCAAAATAAAACAAATGAACAAGAGAGAAATAATTACCTTTAAAAGTGTAACTCCCTTTTGATTTGAGCCTAAAGGCTTCCATTGAAAAGATTATGCCCAAAGGGAATCCTCTAGGATGAGTAGAGGGATGTGGAGAGAGTAATTGGGCAAGGGTTGGCCGAGCCAAAGGCTTGAGAAGTGTGTGAAATGAGGTAGTGGTGGGGGGCTTTTATAAGAGGAGAGGAGGGGCACTTTTGGAAAGTAATGAAATATTACATTATATGAAAATGTGTTTCGGTTTTAAAAGGTCCCACATTGGTAGAATTAGTGTATAAGGTGATAAGGGTTCGAAATCCACTCATCCAATTGGTTTTGGACATGTGTAGGTTTTAGATTTTTCATTATCTTTCCATTTTATTTAAATCGCCAAATAATGATGTCATCACTGCATCATTATTATGTCATAAATAATTTAATTTATTTAATGTCTAAAAATCATAAAAAAATACTATGATGTTGTAAATATTTTTAGATTTCCAATGAATATTTATAATCAATATTTGGACTTGTATAACCCCACTCAAAAATTATTTTAGTAAAACAATTTATGTTAGTGTCATTTTCACTTTAACATTAAATAAAAATATATTAATGTCATTTTCCAACTAAAGTGGCTCCATGGGGTCCCCAAGTTGGCCCATGGCTTGTATTGTTCTTCCATGACTCACCCAATAGGTGTAGGACAAGTTTCATGGTGTTTTCACATTTTTATAATATCATTTTTACATTAAATTACACTAATTACCTCTAATCCCGATTACTGAAAAAAAGTTACTATTCACCAAAAAATTATTTTAATCTCATTGAACCACATTTTACTTCTTAATGACAACCATGTATGTCGGATTTTCAAAATTCAATACACATTAGTGGTAAACATTCATTTAACTGAAAAATCAGTTTTCTTGATTACCACATAGTGGTTTCACTATTCATCAAAAATTGATGTTTTTCAGAAAATTACCAAAAATTCACCCTAATCTATATTTGATATTCCGAATTCAAAAATGAAGTAAATTTTAAAAATTTCAAAACATATAATTCAAATTAATTAATTTAATAATTAATTCCCGCTGTCATGACAAATAGCGTGTTTTTGTGAAACAATAAGTATCAAAAGATTGACACCAGTTTAAGTCCAATTTCAAAGTGAAATTGATTCCAATGACCACCATTGGATTAACTGGTAAAAATATTTTCTAATTTCACTTTAAAACCAATAAAAATAATAATCTAATCATATAAATAATTTAGATTACAAAGAGGTTTTGAATTAAAATACAACATTTTACACTATTCATAAAAAAATGAACTTTATCAGAAAGGTACCAAAAATTTACACAAAGTAAATTTTGATGTCCCGATTCTAAAGAAGAGTTATATTTTGTCCAAAATAAAGTATAAGAGTTATCAAAACTATATTTAATGACGGTTCACCATTAAAATGTGATAAGTGATCCTTTAGTGAAAATTAGAGTATATATGCCCTAAATTTGAACTCTTTCCGTATTTTAAGCCTTTATCTTTTATTGGGTAAATGTATAAACATTTAAAAACATATATAATCATATTTTAGTTATTTCTATCCATTCCCGCCAGTACAACGGCTACTTGTTAGCTAGCATTTAAAATAATATTATTTTATTAGTAGTGTGCTACGTAAGTTTCAAAGAAACTCATCGTTGTGTATCGGGTATGCTATCGAACATAGCAACCCCTTTAAAATAAAATTAATATTTAATTCGTAAATATTAATAAATATGAAAATTATTTATTCTTTATTTACCTGGGATGTTACAATTAGTATTTAACTAACCAAAGATTACCTGACATGTCATCAAACCTAGTTTTCTACAAGGAACAATGGGAGTTTATATCCCCCTGGGATAGATAAAAGTTCATGGGAATCAAGAAAGTTCTCCTAGTGATTATTTTTTCCTCAAATCTGTGCTAACTAAATTTATGATGTTTTCCCAAAATCTGGCATGAATCCCTCACATGTTAAGCATTGATGCAAAATTGAAATAAGAATAATTAATTATTTAAATAACAAAATCTGTCATTATCAATAAAACTGATCCAACTCATTTCTATCAACATAAAAAATTCAAAATTGAATACAAGAAAATGAATAAGAAAATATTTTAAATATAAAATAAGATAAATACATCATGGATGAAATATAGTTATACCTAAATAAAAAATAAAATCCAATCTATTATTAGAGAACATATATATGCCACCAATGGAATCAATCCACATCCCCACTCACCATTTGTATCCAATAGAAGTGATAAAAAAATAAACAAGAACCTAAATGTCTTATAATATATAAGAGATGTATACATAGATACTAGTGTGTAGGAATAGTGTGATCTAATAGAACACGTAGGAACTTTCCGCGATATATGTGAAATTAAATTGAATAATGAGGTCATGATTGCTACATACAAATAAAATATAAATTATAATTTTTTATTTCAATGAAGAAATATTGAAAACAAATAACATACTCATGTTATTATATAATAACAATTCTATATAAAAATATAATAGTGTAACTAGATTAAAAAAATATAAATAGTTTATTTTAGAAAAACTGATCCAACATCCTTTTAAAAAATTTCAAAACACATCATGTAATCTCGTTAATAATTAATTAATTTACCTTTTATATAAAATTAATTTCAAAAAACACTTTTCAAGAATAACATTAAGACAATTTATACGGAACACACCCACCCATCAATAAACGATCCACAAATCAAGAAGTCATGATTAGATCATATAATAAAATAAAATTTAACAATATCGATGTGAATGGAACCACTATTGAAATAAGTTTATGTTATATAGACAATTATATAATACGACACACTTGTATAGAAGCACTGATAAGAGACCGAGTGTTATCAGAAAAAACATATATTCTAAAATCATATGATCCTTATAAAATCATAATAACGATACAAGAAACTAATGAATTAATCATCCAACAATACCAATGTACATACAATAAACTCAAACCTACCTTATCTGAATGGCACCTCACCATTATCCTTGTCGTATAATGCAGCTAGTTAGCCCAATTAGTGAGGTTACAACTTGAGCAATATGAATCATGACATACCACTTTAAAATATAGTTTCTTATATCTATACAAATATGACGGTTATTATTTTTTTTGATATTTTGAACAATATAGATTACGAAATTCCACACCTCACATCTTACACCACCATATAAATCTACACCAGTAAACATCATATATCAATTAAATAAATAAATAAACCATAAAAGGGATAATAAGAGAAAAGAAAATCAAGGTGGGTATTTGAATATAATCTATATGTTTAATAAATTCAAAATTTTCCACTGAAAATAAATCATTGGATGTGAATTCATATTCATAGTGATCGAAAAACATATTCTTTGGCCATTTAAAATAAAAAAATTTAAGGTCTCACATAAACTAATTTGTATAAAAGTTCAATTTTTTAGGTTTTAATTTCCCACTACTCAATGGTATTCTTTAAAAACATCACATCACCCATTTTATGGACCAAACGGGGTCAAAAACCATTAATGAAAAAAATTACATCAATATAAAATTTCATAGGCATTTTTATAAATTATCAAAACATTTAAAACATTGTCCATGGATATACTTGAAATTCAAGATTAAAACCCATTATACAGTGTCTAGAAAATATGTTAACCAATTTAAAAAATTTAATAAGTTTCATATAAAATAAAATTTCTTAATCAAATGGTTTATAAAACTCATGTATTCAATGAATTTTAATATAAAATAATATTTCATAGAAATCCCTACCAAGGACAATCACACATTTGAAAAAAACCTTCTTGAATTTAGATTAGAAGGCCCATGGATGAATCTATTCCCCTAATAAAGAGAGGAATCAAAAATTAAAAATATAAACCTGACCTATGGTTAAAAAACACCAACCCATAACTTGGGAAAAGAAAATAATAATAGAATATTTAAAAATAGAGAGGGAAATGATTTATTTAGGAATAATCGGTAAGAATTATAGATGAGTGGCCATAAATCTTAGTAAAAAGGGAGGTATATAATCTCTATGGATTCTACAAGATTTATTGAATGAATGGGGAGGATATGAGAAGGTTTTGGGATAATAATCAATGAGTGTAGTATATGTATTTTATATATTTTAAAAATTAGTAAGATGTTTTTTTATTTCCACACGCTATGTCAAACCATAAAACAACCATGAGAAACCTATCTTCCATAACTAAAAAGCCTCTCACATGGTTACTAAATGATTTATCGTATCTATAACTGAAGTCTGACACACCCTAAAACCTGAAAAATATTTTTTTTAAAGCCTAAAACTCGAAAAATTTTAAATAGTCCAATAATTTAATAAAAATAAATATAGTGACATGAAAGTTTCTCGAATATTATAAGACTAATATAAATCCATACAATTCATACTAATTCACTGATTTAGATATCTCATATCTACTGTCATGAATTAATTAGGGAAGAACACTTTTTTTAATTAGGTTTATGATACGGTATGTGATAGGGAATAAAATTAGAAAATCATAATCTCTCATCAATATTTCTTTAATAAAAATTGCATTGAATAGTTCTAATATCACTAATAGGTTTTGAGTGATCTAAAAAAACTTATGAAGCACAAAAAGAATATCATGGAATCTAAAATAATATATTAAACTCTGCACACAACATAAATCATGTGTAGCCTATAAATGAATTTTTTTTTGATGTTTTCAGTAGTTATAGCCATTGTATTTCCCTTAATGTTATGTTTTTTTATTTAAGACCATATAAGAGGTAGTCGAATGGAATCCCTCATACACAGCTACCCATGAGATGAAATAGAATCACTCATCATATGAGATTAACCATCGATTCAATATTATTCTAGTACGTGAATGGAAAAAATATAAAAATATATTGCTCCATGTGAAAATAGAATTATCCATATTTATATAGACATACATGGAGATCATCACATGTTAGTATACTCTTTATAAAATCATTGAAGATGATCCCTGATTATCTATGAATTTGATATTGAATTATAATAGTAGTGTAAAGGAATAAACTAGTTAATGAAACCCTTTCATGGTTTCATAAACTCACATTCCTTACATCTCATTAAACAATATTTAACGATAACCAACCTTGATGATTTCTCAAACATTAACACTAAACATTCATTCACTATATCTACTATAAGATTTATGATTATTCTATATATTATAATTATACACAAAATACTCAATATTATATCACCCAATCCAAAAAATAAAATTTCATTTGGCAGTGTCATGAAATATCGTCCCATTCCATATGATATTCACTATAATATAATATGATATAAACCAAATGCGTGATCAAAAAATTGTTATAGCATGAAACTCTTATTATATTATTTTTTATATAACACTGCATGATATACGATAAATATATATATATATATATTTATATATAGGAAATATATCATGTGATAAGTGAATATCATCTTTAAGACATAAAATTAAATACCTAGAGGAGTTTATTTCTTCATATATTCTAATAAATAGCATTTACCATTAAAATCTGAATTTCATATGAAATCATAGAATGTATACACGGATAAGTTTTGATATGTCTATTTTCACTAGTTAGATATGTGTATATAACCTCATACCTGAGATATTTTTTTGGATGTGTATTTTCTCAATTGCTATTGATAATGTTAGAGATTTTTATTTTATACATTTCCTAATGATTATTGATTTTAGGGTAAAATAGTGTGTTGGAAATATATGATGGGTTTTATTATATATTAATACTCTTTGATATACTGTATGATAAATCTTTGATATTTGGTGAGCACTATAAAAATGGGCTATGTGTATCTTTATAAATCGTGATTATTGTTCAATCTATATGGATGATGATGTTAGGTTATGAAAAATTCCTTCAACATGATTATGATTTATAAAAATAGATACAAGTTGATTTGAGGGTTCAGTCCACAACGTGGGACAACCATAATAGGTATTCTTATATCCAACCCTCATTTAAAACACGATTGTTATTCACATAGTTTATATTTAAATCTTCTGATTCAAAATATTGATGACCGTAGTTCATTTAGATTGATGTAGATATAGATAACTATTACAATATAAATATTTGTGGTTCCCAAAACCAAACAATGAATATTTAGGATTTCACATACATTGGTATGTATCATTTGTATCCAATTATTCATTTGAGAAAATTTATTTCATTACAATAGTTTTCCCTATATCATGGATGTTTTTTAGTACCAGTTTCATTATATCATTGTTTTGTTATATGTATACATGTTATTTATTTTTTAGATAACATTTCATGAAAAATGTGGTGGATAGTTATGTATTATAGTAGTTAAAAATTTTAATTAGATGTAATACCTCCCATAGTTGTCTTCAAACCTCAATGTTAATCATTTGACCTTGACCTAGAAGAATAATTCATGATGACTTCACATACCAATGAAGTAGCTTGGGAGTGGTTTTTTTATTACAAGTAATTTAGGTATTTTAATTTTAGAAATGAATACCAATTAGGTAAGGATACTTTTATATTCTCTTATCTTATTCTGATTTGATGTGTTATGCTATGGGATATGTATCTATCTACTCAAATCTGTGATTATTGTTCAACATATAATGATTTTATCACATAAATCGCATTTAAATTGTGAATATTAATGTTCAAAAATGGAAAGAGTTTAATATTTTTAAATGGATATTATTTTATCCCAATATATATTTTATGTTTATTCTATAGTAGTAATTCCAACTAAAATATATTTTATTACAGCACCTTACCAATTTTTATACAATAAGAGGATCCACATAGAATACAATCCAATATAAACATTTATTAACAATTTTTTCTCTAAACACTTCATGGGATTTTTTATTTGATGATATTGTGTTAGAGACTTTTAATTTTTTTGTTCATTTTTAAAATATATATGGAATGATCAGGATAATTATTCCACGGATGTATTATATTCTTTTTATTTAATAAAGGGGCATTATATTAAGAACTTTTTAAGGAATTATAAGAGTATGGAAAATCTTGGTGATGTGATGGATGTTAGAGGTTTGACTAGGAAACCAAAAACATTTCAATATTCTATGAAGAAAGAATTGAAGAAAATATTATGGGTATGGTTATTCATATTATATTTAGAAAAAATAAATCTCAAATTTGAGTATGGGATGAGGACATAATTGATATTGCAAGTTAGGATGGGAATCATATTCAATCACATCTATTTGAGAGACAGGTGTTGGTGCTTTTTGATTAAGAGGGGAGTGAGTCAAAATAGTCATTTTTTTAACAATAACCAGATTTGTAAAAAACATAGTTGTTTGATTCTTAAATAATTAATATATGTGATATAATTACCCATAGAATAAACAAAAACCAAACAAATATATATCATTACAAGGTAGTGGTATAATTTTTAGTTATAAATACTAATAATAGTGTAATGAAATACATATATATATTATCAAAAAAAATATATTTAAAATATAAACTAAATTATTAAAACAATGGAAAAATAATTTTTTTGTAAATGTTAAATTATATAATAATTTTTATAAATAAATATTTAACTCTATATTAATTAGTAATTTTTTTGAAAATGAATAGTAAATATATTAGCCGTAATTTTCCTATAAAAATAGGTTTCCACTAAATTTCATGTGTTTAATTAAAAATAAAATATATAAATTTTAGGATGTGAGATAGATAAAATAGAGATAATTGTTTGATTTCTAATTTCAATAATACAATAATATTATTTTTTGGGATTTTAATAAAAAGATTGAATATTATTGGAATAGGGGAAAGTACCAATTTTACAAATAACATGACTTTTTTATCATTATTTTAATATAAGTATAAATTTTAAATTCATAAATCCTTTTCTTAATATTAAAAATTTTAATCATAAGTGAGTAAATAATTTTTTAAAATAATTGTTATAATTTATAACCCCAAATTTTAAATTTTGTATTTTAAGTTCTATTTACTAAAAAATAAAATTTAATATATTGTATATTTATATTTTTGATATTTGTTTTTCTGAAATATCAATAACTAGATACAAAAAAATTAATTTTAATTTTAATTTTTAGGTCTAAATTATATTATAATGACCATTTTATTTTCATGTGTAATGTATAAATTTATTAGGTAAAAAGAAAGAAATGTGGAGGAAACGAAAATGGTAAAAATGAGTAACCCTTGAGGTAAAATCAAATACATATTAAAAAATCATTTTAATTGAGTTTTTTTTGTACATTGAATTTATATATTCCCCTATATATTATATGTACATTTTTAGATAAATTCATATTGACTAATTTTTTATTATTAAAAGTATTTGTGTATTTAAAAAAAATACAACCTCATTTCACTTATAAAAAGAGAACTCATATCCTCAATTCCCTTCAATAAAAAACCCTATATTTTTATCCAATACATCATCTGAATCTCTCCTTCAAAATTTGATACACATTAATGAGGTTTTGGTATTCTCAAATGACTATGCCACAATAGTTTAATCCCCTTTGAAAATGACATAATCTGAGAAGAGAGGTTTGAATTCATAGACACCGTTTTAGTTTTTTATTTATTTATGGGTTTTTGTTACTCATAAAAATTAATTTAACAATGTTCAAAATAAAAAATAAGTATCATATTTGTTGTATATTTTTATTATAATGATGGTATAATCTTCAACCATAGTCTAATTTTCCATTAATAAAAAATAAAATTTTATCATGCATTATTGCAGATAACTGCCTCCACTAATAAATGTGTTTATTTTTTTCCTTCAAATCCAAAAATTGAATATTTTATTTATTATTTTATGATTATATTTGATATATATATAATATATATACATATAATTAAAATTTATCATTATTTATAACACAAAAATTATTGACCGTTAAATTTAATCTATATATATTGGTAATTATCCCAAACCAAGTTCATCTCGATTTTTGTCTACCCAATTTGCCATTAAAACTCTCATGTAATTGAATTATTACATTTTAAGTCTTTATAAAAAATAAATTACATAAACATTTTTGGTATTTAAATTATTATAGTTTTGTCAGAAAAGAGTATCAACATTGATTTTATGATCATAGTTCAAAATATATAGGATTATTGACGCATATGGTTGATGATATATTACACCATTATAATAAATGAAGATGAATTATATTAATGAAGAAATGTAAATGTATATTTATAATATGTAGTTAATGAAATAATTAATTATGGTTTTCATTATTACGATATAGATGATTAAGGAACATGAGTGGAAATCAAGGGAAAAGGTAAGAGACATGGTGACTAAAACTTTATTTTTAAGCCGTACAATTCAATTTTGAAAATTTTTATTCCATGAATTTCTATTTAGAAATATTTTTCTATTTATATTTTATGTAAATGGAGTGTTTTGATCAAAATATATTTACATGAAAGTTTTATTTGTCAATTTATTTAAATAAAACTATACATTTTGAAACATGACGTGTAACTATGACTTTTACAGAGATGAAAACAAAAATATTTATAAAAATTATTTTTCATGAATTTATCTTAATTATCATAAAATTATCTATCCATAATTTTTTAATGATTTCTATTTCACTCTATATTTTTCCTTTATTATGTGATTATTTTTTCTGATCAATTTTGTATAATTAATTGATATAATTAAACAAGTTATTTGGATGTTTTTAAAAACAATTTTTATTTCCCTAATCAATTAATAAAATGTAGAGGATTTCCATTTGGATGTTTAATAATGCCATTATTTTTAAATGGGTTACCTTATTTTAGGTTCTATTAATATATATGGTGGATGAATTATGGGTTCATATATCACCCTCAAATGTATTGGTTTAAGTTTATATCTGATGAGATATTCATGCATGGAAATATTGATTTTTTCATATTGGCATGGGTATAAATGGTTTGGTTATAAAAGTTTTCATACTATAATGGTTATTACACACCTCAAAATAATGTTTAATGTTATCAATATACATTTAATTTTGATGAAATATATTGTTCACATGATTATCTATTATTTATACAACATTATTTACTTTTATTTCATGCTCAAATGTTATATTACTACTCACCTGTGTTTTGATCCATGTTAAATTGTTTATGATTACTTAAATATATTTTTTGATATTATTTCATAGTTAAATGATTTATTATTTTATTCTATGTTATTTTAATCATTTATTATGATTTTTATGACTTACCCATTTTCTCATTAATGTTTATGGTTTGATTTATTATGATAATGTTTTTCTTTACAATCTATCTGGGCTCACCAATTTATTATGATTACATTACCACGTTTATAAAGTTTATTATATTTTGTGAGATGTTTATGAAGGGTCTATAGGTGTTAGATTATGGAAACTATTTGAGAAATGTTATAAAGTAATTTTAATTTAATAGATAATATACAAGACACAAAACCATTAGGCCCTTTGTATGTAAGATGAATTTTAGAAATATTCTTCAAATCATGAGATTAATTTATTATTTATGTTATTATTATATTGGGTCACTTTAATTTGAATTAGAGTAGGGTTTATTTATTTTATAAGATTAATTTATTGATATTTAAACAAAGGCATTGGAAAATTTTAAGGGATGATGGTATGTATAGGATAATATCATTATGTTTTGGTATAATAGAGATTATTTGGTTCTACTAGAAAATAAATCTCTACCCAAATACTACAAGTATATACTTTCTCTGACTTATATGTACTTATGGGTAATAACTATCAATAGGGAATGTTGGGGATTTAATCAACCATGACATTATGCATGAAAAACATACCTATTTTTACACCTAGTTTGACACTCCTATGGGATATTCCTAGGTTTATAAAAATATCATTACAAAAAAATATGATAGATATTAATATATATGAGTAGTCAAATTATAGTGACAACCATTTGATACCAAGACTGAAATATATATATTAATAGGCTGAATTATTCAAACAATTTATAAAATCGTATTTCTTGGATTATAACTTCATTTAAAGAATAATAATTTATTAATTGTTTTGCACTACTAAGAATTCTATAGGAATGGTAATGGTGTAAATATGAAAATTATAGTTAACAATGGATGAAATGGACAAATTAGAAATTTTTCCAATGAGAAACCTAATTATTTTGGTTATATAATGGAAACACATATTGAAATACTCACCAAAATATCTCATTTTATTGAATAAAAATAAAATTACGTTGAGTTTTAAAACTCACTATGGAATGAGAAACTTACTTTTGAGACATTTATGAGACAGTATCCACTGCATTTTATTAGGTATCCAAATCCATTGGTTTCAATGATGTGGGTAAATGCAATGGAGAAAATATTTTATATTCTCAGGTTCGTAGAACATGAGAAGAAAATGATTGTAATCAATTATATTGAATTCAATGTTAAACAATATTGGAGTCTCACTGATAATTCCATAAAAAAGGAGGAAAAATATTATATGGTGTGGGAATAGTTCCATAAGATAATTTTCAATCCATGTTTACCTAGACTCTTTTCGCAAAATAGAGTTGGAATTATGGAAATTGATGAAATGGGTGGATGAATCTATTAGTTCATATGATGAAAATTTAATAAGACAGATGTTTTATACCCTTAGATTCATCTTTTATACAAATGAAAAATTGATCTATTTATTACCAAAATAACAAAAAGTCTTCAAATGGTGTTATCCATAAGATAAATCATTGAATATGAAGAGATTGTTTGATGGGATCATAAGTTAGATATGAAAATTAGAACCTCATAATATATTTGGTAAAATAAAAAGAAAATATAGTATCATGGAAGATAAAATTATAACAGACATGATGAGAAAAAACAAAAATTACTACATGAAATAAATGTGCGATAAATCACTAATGTAATTGTCTAAAATATCAAATATGTTATGTACGTGTGTTCATGTTGGACACCAAGAATAAAACTATCAACATGATTCTAATAGGAAAATATAAACAACAAAAGATAATATTAATCATGCTAATGATCCACCCACACTACAATGCTTCATGTTCATGGAGTTCAGTAATTATGAAAATCAATGCCTGAAATATAAGTCTAGTGAAGAAAATAATACCAAAAATTTCTCAAAAATAGTTTGAATACTAAAGGGGATTCATGATCCCCATTTTAGATATAGATCACCATAACTAAGTAGGAGATTTATACTTTCTCTCTATTCTAGATATATTAATACGTTATATGATAATATTTCATAGAATCATTTTTTGTCTAGGTATTTTTTATAATAATTTTTAATCACCACCTAAAGCATTGAATATTAGAATATTTTTCAGAATTATATGTTTCATAATGGTCACATCTATGATTTATATTACAATAGTTTTAGGGAGGGGATTACAAAGAAAAAAGGTACCAAATACTACTTAAAGTAATCAGGGTACCCAAATCTATGATTTATAAAACATATATGGTTGATAATTGTGGGAGGAACCTTTCTGATGTCCTAATTGTTATTTACATGGTTGTGTTTAATATAATTTTGCGTAGGGATTGGATTTACCAATATAAATCACATATTAACTATTGGGATAAAGAAGTATCATTTTATATACCCAATCATTATATTTTCATGTATCGATAAATGTATTAATATGAACACCCGGTGGAATAATATTCTATAATATAGGTCATAATACCTAGAAATTATAGATTTATATATAATATGATTTAAGATAATCTCATTATTTATGGAATTCTAATTATGTGTGAATATACTAATGGACTCCTCTATGAAAATACTGGTTTTCCCCCAATCAAGAGGTTGATTTGAGATTGAATTTATAAAAATATATATTCATATATCAAGGATTAAATTTATAATATATCATTTTTAAATAGTGGAATTATAGAAGTAGATAAAGGGGAATTTGTAAAAGTGTAATATACACCACACTTCTTCACCATGGAAAAAACAGGTCCAATTATTTAAAAATAATGATGGATCAATGCGAATTTACATTGACTATAATGATCGAAACAAGATAATAGTTAAGAATAAATATTATTTACTATATATTGATGACTAGTTAATCAACATTGAGTAGCTCAATACTTCCCATATATTGATTTCAATATAGAAATCAGTTGTTACGGGTAAACTAGAGGAGACCTAAAATAAAGATTTTCAAATGATGTATGTACACTATGAGTGGATATTGATTCCCATTTTATTGAATAATTCTCTTACCATCATTATGGGTCTAATGAATACATTCTTAACAGAATGACTGGATCAATTTTTGGTCATCATTATACTCAAATAGAAATGAAGATAATGAAGTAAATTTTAATATTGTGTTGATGTACATATGAAAGGAGAAGTTTTATGAATAAATAGATAATATAATTTCTTTTTTAAAAAAGGTTTCATTCTTTGGTTATTTAATCACCATCATGGTAATAAATGTGTACTATTCAAAAATAGATGTAATACAACAACAAACCATAGAAAAAATATGTCTTGGAATTTATTTTTATATACTATAAAATACATTAACCAATTTAACAAGGAATGAATTTATTTTTCATTTGATATAAGAAGTTGAATATATTTTTAAGGAATTGAACAAAAGGTTGGTCACTGATCGTATACTAACATTACCTTTCAGTGTATAAGGTTTTTTTATATGAAATGATTAATCAAAGAAGTTCATGGGATGTTTCCTCATGTAAAATGAGAATTTTATTTTATATCTATATTGATAATTAAAAAATGATGAGAAAATTTACTAGAATCTCGAATTTCATCTAGAAGCATTGATCTATCTCTAGATTTGGTGAAATTATCTCTATGAATAAAAATGATATATATTCTCATTAAAAGAGATTGAAATATATATTCACATTGAACAAATTAAATAAATTAGGATGGATAGTTTTTGAATTGATAAAATACTATGGATGATCAATATATTACTGCTAGAAAATGAAAATAAGGTTCCAGATTTTTTTTAAATAGAAATACCATGTTACTCTATCCATGATGATTATTCTAGAACACCAATACTCAATGATTTTCAGGTAATAATTTTTGAAATTATAATAGGAGGACACAAATCCTATATTTTTTAAATTTCTATTCAAACTTATATTCATGTTAAAATAAATGAATCATAGAATTATGGTGTAGATCTACAAAAGGATGTAGCAAATATTATAGAGTTCAAAATTTATAAAGATTGAGTTATACGGTTTGGAGCCCAAATATATTTCCAACCAAAACTAGAACTTAAGAGGCAAATCATGGATGATGATCATATGAAATCCTTCTATATTCATCTAGTAATAACAATGATATATATATCAAAAGAAAAACTTATGGTGGGATAATATAAAGATAATAATTCCTGAATATGTATTTTAATACTTAGTATGATAGAATGTTAAGGCTGAATTATAATATACTAGGGCAATCTTGAAACTATTACTTGAACTAGCATATAAATAGAATGAAATAACCATGGACATTGTCATAGTACTCTACAAAATTTAAAAAGTTTATAATTTTATATGGTATATTATTGAACGCCTTATAATGTTAGATCATTTCATTTACATCAATTAAAATTTATCCATGGACCAAATAATAATAATATACTTTTGGGAAGTGGTGAGGTATCATATTGTACCACTAACCATTATATCTAATCAAGAACTGCGTATATCCTCATGGTTTTATAGAATCATTAAAAATTATTTGGATATAGGTATGATTTTTAACATTAAATGAAATTTTTAGACACATGGTTAATCTGAATGGACAATTCAAACTCTTGGGGATATATTGGGATATTATTAAAAAAATTCCTATTATGGTGGGGTGAAAACTTTTTTCTGGTAGTGTTCTTATATGAAAATATTTTCCATTATAGTATTTATATGAAACTATGTGAGTTTCTATATGGTATGTGATGTTTCAATCCAGTATTATGGGATGATGTTGAATTGAGGAAGATGATATGCCATGACTATGTCCTTGAAATGATGGAGAAGGTTAAAAATATTTAGAAACAATTTAAATCAGTAAAATTGAAAAAAAAATAATTATAAAATTAGTCACCAATGAGATATATAATTTTAAGTAGTTGATTGGGAGTTCTTTTTAATATATCAATGGAAGTGGGTTATGAAGATAGGGAAGAAAGGGATTTTGATCACAAGATACATTTGTCCCTTCATGATTCCTAATTTTATTGGGGTTTTAGACTAATAGTATAATACTCATCACACACATATCTAAAGCATATGATGTGTTCCTCATAACACTTTTTAAGAACTACAAGTTTGATCCATCATATATACTGATCTCAGAATATGTACAACTGAAACATGACCTACCATATAAAAAAACTCATGTAAATCCTAAATCAATGTTAAAAATAACTATAATAAAGAGAAAAAATATAGTTGAATCACATTGGATAAATCATAAGTATTACAAGGTTACATGTTGATCTTAGTATAGATGAGGGAAAACTACCCTCACCTGATTTCATCCAAGTAATAAAATTTTATGTTTGGTATAATTTTTGAAGGTGGTAGAAAGTAAAAACCGTGTTTTTCTTACTTAAATAAAAACTAAATTTTGTATATTTCTTTATTTAAAATATCCAAACCAAATAAATATGTACCATTTTATGGTTTATATTGAAATATTTAGTGAAAAATGTTGTTAAATAAATATTATATATTTATATATATATAATGTAGTGAAAATGAAAATAAAATTTAATTTAGACGTTGATTCAATTAAAAGCACTATAATATGAATAATTTATTTAATAAAATTTCATAATAATTTATTTTTATGTGAATAGACTAATAACCCTATATTAATTATTAATTTATAGGAAAAATAATAGTTAATACATTAAAATTCATTTTCCTATAAAAAAATCATCGTTATATTTTTCTATTTTAATGTAAAATATTATACATAGAAATTAGGATTTAAACATTAAAAAATTACACCATTTATTGATTCATTATTTCCTTATTATTTTAATTAAATTTTATTTGATTAATTTTTTAAAAATGTTGATTTGATATGTGGATAATGTAAAATATAATTTTTACAAATTAAATGAATATTATGAAATTGATTGTATATAAATATGAGTTAAAAATTCATAAAACCAAATTATAAGACTATAAATGTGTTATATAATTAAATTTATATATTTTTTTAAAATATATATATTTAGAAATGCATATTTTACATTTTATAATTTATGCTCTATTAAAAAATATGTTTTTAGTACACTTTAAAATTTTTATTTTAAAATTTAATTGTATCACTTCTAATACATTCTATCAAATAAATTATATTTCAAATTTGAAATCATTAGTTTTAAATTATATAAAAAGGACCATTATATTTTGGTGCATAATGGATAAATTACATAGCTAACAAATGGGTACCGTGCGGAAAAAAAAAATGGTAAAAATGGGTAACATTAGAGATAAAGGACTGAAAATGTTAAAAAATCATTAATTGAATCATTATGGTTTTTATCATTATTATATGTAATAATATCAATTATTTATCAATTTTGGATGTACATTTCTTGAAACTGACGTAACATTATAGAAAATGTTTTTTCAAAAAATTCATCCCATTTAACATATAAGTGGGGAAGTCCTATAATTACTTATAATAACACCAATACCACTTATTTTAAAGCTATAATATTTCCATAACTCTCCTATACACTTCTATAAATATATTTGAGGGTCTGGTCTTCTAAAAACAAAAACCGACAATGGTTCAATCTCTTTCACAAAGGCGATAATCCAAGAAGAGAGGTATATGTTAATAACCTCTATTTCAAGATTCTATTTCTTTATGTGTATTTATATTTCCTAAAAAACAATTTCTTCATATTAAAATGGTAACAAAGTATTATAATTATACTGGTATTTTATTATAATGATTTTAAAAGAATTGACCTCCCTCCCTTTTTTTATTAAGAAAAAAGGAAATGTGAATTGTGTATTGTATAGACAACAATCTCCACAAATAATGGAATTTTTTTATTAAATGAAATACATGGATGGTTTTATATTATATTTTATTATTATATGTGATATTATATATATATATATATAATGGTTTTTATAACATAAAAATAAATGATGGTTATAAGGTAACCCATCAACATTAGTAAAAACCAAAAAATAGTTCATGTTTATATTCATCTTCATAATACATGACAAAAATTCCTATGTAGGGGTGACCAGACCTGACCCAACCAGACCAACCCGACTCGACCTAATCAGATAGGGTTGGGTTGGGTCGGGGTAAAAAATTTATACCATGGGTTGGGTCTGGTTGGGTAATATCATGGTCTGGTCAGGTCAGGACACGGGTTGGGAAAATTTTGAACCAACACAACTACTGTGAGTTACCTCTTCAGACATCACCCTCTCTCTTGACTCTCGACCCAATACCCCTTCACCCTCACCCCACGCTGTTGTGTTTCTACTTTCTTACACCATCCATTGATTCTATTCCATTTCCCACCATTACATGAATACTCTATTAATCTCATATATGAATGAATCTTCCATGACATATCTAAGACAAACATAAAATTAATTCAAAGTAATCAAGACATGTGAAATCGGTGGACAAAAATTCTCAATCGACATACAAAATCATGAAGATAAATGAATTTCATTCGAATTTTCTATGAAAACTAAAGAACAAGAAAAAAACCGAAGGAAGAATGAAAAATTTTAATGATTCAAAGATCCGACAGTGGAGGATAAACTAAGAAAATGTTCATTGAACATATATCTCGCCCTCACCAGTCCAGGTTATCCACCACATCTCACCTTCATGTACCCCCTGCATCGGCAACCACCTCCATCTCTATCGTGATTATGTGTGGTGCGAAATCTATTTATGTCAGGTAGTACCACATTCAAATCACCCTCTTAGCTTCAACATGATCCTCCTAAAACAGTGATAAATACTTGCAGGTAAGATAATCACATCACACCATCTTGTCGTTGACTGAAGTTTTTTTGGGTCGACTTATTACAGCGCAGAGGATGCGGGAATTCCCTAGTGCGGTGAAGAATATGAAGTAGATGAATATATAACCTGATAAACCCATGGGGAGATAGCCAAAAAAATAACTGAACAATTTTCTTGACATAATTTGGTCAACATGCGGGTTGGGATCATAAAAAATACCAAACAATTTTTTTCCTTAACCCAATCAACCTGACCTGACCCAACCTGATTTGAAACCGTTTGGGTTGGGTGGGGTCTAAATCTAAAAATTTCCCTGACCTAAACTAACCCAACCGGAAGTATTTTCCTTGGGTTGGGTCTAAAATAGCCCTCAACCCGACCCAACCCGACCCATGGACACCCCTACTACCAGGTAAAGGAATTATAAAATTATAAGTATTTATAAAAAAATGAATTATATTTCCTATAATGGTTAAAAAATGTTGATATTTGGGAGGAAAATGATGTCTGACATCAATTTTACTAACCTATTTCAAAATTTTCAAGATTATTAATATATGTGGATGAAGATATATTATAACATTATAATATGTGAAGGAAATGTTTATAAATGAATAAGTATAAATATGAATATATATGAATAAGTTTATATAATATTTTATTAATAACATTTTCAATATTTATATGTGTATTGATCACGTATGTGTAAATCAATTGTAATGCCATATGAAATTGTAACATAAACTCCATTCATTGAGTAATAAAATTTCTTAATTAACATTATTCATCCTTGAATTTCCATTTTGAATGATATATCTATTTTATTTATGGGCAAAATGAATTTTTTTATCCAAATCAAAAACCATGAGCGTTTTTCTTTTTCACATAATTTTTAATAAAATGATACTTTTTCAAAAGATATCCATAAATATACAATGATAAAAATAAAATATTTTCTAATAGATATTTTCATAATTCGGTTTCCATTGTATTAATATGATCTATCTCTAATGGAGTTATGTTTCATGTTACACCCTAGATTTTTCTTTAATTATGAAATTATTTTCAGTGATGAATTTTCTAGTATCAATCTTGTTAATTCATGATGTTATATCAATGTTTTTGTAAACCCATAATTATTTATAGATGTTATTCATGAAAAGTGGATTATTTCCATAGGTATTTTTATTGAAAAAATTATTTTTCCCTGGAATCTTTATGAAATGATGATTATTGATTATTAATGATGAACGTATGTATGAATTATGACTTCAGGGGTATTATGTCCCCATGTAGTTTATTTATTTATGATTATACCTCATATGACTATAGTTGTCATGAATTTACAAAATGTTTATCAACAGATCAGTGTACATTAATTTTCCATAAAATTATATGTTTTTGTGATTAAACCATATATTTAAAGTATTCTCCACTTTTATTTCATTATCATTGTTATATGATTACTGAGATAGGTTTTGTACCATGTTATATATTTTATACATCCTTAATAACATTTTATAAGATCCATTGTTACTCTAGCCGATTTTATTGTCATTACATCTGAAATTTTTATCTCTTATTGAGATATTTATGTCTTCCTCATGTTCTCATTCACGTTTACGATAAGAAACATTGTCATATAATTTTTATTATACAAATAATATATGGTCACCCATTTTTTATATTCCCATTGACTAGGTAATGAATATGAATATATCTTATGAGATGTCTGGATAGTGTTTAGAGGGGCATGGTAACTTATAAATGTTTTTAAGATTCGTAAAATAATATATTTATAAAGATAATTTTTAAAACAGAAAATCATTAGATCCTTGTTTTTTGTGACTTTTTATGATATTTACTATTTAAATCATTAGAGTAATGTATTCATTATGAAATAAAATTATTCATATTCTTTAGGACTGACAGGGTATGAAATGGAATGGTAATGGTCTTAGAAAACTATATTAAATTACCACATTTGGGATAAATTGTTTCATCCTATAAAGTTTAAAATTCATCCCAAATTATAATTTTGGATAAAAATACATCATACAAATATTGTCTTGGAAAACAATATCAATGTTTTTTTGTGCGATGAATTGACATTGAAATATAAATTCAATAACAAATAACTCATGGTAATTAATTTTTGTTCTGAAAAAAATTCTATCTATATTTTGAGATTCCTGAAAAAATGAAACTAATAAATTGAAATCAATATACATTATGAGATTTACAAACACCATGCACTATAAATGATTACAATATAATGTGGACTAGACACAGGGAAATAAAAAATTTAGAAATCACACCTTTTAATGTTCTCATAAATAAAATATATACATGTGATGATTCCAACTAAAACAAAACCAAAACAAAAAATATAAATTGTAAGTTTATATATTAGCAGTTGTATAAATATAAAAAAATAGTATATAAATATTCTAAAAACAATAATAAATAACGAAAGAAACATCATTTGATGATTATAATAGAATTATAAATCTCAAAAATATTTATATACTATAAATAATTTTGAAAAAAATTGAACAAATTCACGAATACTAAATTAGTAGTGAAATTTTAAACAATTATCATGTTCAATAAATATAAGTTAAAATACGTAAATTGACATTTGGAAAAAACAAGCTTCGACCAATTGGACTACATAAATTGGGTTTGAAAAAATAAAGTGAGAATTCAAGAAGAATGAAACATGAATAGAACTATATTCTAAACAAACACGATGAACGAAATAAATTATAACAATCTAGATACAAAAGTATTCATAAAAATGAAAAAAATTATATAGGACTGGTATACCATTATAATGGCTTAATATTGACTTTATTTGTGAAGAATTTTGATTAAGAAATTAAAACCATCTTCACTGATCCCTCTAAGTAATATGACTTCAAGATCATAATATCCAAGGTTGATGAATAAGATCCAACAACTAGTTTTTAGACTCTAAGGAATTAGCACCACCAACGATTCTTGAATCAATCCACTTGAATATCAGTAGGGGTAAAATCACCCTTCCCCTTTTCAACATCATTATTAGAAATCTAGGGAGAAAATATGGGGGAATCTTATATGATCTCTCTCTACAAGAGGATGGGATGAACAAGAATGAAAATTTTGATGAAAACCCAAACTAATGGCGGGAAAATTTTCCCAAAATTCTACACCGAAAAATTGAATACCCAGAGTGTAATGAAGGTGTATTAGATATTTATTTTAGCTTATAGGAAAGTAAGAAATACCAAGGTAGTAGTAAAAATTTGTTGATTTGGGATATACGAATGGGGGAAAGGAATCTAGTCGTAACTACTCATATAACACACCATGGAAAAGAAAACAATTCTAGATAGATATCCAAAAAACATAACTATAATAAACCCCATGTATGTTTCATATACTAGTAATACGCAAGGCTCAAACACCCCCTCCACAAAAAATGGTACACACAACACCAATTGTATGATAAACAAGAAGTGTGATGTATGCTTATATTAAGACCTCATATTTGGATTAAAACAATTATAATAATATTAAATCAAAATTTAATTAACAAGATAATATGGAAACAAATTTCAATAATTATTCAGCTTGTAAATTTATTGTAGAAGAGATTTAATGTACAATAATATCACACGTCCACACCTTTCAAATCAAATACCTTAACAATTTGATGGTTATCCACCACCAAAAACCATCAATTGAAGAATAAAAAATAAAGGATTCTAAAAAGTTATGAATATATAGTCATCCAAAAACATGTTTCATAGTGACACATGTTATCTTAAATTAAATGATATTTTAATGAAACCAAACAAATGAAATATAAAATCAAAGAGTATCACATAAATTATTTGAAAACTGAAATTATGCCATATATGAATATGAGGACTAGTTGATCACATGAAAAAATATGTCCCTAGAATAGATCATTGATTGCTTTATAACACCAATAATCATAGTATCACCGTCCTAAAAAACAAGGCAATGTAAACTCAGAAATTCAAAATGATTGTAGCATAGAAATAAAATAAATTAAAAGGAATACATTTCTATAATAAGAATCACATAGTGTGAAACAGTAGAAGAAGGAAACAATTCAATGATCATTCTAAGATAAACCCATAAGAATAAAAATACATGTAACCCAATATTTTCATATTTATGGTGATACAAGGCTCCTAAACACCTCAAACATTAATAATTTTTATAAATTTTATCAAAAAATCTTTATAAGGGATGAATATAAAATATCTAACTATGGAGATGAAACCATAAACAAATCTCAAATGATAGTTCCTCAATAAATAAGAAACTTCAAGATCATATACAAGAAATCCCAATAACCACGTAAATAAATAAAATTATATAAAAAGTTTTGTTCAAAATTGGGATCCAACTAAAGACTATGGGAATGAACATCCTAGTTTAGATTCATAGTGAAACATAGTCCCATAAACTAGGATACCAAAATAAAACTACTAAAAGGGTAAAAAATCCAGAATATCGGTGCCCAAAGAAGTTACTCACAAAGAAAAAACCATCCAAATCTAACCATCTATAAAAATCGGACTCGATGTAGGTACATACTCAGATTCAATAATACAATAGGATATAGAGGAACAAAATAAAGCTAATAAAAATTTAACACCTATAAGTAAGAAAATAAATGAACAAACAATACCCTTCCAAGACCCCCAACTACATACAATTACTAATCCCTTGAAAACCACATAAATCACCCCTTTAAACCCTTGACTCAAAGACATAAACATGCAACAAATAATAAATGAATTTACATAGTTCAAATATTAAATTAAATTATAGAGAATAAGAAGTAGAAAAAATCAACAACATATTTTAAAATTAAATCCATCTAGAGAAAAAAAACATAGATAAATGAAGTAATAAAAGAATGTTGTAATAGTAATCCAATAAAAATAGAATTTAAATTAATTATAATAACATTATGAGTTTTAATATAAAAAATATATAAAAATTATGTATGATAATAATTGTTGTATGATTCATTAACATGACTGTATGCACAAAATTAAGAATATCACATGGGTATGAATTTTGGTTAGAAAGTACAAAAATATGAAATAAAAAATGATGATATCCATAATTATATATTCATTAAAAATGAAAAAAAATTAGAAAACAATTTGTATAACTTAAATTCCAGAAATTGATAATAATTAATAATTATAATAGATAGTTATAAAAACATGTGTCAGAGGATAATACCAAAATAAAGACTTGAAATGTTTAAATAAGCATAAAAATAGCACATAAAATTTCTAAATATTCCAAAACCAAAGCATGAAATCATAAATTTTGTATCTATATATTAATAATTTCATAACAATCAATCATGTTCTATTACATAAAGAATATCATTGAAGTATGAATGATAGAAGTTCCATACTACGATTAAAACTATAAATAACAGGCTAAAAAACATCCATATCAACAATAAATTTTGAAAAATCTTTAATTTATTTATGATAAACTCTATGTGAAACATTAAGAGAAAACTAGGCCAATGAAATGAAAATGGAAAATAGTAAAAGGAAGTAAGGATTTATGGTTCTATGGACAATTCTCGTATGCGCATGGGGTATGATCATCACATGCATCCATTATTAAAAAAATAATGAGATGGATCAATAATAAATATAGATGAAAAAACTATATGAGAAAACAATCATGAAACACAAGATGAAATAAAATAAGAAATATACCCCAGACATCCAAAATACAGATCCAAAAAAACATATAAAGGACTGAGATACCCATAATAGGGATCAATATCACCTTAAATGTTAAAGACAATTAATTAAGGTGAATGAATAATAATTGAGTATTATATGATCTAAATCCTCATCATTGGTGATGTTTATGTTAAATAACAAGATCCTTCCATTGACTAATAGACTCTATATAGTTTACACTACCATATATGCTCAAACGAAATGTCAAGAATAATATTTAGGGAAATTAAATTACCATATTTTTCAATACATTTTCATTGAACAATCCAAGACAAAATAAAGACAACTCTCTTATTATCCCTATTATTTATAGGAATACCAAGACATGAATGGACATTCTGTATATTATTCCAACATAAGGGGTGCAATGTCCCATGTTATTTAACCTATCTAATTTATGAATGTTTTTTAATTTATTAATTTACTTGATGGTCCTATTTTAAAATTAAGATTCATGATGATGCTCGGTGAGTGTGGAAAATTTAAAGTGTTTATATCGATCTTGGGTAAAGGTATGGGGAGTTTAATATGTGGCTCAATGGGTTTCGAGAACACCGGACATGAAAACACAATTTTAATATGGGTTCTAGATTGTGCACAATTTTTTTCTGTAAAACATATAGACAATATTAGAGAGTGTGAAGCTTGATACTAGTGAGATAATGGCATTCTATGGGAGGCTCATGGTTAGTCGAACAATGCGGGTCAGCTGTGCATGGAACTATAGGTACCTAGTAGAAAATTCATGGGCAACGCACGGTCTTTCATACCCTGCAAGTAAAACTGTGCATTTTATCCAGTTGAAATACTTTGAGTAAATAATTTTTACAATATTAAAATTTAAGAAGAATTTAATTATATATTGTGAACTGGTGGTTTTATGTATTTAAATTAAGTTAAAAATATATTAATTAAATTGTGTTTAAATGGATAGTTTGGGGTTTATCATAGAAGTGTTCTATTAAATGATAATAATAATAATAGAGGTTATTATTATTGTTATGTTATACATTTATTAGTGTTTCTATATTTCTAGAGAAAACTAAAACATATAAAACCCACTCGCTCATGTGAGGAATGACTCTTTATCTTCCCCTTTGGTGAAGCGCAGCGTCCCACTACCCTCCCTTGTGGTTCGATGTACAATCCCCTCTACCTAAACCCTAGATGGATTGATGTCCTTTCCCAAGGTTGTACCAAAACTCATCCACAAATCCCTTCTGGTTATGTTATATAGTGGGTTCCCACCACCTCATGGCACATGACCCCTTCTCCAGATCTCCCTCATCCTTCATGTTTTCTTCTATTTTCTTCATGTATCTCTAGTGATTTTTCAAGGGTATGAAAATGATTTCTGTAGTCACGTAATCCCATGTTCTGATGACCTCCATTGATGGCCATGTTGTTTTTATTGACTCGGTTCACCATTGTAAAATTCATGTAATGTTAATCACCTGTTATATGGTTTCACATCCTTTAATATAGGTTCTCATTAATTATAAGAGTCCTCGATACTTAATTGAATGTGCACTGATCCTCTCCGCAATAATTTTGGGTGCTAGATTTTTTTTATATGGTGTTGTGATCAATTAAAAGTGAGAAAAAATAAATTTTTTGAAGGGGGTGTATGCAATCAAAATGATGTTTGAGTTAGAAAGCATTTAATTGTACACTTCGTTGAAGTAGGGTCCTCAACATTGAATTATTTTGAAAAATAATTTTTTTTATACTTATTTTAATAAATTATACTGCAATAATAGAACATATTTCTTATTGGTGTTAAATGTTTTTTACATTAAAAGTCATGTTTTTATAATAAAACCCTTCCATCAGAGATGCATTGTGATCAAGATAAAAAAACATAGTGGTTAGACAAATATGATTTCTAATCCTTTTGATATGTTCTTTCATATTAATCCCTAGTTCGAGGGAGGTGTTTAAATAGTATTAATATGTTTTTAATATCTAGGAGATTTACTACCTCTTTTTCATGATGACATACTTTAATTAAATCATTTTATTAAATCACGATGGGTTAAATGGGTTGTTATACCCATGTGAAATGATTTAAATATAGGAGTTCTAACTTATAAATATCATAGTTGTAATTGTTCTCATATATGAAAGTTGTAGGATTTATATTTATATTTAGATATTGAGACCACTAATATCATTGATCAAAATGCTAAATTAATTTATTGTAATAGTTATGAAATTTTTTAATTTAAGGATTGTTTAATAATACAATTAATTTTGATATTTATTTTGGATGGATTTAAGATGGTTTAATTTTGTTCTTAAAAGATAAAAATGGATAATTAATTGTTGAGTGAGTTATCAATGTAGATGATCAATAAATTTAGATAATTAAATGTTAAAATGCATTTTAGTGATTAGTAATAATTAATTTTTAATTAATTAATGATTTTTGATATTTTGAATGATTAATTAATTGTGGAGTTAATTATAATGAAATTGAATTTGTTAAGTAGTTTTTTATTTAGTCAATGGAATTGATTAATTAATTTATGAATTAATTAATTAATAGGATTTTTGGTGTTAGACATGGTGCTCTATAGCAATGGTATTTCCGATGTTAGAAATGGAATTTTTTACCAATGGTTTTTGGGGTGTTATACATTGCGTTATGCACTAATAATATAAAAAAATGAATGGGATTTTTGCTGTTAGACATGGAGTTCTACACCAATAATATAAATAATAAATGGTATTTGGGGAGTTAGACATGACGTTCTTCACCAATAAAATTAGGTGTTAGACATGGATTTTTACACGAATAATATAAATATATGAATGTGATCATTGGTGTTAGACCCGAAATTATTCACTAATGAGATTTGGGTGCTAGACATGGTATTCAACACTGATAGAAATGATATGACAGAATTGTGAATTGAATAAGAGACATTTATTTAACCCAAGACTGTGGAGTTGAATTAAGAATATTAAATAATGTTATAACTCGTTGATTTTCCATTATAAATATAAATATATATTTATTATCCAGACTATCATCTCATCTTCAATTTGAAGTAGGTATTGCTATCTGGTGTCCTTTAAGATCATGAATGTGTTGTTTATTTATTCAATTATGATATTACTTCATTGTGCATTAACACATTTTAATTATTAATCATTACTTAGTATGGACTAGATACTAGCGGTGGCGGACTACGGAGATTTATGTCTCACACCATATTTGCGACACCATTGTACTAGGGTACTCAAGTAGACTCTACTTGTTTTGAGGACCATGGACCTGGCTTGTTGCTGTTTTCTTGTACCTTGGAGTTAGGAGGAAAGTAAGGAGAATTTTCGTGGGATTCTTGAAGAGCTCACCCTTGGGGATTTGAGTCATTTCATTATTTATGTACTAATATGTCAATCATGTAGTTTTTTTGTTTCTATTATATATTTATCACCATGACATGCATGCAATGTACAATCTAGAAATGGCAATTTTCATTATTTTGTTGATATTGAAATTGTCCTCTTCTATTTTTATATTTTAATTATGTATGCTTCCACTTTTTTTATCTATATATATATTCTTATTGTAATGTTTGGGATCTAGGTTCCTACCAAATCTTCCCCAAACACGGTTGGTCAGATGACCTCAATTTCATTTCTCCAAATGCAAGATGCTTCCGACAAGTAACAATGATCCATGGTATGATAATTTGGAAACTATTCCCCCATTTGCAGAGTATAAACATCTGAAACAATAATAAACAATACTGGATTAGTAATACCATACAACAGAAGGAAATACCAGAGGACTAATTGTAAAAATTAACTGGAGCATATATATAAATTGTTTATGTCAAATGTATCTATGAAAGCATCCAAACAAGTAACAATTATGAAAATAAAATAAAAAAACAAAGTACATTAATGTTTGTAAACCCTCATAGAATCTAAAGCATTAGTTTTGTCCCATTCTCTCCCTCTATAATAGAAATAAAGTACCTAATGAATAAGGGATCTTCCCTTTTCTATACCTCCAATCATATAATCTGTCTGGGTCCAAAAAAATTATCCAAAAAGGGTTTGAGAAAAATTCTAGTAGGAAACCACCAAAAGATCTAATCCTAACTGTCAGTTAATATATATTGTAGGAAATATATATAAATGATGAAATAAACTACTAAGTACTCAAACGCAAATAATCCTACATTTTTCAATTTCATTCATTTACATTTACTATAAAACCCATTGAATCCAGAAAACCTTGGGGCCCAACAAAGGATCGGTATCCCTTGTGTAAATTGACAAATAGATGTCTCAAATAACTATATATACAATCAAGTAGGACTAATTCCATGCTTGTGATTTTTCTTAGAAAAATAATCACAATCATTTGATCATTCAATCCCGACCAATTGGGAAAGCTCTCATAGTCTAATCCCCTTGGTCTAACATAAAAATAATACATATAAATTACGACCCTATATGAAGATCTAATAGTCTAACCCCTTTGATCTGACATAACAATAATCATTTAAAAATGACCACCTAGGAAGATCACACACTCAATACCCCTTGGACAACATAGGATCAATAATTTATAAACGACCACCTAATAAAATCTCATGGTCTAACCCTTGGGCTGATTACTACCTATAAATACTAACAGTCAATACCCCTTAGACAACATAATGGAAAAACATTCATAAATGACCATAAATTGAAAATTTATCACAGCATAATTCCCCCTAGTCAAACATTTTCAATGCATATCACAAAAATCTCATATAATAAGTAACTCCATCCTAAGAAAACAAGCCATGGAAAACAAGGAAATCCTAACATGCATTCTAGAGAAAATTGTCAAAATCAATGAATCAAGGGAAATACACCCACGGGGTGTCCCATAACACGGTTTTCAACCCTACACATACGCAACTAACCATTATCAATCAACCAAACCACAACAAGTAATAAAATGGGTTTTATTCCAAAACACACAATACTCCAAATATAGATATGTGGCACATTGAGCATATATAATCCAAATATGAGAAATGAATGGAAAACAAAAACTACCTTAATGTCTTATAATTGATATCCTTGAACATCAGCCTTTAACTTTCCAGGAATGACATTGATTGACAAAAAGGGGAAAAACATTCAGCCTTGAAAAACTCATGATAGGGAAAAATCTGGAAGAAGGGTTATAGATGAATTAAGAACTCACTGGTGGGATTCCAATTCACCCAAATACGTCTCAATTGGACGTCAGACATATAAATAGGGGATTAATATTTTTTCATCATTCCCAAGCACTCATGTACGAAACCTACGAAGAAGAAGTGAGTTTTGGACATGAGACACGACCCCACTCTGATATATCAAATAAAATAAAAAATACGCATAATGTTTATTATATATACATGTCAAGTAGTATCTATAACCAGACCCCTCCTTAAGCGGTTTGTCGTGTCACCTACACATTAATGTACTCATCCATTACCCGGAGATTACGCAGTTTTATGCAGTACCCTGATACATGAAATGTACTCATAAGTACACTATGTGTACATAGAAAATTCTCATTTCTTTATTTTTCCTAAAAAACTACCAAAAATCAAGCTCCTTACATGAAATGAAGATCAGGGTTCTTACAACAAAATCTGTGCCACCCAAAAGTTCCCCAAAACAAATTTGTTAAATAACCTCAAGCGCTATTCCCCAAACACCCGAGGCTACCAACTATCATCAATGGACATGTTCTGGTAATAGGGAATTTATTCTCTCATTTATAGGGTATACACAGAGGAAAACAATAATAAACAATATTAGAAGCAATAATACTATAAAACAATAGTAAATATCAGAAAAATTATAGTAATAAAAGAATTGGAGAATATATATAAATGATTCTTGTCACATGTGTCTCAGAAAAAATCCCAATAAGTCATAATTCTAGAAATACAATACAAAAACCAAAGTACTAAAATGTAAGTAAATGTCAACAGTGTCACATGCCTCATATTAGTTCCATGCTCTTTGGATCAAACAACAATCATGTTCATGATGAAGAATGGTGCTTTCCCTAATCTATACCTACATCCATATTATCTATTTGGGTTAAATATCATGACCCCAATGGGGTGTGAGACAAATCCCAATAGGAAACTACCAAAATATTTGTGCCTAATTGCCAGGGAATATATATAGTAGGTAATATGTAGGGATGAAGTGATAAAATATGAAGTACTCAAAATTAAACAATCCTAGAATTTTCAAATTCATTCAATTAAATTTATTATTAAATCTATTAAATAATGTAAATCTTGGGACCTATCCTGGGCTCTATATCTCTTATGTAATGTAACAAATATATGTCTTAGAGTAGCATGTAAACAATCATATAAGACCAAGTCCAAAACATTTAGTTGGGCATGGAATAAACGTCAAAATCATTCAAACATTCAATCATGTATGCTTGGGAAGGCTCTCATGGTCTAATCCCCCTAGTCCAACATATCAATTTTTTTTTTAAAATAGTGACCCTATGGTAGGATCTCATGTTCTAACCCCATTGGTATGACATAGCACTAATCATGACAAATGACCGCTTGGGAATCTAACACGGTCAATACCCCATGGTCAACATAGAATTAATAATTTATAAATGACCACCTGGTCAGTTCTCACAGTCTAAGCCCCCGAGTCGATGACCACTTGGAAGATTTTATAGTCAATACCCCATGGTCAACAGAACAGTAAACCATATATATATGAACCTTCATGGGAACAATGTCACAGTCAAATTCCCCTTGGTCAATCTTTTACAATGCATATCACATGAATCACATATAATCACTAACTTCGTCCTAAGAAAAAAGGAGTAGAAAAAAATGCATTCCTAACATGCATTCTATAAGAAATGGCCAAAATCAATCAATCAATGGAAATGCAACCATGGGGTGTCCCGCAACAAGGTATTCAACCTTACTCATATGAAACTACCCATTATCAATCAACCAAACCATAACAGGTAATTAACATGGTTTAATTATAAAAAATGCAATACCAAAAACATGAATATGTGGAAATTTTAGCATATATATTTCAAATATGATCAATTATAGGCACAAAAATCAAACCCCTATGTCTTTTGGTTGATATCCATCAAATTCGACGATTGAATCGACCAATAAAGGAATAGCTCTACAAAACATGTAAAAAATTTTAAACCTTGAATAACTCATGAGTTATTAAGAATTAGGAAGAAAGTAAATATAGGAATTGATCACTCTCCAGGGGGATTCGAACACACCCAATGACGTATTAATACAAGGTTGTATAGAGAAATGATGGACCAATCGTTGTTCATCGTTACTGATCATTCCATAATAAAATAAAGAAAGAAAATGTGGGTTATAGATATGAGTCATGACCCCAATCAGATATATAAAATAAAAAAGTACACGGTATATTCATTAATTGTACACATAGTGTAGTATCCTAAACTAGCCCCCACCTTAAGTGTTTTGCCGGGACACCTACACAGCCAGATACTTGGTTGTTACACAACCATTACATAGATTACGCAGTAGATGGTGTGTACTCTTAAGTACACATCATGATCTTTGAAAATTATCTTCTCAACCTTTTTCCAAAAAAAATTAACCTGAAATCAATATCCTTACATGAAATAAAGATCCTATTTGTTTCAAACATCCCCCCTTAAATACAATCTTCCTCATATTTCCCTTCCAAGGGTGGTGAATAATATATCTCAAACAACTCTGGCCTCTGTGACAGTACGTCATCTTCTCTCTCACAAGTATTATATTATACTGACTCGTGCATCCATTTCACCCATAATAGGGTAATTGAAAAACCACAGAGAACCTTCTTGTATTGATCCACAATCTGAATAGGGTTATCATCAGAGGATTCATCTTCCCACAACTCATCCTCCATAGGATGAAAAACATGAGACGGTTCTTAAAAGTTAAATCTTTGCTGATCAACATGAATGACATCGTGCATAGCCCAATACATCTATGCTAATTTCAACAGATATGAAACTATCCTAACACTCTCCAAAACCTCAAATGGTATGATGTATCTTAGTGAAATCTTCCCTTGTCTTCTAATCTTCTTATGTCCCAACATCGGTGTGACATGTATGAAAACCTGATCTTAGCCCTTGAAATCCAGAGGTCATATCTGTTGATGATCATAAGATTTATGGCGATATTGTGTAGTATCAATCCAATTCCAAATCAGTTCGACCAGCTAAGTGGTCTCCTGGAAAAGATGAGGTCCCAATATAGATGCATCTCCTGCCTCGAACCAACATAAGGGTGATCGTCATGGCCAACTATACAAATCCTCCTTAGATTCCATCTAAATCATTGATTAAAAACTGTTATTGTCGGAAAACTCCACTAGGGGTATGTGCATCTCACATAATCCACAGAAATCAATTATCCATGTTCGATTCATGTCCTCCAAAACCTAAAATGTGATATTGGACTGGCCATATATATGGGAATAGTACATTCTACTTAGAAGTACCTATGTACCCAATGCCCTATGTTTCCCCTTCTAGACATGTTAAGTAAACCATGAATTCCTGTCTCAAATGATAGAGTGAGGAACCTGATGCAACATACAATCTCATTGATGTACAACATTTCATGATAAAAAATAATGAAGGTTTACATAATCATCAATAAAATTTAATTATTTGTGAATCTATCAACAACAACACATACAACATCATTTCCTCTAAGCGACCTCAATAAACGACTCATGAAATCCATTGCAATATCATTCCACTTCTACTCATGAATGGGTAACTACTGTAACAACTCTTTCAGTTGCTGATGCTCCACCTCCACCTACTGATGGGAAAAATGACTCATAAAAAATCAACTATATTCCTCTTCATACCTAGCCAATAATACTGATGATTTAAATCTTGATACTTCTTTTTGAAATCAGGATGCACTTCCCTTATGGAAGCATGAAAATATCACAACAACTCATCACCTATGTATGTAGACACACATACACACCCATGAAAATGAAAACCATCATCATCTCTTATTCTGTTTGCAAGAGTAGGGTCCCCTCCTTACACAATCTCCCTTTGGACTAGCCCTTCAGTATCTGAATGTCACCTTATTCGCAATTCATCTAGTATATTACTTGTTATAGATATAGAAGATATGAACATCTTCCCCTATCATTCAAGGAAGTCCAAATGCATATCAGAGAATTGAAAAATTAGCTGCCACTCACTATTGGCCTCCTAAACTTCTTGTATCGAAGTCATCTTTCTAAATGCATCATCTACTTCATTTTCATTCCCAAGTGTGTATGAAAGATCATTGGTAAAATACTGAAGGTACTAAACCAACATTCACTGCCTCAAATTCAGATCAGGCTGATTAAAGATATTCTTGATGATTTTTCACAGAGTGTATAACACATTGTTCTCTCTCAAATGATAACATCTCAAAAAATGTAATGATTTGAATACTATATCCCACATGAGATCATGCATAGGGCAGTTTTTTTCATGTTCCCTTAACTGCTGAGACCCATAGGAAACTGCTCATTCTCCCTGCATATGCACTGATCTTAACCCAATACCTGATTAATCACAGTAAACAGGGTAACAATAACCAGAATGTGGAAAAATTAGTATCGGTGATGAAGTCAATCTCCCTTTCAACACCTGAAAGGATAAATCACAGTAATTTGTCCACAAGTACATCACACCCTTCTTATTCAGCCCCATCAGCAGCACTGCAAATCATGTAAAGTCCTTTATAATACATATTTACTAACTATAAAACCCCCATAAACATTTTACCTCAAATGCATTCTTTGTCTGCTCCCAAGAAACATCTAATCACACTTTCTCTAGGTCTATTGATACTCATTTCGTTGAGATGACATAACCCATGAATTGAATTGGGTCCATCCAAAAGTGGAATTCTCAGAGCGTAGAATATAATTGATTCCCTCATAGTGTAATCAATAAGATTTCATTATGGATAGTGTGGACAAGTCGATTGTGAGAGTACACAAAGATATCATCCATGAAGACTACAAAAAAAGAACCCACATATGGATGGACCAATTGGTTTACCAATGTCATGAAAATCGTCGATGTATTCGTGATATCAAGTGGCATAACCAAATACTCATAAAGACCATACATGCTCTGAAAGGCTATAAGATGTATATTTGATGGTCTAATGTGAAAATCATGATAACCAGATCTCAAGTCATTCTATGATGACACTTGAGCACCCCAAATCTGATAAAAGATATCATTAATACTTGGAATTGGTTTTTGGTTATTGGTCATCAACTGGTTCAACATCTGATAATCCACACAATTTATGAGGGTACCATCCACCATCATTTCAAAATAGAAAGGATAACCCAACGAGGCGTACTGGTTAGGATAAACCCTCTGCATATAACCCAAATAACTTCTTCTTGAGCTCATGTAACTCTGGTTTTTCCATCCTTTAAGGAAGAATGGACACTAGTGCAACTCCTGGAACAAGATGCATAGTGAAATCTACCTTTCTCTATCTCTCTATATTTTAACCTAAAAAATAATATGCAAATACATCATTGAAATGATACACCACTGTAGGAATTTCCATCTATGAAGACCCTAGTCATCCAGATATAAACTAGAAATTTGAGCTATAATTCCTCCCTTCCCATGATTCTTGGGTCTAGCTCTTCTAACCTGGGAATCTCATTTTCCCTTGTTTAAAAAAACTCCCTCTAGTGACATGAAACTTACCCGATAACAATATTAGTCAACAAATTCCTGACAAGATACTATCAAATCCATTTCAACAATGACATATAAACCTATCATCTCTATGATATAGAGTTCCCTACAATGAGTGAAACACACCCACCTCAAGAGGAAAATCCTTGAACTGACATACACTATCCATTATTATTCCAAACTGAGTGTCTGGCATAATAACATCATCGTATGTAGGGATACAGAGCACAATGTTCTCCACAAGGACAATAGATATAAGTATAATTTATGCCCTTGTATCAAAAAGTGTATATGCTAAATATGTGGAAACTAGAATTGTACCTCTAACTGTAGAGTGCAAGGGATATTTCCCCTACTGGGCCTATTCCATCACAAAGGAAATGACTTGTAATGAGGCCTTATAACCATGGATGGCTACCCTGAACCATTTACTCTACTTTCATGAAAAACATATCATCTGGATACCATGACCACAACCACCTCCCCATCATGAAGAGTGCTATTTCCTTAACTAACGTGAAAATGGGGTTATTACTCTTGTATGTGGCATCATAAAATATCTTTTCTCACTTGATTATCATGATAAAATCCAATAGAAACAATGAATATGACTTATCCTTCCATAATTTCAACACTTTACTGGGTCACATGGGCTCTACAGTCTCGTGTGCCCATACATTCTACACTGGAAGCACACCATCAGCTACTTGATGAAACATCTTGTGAATGCTGCCTGTGGTGCTTCCTACTATCAATCAAAGGAGTACTGGCCATAGATGTTGAACCGCCCTGGGTAAAGACTCCAATCTCCCATAGAATGTAATAGAAAATCACTTCCTAATGTACTATAGTAGTCATTGAAATCAGCCTGAAAACATTCACCTGTGATCGGATGTTGTCCCTCAGTCAATCTTCATTCCCTTATGCAGTGATAACTCTTCACCTCCAAAAACAGGTGTGAAGTGTTGAATCTCTGTAATGTGAGAAGAATAAACTGTCACTAAAAGATAGACCTACTCCATATTCATGAACTCCAAGGATCGGTCAGCCCTCAATGTCTCCGGGTAGAGGTAATATTAGAAGGACCTCTGAAACTCATCCGAAGACATATCCCAATAACATGTTTCATATGAGATAACATCCCACCATCTATTGTATGAATCACATATCATGTATATAACAAGATTCATCATTATATTCATAGGAATATCTAGATGCCTGATGATAGAAATCATGGCCTCCAACCATGACTCCTCATCCTGTGGTCCTCCATTACTAGAGAAATTTGGAGATGTTGTTGCTGGATCACCCGTGTTAACTATTTAATAGTTGGAACATGATGTGGTGCTCCCAAAAAAGTATTCATCATCCTCATAAAACCTTCATAGAACTTTTCATTTTCACTTGGGTCTGGAATAATAGCTAGTGCCATGACACACATGATGGGAGGATCTTCTCGTAGTCCCTGATCATCCATTTACAATGTTTCATCATCACCCTATACCTAGTATACAACTGGAGGATGTCTGGGTGGCCTAAAACTACAATGTCAACTACACAACTCAGTTCAAGATTATCAAGGAATAAAACATATAATTTAAATGAAGAAAAAAGAGAAGAAAACATTCAATTTTTACATAAGAGGGTTACATGACATGTTGTACCACTACACGAAATGTTCCCTTCAATCATTAACATGGATGTGTACCGCTGCCAACCTAGTCATGTAACACCACATACAAACGAAGTTTTCCACATGAGACATGAAGGGTACTTTAATATTCTCTCCTTCCAAAATTATTCTACATAGATCGAGCTGCACAGCTCTACCATAGTGTAACACCACACAACAAGTTTATCCCAGGAATGTCATGTGCTACGTATGTTCCATCCACTGGTGTCATTAGTCCCACAGCTTGTTACACAATCGATTACTACATGTAGGGTTTAAGATAAACATGGAATGTAAACCCTATGTTTCATCCACTTGTTTCGTTAATCACATGACCTTACATATGGTCCAATATAGTACGATGTGTACTCCATTTACATTGATTATTTCAAAAAATATTTTCCAAATCTATGTCTCTTATCACACAGTCATGCCACACAGTCAACAACTACCAGTGTGTACATATTGTACATGGTGTGCACATAAGAAAATTAAATTCATCCATAATAGAAGAACCCATGGTGTGTGTTCATAACACCACATGCCATGTTTTCTAGGTTTTCAAATCCTAATCCCCTAAAAAATCTTCATAACCCTTAAAACATAAAATTTGATCTAGGATATAACAATTTCTAACTCATAAGAGGCCATACGCCCCACGAATCAAGGGTTGGAATCATGTTTTGCATAATAACTTGAAATAATTCAATTAATGTTCAAACAGGATCCACAAAATTATGATCCAAGAGGTCCCGTAACACCTAATGGACAAACATTTGGAATCCATACAAATAAATACTTACATATACCAATAACCTACAAAAATAGCTGGTATTTTATCCCCACATCTATCACAGCAACATGCATATCATGCACAATATCTCTCACAAACATCATTAAATCAGTGATGCATCTTAAATGGCATGAAATGAATGAATGACATGTGATATCTTGATAGTGTCTATATGATGCATGAGAGGGAATACACTTATATAATCAGGTAAAAACATATATCTAACCACAATAATATCATTGATAATAGCACAATACATGTGTATACCCCAATGGTGAAATTGAATCATCTGTAATAATTGAAAAACTAGAAAAAATGCATTATTCGGGGTTATATGGATTTTCCATATACAGATGATAGCTACTTTCAGTCACAAATTGTTACCAACAACCTATTTCATCCTATCCCAGTCTATAGGATCTAAATAGTCTGGAAAATCAGAAAATAAAACACCTCTGATACCACTTTGTAACATCTCAGATCATCGTACCAACCAATAGTGCCCCGAACATGGTTGGTCACATGACATTAAGCGCATTTTCCCAAACGCTGGAGGCCACCAACTAGAGGTGTGGGCAATGACCTAATAATGGGAAAACTACTCCCTCACTGTGAGAGTACACATAGTATAAAACATTAACAATTAATATTAGAAGTAGTAATACCATAAAACAGAATTAAACAGTGGAATACTGACAATAATAAAAAAATGAAGAATACATATAAATGATTAATTTCACATGTGTCTAGGAATGAAGCCAAACAAGTAACAATTATTTAAATACAATAAATAAACAAAAGTATGGAATTTTAAGTAAACTCCAATAGCATCACATGCCCCATCATAGTCCCAAGATCTCTAGCTCCAACAATAATCATGTACCTGATGATGATGGGTTCCATCCCTTACATATAAATGCAACCATATAATCTGTTTGGGTCCAAAATCATGAACTAATAGGGTGTGAGATGATTCCCAGAAGGCAACCACCCAATAATCTATGCCTACTTGTTAATGAATATATATAGTAGTCAATATGCAGGAATAAAGAAATAAAAAATGAAGTATTCAATGGAAATCAATCCAATAGTTTTCAATTTCAATCATTTACGTTGATTATTAAATCTTTTGAATAAAGTAATCCTTGGGACCCGACCTAGGATATGTTTCCCCAATGTAATGTAACAAATAGATGTCTAAGAATACCATCTAAAAAATCAAGTAAGACCAAGTCGAATCTTGTTCCTTGGCTTGGAAGACACATTGAAAGCATTTATATATTCAATCATGACCCCTTGTGAAAGTTCTGATGGTCTAATCCCCCTCGTCTATCATTATAACAATTCATTGGGATAACAACCCTATGGGAATCTCTCACAGTATAACCCCTTTGGTCTGACATAGCAAATATAATTTATAAACGACCACTAGTGAAGCTCTCATAGTCTAAACTCCCACGCCGATGACCACTTGGATGCTCTCACAGTCAATACCACTAGGACAACATAAAGGTAAAACATACATAAATAACCCTACCTCAGAAAGCTCTCACTGTAAAATTCCCCTTGATCAAACTTTTGAAATTCATATCATTGTCATCTCATATATTAATTAACTCCATATTAACAAAATAAGGCATCAGAAACAAATAATTATAACATGAACTGTAGACCAAACGACCAAAATGAATGAATTGAGGGAAATTCACCCACAGGGTGTCCCATAACAAGGTATTCAACATTACACATATGAAACTAACCTTTATAAATCAACCAACCCATAATTGATATTAAACATGGGATAATATAAAATCACACAACACCCAAAACACTGGTATGCTATAATTTACGAATATATATTCCCAATACGGATAATGAAAGGCCCAAACCACCTACCACAATGTCATACGATAAATATCCTTGAATTCATACCCTTGAATGAGCCTAGAATGAAATATATCTAAAAAAAGTGAAACATTTCGAATTTCAATTACCCAATAGAGAGGAATAATTACGATGAAGGGCTTTATAGGAATTTAAAACTCACCCATATGATTCCAACATACAAAATGATGTATCAATCAGAGGAAAAACTGAGAAACAGGGGCTTGATCTTTACTAATCATTCTTGAGAGCTTCTGTATGAAATACATGAAGAAGAAGTGGGTTCTAGATATGATATGTGATCTCGGTCTGATATATATATAAAAAGAAAACTATACTGCATCTTCATTAAATGTACATGTCGTGTTGTATCCATAATTGTCCCCCCCCCCTTAAGTGGTCTTCTTGGTCTCTTACACAACCATGTAATCAGCTGTTATACAGATAGTGTGCGACTATATATGGTACTCATGTACATGGCGTGTAATAAAAATTACACAATGTTTACTCCTTAGTACATTGTTTGTACTTACAATATTAAAATTTCTTCATTTCTCATAAAAACAACCCAAAATAATGATCTGTACCAGAAATGAAGATCTAGGTTCTTATAATTATATTGTTGCGCAACCTCTAATATGGGTTCATTATCTTCCAACTGACTATCCTTACACAATCACTACTTGTCGGCGGCCTCTGGCATATATGGAGTCTTGTTTGAGGCCTTATAGTGATTGGTCTGACATCCAGTTCAATGGTTTTCTGTGTTGAGAGTGGTATCAAAGGGTAAAAAATGGTTATCCATTTCCTTTTTCTGGGATGGTAGATAGGAGACTACGAATGTGTCATCCCTTGTTTAATAGTCATTCTTGGGACTGGTCTCCCCATGTATGGGGAATGAAAATGTGGTTGGGGTTGGAAATTGATGTTTATAGTGTTTTCAATTATTGTTTATGTGCATTCACCTTTGGTGACAACTGTATTTGTAGATTTTTATTGATTTAAGAAATTTTGATATTTACCTTGGCCCGATATGGTAAGGATGTTTCACTACATTCATCATATAATCACATTGTAGTTCACATGCAATTAGTATCACATTCCATTTAGTTGCATTAGTAGTATGCCTAATAATTTTGATTGTGTCCCATAGGTGGAATTATATGGTTTGATCTTCGTTACCATGCATTATTTTATAACAAGTTTAGATAATTATATTATATTAATCCTTTTTTATTATAATGTTTTTATATTATGTATTTCACCTATGTTACAACATTATTCTGTGTTACTTCATATGATAACATGCTAGATATTTTTTGATGTTTAAATAACTTCATTGGTGGGAAATTGTTAATTGCATTTTCGACAGGTACATGTTTCGGTTATAAGGTGAATGGGTGCCTTATTATTGGGAAAAAGGGAATCCCATGTATTCAAACAATTGAAAGTTTTGAAGATAAATTTAAATGATTAAATATGATATTATTTTAATAAATGTGTCCCTTATATGTTTCTTTATTATTAAAAATAATTTTTATGCTAAATAACTTATTTACCATGAAATGAAACTTGATGTAAAATTTTAAAAGAATGAGTTTGTATTATCATGCATGTTTTTCTCAATTGGATTGATTGAAAACCTTGTTCTTTATTTTGAAAAATTACGTGTGGGTTTGTTAAAATTCATTAAAATGATTAATGGTTGAAATGAATTAATGAAATGAATAAAATAAAGAGGATATTTTGAGCCAAGTGAATTTTGTTTTGTGTGACCAAGAGATAGGTTTGATCCATATTCTTCTATAAGGGACTGACCCATATTAGGTATCATCCTTATATCTTGTGTTGCCTTATTTATACTATGATATTTTAATATTGGTATGGTTTGTATTTCATTGAATTTATTATTAAATTTGTGTTTTTAAATAAATACTCGTTCAGATGGGTGGTCATGTACATTGAATATTTTTATTAAAATAAGCTTTGGTAAATTCTTGGTTCAGCATGTTAGATGACTCAGAATGATTTCATTTGAGATATGGTTATTTTAAATGATGTGTTGTTGGTTTTTGTGAACTCGATATAGCATGTGTTGATATAATCAGTAACATCTAGTGTTTAGAGATGTAATGAACAATTTTAGTTTGGCGTGATGGTTGAAGATTGTGTTTTTATGGACATTATTTGGTTGAATCTGGAGTTGAGTGTTTGTGGATGTTGTCTTATGTTCATCTTACAATTCCAGAGGACTTTTTGGGACTTCAGTATTTTTAAACACATATCAGTTTAAAATTTAATCTTTAATGGAATCTGTTTTGATGTTGTGATTGTGTTACATGTAACGTCACACGCATGTCTAAGGAGTTCCTAAACTAGTCCACTTTTGAGTGACTAGTGTTTTCTTTGGATAACATGGACAATAATAACGCAGGAAGTGTCCCATCTATTCTGGTGTACATGTTAGTGATTTATTGGGAGAATGACCTCCATCAGGTTGGTGATATGTGATACCCTTTATAACTCCATCTGGTTTTGGAAGAGTTATAGTGGTAATAATTTAAATAACATGGATTACTTGGGTGATATATACATTGAGGTTAGGTAAATGGCACATCAATAGGGGAATCAGACCTTTTATTGAAATGATTTGACTTATAATAGTTCAACTGATCTTTTATGTGATTTATGTTTACTCTTATTTTTCTTTTTCAAATGATATGATCATTTCCTACCTCTTAACATCTTCATTGACATATTAAGATAATGTCATTCTTAAGCCGGACTGAGGTTTTAAAAGTCATTTGGTAGTCATAGTGGTTGTTATCAAGTTTTTATGTGGGATATGTGGTTCTTTGTGTTATGACTTCATTCTTGTGGAGAAACTATAGTTTTAAAATATCATAGTTATGGCCTAACACAAGAATGAAAACATATTTCTAGTAATTTATTTATTATACATGTCATTGAAGATGGAGTCGTTTTAAAGCATATCGTTGGTTGAGGGAGAGTGTAGTTCTTGGATGAGCGAAGTCGTTCAAAGAAAGCACACATGACTAATTTTAGTTGGTCATTTGAGACTCGACTATATCTTTTGATTAAATCTCTCTAATGGTCACGTATGTATGTGGGTTTTCTAGTTGTATAAATCAGATGTGAAGAATCTATATAACTCTTACGAAGTATCTTTTTAAGAAATTTCAATGGTGGGAGATTTTTTGTTAGTAATTTGATGTTAAATGCTAAGACCATCATTAAAAATCACAAGTGAGGTGGTGGTTGATGATATGATGACATGATGTTGCCTCTAATTACATGGATTCATTTAACCACCAATTCGATGATTAGGATAGATGTTGAGCCTTTTATCAAGTTTAAAAGACTTAAGCTATTGTCCATGTTAAATGGGTAAATGTGTGTTCAACATTTTGAAACATAATGCGGTCATTCAAATGAAACGTCATGAAATTGGCAGAGTGGATGGTGTTACTGTATTTCCCATCGACTTCTCAGGAATCACAATTTTTATGGTGGGTAGATTATAGAGTCTCATGTTATTAAATATGGATAATATAGGTTTTTTTTATCATTTGAGTTTACAGAATGTTTCTTTTTTAAATAAAAATTTTTGTATGATGTTCAACGAGGGGGGACCATTTAATGTTTTCATATTATTCTTGGGTTAATGAAAAAAGATTTACCTATGTGGATCGATGGGTTTTAAGAGGACCAAACCTAAAAACAATGTTTTTAAAGGTGTTGTAGAGGGCACCCAGTTTGTCTTAAAACTGTGCAAACCATAGCTTCGAGTGTGAAGATTGATACTGGAGAGGAATTGGCATTCTCAGGGGATGTTCACGGTTACTCAAACAATGTGGGTCATCCATACAAATTACTCTAGGAAACCAAGTAGTATATGCACGATCTATGCATGGTATGTCTCACCATGTGAGTCAAATCATGCAGTTTACCAATTTTTATGATTTATAAAAAAATTATTTTAATAAAATTCACGGATAAATGGAATTTAATTAAATTATGTAAAATGGGGGTTTTATTTAATAGTTTTTATTTGGATAAAATTATGAAATTGATGTTTACATGGGGATTTTGTGGTTTATCAAGGAATCATTCTATTAAATGATAATAATGATAATAACGGTTAGAATAATAATAATAATAATAGTAATTATTATTGTTATTATTATTATCATATAATTTTAATAGGGTTTTTTATTATTAGAGAAAACCCATAAGGATAAATCCCTCTCAATTACATGAGGAATGACTCATATTATTCATATTTGGTGAATTGTGACCTACCCCTACTCTCAATTGAGTTGAGATGTACAATACCCTCTCCCCAGATTCCTAGATGGCACGATCTCCTTTCCCATGGATGGACCTCTTCTCAACGGTGACTCCCATCTGGTCACAATTTATAGTAGGTGCACACCACCTAGTAGGAAAGTTCCCCTTCTCCGTATCTCCCTTATCATTATATTTTTCTTAGGATTTATCCTTATTTCTAAAACTATTAATCAAGGGTATGAGAATGAAGTATCAGGACCCATTAGAACATGTTCTGAGAACAACCTCCAAAGGTGAAGCGGTTTATCTTGACTCGATTCACTATTGTCAAATTATTGTTAGGTTATACATCTACTATATGGTATCACACCCTTTAATCTATTTTTCATGGTTTAAATGATTTTATGGTATTTAATTGGATGTGTGTTGGTGTACACCACACTAATTTTGGGTTTTGCATGTTTATTTTTGTAGATTCGATAAATTCCAACTACATGTGTGCATTTTTGTTGAAGTATATGTATGTGATAATATTTATGTTTCATTTTGAAATAATTTGATTTTACAATTATTTGAGGTATGATTCTCAAACTTGATTTAATTAGAAAAATGTGTTTTTGTTCATTTACTACTTCTGAAAAAATTGATTTCAATGTAGGAAGAATTGATTATTGGTGTTAAATGATTTTTTAGATTACGAACCGATTTTTTATAATACAACCCATCTGACAGAGGTATGATTCGATCAAGCTTAAAACATAATGGTTAGACTTATATGTTTTCTTAGCTTGCTCATATGTGTTTTCCGGTGTTTTCCTTCATAGATGGAGTTGTATTAATAGTAGTAATATGGTTTTCTCTACTAGGAGATACACCGCCTCTTTTGCATTTTAATGTACTTGAATTAAATAGTTATATAGAACCTAGATGAGTTTAATGGGTAGGTATGAAAATGTGATAAGATTTAAATGTTGGTTGATTAATTTCTAAATACAATAGACATAGTTTTTCTCATATATCCATGTTCTAGAATTTCTATATTTGTTTATCAATTGTGAACTCTAATTGAATTAATTAACATGGTAAATTAACTAATTATAATAGTTGAGACATTGTTGGATTTATGGATTTTTTCATAAGATAATTAATAGTGAATATTATTTAGGAGTGGTTTGGGATGTTCGAGTTGTGTTTTTCAAAGAGAAAAAAGGGTAATTATTTTCTGAACAGTTATCAATGTTAGTCATAAAAAACTGAAATAATTAAATTTCATGTTAATTATTTGGTTCTCTATTTTGTGATCAAGAATAATTAATTCGTTAATTAATTAATGAGTTTTGATAATTTTAATGGTTAATTAATTTTGGAGTTAATTAATAGAAAATTGAAGTTGTTAAATTATTGTTGAATTACTCAACAGATTTCATTAATTAATGTATGAATTATTTAACGAATGGAATTTTGGGTATAAGAAATGGTGTAATTCACCAATGATATTTTTAGGGTAAGACATTTCATTTTTCACCAATGTATTTTGGGGTGTTAGAAATGGTGTTCTGCAAAAAAAATGTAAATGCATGGGATTTGGGGTGTTAGACATGGAATTATACAACAACAATAAAATAAAATAAATTGGATTTTGGGTGTTATACATGGAATTCTTCACCACTGAAATTAGGTGTTAGTCTTGGAATTGTACTCCAATAATATAAATAGATGAATGGGGTCTTCGGAATTAGACTGCACGTTCTTCACAAATGATATTTTGGGTATTAGACGTGGATTTGTACACCGATACAAATGATATGAATGAATTTTCAATTGAATAAGATACATGGATAAAACTTGAGCACATGTGATTGAATGAACAATACTAAATAATGTCATAATCAGTTTATTTAAGCATTATAACTAAAAATATATAGTTCTTATTAAGACTATTCGACCGGCTACAAGACGAAGTATGTATTGTCATCTCGTGTCCCTTAGGAACAATTATAGTTGTATATTTATTCAATTTTGTTATTAATTCTCTACACCTACACACTATTTAATTATTAATCACTTCTTAATTAGGACTGGACACCGGTGGTTCATGTCTATAGAGATTTATTTCTCACACCATATTCGGGACACCATTGTACTGGGGTACTAGAGTAGATTCTATATCTTTTTAGGACGATGAATCTTATGTGTAATTGATTTATTGTATGTTGGAGTTAGGATAAAATGATCGATCAATATCTTGGGATGCTCAATGATATCTCCCTTGGGGATTTGATTCATTTCTTTATTTATGTACTCATATGTAAAGAATTTCATTTTCTCTACTAATTTAATATATTTATCACCATGACATACATATAATGTATAAATTTTCATTGGAAATTTTGTATTTTCATTTCATATTACAATTTTCTACTAATGTTTTGATTATTTCGTTTTATCTACTAAATTAGTTTTCATCTATTTATATATTGTTGTACAACTATGAAAACTATGATATGAGGGTATAGTTTCTTCATTGACTATCCTTACCCCCTTTCTGCTAGTCACCAGCCTCTGGCTAATGGGGAGGCATGCTTACGGTCATGTGGTGACCATTTCATCTATTGTTTCAGTAGTATGTTAGGTTAGGACATTATAAATTGGTATTAAAGGGTGATTTATTTTCCCATTGACTTTTCATTTTGGGTTTGTAGATAAGAGATTAGGAATATGTTGTCCCTTGGTTAATAGTTGTTCCAGGGACTAATCACACCATGTATAGGGAATAACTAAGTGTATAGTGTTGTTAATTGATGTTTATGTTATTTTCTATTATAGTTGGGGGGATTTCACCAAGGGTGATGGGTGTACTTTTCACTACTTATTGTTTTTTAGAATTTTAAACATTTTCCTTGGAATAATATAGCTTAGAAGTTGCATTTCATAAATTATATAAGAACTTAAAAATTAATATTTCATGAATATTACATGACTTGTAGTTTCATTAGTACAATGACTACTCATTTTGAGTGTGTTCCATTAGTGTAATTCCATGTTCTGATCTTCTTTAGCATTCCTAGTAGTATAACATGTTTAATGATTATATGTCATGCTGCCTACGTTGATAACATTTTTTGATTTCATGTATTTCTTATGTCTTATATCATTTTTTTCACATATTATAATAACATGATTGATATGTTTTGACGTGTGAACAACCGCATGGGTGAAAAATGGTTTATTTCATTTATGATGGAAGCCAGTTTTAGTTGTAAGGTGTATGGGTGCCTTATAAATGGAAAAAAGGGTAACCTGAGTATTTGAACAATCAAAACAGTGGATGTTGAAGTTTATATGATAAAAAGGAATTATTTTGAATAAATGGTACCCATGGATGTTTCCTTATAATTAAAATAAATTTAGATGCTAAATTGTTTGTTTACAATCAAATGACTATGGTTGATAAATGATTAAAGAAAAAGTTTGTTATAGCTTTCCTATTTTACCTGTTAGACATTGATTTAAAAGCAATGCCTTGATGTGAAATATTACTAGTGGGTTCGTTAAAATTCATCAACTGCATAAAATTTGAAATGAATTAATGAAATAGGTAAAATAGACAGGGTATTGTGGGCCTAATGAATTATTTTGTGTGTGACCAAGAGATAAGGTCGATGAATAATATTTATAATAGACTATCCCAAAGTAGGTATCACCCTTAAGGGTTGTGATTCCTTATTTATACTGTGAGATTTTGACAATGGTTCAGTTTCAGTGCATCTTTCTCTAGTAGAACATTTGGGTATCTAAAATAAAATATTTTTTAACTTGTTGGTCATGTACTTTGGATATTTTTATGTGAATAATAATTGGGTAATTCTTGGATTAGTAGGTTAGAATACATGGTGTATAACGACCAATACTTTACATACATTGTTAATACTTCAAAATTGAAGCACACTTATTACAACATATGACAAAACCACAAAGGACTGTATAGGTATAGTGTCTTTAGAAACTGGGAAACATAAACAACTGGTTCATAAATCTTCTACAGTGTCTCCCATTTATTTCATCATATCTAGTGTCCCATTTAGAATATTCTACTTAATATCCATCTTCATGACCTGGGGAAAAGAAAACATAAAAGGGTGAGCTCAAATGATCACCAAGGGCAAATAAAGTAAATAAAAATCATATCATATCTTTTTGAAAATCAAAACCTGCAAAAGAGATCATAATATCTTAACATGGAATAAATGATAGAAGTGAAAATGAGATCCCCATAATCATAACATAATACATGAAACTTTGTGGCATGCAAACATAATCATGGAAAATCATTTCTTGTTACTCATGACTCATTGCCAAGACTATCTTAGTGGACAAAGTCCCTTTCTGAACCGAGTCACCCTCGTTCTAGTCCTGTTTCACTGAACCGGTATAACCTACCGTTCCAGCCATGTCTATCTCATGAGATATAAAATCTTTACCCAATGCATTGGAGGGAGATATAGGTCCCACCCATCTTATAATGAATCCTTTCTTATGTGTGCCACATAATCATAAACCATACATCATAGCGTAACCCATGTAATAAAAATGGGATTCATAAACAACATGACATCATAAAACAATTCATATAAGATAAAGGAATTCATAAAAATGATTCCATCACAACATAATCAAATCCATGTAATAATAGGGATAAAAACAGAACCCTTTTATTATCTTAGATGGAAAATAATTTTGATAAAATACTTGAACTCCATTCTTGAGGAAATTATCCATTCTACTTTAAATTTTTTTTTTCCTTTCATAACATGTCATACGACTTTAAAATAAAATATGTTGATTAAAAATAAACTTGAAAACTTGTAAAGGAAGCTTCTTGGAAATAATGTTTTAAAAATCCATTCATGCCGTATAAGTTAAAAAAAACATTCTTCGTACTTTTGTCGGAAAAGTCAAAAAGTACCTCGTACGAAAAACCACAAAAGATTCCTCTCATATCTTTTACAAAAAACATACCGAAGGGTAAAATTGGATATAAACTATTGTAGAAGGATGGAAATAATATTACACATTGAGTAACATGGATGTGGATAATAAAATACACCCCAGTAATTACCAAAGTAAAAACAATCTCGGATAAAAGTGAGATTGTGATATTTCCCTTACCTTAGGTCCGATTTTCTTTGTACGTGTCCGAAGCTCCTGTATAATGGTTTAAATAATGTTTTTGACTTATTCAAGAATCATACATATTGATATGATATCATATATGGTCATATTCTTAGCTTCTTGTTAGTAATATTTCATTGTTACTTGTTACTCGGGTCTTTATTGCCTTTTGTTATTAAGCGTGTTTTGCCGAATAAATTCTTATTCTTGTTTTAAGGTTATAGATACCTTATATCCAGAATGGTATTAGTGTAAAATATATCATATTTATTCATTCAATTCATTTATATAATTATTATGTAATGATGATCATGTAGAACGAGTCGCTTCACATCGTGGAGACGGTATTCCGTACGTACGCACGAGTGATGATATCATTCCTATGATCGTGGAATTGTATTGGAGTATATATATATATTATTTCAGTATCAATATTACTTTATAATAATCATAAATAGATACTCATTACACCATTATACCCATCCTCGTAAAGTGATGGTGGAAAATAGATTACACCACGGCGTGGAGACGGTATTCCGTACGTACGCACGCGCGGTGATTTCATTTTTCCGTAGGATGGATAGAAGGTGAATTAGGGTTGTTTCATATTTATAATGACATATCAGTATGTAAGTAATACTGATGTTATTACTTTATCATTAAACAACTAAAGGAGAAGAAGTTGAAGAAGAAAGAAATTGAAAAGATCGGTAATGGATATTACCTCTTCTTTGGAACGCCTCTTTGAATCCTCCACTTAGGGAACTATGATTGGCCTTTGAAGAAGACCAGGACCTCTTGGATTATTCTAGGGAAGTGGAGAGGAGAAAATGGCAGGGGTTGACCGAGCTTTAGTGCTCAATTTGGTGTGAGGAGGAGGAAGAGGAGGTGCCCTTTTATAAGGGAGGAGAGGGGCACCTTAGAAATATCTCAAAATATTATTTTATATTAAGTTCAAAATCGGTTTATAATGGTTCCAAAGGGTCTTATTTCGAAGCTAAAGTGGGGATGGGTCGAAATCCTATCAACCAATAGGATTTAGACAAGTTTAGGGTATTATTTTAATCTTATCAATTAGATTTAAATAATTTAACTTTTACCGTGTCTTTTTGTTTTCTTTCACTATATGGTTAATAAACTTACTATAATATGCTAAAAGAACCCCAAATTGTTTATTATTAATATATATATCCTTATATAAGTTATTTGGCTGAACCTTAGATTTTTAGGAATAAAATAACAATTAATAATATTTTATTTTATTTAATAACTATTTTGTGTCAATTTTGACACTATTTGATATATGATTTTTGTGAAAGTCATAACAGAATTATATGTTAGAATAAAGTTGATTAAATCAACATTAATATATCATAGTAACCTAGAAAATTATTAGAATTCATAAAAAATTTCAAATTACATTTATTTTGGTGTTTATAACATCAATTATGTCAATATTTCATTAATAAGATAATTACTGCATCATCATTGTGTCATAATTAAATTAAATTATTTAATGTCTAAAAATTACAAATAAAATACCATTATGTAGGTAATATTTTTAGCTTTATAATGAATATTTATAGTCGAATTTATCTTATGTATAACCCCATATTAAAAATGATTTACTTATTAAACTTTGATTTAAACTATTTTAACCCTTCTTTAAATAAATTAATAATAAATGTCTTAATCTAATCCAAGTAGGCCTAAATGGTCATATTTTATTCCTAAGTTTGTTTTTGGTCGAATTACACTTGTCCAATATAATTAGGATATGTGTTAGGGTAATATTAATATCATATTTAACCTTAGTTACCCTATTTACTATTAACCGCGGTAAAAAAGTAAAAAGTTACTATTCACCAAAAAATTATTTTTATCTCATTGAACCACATTTTACTTACTGATATCAACTGTGTCTGTTGGATTTTCGAAATTCCATTCACAGAAGCGGTAAAATTAAGTTTTATGCAAAATTCAGTTTTTAACCTACCACTTAGTGGTTTCACTATTCATCAAAAATTGAATGTTTTTAGAAAAATATCAAAATTTCACCCTAGTCTAATTTTGATATTCTGAGTCCAAAAATGAAGTCCATTTTGAAAAATAAAATTTCTAAAATTTCAAAAAGTGGTTATTAATATTCATAACGGCTAGTTTTAATAGCATATTGTTGTTTTAGTGAAACTCGGTATTGCGTACAACGCAAGTTATCGAGGAAGGCCGTGATTGCGTGTAAAGAAATCCAAGCAAGTGTTGTGTAGAAAAAGATTCCTTTGATGATTTATATAACATAAAAGTACCAGGTGTTACATTCTACCCCCCTTAAAAAGAATTTCTCCCTCGAAATTCATCACTTTGTAACAAACAGATGAGGATACTTCTCCCTCATCATATCCTCAAGCTCCCATGTAGCTTCTTCAAGTTGGTGGTTCCTCCATAAATCTTTCACCAATCGAGTGGTCTTATTTCGTAGGACTTTTTCGCTACGATCCAGAATCTCTATCGGCTGTTCTTCATAAGAAAGATCTTGCTCCAGCGGTATAACTTCTGAGCTGAGTACATGTGAAGGATCAAGTATGTACTTTCTCAGGAGAGATACATGGAACACATCGTGAAATTGAGAGAGATTCGGTGGAAGCGCCAATCGGTAAGCTACCTTTCCAACCCGATCCAGTATTTTGAAAAGACCGATATATCTAGGGCTCAACTTTTCCTTCTTTCCAAATCTCACAACCCTCTTCCAGGGAGATATTCGTAAGAACACTTTATCACCCACTTCAAACTCTAGGTCTTTTCTTCGGTTTTCGGCATAACTTTTCTGTCGACTCTGAGCTGCTCTTATGTGTTGTTGAATAGATCTGACCTTTTCTGCCATTTCATCAATGAGATCAGGTCCTAATAGCTTTCTTTCCGCAACTTCATCCCAGTAAGTTGGAGTCCTGTATTTCTTTCCATAGAGAGCTTCATAAGGAGCCATCTGAATACTGGAGTGAAAGCTATTATTATAAGAAAATTCCACCAAAGGTAGGTGTTGATCCCAACCTCCTTTGAAATCCATAGAGCAAGCTCTCAACATATCTTCTAGGGTTTGAATTGTTCTCTCAGACTGACCATCTGTCTGGGGATGATAAGTAGTGCTGAAACTCAACTCTGTATCTAGAGTATGATGAAGACTTCGCCAGAACATCGAGGTAAATCTCGGATCCTGATCAGATATAATAGAAACTGGTACTCCATGCAATCTTACCACTTCCTTTACATATATCATGGCAAGCTGATCTAGAGAGAAATCCTCTCTAATAGGAATGAAGTGTGCAGACTTTGTAAGACGATCAACTATGACCCAAATAGCATTATTGCCTTTGGATGTTTTAGGAAGTCCTGTGAAAAAGTCCATAGTGATGTTTTCCCATTTCCATTTGGGTATGGGTAATGGTTGTAACATCCCCTTAGACTTCTGTCTCTCAGCATTAACTTGTTTACAAACCAAGCATCGAGAGACATATTCAGCAACATCTCTTTTCATGCCATCCCACCAGAAGTACTCTTTCATGTCCCTATACATCTTCGTGCTTCCAGGATGAATAGAGAATGAAGAACTATGAGCCTCATCCAGAAGCTCCTTCTTTAATTCGGGGATGGGAGGAACACAAACACGATTCCTGAACTTTATTATCCCATCACAATCAAGGTTGAATTCAAAAACATTTCTCACCTTCTTTTGTAACTCGACATCTTCTTTTTGTGCCTCTTTAATCTTCACATGTATAGATGGTTGAACATTCATTTGAGAAAGATATGATTTTTCCCCTTCCATTATAATTCCAAGATCCATCCTTTGTAAATCGATAAATATTGGATCTTTTGTGATCCTCGTCATGGATAAACTAGCATGGTCTTGTCGACTTAATGCATCTGCCACCTTGTTTGCTTTCCCAGGGTGGTAATGGATTGAGCAGTCATAATCCTTAATCAGCTCCAACCATCTTCTTTGGCGCATATTCAGCTCCTTTTTTGTGAAAATATACTTTAAACATTTATGATCAGTATAAATATCACACCTTTCACCATAAAGGTAATGCCTCCAAATCTTTAATGCAAAGATTACCGCAGCCAACTCCAAATCATGTGTTGGGTAATTTTGCTCATGGATTTTCAACTGTCATGAGGCATAAGCTACCACCATATCATTTTTCATAAGAACACACCCCAATCCCTTCTTGGATGCATCACTGTAGATCACAAACCTTTCTCCACTACAAGGCAGTGTGAGCACAGGTGCACTGGATAACCTTCTTTTCAAATCCTTGAAATTCTCTTCACATTCCTCTGTCCAAACAAACTTAACTCATTTCCGAGTCAACTTGGTGAGTGGATTAGATAATCGTGACAAATTATTTACAAAACGTCGATAATATCCAGCCAAACCAAGAAAACTTCAGATCTCAGTTACTGTTGTTGGTCTTGACCATCTTTCGATAACCTCTGTTTTTGCTGGATCCATAGATATCCCCTCTTTTGAGATTATGTGACCCAAAAATGCAACTTTTTGAAGCCATAATTCACACTTGGTAAATTTGGCATAAAGCTTCTCCTTTCTCCGGGTCTTCAATATAATTCTCAAGTGATCTTCATACTCTTCCTTGCTCTTTGAATAGACAAGAATATCGTCTATAAAGAATACCACAAATGGATCAAGATAGTCTCTAAAGACTCTATTCATTATATCCATGAAGATAGCAGGGGCATTAGTAAGACCAAATGGCATCACTATAAATTCATAGTGTCCATACCTTGTACGGAAATCCGTCTTTGGTATATCCTCCCATTTGACCCTTAATTGATGATACCCTGAACGAAGATCAATCTTGGAAAAGTATTGAGCTCCGCGTAGTTGGTCAAATAAGTCATCAATGCGTTGGAGAGGATATTTGTTCTTGATATTGATCTTGTTAAGTTCTCGATAATCAATGAAGAGTCTCATTGTTCCATCTTTCTTCTTAACAAATAGAACAGGTGCTCCCCAAGGTGACGCACTAGGACGTATGAATCCCTTATCAATATTCTCTTGGAGTTGCTTCTTCAATTCCTGCAACTCAATTGGGGCCATTCTATAAGGTGTCTTTGAAATAGGCAAAGCACCCGGTACGAGTTCAATTGAAAGCTCAACTTCAAGATTTGGTGGAAGACCCGGTAATTCCTCCGGAAATACATCATCAAACTCCCATACAATGAGCATATTCTTAATCGTGAGTTTCTCACCAACCATTTGAGATAAATAACCTTCATTTAGTGGAATCAATACCCATAAGATGGACTAAATTTCCAATGGAAGGTTATGTTCTTCCTTGCATTGATAGACGATCGTAGATTGATCTGGAATATGAAATGTGACTTCCCTTCTTTGGCAATTGATATGAGCTCCATGTAGAGAAAGCCAATACATGCCAAGAATCACATCAAATTCCACTAAAGGAAGGATCACAAGATTTGTAGGAAGCACTTTCCCACAAACTTCAATCGGAGAAGAATTATAAACATTTGATGCGACTGTTGTGCCATTAGGTGTTGTCACAGCTAAATCAACATCTAATTGTTGAGGTAATACGGTGATACCCTTAGAAAATTCTTTAGAAATAAAAGAGTGGGTGGATCCATAATCAAATAAAACATTAGCTACTTTAGAGTGGATGGTAAGTGTACCTTTCACCACTTCGTTATCGTACTCCACATCGCTGATAGAAATTGCATGTGACTTTCCTTTGTCTTTAGCCTTAAGATTTTGTTGACGTCGACCATCATCATCAACCCTTGGATTTGGGAATTGATTGGAATAATGCCACATCTCCTTGCACTTGAAAAATTGAAGTGTAGTAGGTTCATTCTATGTATCCCTTCCTTTGTTTGCATCATTAGACATCTTCTTCCCATTATCACGGCATTCAAATGCCCGGTGACCTTCCTTTCCACATTTAAAACATTTACTTGTCCCTTTAAGACAACTCCCTCCATGTTTCTTTCCACACTTTGAGCATAAGGAAAAGCTCATCTTCTTTTCCGTGTGCTCTTTAGATTTTTCTTTGAATTCCATCTTCCTCTTCTTATCAAACCCATGTGACTGATGGGTTACTCCAATCTCCATCTCGACATTGAGAGCACATCGAACGATTTCCTTGTAGCTATTGAAGTCCCTTATGGCTAACGCCCTTCGAAGACTTGGTTTTAAGCCACTAAAGAATCGATCGATCTTACTCTCAGGTTGGATAATAATACCAGAAGCGTACCTTGCAAGTCTTGTAAAATTTGCTTCATAGGTACTAACAGATTTATCATCCCTTTGCTTCAGTTCAAGGAACTCTTTCTCCATCTTTGTTCGGAGAATACGAGGGAAGTACTTATTGAAAAATAAGTTCTTGAACTCGTCCCATTCCATAGACTCAATTTCATCCCTTTGACTCATATTCTTAATAAGATTCCACCATTGATCAACATCTCCTTACAAACGATACACTGCTAGGATGACTTTATCATGCTTAGAACATTGAAGAACTGAAAATATCTTTTCAGTAGTACTAATCCATTGTTCAGCAACTAATGGATCAGCAGACCCGCTGAAAGAAGGTGGACGCTGCCTCATGAAGGATTCAACAGAATGTTGCTCCTTCCTTTGCTCGTTTGGAAGTCCTGTATGATTCATAGCTTGAAAAAGTTGTGTGAGCATGGCTACAAGATTTTTCATTCCAGCTCCCATATCGTTTGGTTGCTCAGGGGGACAATCATTGCATTGCCCATCGCATTCCACATTAAAACGGTTCCTTTGGGTTCCAGCCATTGACTAAAACCAAGAAGAATAGTGTGAGCAACACTAATTATAATAGGAAAACCACATAATTCAAGAATAAAATTTTCATGCTTAAGGTCTTATACTAGGTTATTTTATGGCCATTTCTAAAACACTAAGATTGTGTTCTATTCTTAGACTTATCCTTAGGCTTCTTACTAAGGCTTTCACATCCTAGTTTCCAAAGGTTGACTATACCTTTCCTTTTATACCAAATATAACGAAACATACTTTACATACATTGTTAATACTTCAAAATTGAAGCACACTTATTACAACATATGACAAAACCACAAAGGACCGTATAAGTATAGTGTCTTTAGAAACTGGGAAACATAAACAACTGGTTCATAAATCTTCTACAGTGTCTCCCATTTATTTCATCATATCTAGGGTCCCATTTAGCATATTCTACTTAATATCCATCTTCATGACCTGGGGAAAATAAAACATAAAAGGGTGAGCTCAAATGCTCACCAAGGGAAAATAAAGGAAATAAAAATCATATCATATCTTTTTGAAAATCAAAACCTGCAAAAAAGATCATAATATCTTAACATGGAATAAATGATAGAAGTGAAAATGAGATCCCCATAATAATAACATAAAACTTGAAACATTGTGGCATGCACACATAATCATGGAAAATCATTTCTTGTTAGTCATGACTCATTTCCAAGACTATCTTAGTGGACAAAGTCCCTTTCTGAACCGAGTCACCCTCGTTCCAGTCCTGTTTCACTGAACCGGTATAACCTACCGTTCCAGCCATGTCTATCTCATGAGATATAAAATCTTTACCTAATGCATTAGAGGGAGATATAGGTCCCACCCATCTTATAATGAATCCTTTCTTATGTGTTCCACATAATCATAAACCATACATCATAGCGTAACCCATGTAATAAAAATGGGATTCTTAAACAACATGACATCATAAAACAATTCATATAAGATAAAGGAATTTATAAAAATGTTTCCATCACAACATAATCAAATCCATGTAATAATAGGGATAAAAACAGAACCCTTTTATCATCTTAGATGGAAAATAATTTTGATAAAATACTTGAACTCCATTCTTGAGGAAAATATCCTTTCTACTTTATAAAAATTTTTCCTTTGATAACGTGTCATAAGACTTTAAAATAAACGAAGTTGATTAAAAATAAACTTGAAAACTTGTAAAGGAATTTTCTTGGAAATAATATTTTAAAAATCCATTCATGCCGTATAAGTTAAAAAAAACATTCTTCGTACTTTTGTCAGAAAAGTCAAAAAGTACCTCGTACGAAAAACGACAAAAGATTCCTCTCATATCTTTTAAAAAAACTTACCAAAGGGTAAAATTGGATATAAACTATTGTAGAAGGATGGAAATAATATTACACATTGATGGAACATGGATGTGGATAATAAAATACACCCCAGTAATTACCAAAGTAAAAACAATCTCGGATAAAAGTGAGATTGTGATATGTGCCTTACCTTAGGTCCGATT